>JARWLC010000012.1:22252500-22852500 GCA_033318265.1 Phyllotis vaccarum | reverse complement strand
CACCACCACATGTTAGTGATGAAGTCACAGGACGTGTGCACACACCACCACATGTTAGTGATGAAGTCACAGGACGTGTGCACACACCACCACATGTTAGTGATGAAGTCACAGGACGTGTGCACACACCACCACATGTTAGTGATGAAGTCACAGGACGTGTGCACACACCACACATGTTAGTGATGAAGTCACAGGACGTGTGCACACACCACACATGTTAGTGATGAAGTCACAGGACGTGTGCACACACCACCACATGTTAGTGATGAAGTCACAGGACGTGTGCACACACCACCACATGTTAGTGATGAAGTCACAGGACGTGTGCACACACCACCACAAGTTAGTGATGAAGTCACAGGACGTGTGCACACACCACACATGTTAGTGATGAAGTCACAGGACGTGTGCACACACCACCACATGTTAGTGATGAAGTCACAGGACGTGTGCACACACCACACATGTTAGTGATGAAGTCACAGGACGTGTGCACACACCACACATGTTAGTGATGAAGTCACAGGATGTGTGCACACACCACCACATGTTAGTGATGAAGTCACAGGACGTGTGCACACACCACCACATGTTAGTGATGAAGTCACAGGACGTGTGCACACACCACACATGTTAGTGATGAAGTCACAGGACGTGTGCACACACCACACATGTTAGTGATGAAGTCACAGGACGTGTGCACACACCACACATGTTAGTGATGAAGTCACAGGACGTGTGCACACACCACACATGTTAGTGATGAAGTCACAGGATATGTGCACACACCACCACATGTTAGTGATGAAGTCACAGGACGTGTGCACACACCACCACATGTTAGTGATGAAGTCACAGGACGTGTGCACACACCACCACAAGTTAGTGATGAAGTCACAGGATGTGTGCACACACCACACATGTTAGTGATGAAGTCACAGGACGTGTGCACACACCACACATGTTAGTGATGAAGTCACAGGACATGTGCACACACCACCACATGTTAGTGATGAAGTCACAGGACGTGTGCACACACCACCACAAGTTAGTGATGAAGTCACAGGACGTGTGCACACACCACCACATGTTAGTGATGAAGTCACAGGACGTGTGCACACACCACCACAAGTTAGTGATGAAGTCACAGGATGTGTGCACACACCACACATGTTAGTGATGAAGTCACAGGACGTGTGCACACACCACACATGTTAGTGATGAAGTCACAGGACATGTGCACACACCACCACATGTTAGTGATGAAGTCACAGGACGTGTGCACACACCACACATGTTAGTGATGAAGTCACAGGACGTGTGCACACACCACCACATGTTAGTGATGAAGTCACAGGACGTGTGCACACACCACCACAAGTTAGTGATGAAGTCACAGGACGTGTGCACACACCACCACTCATTAATGGAGAAGCAGCATTTTTCTTTTTATTTGTTCCGTTTTGGGGGACAGGGTTTCTCTGTATAACAGCTCTGGATATCCTGGAACTTTCTTTGTAGACCAGATCCCAGTGAGTTCAAGGCCAGCCTGGTCTACATAGTAAGTTCTAAGACAAGCAGAGCTACATGGTAAAACCTTGTCTTACAACACAGACACACACAAAAGAGAGTTGGGGGGTTAATATCAGTGGTTCTTGACCTTTCTAATGAGCTAGGAAAAGTCCTCCCCGTACACTGCTCTGAGCAGAGGAGGAAAGTGAATCTTCCAAAAAAGAAAAAAGTAAACAAGCAAGTCGGTTGAGCAAGTGAGTAAACACTACTCCTCCATGAGTTCTGCTTCAGTTCCTGCTTCAAGGTTCCCACACTGAGTTTCTGCCTTGACTTCCCTCAGCGATGGATTGTGATGTGAAGGTATAAGCCAAATAAACACATTGCTCTCCAACTATCTTTTGGTCATGGTGTTGTATCACAGCAATAGAAAGCACACAAAGACACAAGACGATTACAAGTTGGCTTGGAAGCCAGCCTAGGTGAGAGACGGTGAGAGACCTCATTTCAAAGCAAAAGAAGAAAAAAAAAGGAACTGGTTCCATGAGCCTCTCACACCTGTATTCTGCTGTGAGGACCAGGGGAGGTTAGGCCTTGCCAAGGCCACTGGTAATAGGCTCTTTCGACTTGAGCTCCAATTTCAAAAGGAATTTTTACATCCAGGAGTGCCAAGGTTTTTTTTCTCCCACAGAATTGGGTAGAGCCAGCAGAGTCCAAGAATACCACATGTGGAAGGCTGGAGTCCTGCCCAGCTCTTTCACATGGTCTTAGCTGCTGAGGCCAGCCTGTGAAGCAGGAGCCAAGTGTACTCAGGGTAGGCACAGAGCAGCAGTGTCTAACCAAGGACTGGCCTGTTGGGCTCCAGGCTAAGAATCGGGAACACATGCTTGACCCTTGGCAGCCCATGTTTTCTAGATCTGTCTTGTTTTTATCCATGACACATTTTCTAAAAGACAGATTTCAAGATAAAGCAAAGGCCTCACTCCCATACAGACATAAAAATGATAGCCTGCTTCGTGGTCAGTGAGGCTAAGTCTCAAGAATGAAAGAATCTAGGTGGGGACAAACCACAGGACTCCAGGCTTCTGAGCTAAAGAGTAGCACAAAGCACTTCTCAATTTTATTACTAAAGCAAGCAAAACACAAGGGTCAAATATAGTCAGGTTAAGCAAATATAAGAACAATAAGGGAATGTGCCTGGGGTTTATCATCTTTGGTCATGTGAAAGAACCAAGAATGTTGCCCCCAAGTCTCTGCTTTTCCTACAGAGATATTGTGGGATATGCCAGGGCATTCCTTTATGCCTTTGCTTTCAGGTGCATTCACATATGAAAGCGTATGCAATTCCTTCTACAAGGCCACCTTGTGAGAAGAACATTCTGACCCATCCGTAGTTTATAGTAAGTTCACACCTGGGATTATGGGACAGGAAAGGGGAGATGCTCTGACTGGCTGGAGTACATGCCCCCAAGAAGGTGGTATGAAGTTCACATGGATACAAGCTTTCTTCCGAAGGAAGGGAGGAAGGACTTTAATTGTGTAACAAGTAGAACATAATTTAGAAATCTATCATTCTACCAGTTACCCATGACCTACAAAGAATTGCAAAATGACTCAGATACGTGGAATAGAGCTGGACTCCAAGAACTAGAGAGTGAGGCAGGCAGGAAAGACAAGTATCACAGAAGCATGGTTTCTTCTGCATATTATCAGGTCCTTCATGGGAGCAGCGGGGGTCCTGTCCCTCCTGTATAGGGGTAGGCTCATTAACTGTGTGATTGAGACCACACCATTGGATCAGGCCTGTAGTCTCCACTGGCAGAGCCTCCAGAACTCAAGGAACTCTTTGTGGCACCAGGAAATACTAGGATATTCCCCTATGGACCAAGTCTCTGGCCAGAGCCACAATGGCTAGCAGCAGAAAGTGCTGGATTCCCCATAAATATTCATGGAAGACACTGCAAATATATAAATTTCTTGTAGTAGGACATTTGTGGCCCCTACAAGCCTGTCTCCCACAGGCAAATTCCTCTGTAAATTACAAGCCAATAGACAAGGTGGGCTGGGTATATCACTCAGCTGGTGGACTGTTTGTCTGGCATACATGAAGAAGCCCTGGATCCAGTCACTAGATCTCCCCAAATATAGCCTGATGGCACAGATGTGTAATCTGAGCACTGTAGAGATGGAGAGTGAGAAGTTCAGGGTTGCCTGTGGCTACATCGAGAACTAGAAGCCAGCCTAGACTAGAGACCCTGTCTTTAGAAATAAAAGCAAGCAAGTTGTGGTTTCAAATGCCAGTAGGATTTGCTGAAGGTTGCAGCAACAGGAGTTTGAGGCTAGCCTGGGCTACACATTAACTGGGCAGTTGTGGCACATGCCTTTAATTTCAGCACTCTGGGGGCAGAGGCAGGTAGATCTCTGTGAGTCTGATGCCAGCCTGGCATACAGCGTGAGTTCCAGGACTCACTCTACAGAACTACACAGAGAAACCTGGTATTGAAAAACAAACTAAGGAGATAGACAGACAGACAGACAAAACAACTCCAAGAAGATTTTTGTTTTATGTATGATGTACAAATTTCAAGGGCTCCCTCATCCCTCCCAAAGGCTCCATTACCTCCTCCAAGGGCTCCCTCATCCCCTCCAAAAATTCCTATCTCCTCCATGGGCTTCCCATGTCTCCTTTCTCACAGGCACCTCTCTGGGGCCTTTCCCTTATGGATATAAGTCTGCACTTTCTGCCTTTTTGTTGAGTCCGCTAAGGCATCTGTCTCCTTTATTATGACAAACACAAAACACGTTTACACCTGCCTGGAGAAAGCTTTTGTGGAAAAATCTTTTAGTAGCAGAGCTCAGCATCACTTTCCTTTCCCCAAGGGCAGTAAACCATGTCAGAATGTCAGTTTCCTGGTTTCATGCAGCTCAGAAGTCAGATCACACAATGAAGTTGTCCAAAAGAAATGAAGAAAAGCTGGGCCATGGTGATGCATACCTTTAACCCCAGCATTCAGGGGGCAGAGGCATGTGGATCTCTGTGAGTTCAAGGCCAGCCTGGTCTACAGAGTGAGTTCCAGGACAGCCAGGCCTGTTACACACACACAAAAGCAACAGGAATGTCTACCAAGAGGAATCAAAGACGAGACTCAGGGTGCAAAGGTGCATTTGATTCTGAAGAGGGCTAGTGTTTAACCAGGGAGGGGCTGGCAGTTTGCCAGTGAAAATGTTGTAGAAACTTCACCCATCCTAATTGTGAGTCCTGCTCTGGGAACTTAGATGATTCTGCTGCCCCTTTCCATGTACCTAGTTTTCTTGACCATGCCTGTAAGTTACATAAGGTCTATTGTTTGGATAGCATTAGATAAAAAGCTAAATGTGTGGGGATATTTTCAAATATACTAAAAACATTTGGAGATTATCAGAGAGATCTACCCACAGTCAGTCTCAGACAGTGGTAACTCATATCTTTAATTCCAGCACAGGGAATGGTGACCTATACCCTTAATCCAGTCTGAGTTCGAGGTCATTTTAGTAGTTTACAGAAGGAGTTCCAGGCTCCCAGGCAGACAGTGGTGGTGCCACACTTTAACTGAGCAAAGAAAGTATTTAAGGCAGATATCGAAAGTGCGATAGAAGAAGCCAGGAGGAGTGAGGCTGAGGAAGCTGGAAAACAGCTGGGTGAGATCTGACTGTGATGTTTCTTCTCTGATATCTCTGACTTTCCCAGAGATTTGGCCCTGAGTTTCCTTTATTTGTGCAACATAAACGTAAGAGGCACATATTGACCTCTTTAAACATGCCAATCACACCCCTGCCTTTGGTCTGTTCTCTAACCCGTTGCAGGCCCACTGGGCTGTCCAAAGAGTACACAGGGTTCCTTTTTGACTATCTCATTTTTAAACGGGCTCTGAAAACAACAGGTGGCCTTTTCTGTCAGCAAATGGATACAAACTGCATAGATCAGTCTCTGCAGAGCCTGGGCCAGACCCAATAGCCATAGAGTGTAAAACCACACTGTCTGTCTTGGCAAGACTGACCCGCCATCTAAAATGTCTGATATGACAGCACATCTTCGCAGCACAGAAGATCTGCAAGACATGGGTACTGATTTTGATGCAAATATTCTGTTTGTTATGGCTCCATGTTCAAAAAAACAAAACAAAACAAAACATACAATCAAAATGCCCAGCCTAAAAATAGTATGTAAGGACAAGGGAAAAGGGTTCCTTAGAAACACGGTTTGATCTACAAGCTCTCAGCTGTTTTAAAAGCTAACATATGAACACCTACAAGAAAATATACTCAGAAGTAAAGGGTAGCTGCCTAGGTCTGGATCGGGATGAGATCCTTGCCGTGTTGCAAGGACAATATATACTGTCGTGAAAGTTCATTTTGGAAAACGGACTTGGAAGTTCCTCACTTTTACATCAGCAAAAGCCTTTGTTTTAATGCAAACCCACGCACCAGATCCAGCGTGTTTGTCTGTCCCCTGCTGCACCTACCTTGTCCTGTGGTGAAGACGGAGGCAGGCGGCGGGAGGCAGACGCCCTGGAGCTTATTGCGCGAGAGGCCTGCAGAGGGAGGAGGAGCCTAGTCCGCACGGGAAGTGGACGCAGTGACGGTGGCCGGGTGACCTGTATTCCGGGGGAAAAACATGAGCTAGGGAGCAAGGGAGGAGTGGGAGGAGGGGGAGGAGGGGGAGGAGGGGGAGGAGGAGGAGCCCTGAATCAGGGGGTCTGCAGGGCTTGCTCCGGCATGGAGGAAAAGGCAAGAGAGCAGGGTGGGAAGAGAGGCAGTAGGAAGAAAGCAGAGGTCTGAGGGGACAGGGAGGGAGTCTGGGACCCGTATTTCACTGTGGTCGATCACTATCCGGCCATTTCAGAGAATAAGCTACTGCATTTGTGCATTTACCCCACATGTCCACGTTCTTTTCGTGTAACTCGGAAAGAAAGGAGGTAAAAGAAAACCTTTAGAAAAGAAGATAGAGTGGGTAGGGGTTTCCTGTTGCATCAACCTTCCCCAAACACCCCCAGGCAAGGGCAACAAAACCCTGTTAATTTTCCTGAGCTGTCGCGAAGATGTTGTGGGTGCAGGCTCATGGGCAGCCCTTGTTTTCAAAACAATCCAGACAATAACACACAAAGATCCCCCTCCGGCCCCTGTTCTCCTCCTCCCTATCGCCGGCCCCTCCTCCTCCCTATCCCCGGACCAGGCATGTTTCCGCTTAAAGACACGATGGCATCAGAGGCCTATGAGGTCCGCTGACAGGCAGTCGGGACAAGATTGTTCCTGTTATGAAACCATCAAAAGAGACACACAATAGAGGGGGAGGGTGCTCTTTGTGAGCTTTCCACTACAACAGAACCTTTTCTGTGAGACTGAGGGCTCTGTATGTGTGAGAGGGGGATTTACTTGGGTTCTGTTTGCTTGTTTCTTTTCTTTCCTTATTTTTTTAAACTTTGTGTATGGGTATTTTGCCTGCATGCTTGGTGCCCCTAGAGACGAAAAGAGTGCAATGAGCCCCTGGGATTGGAGTAATAGGCAGTTTGTGAGCTCCTGTGTGAGTGCCTAGAACCAAGCCTGTGTCCTTCGGAAGAACCACACGTGTTCTTGTCTGCTGAGCCATCTTTCCAGCCTCAGTTTTTGAGATAGCGTCTCCCTGTGTAATCCAGACTGGCCTTGAATTTGCTCTGGAGCCTCCCTGGCCTTGAATTCTGGATGTTCCTGCCCCTGCCTTCCAAATACTATGGCTTTTTTTTTTTTTTCTCTTTTCTTTTCTTTAAAATGTGTACTATGTTTTGACTGCATGTTGAATGAGATGAAGACACAACCACTCCATGGTATGGTTGAGGAGAAGGCTTTTATTGTAGATATGAGGAAGAGCACATCCAGAGGCACCTGGAAGAGTCCAGACTGAGCATGGCTAGCAGAAGAGACAGGGCCATGAGAGGAGAAAGGGGGAGCGGAAAAAAAAATGAAGAATAGAAAAGAGAGAGGAAGCAAAGAAAGGACACCGAGAGAGGAAGGAGCCTAGAGAACTGAGAGAGAGAATAAAGCTGAGAGCACATGTGGCTGGAATGGCAGGGTTATATAGGAAAGAGAAGCCGACGGTGGGAGGAGCATCCCTGGGTTGGAGCCGTTTAGGGTAGGCTGCATGGTGAGAAGATCTGAGAGGTGCATGGTGCTAAGTGATCCTGGAGGCTTGTCTGTGCTCTGATATGCTAATAGGCATCACAGTTGGCCATTTGTCCTTTGGGACCTGACACAGATATGTGTGTATTTTGCATGTATGTATATGTATGCATGCATGTGCACCATGGGGTTGCCTGATACCCTTCAAGGCACAAAGAGGACGTTGGATCCTTTGGAACTTCAATTACAGACTCCAGTTATGAGTGTGGGTGTTGGGAACCAAACTTGCGTCCTCTGGAAGTGTCCTCTTAACCACTGAGCCATGTTCCAGCTCTTTGTTTTTCTTTTTTAAGGACTAAAACTAGAGACAGTATGTTAAGAAAAGGAAAGCAGGCCGGATGTGGTGGCACAGGTCCTTTAATCCCAGCACTTGGGAGGCAGAGGCAGCAGACCTTTGTAAGTACACGGCCAGCTTGGTCTACATAGTAAGTTCTAGTAAAGCCAGAGCTACAGAGTGTGGCCCTGTCTCTAAATAAGTAAGTAAGTAAAATAAAATAAAATAAAATAAAGCACTCCTAAGAATGGGAGAGAGACTACTCTTCAGGAAACAGAATGGACTCAAAGCTGTAAGAATATTTTCAAGCACTGGGGTTGTAGCTCTGTTAGTAGAGTTCTTGCCTGGGTTTCCCAGTACTGCATAATAAAAATCAGGAATGTTGGTATACTGCCTTCATCCCAGCATTCAGAGGGTAGAGGCCAAGAAAAAACTAGCTTTTAATCCCAGCACTCAGGAGGCAGAGGCATGTGGATCTCTGTGAGTTCATGGCCAGTGTGGTCTACAAAGTGAGTTGTGAGCTCCAGGACAGCCAAGGTTACATAGAGAAACCCTGTCTCAAAAAACAAAACAAAACAAAACAAATAACAACAACAACAGCAAAACCCCCAAAACCCCAAAACAAAACAAAAATCTTAAAACTGTTTTCAAGTATTGTTCAACATCTTTGAAACTCTGTAGACAAGGAAATAATAGATATGACTAATTACATATCATTTTCCTCTATTTGCTAAATTTAGCTCCTCAAGTGTCAGTTCTTGTCTCTGATTTAACAACACTGTTATTAATAGATGGGATTTTATATTCTAAGGGTTCTGCCTTGCTACAATTTGCTAGCTTGTGGTGAGCCCAGCTTGAGGAGCTGAGTAAAGTGTGGTAATAGAGAGAAGCTGCCTCCTGAACTGGACCACTGAATCAGAGACCATCCTCTGGCTGAAGAAAGCCTGCTCTTCACGAGTCATCACTATTGCTGACGATTCTCCTGCTCCCACTCTGAGCAACCCATAGAGAAGCTTCTGCTCTTTGCATTTGTCCTTTTAGCTGCAAAGCCAGGGGATTACACTGGATTTGGCTCTTAGACTCTCCAAAACTGCCGGGATAAACACTCACCACAGAGCTTCTCATCCAGGGGGTCCAGAAGGACCTCAGAAACTGAGTCCCTCTATACACCATCTGCACACCACACTGTCATCGAAAGGGTGCAGCTTATTTATACAAGCTGGCTCTGAAGCGTTGCTAAGTAACCACATCCAAAGTTAAAGGCCAAAGTTGACATACAAGGCAGAGAAGTGGTAAGAAAAGATCGTGAGTCAGGGACACCTGATGAACCGAAGCCTGAGTTTGTCCTTCCTGCTTCTCACTGGGATGATGAGGGGCCCCTGCAAAAACACAGAGCTGCTCTTCATGAAACTAAACTCACACTTGGGCATAGATGAAGCACACTAGGAGAAAGCCAACACTGTCGGCTCTGCTGTGGCATTAGCCAGCAGAGCAGTATCAGCAGTGCACGCTACAGAAAGATTACACTCCACCTCTCTAGAGAGCACATTAATTTCCAGCTCACCCAGAGGGAAAACACAAGCAAAGGGAATTCTAGGAAATATGGCTGCATCTATGACAGACAGAGGACACATTGCCAAACTGCCACACCACGATGGATGCCTTACCTGACCTCTTCACATCTCATTCAGATGGTGATCTTAACTTTCATTGTGATGGGATTAGGAGGCTCCTCTCGGGAGGAGCTCAGGATAGTGTTAGTGCCTTAGAAAAAGGGAGAGTGTAACTGGACATTTCTCTCCCGCCCACCTGTTCCCAAATACCTGGCAGTTGCTTTCCAAATAATTGACTTGGAGGCTTAACATTACTTATAAATCCTCGGCCAATAGCTTGTTACTAGTTAACTCATACACTTAAAATTAACCCATATTCCTAGGTATGCTTTGCCACATGGCTCATGGCTTGCTATCTCGTTTTCCACACTTGCTTGCTTGGCAGCTGGCTTGCATCTCACCCGTCTCTTCTGACTCTCCTCTTCTTCCTTCTATCATTCTCTCTCCCAATCTCTTCTTGCCCTGCTATCAACCAATAAGTTTTTTTATTAGCAATGAGAATAATCCACAACAGAACAGAGTATAGAACCAGCAATAAGGTTATACTCTCTACTCTATCACCTTACCTCAGGCTCAGGGCTGCTTGAGGAATGTCCGTTGTATAACTGACCCAACTTAGGATGGTTTTGTAACTGTCTGACTCTACTCCAGGAGATAAATCAAGCAGGTGCATGTTCACCTGCAAACAGAATCCTCTGTAGCTGAATTTCATACTGCCCTGAGACTTGCCTGAAATAGAGTATAGGTAAGTATGTGTGTGTGTATGTATGTGTGTGTGTGTTATGTATTATATATTATATGTTTGCTTTGTTATTTTGTTGTTCATTTTTGTTTTGTTTGTGTTTTTGAGTCAGAGACTCACTATGTAGCCCTGGCTGTTTTGGAATTCACTAAAATAATCCAAGCTGGCCTCAAATTCACAGAGATCCTCCTGCCTCTGCTTCCTGAGTGCTGGGAATGAAGGTCTGTGCCAGCACACTTGGTCTATTTGTGGTATTTTAAAAAGATTTGTTTTTCTTTGTGTGTCTAGTGAGTGTGCACCATGAATATGTGGATGTCTACAGAGAAAAGAGCATCTGATCTCCTGGAGCTGGGTTACAGGCAGTTAGGAGCCACTGGAGTCTGGAGGAGTGGGGAATGCTTTAACCACTGGGCCATCTCTCCAAACCTGATGTCTTATTTTTAAACATCTGAATAATGATGAGAAGCCACCAAGGTGCTATCACCTACAGTGAATTGAAGACCAGCACCAGTGTAGTCACCAACTCTTCCCATAGGGTAAGGGTGAGGGTTCTAACACCTGAAATGGCAGATTTCTGGTCTCAGCTGCTTCATTTCAGACTCCACTGGAAACCCATCCCTTAGCAAATATTTAACAAAGGCTGTTAAAGTTTCCTGATGAGCTCTCCCAGCTGAGTATGCACCAAGCTTCAGGGTCCGGTTCAGCAGCTGCTGCAAGCTACTCTTGCAAAGTTGTTTTGATTTTTCATTAGGAAATAAGGAACCAAAGTCCAGGGACCTATGAGTCCAAGCTGAGTTAACAAAGGAACAAGGGCAAACTTAAATTTGCTGACCGTGCCAGTCCCTGTAAAGAACACTGCCCTTGATCACGAGGGTAGGAAAAGAATTCCCTTTGAACCACATCTACAAAGAAAACTGCAACACATCAGAAGTGGCACCTTTGTGCGTTGGCATATCTGAGAAAAGTACCTGAGGAGAGCACCCCCACCGCATCTGTTCCGACTTACAGGCTGCAGCTGAAGAGAGGCAGCTAGGAAATGCCCCTCTGCTTGTGCAAGACAGGCATGAGGGTGCTTATTGCTCTTTCTGTCTCTGTCTCTCTCTTCACATCACTCGTTATATATCTATTCTAGGTAAGTAGCTGCCATTCTTTCTTTGAGTGATTCTGTGGAAGGGCTTAGATGACATGGCAGGGGCCAGACTGCAACCCCAGCTCACCTTCATGAGGGATGCTGAGCCAGCATCACCCAGACAGGCCATTCCTGGAAACCTGACGATCACAATGTTTACTGTTTCACCCCTCTAAGATTGTGACTAAAGTTAGCAATATTGGCATCCAAAGTAGGTGCTGCTTTTACAGAACCTCTCCTGTGGAAGTGGCTTTGGAGCAAGACAGGAGACTTTGTTGAGAGTAGTTGAGAGCCTTGGACAGCCTCAGTAGGCTTCTGGCGCTAGTGGGAAAGCAGGGCCAAGGCTGTTAGAAATGAGAGGATGAGATCTTCTGAAGCATCCAAAATGCTGAGCAGTGCTGCCCTCTGCAGCGATGGGAACAGAGTGGATGTTGAGTGCTTTCAGGTAAACGTTTCAAATTAGGATGTTGGGATTTGCCAGTTTCCTCCAGTTGCTTCAAGTGAGATGCTTATGGAGACACTTCAGCAGAAAAGGCAGCTGGCATGGTACCTGGGGAGACATGGACAAATGTCTCTTCACCCCAGAGAGAGCCCAATGAGAAACAAAATAAGGATACCCCCAAAGTCCAACCTGGCATGCCAATGAGTTTATTGGGTGGGAGGTTATTTATAGGATCAGGAATGACTCAAAGGCATCTGTGTCATCAAAAGCCCACCAAAGCATGAGTAACCGCTCATAAAAGCTGACCTCTAGAGCTCACCCCACCACTTGTGGACAGATCAACAGGTTGGAGACTCTGGTCTGAGTCACTTCTACAGTCCTTGCTGCTTATCTGACCTTGGAGTCTGATGAGCTGATGATATGGTCAGCTCCAGGGGCTTCCTGGGAGTCTTGAGTTGGTTACTTGAGTCTGAAGAACCTTCTTTGGAAGCTATTGGGTTTCAACAGAGAAAACTGCTATATAGCAGGAGCTAGGACTGGGTGGCATTGGAAACTGTCAGCCTTCTCAGAAGCAACCTATGTCCATGTGTAAAATGCCTTCCAAGGAAAGATCCAATGCAGGGGTCTGCCGAGAAAGCTGCCACCCGGGGATCTGAAGGCATGACCAGAAAACATATTTTTAAGATTTCAGGAGCAGGGGCAATAGCTCAGTAAATAAAGTGCCTTCTCTGCACACACACATACATACACATGCACACACTCACACACATACACACACGCACACACACACTTCCGAAATATAGAAGGCATCACCTCAGAAAACCTTTTTCAAGCAAATGGTCTTACACTAGGATTAAGAGCACACAGACCAAGCAGTCAGTGTTCTTGGTGGGGAACTCTCCCATAATGCTCTCAGGGCTGATGCCATGTTCAGCACCCAACTGTTTCCAGAATTGGAACCCAACTGAAGGAGGCAGATGGCAGTACTCCTAATAGTCTTTTTTTATAAATGTGACTTTCACCTTGATGTTCAGGTGCCCATTCCCCACCCCCTCCATCTGCTTCCTCTCCTCTGTCAATCCTCTTGCTCTGGGAGACACCAGTACCAATAGGTCTCATGACGAATAACCAAGGCTGTTAGCAAAGGCCAGCACGGAACTAAGGATTCTCTCCAGTTGGCCATGTGGTTGTCCATTTGGGAAACAGATTCTTGAACTCCAGTAAAGCACCAGGTGATTGTACTCCTGGATATTTACTGAAACTGTCTTCCTGAGAAACTCTGAGCAAGAGCTACTAAGCTCAGCTTCCTGATACATAGAAGGTATATGAACTATTAAATGTTGGTGGGAAACATTCATTTGTTGAGAACAAGATCTTTCTCTATGCAGCTGACGCTGATCTTGAACTTGCAATTTTCTTGCCTCACCCTCCTGACCACAGACATGTACCATCACACCCAGCAGTATTTGTGTTAAGTTGCATGTTTCTGATATTTTGGTACCTGGGTCCTTGCCAACCTGGATGTGCCCTTCCAGTGCTGGTTGATACCTAGAGATAGTGTACCTTCCATCAGCAAACTAACCAATCCTGAATCAGATCTCACGGCTCCTTTACCAGGTGCTACTGGGCTCTCCCACTCAGAACATTGACCACCAGCTCTTCATGCCAGGATCGGATGCTAGACACCTAGAGACAGCCCTTATGCCTGGAACTCTCTTATGTCACTCAGATTGGCCAGTCTTCCCCTGCCTTGCCCACTTCTTCCCAAGAAAACTACAAAAAAAGGCTTTCTTCAAGGAGACATTATATCAGATACCAAGGGCATTCAGAATATCAGTAAGATATACCTTAAAGACTTATATTCCACTAAACTGAAAAAAATCATTAAAGATGTACTGATTTCTAGATTCACATAAACTACCTAAATCAAACCATATGAGATAAACAATTTAAGACAATTTTATAATAAGAAATAAGGTCAGAGCAGAAATAAAAAAAATCTCTGCCAAAAAAAAAAAAAAAAAAAAAAAAAGGAGCCCAGACTTAGACTTTGGAGGACTGACTGTTCGATCCTACCATACTTTTGTAAAGAACTAATACCAAATGTTTCTTGAATTATTCCAAAAAAAAAAAAAAAAAAACAGAAACAGAAAGAAGGCTACCAGTCTCCATATAAGGCCAAATTTACCCTAACCCTAAAACAAAATACAGACCACACACACACAACTATAGGCAAGCCTTCTTGATAAACACAGATACAAACATTCTCAGTAAAACACTTGCAAACTGAACTAAAGAACACATAACATCAAAAAGATAATTCATCATGTTCCAAGTGACTTCATTTCACTGATATACAGATGGTTTAACATATGCAAATCAAAAATGATCTATGTTACAATGAGGTTTCTTGGTCCTGGGCGGCCAGAGGTCCAGACCCACAGACCTACAACCCCAGACCCGGTAGCCACCCGCCACTGCTTCGGCCCCCAGAAATGATTCAGACACTTATATCAACTTCATGCTGTTTGGTCTATGGCTTAGGGACATTGTTAGCTAGCTCTCACATCTTAACTCAACCCATTCTCATTAATCTGTCTGCCACATGGCCCGTGGCACGCCTGTATTCCTTACATGCTTCTTCTTTGGGCTTCGGGCTTGGTCTGTCTCTGACTCCGCCTCTTCCTTCCCTACCTATTCTGATTCCCCACCTACTTTTTCTATGGTGCCTGTCATGGGTCAAAACAGCTCCTTTATTTAAAGATTGATATTCACAGCATACAGAAAGACATTTCCACATCAGGTATACATCCCATAAATAAATTCAAGACAGAAATCACACTATCATCTCAAAGATGCAAAAGTGATTTTTGACAAAGCCCCAAATCTTTTTACCAAAAGCCCTGGAGAAAACTAGGAATAGAAGGACAGTATTTCAACATAATAATGACTTATAATGATGAACCTACACTCCAATTATACTAAACGAGAAAAATGAAACCCAAATCAGGAAAAGACAATGGTGTCCACTTTCTCCACTCATATGCAGTGTAGGATTTGAAGTTTTAGCTGGAGCAACAATACCACAGGGGAGCAGAAGAAAGGCAAATGCAAAATGAAAAAGGAAAAGTCTTTATGTGCGGATGAGTCATAAGAGACCCTAAAGACTCCACTAGAAAACTCTTACATCTGGCTAGTACTTTCAGCAAAGTATACATAAATGGATCAGTCATCTTAAAAAAAATAATGGGTGGCTGGGTGGTGGTGGTGACACACGCCTTTAATCTCAGCACTTGGGAGGCAGACAGGTAGATCTGAGTTCCACTATACAGAGCTATTCCCAGCCTGTCTCAAACAACCAATCAATGAATAAGTAAAGGAAAAAAGGGAGGGAGGGAGGGAGGGAGGGAGGGAGGGAGGGAGGGAGGGAGGGAGGACTAATTAGTGGAACAGGACCGTGGTATGGCTCAGCCAGTGAAGGTACTTTCTGCCAAGCCTGATAGCCCTGAGTTCAGTCCCCAGGACTAATGTGGTGTTAGTAGAAAATAGAACTGACTCTGGGAAGTTGTCCTATGGCCTTTACATGCATATTATGACAGCCATGTCCATACATGTGCTTATGTGCACTTGCACACACACACACACACACACACACACACACACACAAATGCAATTTAAGAATAAATAAGTAAATAAAATTTACAATATCCCTATTTACAATTGCTTCAAAATAACAGCAAAACCAACTTTGAAATAAACCTAAATCATATGACGTCCTGAAATTTGCAGGTGAATGGATGGATCTGGAAAGTATCATCCTGAGTGAGGTAACGCAGACCCAGAGAGATAAACAAAAACATGGTGTGTACTCACTCATAAGTGGATTCTAGCCATAAAGCAAAGGATAACCAGGCTGCAATCCACCCCCCATCCCCAGCAGCTAGGTAACAGGAGGAACTTGAGAGGCATCCATGGATCCCCTGGGAAGGGGAAATAGAGAAGATCTCCTGAGTAAATGGGGATCATAGGGGGAGTGAGCAAGGGGAGGTGGGAAGAAATCATGAGAGAATGGGATGGTTGAGTGGGAGGAGCAACAGAGAGAGCAAAGAAATAGATATCTTGATAGAGGGAGCCATTGTGGGGTTAACCAAGAACCCACAGGAGGATAAGCCAAGCTACAACTCCAAGCAATAGTGGAGAGGGCATCTAAACTGCCTTCTATTTTCATATGACTAACCATCCTAATTGCCATTATAGAACCTTCATCCAGCAGCTGATGGAGGCAGATATGGAGATCCATAGCTAAGTACAGGTCCATGGAACAGAACTGGACCCTCTGAAAGTGGATGACAGTCAAAAGGCATGGGCAGTTTGTGGAGCCTCTGGAACATGAACTGGCTTCTCAGAGCCCATTCAATGGGTGGGGGGGGCACCTTTCTCAGCCTTGATACTTGAGTGAGGAACTCGGACCTACCTCAACTGGATATGCCAGACTGAATCGACTCACCTTGGGATTCCTTGACCTCTCTGGGGAGTGAATGGTCGGTTGAGCTGAGGAGGCGTGGGGGGGGATCGTGGCTGGGGGACTGGCTGGGAGAAGGGGCAGGAGGGGGAGTAGTGGTATGAAAAATATTTTTAATTTAAAAAAAAGAAACTTAAATCAGGAAATGAAAGATTTCTACGGTGGAAAAATTAAAACACCGAAGAAAGAAATCAAAGAAAATACTAGAAGAAAGAGCTTTCATGATTGTTGAATAATCCTAGTAGCGATATTTTGGAGGGTTTTTGGGGGGGGGGCTTTTTTTTTGGAGGTGTTTGTTTTGCTTTGTTTCTGTTGTTTGATTTGAGACAGGCTTTCTCTGTATACCCTTGGCTATCCTGGAACTCAAACTCAGTGATCCACCTGCCTCTGCCTCCTGAGTCCTGGGATTAAATGCGTGTACTACCATCACCTGGCCCAGTTGTGATATTTAAAATCCCTTACAGATGAAGACTGCTGGAGAGATAGCTTGGTGGCTAAGAGCATTTGGTGCTCTGGTACAGTACCCAGGTTTGGTTTCTATTATCCTTATTGTTTAAATTTTTGCTGCCTTTTAAGCCATGACTGTCTGAGTCAGCAATTACAACTCTGATTAGGATGGATGGGTTGTAGCCGGAGGGAATTCTGTTCTCTCAGGCACTGACTCTTTCAAAGCTAAGAAGGGAACTTAACTAAATCTCTGTCCCTCTAAAGAACTCAAGATTCAAAGGTTGAGGTGGAATTCCAAGGGCTTTTCCTTGTTCCCACTTAAAAGCCTTTCTCCTCCTGGCTCCTCCCTACTACTTCCTGTCAGCTAGTTACTGACCCAGCCTCCTGACCACAGATGGATTTTATTTAATCAAACACATTTTTGCATAATTAAACAAATGTTCCAAAGCATAAACAAAAATAACATGCCTTAAAATAATATTCTACGACAGGTTTCTGACACACACATAAGGATCTTATAGCCTTCCTGTAACTTTAGTTCCGTGAGTTCTGACACCTTCTTCTGGCCTCCAAGGGCACCTATATGCATGTAGTACACATAGACAAGCAACTCAACATAAATAAAAATAAATTAAAACTTAAAATATTCATAAATATTTTGATTCTTATACTCAACAGACGGCACACATATTGGGCACACATAACTTTTTAAACAGCATAGTTTCACTGCACAGTGTACACCACAAAGTAGTAGATTTGTTGTTTGTCTATGACAGGGTTTCTCTGTGTAATCCTGGCTTTCCTGGAAGTTGATCTGTAGACTAGGCTGGCCTCGATCTCAAGAGATTCGCCTGCCTCTGACTCTTCTACCCCATCTCTGGCTAGAGTGGTGATTTTCCACCCTCATAATGGCTATCCTGCCTAAAAACTGCCGCTATTTGCTGTCACTGGCCAACATCAGTATCAGTGCCATATTTTCTATCACTAAGCTGGCTCTTTGTTTTGGGGTAAGAAAAGATGAGTTACTTTGCTAGCATATGGCTGGAGTATCCACACATGAATTCAGGTGCCCTTCCATTACCATACTCTACAATATGAGTAGCTCTACGGCTAGAGAAAGCAGTGACACAGGCACAGAAGTAAAGAGGGAGGGTCCCACCAAGACTTCAGGCCTGGATCCCATCTCTTTCCTGTCCTGATGTTCAGATACATTATTTTGAGATAAAATCCTTGAATTCCTGATTCCTTCTGCCTCCGGCCTCAGTATCTGTGTGCTGGGAATACAGGTGTGAACCAAAACCCTAGCTCCAGTTCCTTCCTGAAGACAAGTGTCTCTTTTATGTTTAAGATTGTCATTAACAGTGCTGGAGAGATGGCTCAGTGGTTAAGCTGCTCTTCCAGAGGTCCAGAGTTCAATTCTCAACAACCACATGGTGAGCACAACCTTCTGTAATGAGGTCTGGTGACCTTTTATGGCCTGCAAGTATATATGCAGGAAGAATACTGTATACATAATAAATAAATGAATCTCAAAAAAAAGATTGTCATCAACAGTCCATGCTTCAACTCAAGAGACTCAACATGTATTCCATGAAGTATGGCCTTGTAAATCCCATATGAATATGGTCACCTTACCAAACATCCAAATTTGGAGGCTTAAGGAAATAGAAATATCTAAGAAGAACAATTGATAAATGGGACCGGAAATTGAGAAGCTTCTTGAAGTCAAAGGACACAGTCAATAAGACAAAACAACAGCCTACAGATTGGGAAAAGATCTTCACCAGCCCTATATCTGACAGAGGACTGATTTCTAAAATATATAGAGAACTCAAGAAACTAGAGGCCAAAAAAAAAAAAAAATCAAATAATCCAATTTAAAAATGGGGTTCAGAGCTCAACAGCCTACAGATTGGGAAAAGATCTTCACCAGCCCTATATCTGACAGAGGACTGATTTCTAAAATATATAGAGAACTCAAGAAACTAGAGGCCAAAAAAAAAAATCAAATAATCCAATTTAAAAATGGGGTTCAGAGCTAGATAGGGAATTCTCAATGGAAGAATTTCAAATGGCTGAAAGACACTTAAATAATTGTTCAACATCCTTAGTCATCAGAGAAATACAAATCAAAACAACTCTGAGATACCATCTTACACCTGTCAGAAGAGCTAAGATAAAAAACACAGATGACAGCCTATGCTGAAGAGGATGTGGAGCAAAGGGAACACTCCTCCATTGTTGGTGGGAGTGTAAATTTGTACAGCTACTTTGGAAATCAGTATGGTGGTTCCTCAGAAAACTGGGAATTAATCTCCCCAGTGATTCAGAAATACCACTTTTGGGCATATACCCCAAGGATGCACATTCGTACCCCAGAGGCAGTAGCTCAACTATGTACATAGCAGCATTATTCATAATAGCAAGAACCTGGAAACAACCTAGATATCCCTCAACTGAAGAATGGATTAAAAAATTGGGGTACACTTATACAATGGAGTACTACTAAACAGAAAAAAATGGCAAATGGCTGGATCTGGAAACTATCGTCCTGAGTGAGGTGACACAGATCCAGAAACATAGACATGGAATGTACTCACTCCTAAGTGGATTTTAAACATAAAGCAAAGGATAACCAGGCCACAATCCATAAAGCCCAAGCAACTAGGTAACAGGAGAAACTTGAGAGAGGATCCCTCTGGGGAGGGAAAATAAGGAAGATCTCCTGAGTAAACTGAGAGAGGGGAGGTGGGAAACAATCATGAGAGAAGGAGATGGTTCAATGGGAGGAGCAACAGAGAGGAAGAATGAAGAAATAGGTATCCTGACAGAGGGAGCCCCTGTGGGGTTAGAAAGAAACCTGGTGCTAAGGAAGCATCCAAGAACTCACAAGATGCCCTGGCTAGGACTCCAAGCAATAGTGGAGAGGGGCCTAAACAGGACTTCCCCTATCATCAAATGAATGACCACCCTAACTGTCCATATAGAACCTTCATCTAGCAATGGATAGAGGCAGAAGCAGTGACCAATAGCTAAGCATTAGATCGAGCTCCTGGTCCAGCTGAAGAGACAGAGAAGAGAATATATGAGCAAAGGGATCAGGATCACAAGGAGGAGACCCAGAAAAATGGCTAACCCAAGAGACTGGGAGCTCACTGACTCTGAAATGACAACTGGAAGCCTTCTTGAAAAGGAACTAAGCCCTCCAAATGTAGACAATGAAGAACCAAAAGTTCCTCTGTCTTAGAGCCAGCAGCCACGTTAGCAAACAGGTCAAGGAAAGCTCAGGCTAAATTCCCCTTCAGTTCTGAGAAAAAGATGTTATCCAAAAGGCCATCTGGGCCTGGCCCTAGCCTAACTGCAGAATGTTCCAGTCCTGCCTTGGAGCCACAAATCCTTATACCACCCTGATCCACCTTGACCTAGTTAAGCAACTACAGAATGTTCCAACCTTGCCCTGGGGTCAGTCAATAGAAACCCAATCCTGGCCCACCCTGACAGAGGCCAAGTTAACTTCTGGTTTCCTGTTTTGGGGGTGGTTTTTTTTTTGTTGTTTTGTTTTGTTTTGTTTTGTTTTGTTTTAACCTCAGTTCATGGTTTTTGCCTATGGAAGATACATGTGTGTGGACGAGTTCCCTGCCTGGCTTGTACTGTACATTCAATAAACCTTACATTTTCATTTCGGATTCCTCAGACTCCCGTGA
This sequence comes from Phyllotis vaccarum, assembly GCA_033318265.1. Classification (NCBI taxonomy): domain Eukaryota; kingdom Metazoa; phylum Chordata; class Mammalia; order Rodentia; family Cricetidae; genus Phyllotis; species Phyllotis vaccarum. The sequence goes on along the minus strand of JARWLC010000012.1, from coordinate 22,831,923 downwards.
TCTCTCTAGGGGTCGTTCTCTGGAACAATGGTATGAGCAGTTTGTGGAGCCTCTTGCAGTAGGACCAGAGTTTATTCTTGGCACATAAACTGACATTTGGAGCTCATTCCCTACAGAGGAACACCTAACTCAGCCTTAATACTGGGATGAGGGACTTGGACCTATCTCAACTGGCTATGCCAGACAGAACTGACTCACCTTGGGAGTCTTTGCCCTCCCTGAGGAATAAATGGGGGGAGGGGAAGGCTGAGGGAGGACTAGAAGGAGGGGAGGTGGGGGAGCAGTGGTGGGTATAGGAAAAAACTTTCAAAAAAATGTTTATAAGAATTAAGAAAAAATCCATGATCTAATTGTGAGAGCTTGTAAATCAAACATTTATTTTATATATATAATCAGATTGCACTAAAGGGGGGAATAGGAATGTGTTCACTCACCATTCTGAAGCTATAGGCATTGCTTCCTGCACTGCATCATGGGAAAGGATGCTTTTCTGTCTCTTCCTGCTTCTGAGGCTGTAGCTGTTCTTGGCTGTAACTGCATCACTCCAGTCTCTGCTCTGCCTGCATGGTGGCCTTTTCTGTGTCTGAGTTTTCTTCCCTGTCACCTCTTAAAATGACACATTGAATTTAAGCTTCAAACATTAATCCAGGAAGATCTCAGGTCAAGATCCATAATCGCATCTGTAAACAAGATTCCACAGATTCTGGGTGTTAGGGTATGGACCCCATTTCACACAGGCTTCTCACCGGGCATTGGCCAGTAGAATAACCTCATCAATGGGTGCATGCATGTGTGACATCCAGATTTTAGTCAGATAGTATTTTAAACAAAAGTTACCTGGAGTCTGACAAAGCAAGAGAATGCAGGATTCCAACAAGCACACTCCTTTTCTGCATGGAAGGCTGGTTTTATTCTTTTTCTTTTTTTCTTTTTTGATGTCAATTATCATTTATTATTATGTACTTTTCAGTGTGCAAAACTAGATTTATATTAAGGGTTTTTGTTATTTTCTTTTATTCTAAAAAATATCATTTTTATCTATGTATCCCTCTGCTCCCCCTCCCTTCCCTCCTCCCAGTCCCTCCCAGTCAGCCTTCAGCTTTCCCCCTCCCCATCTTCTCATCCCCTCCCCCAAAAGGGCAAGAAGTCCCAAGGTGGGTCGGCTCAGGGCCGAACATCCTCTCCAGGCAAGTCCTCATCTCAAAGTCAAGGGTGGGTTATGTGTTCCTCCTGTAGGAAATGGGCTCCAAGATGCCAGCCCATTCACAGGAACACAGTCTGATCCCAGGAATGAGTGTTTTTAAGACCTCTGTCAAAGTGAGAGACAATGGCGTGCAGACTTATGAGCCACATGACATACCTTCTGTAGGTCAATCAGTGTTGTGGAAGGCAATCCGCAGGGCTATCAGACAGCAAAAGGGTCATCCTCCATCTCTGAAGTACCACTATTCGTAAGTGCTCCAAGTCCCTGACCTTAGTGGCCGAGTGATATGGGATAGTGGCCCATGTTACTTGGGGGCAAATGTCTTTCAGTTGAGATTTTTTTTTAAAGACTATTTGAAATATAACTTTACTCTGATTTTAAACAAAAAGAATGAAACCACAATAACAAGATTTCAGCGCTGACTCAATACTGAGATGTGACTGTAGCAGTCTTACTTTTGAAATTCAGGAAGGAAACAACTATGCTCCCAACAGCTAATGACACATTTACTCCTAAGCCCATTCATTTCCTTCAGCATCCCAATGAAGTACAGGATCTGCTTAGCTAAAGTAGCACCGCTGACTTCATTCAGCCTCACTTTCTCACAGGTCATCATCCTCATCCAGTCTTTTGAGCCAATCATGGTTCTATTGTGGTGCTAAAGCTGGGTCCATGACCACCTCAGGTGGGGGCAAGAGCAGGCAACAAACTCCAAGTTAGGGTCTCCAGTGAGCTTCTGGCAAGCCAGAGGAAAGGCTTTCCAGAGTTGTAGCTGCTTTTGGCAGAAATGTCAGAGTACTGAAGAGTCTTCTTTTGGTGGGAGACAATAGATTTTGCCTCACTTTTCTGTCCTTAATATCCCTAATGCCACACAATACAATGAGGGTACACACACGTGTTAGATTCCTATGCCAGTTAGGTACTTTCTTGTGAGTCTTGATGTGACATCAAACTTTATAATGAATGGCACACTTGACTTGGATGTAGCAGCCATCGTGGAAGCCCCTGAAAGTCCGGCTGTCTGTGTCCCACACGTTGATCTCAATGGGTCATCTGTTGGTATGGAAGACAGCAGATTCACCTCCACACCTCCAGGGTGGCTACATATTTCTCAACTTCCCTGTCAAGTGGTGATTCACAAACATTATCTTCCTGCTGCCATTGTCACCCACCATGACGAACTTGAACTCTCCTGCGGGGGCCATTGAGGAGATCCTTCTAGAAGACTCTCCAAGCCTGTCTGACAGAAGCTTCAGTTGAGAATTCTTATCTCAAATGAAATCTTACAAGAGTTAAACAAATGAGATCTAGAATTTGATCTTTACCAACTTGTGAATTTTATATATCAAAAATTAACATGAAAAGCCAAAATACCTGTATAGTTCAGTCCTCAAAACAAACAAACAAACAAAACCCCCTAAACTCAAGGATACCACACATATCTGTCAATAGATCCATGTCATCTTTGACCCTCCCTCTTCCCAAGGTCCAGCTAAAATGCATCAAGTTAAAGTTCTCTTGAGTCTGCAGGGTTTACCACAGGCCCTCGTGTTGACAGCTTGCTCCTCAGTGGGGGGCGCTATTGTGCAGCTATAGAGCTTAGCAAGCAGGGTGATTCTTTGGAGGCTGGTTATGCCCACTCTTGGTCCGACCTGCAATCTGCCCCTGCTACAGTCCATCACAACGTGATCAGCAACTGCCTCACACTTGACCATCACGGGGTGCACCACATCTACCCCTCTGCCATGTTGAATTGAAACTTTTCAAAAAGACCTTGATGTTGTTTCTGTCAGACATGTTGGTGGCAAGAAAACAAAGGAACAAATCTATCCACACATGATCTATGCAAAACTGTTGTGCTCCAAACCACTACTTGGCTTTATTTATGTCTGTGGTATAAACATACTGGCCTTGTGTGGTTTATAGAGGTGTGTTACATCAAAAGAACGGAGTTGCAGAACTCTGAGCTCTGTTTGAGTGCATCTCAGCTCTACTATGTTTAACTTAAGGCCTCATTAGCTTATCTGTCAATCCAGTAGAAATGGGTGCCCCAACTCTTGGAGACTTGTTGAGGACTAAATAATGTGATACAAAGTGCCAAGAGCACTGCTTAGGTCTTGATAACACCCAAGATAAATGGTAGTCTATGTGAGGAGTCTCTGTGCTGCCTCACATATTTGCAAGCTCATATTTAAAGGCTCACCCATACTGAGCTGAAGAGGAACAGAATTTATTTTCTTTACCAAGGTGGCTTGGGACCTAGCAGTGGACTGTCCCCCCCCCGTCCCCCCGTCCCCCCCCCCCCCCCCCCCCGTCCCCCCGTTCTAACAGCAGCTTTGCTGAACTGGCTAAAACAACAGCCCCCTCCCTATCTATCAGCTGAATTCCTATCTATGTGGTGAGAGAACAGAGGAGGCAATGTAGATGAAGCTCTGTGCTTCCAATGAGCTTCTTCCTAAAACCCATGAGCAGTGTGAGGGTTACTCCAATGTCAGCTTAAGCTGTGGACTCTAGAGTGGTCAGACACTAGTCTATATATGGCTGTGACAATACTTTGTATATGTGATAACTTTGCTTCAACTGATTCTCTCTCTCTCTCTCTCTCTCTCTCTCTCTCTCTCTCTCTCTCTCTGTGTGTGTGTGTGTGTGTGTGTGTATTTGAGCAAAGTCCCCTCTGTTGTTTAGACAAAAAAGTTGTTCAAACTTTTGGGTTTGAATGTCCTCTTATCTCAGCTTCCCAAGTGACCAGGACTATAGACATGCACCGCCTCACTCCGTTTAAAATTGGTTGACTTTAACTAAAGGAAATTAAGCTTGATAACATGGGTGAAGCTCATACTATCAAATATAAGAGCACAAACTGCAGTTGTCAAGAAACTCTGTAGCTTCATAGAGTTGTTAGTGTGACAGGCCACCATGAAGATTTCCAACTTGCCAGGCCACACGATGGCATGAACCAGGATTATCATAAGTACTACAGACTGTGCCACTTCTGCATTTGTTTGCTTAAAGTAATAGAGGCCCAAAGTTCAAGATCAAAGTGTTAGCATGATTTGTGTCTGATGAGGCTTCCTTCCTGCCCTTCACACTGTCTCTGTGTGTCCTCACCTGGCTTTTCCTCTGTGCACCTGTGGAAAAAGAGATCCACTGCCTCCTTCTCTTCTTGTAAAGACAGCAGTCCTATTGTACAAAGGCCTCAGCTCATGACCTCACCTCATTTCACCTTCATTTTTCCCTCAAGGATCTACTTTCAGATTCAGTCCGAGTGAGGGGGTGTCCTTCAACATTTGAGTTCAGGGAACAGACTTAATCCAACTAGAACTCTATCGACCATCCTATTGAATAGCAATGTGGAACTGTAAGCCAAAGAAGACCTTTCCTCTTCAACCTGTGATGGTGTTTCATCGCAGCAATAGAGACCCTAACTAAGACAAGTTGGTACCCATTTTTTTGGGTATTGCTGTGACAGACCTAGCCATATTTTTTAGGTGGAATGTGGACTCGAACTAGAAAAGCCATTGGGTATTAAGAGTTCAGGGAGCTGTTCTGTGCAAGCGTGGAAGATCAGAATGTTGAGAGCAGTACAGAAGATGGATGCCTGGCTTCTGACATTTTAGAGGGAAGTTTAAAGATCCCAATGGGTGGTTTACTATTTTGAGTTAAGATTCTATTGTTCCGGTTAGCTGGGGCTCAACAGTCAGCATGATCAAAAAACAAAACAAAACAAAACAAAACAAAACAGGCAACATTGAAGTGAAATATCTGCATAACTGGAACAATTGATGCTTGTCAGCTGGAGCTAAGAAACTAGTGATTGAGAAGATGTCAGCATCATTGAGGTGAAACCTTTCGGGAAGTATTTCCTCAGGGTCAGCACACACAAGCTGTGGCCCCAGAAGCAGCTGAAGTTGTACTTTGTACTTGCAGCTGAACTTGGTCATGTAAGAGTCACTCAGGTGGTACTGATTTTGAAAGCATGAAGGGGTGGGTCATGAAGAACAAACAGCTAAGGCTTGGCACTGAGAGCCTCCGGGAGAGGTTATTGGTGAGAATGCATCCCCGCGGCAGCAATGGACCTCAGCATTTTGGAGATGCCAGGGCCATGGGATGACCACCAAGAACAGCAGCATCAGTGGAGTGGAGCCGGCCAGAGCCTAGAAGATAAGCTGTATGCTGCAGAGGGCAGAGCTGAAGTGACTTAACCTTCTTAGAGGAGCCCAGAAGATTGGGAGTGAATACCAGATAAGTGACATGGACTTATTTACACTGTTTAAATTTGGTTTTGTTTGATTGTGACTATGTCCTGGTTCTTCCTTCTTGAAGAAGGTATTTAGTTTAATGACGATTTTTATAGAAGCCCACAGTTGAAAGAGTTTGAACTTTTAAAAAAGATGTGGATCTTTAGAGATTGAATATTTAAGAAACTCAAATTTTAATGTGTTTGAATTTGTTAAGACTGTGGGACTTTTAAATTTATTTACATTTTTAAATGTGAAATCTTGGGGATAAATAAGAAAAACATGTGGCTTCATAGTTACGTGTTTATGTGTCAAGTTGGCAAGGGTCAGTTGGCGAAGCTGGCTAGTCCGTGTCAACTTGACACACAAACTAGAGACAACTAAAAAGAGACCAACTGAGAAAATGCCTCCATCAGATCTGGCTATCAGCATTTTCTCATGGAGAAGGCCCAACCCATTGTGGGTGGGTCCATCTGGGAGTCCTCGTTCTATAAGAAATCAGGCAATGAAAGCAGCACCTTTTCATGGCCTCCTCATCAGCTCCTGCCTCCAGGCTCCAGCCCTGTTTGAGTTCCTGTCCTGACTTTCTTTAATGATGAACAGTGTTATAGAAGTATAAGACAAATAAACCCTTTACACACACGCACACACACAGCCCACTTGCTTTTGGTGTTTCGTTGCAGCAATAGAAGCCCTAACTAAGACACTTCTGTTTTCTGGAAAGCCCCTAATTGATACAGACAGAAAGGAATCTGACACTTTATCACACACAGTTGTCTAGCCATCCCAGAGCTAAGCTTTATAGTTTGTTACTACCTACAGTCAGCTTATTTTCAATAAGAAGGATAAGGACTGCATCTTCTCTTTCATATGTAGACTCTAGAAATACAGATTATGCAACAGAGAGGCATGGTTAAAGCAGCGGGAGGGCCAGAAGGTTGGAGGCAGGCTGTCAGGTGCAGCTGAATAAAATGAAAGCATGTTTGCATGAAAATGTCATAAGGAAGACCAGGCATAGTGGCTTTCACCTGCAATCCCAGCACATGGCAGGTTTAGGCAGAATTGTGAGAACAAGGTCATCCTTAGCGACATAATAAATTGGACACCAGCCTGGGCTATATGTCAACGTATCTCAAAATAAATGTAAAAATGAAAACCATCATTTTTTTACAATTAATATGCACTTAAAAAGGGCATAATACAAGTGTATTTTTATTTAACACTCCTAAGATATAGCCTTGACATTATACATGGCTGTTTAATATTTCTACTGATAAAGTAGTTTGAAAACACACTATAGTTTTATGAATTAAAAAGGCAAGGTTTATAATAGCTCTATAATCATGCCAAATCAGAACCAACCTTAACATCTAATGAACAGATCAACAAGCTGTGGTACATCTGCACAGTGAAATATTCTTTAAACATAAATGGAAACAAATTATTCACATAAGTAGTTGAGTGACAGAATGAGCCTCAAAAGGTTTTGTCAAACTTTTCCCCTTCACAGTGTTCTGAAAGCTGCAAGGGAGAGCTGTGAGGTATAACTGAGTGATGTATGAATGAAGCCCTGGCTTTGATTTGAGAGCTGCTTCAGTAGGCAGAATTGCACACACCTGTAATCCCAGCCTTCAGGACATGGTGAATGAAGGGGGATCAGCAGTTTAAAGCCACCCTCCATCGTGAGTTTGAGGTCCGCCTGAGCTGTGTAAGACCTGGTCTCAAAAAATAAAAGCAAAATCCAAGGAACCCCATGAAAGAAACACTGCCTGATTATGTGTTTCTGTGGGGTTTTGGTTTGCTCTGTGTGTTTGTTTTTGAGACACGGTCTCTATGATGTAGCTTGGCTGTCCTGGGACTCGCTGTATAGACCAGGCTGACCTTGAACTCACAGAGCCCTGCCTGCCTCTGCCTGTGCTGGGATTCAAGGCATGGGCTACCATGCCTGACTATTTGTTTCTTTTTCCATAAAGCAACCTGGAATACAGACTTGGAAGAAGAGTTTAAATTCCTGCCGGAAATGCCATGCTATCAGGGAGGGATAACAGGAAAGGGAGAAGCACACCACTTAGGAAAACAGCCTATATCTACTAGTGTGCAGGCTACTATTGAGGTAGGATGGCTCCCATCCAAAAAGAAGGGGGGGGGTGATGTTCAACTTTCCTGATGCAGAAAGCCACGATCGAAGAGGGCACACCCACAATGCTTGGAGTACATGTAAGTGTTGTGGAATATTATTTTAAGGTGAGTTGTATTTGTTTATGGTGCATGTGATTAACTCTGTAAAGCTGTGCTACTTTGTCTGGTAAAACACCTGATGGTCTAATACAGAACTGAACGGCCACTAGCAAGGCAAAAGAAGGGATAGGCAGGGCTGGTAGGCAGAGAGAAGAAATAGGATGAGAAATCTGGGGAAAAAAGAAGAAGATCTAGGAGCGAGAGGAGAGAGGGGACTAGGAGCCACGGGATAACAGTGAAAGTAAGATGTACACAAGTAAGAGAAAGGTAAAAGCCCAGAGGCAAAGGATGATGGGCTAATTTAAGAAAAGTTGACTAGAAACAAGCCAAGCAAAGACCAGCATTTATTATTAAGAATAAACATCTGTGTGTGATTTACTTGGTCCTGGGTGGTGAGCCCCTTAAAAAGGCAAAAACAACTAACAACATTTTGGCGTTCTAATATTGGGCTAGAATTAAAAAGAAAAAATCCGCCAACAGGTAAGAGTAGAGGTGAAAAGCAGGCATGCCTTCCCTTTAGCCCCTTCATTCTCACTTATTTTGCTCAGTAATAAAACCTATTTAGTAACATATTGTTATATTTGGGGCTAAAAGCTAAATTTGTAGGATTTCTCAGTCACTTCAATGATGGGAATCTTTCTTCACTGTACTAGAAAGTCAGTAAACATCTTTTGGTTAAGGGTTTGGTTTTTGGAGCTGGGGATCTTCAGATTGGACCCAGGCCAAGTGCTCTACTACTGAATATTATCCTAATCCATAAGAGCTTCTATGAGCAAAGGACTCCGTCTTGACATTGGCAGAATAAGTTATATTAGCCACGTATTACTGAAGTCCAAAAATCCTAAAACAACATTATATGGTGTCTGAGGTTTCTGCTGGTCTCCCTGTTCAGTCAGCCATGGGTGACTGGAGTTGGAGAGATAGGTCTGGGTCCTTGGTATGACTTTCAGCATAGCTCCTCTTGCTATGAGGTCATTGCGCATCCTCAGGGAGTGAAAAGGTCACGTCATCTTTCAAGGCCTAGACTCAGAGCTTGTACAGTGCTGCTTTTTATTTAAATGTTTATCTGCAACATTTTTAAAATGAGTTTCAGGCCAACAGCCACTCCAGTCCCTCAGCCCCGCCCCCCTCAGACCCGCCCCCCCCTCAGACCCACCCTCTCCTCAGACCCACCCTCTCCTCAGACCCACCCTCTCCTCAGACCTCCCTCCCTCCTCACACCCACCCTCTACTCAGTCCCCCCTCCTCAGACCCATCTCTCCTCAGACCTCCCCCACCTCAGACCCACCCTCAGTCCCCTCTCCTCAGACCCCCCCTCCTCAAACCCCCCCTCTCCTCAGACCCCTCTCCTCAGACCCCCTCCTCAGACCCCCCCCTCTACTTTGGTTGTTTTGGATTAGCATGAAAAACAATACATTTCCTCACAGCATTTCCTACATACTTAGTTGGGTTTTATCTATTCCTCCCTCCATTCCCCATCTCTGTACCTCCCATTCTGTCCCTTCATCCCCAGTCCCCTTTCAACCTCCCTGTCCGGTATCCTGTTACCCGGCTCCTTTCCAGCTCCCTTAAAGCGTTTTCTTTTCTCCTCTGGGGCCCTTCCGGCTTTCCTGACCTCTGCCCACACTCTCAAATATAAAACATGTGACTAGAGCCATGTTGAGTGAGCACACTGATGTCTTCCCTACTTGACATATTTTTCAGTTATATTCATTTTCCTGCAAATTACATGTTCCTTTACAGCTGAATAAAATTCCATGGTGACTATGTACCACATTTTCATTGGTTGATAGACATCTAGGATTCCCTTTTTTAAATGAGGTTTTTCATCATGAACTAATAAAAAAAAAACCACTACACCATTCACTATTTTAAAATGTACTATTATTGTGTGATTATGGGTCAACTCTCTCTGGTTTTCTGATGTCGAAACACTGGGCAATGTTGTAGAACAAATGAAAAGATCCAATTCCAAAAAGGATGTGGTCAAACTTGAACTTCCTTGTGTTCTGGAGCTCAGTTACAGCAGGTCCCTGGTGGACAGCACAGAGAAAGACCTGAATCTTTCCACATTATGTTCAGACACATCCTCTCACACACACCCTATGCCCTGCCAAGCCTTGCCAAACAGAGCTCTAGCAATAAGAAGGCATACTTGGATGGAGACCAGCTCCACACTGACACTCAATCACCTCCGCAGCCTGGACTTGTTCCAAAAATCCCTGGAATAAGGTACAGTGCAGAAATACCACAGTTGGGAAACCAAAGGCCAGCCTGCGCAATGATTCACCCTTGCCAACCTCTTCCTCTCAAAGCCTTTGGACTAACAGTTCTCTTTGGCCATGAACTTGGCCCTCAAAAACAGTTCATGAAAATCAAGAACATAATTAAGGTTTTGAAAGTTTTACTTTCTGGCCTGTCATTCTATAGTTCAAGCCCACAACTCAGTCTTTAGCCAGAGCCCACAGCATGACATCACCCTGAGATCTCAGCCTCTCGGGAGCTTTGGGCAGGTGGAGAGAGGCTGGATTTCACTGACAAGCAGAGGGGTTGGCAAGTAAGTACATTGCTGGGCAGGGGTGAGGGGTATGTTGTAGAAGGCGCTCTCTTGGACAGCTCCCTGCAAGGCAGATGGTAAAGGTTCTTCCCCAAACTGAGAATGTTGCAACCTCCCTGGAAACTCCAAGTCTCCTCCTGGAGCTACTCAACCTCACTAATGCTCTTAAAGCTGTATATTCATGACTCCTCCTCATGAGTGTCCCTATTACCTGAGGAAGCAACCTGAAAAGAGAGGGGCTTATTTGGGCTCACAGTTTGAGACTAAAGTTCTTCTTGGAGGGGAAAAGTTAGCAGCAGCCTGCTCTGTGGCAAGAGACACAGAAAGGTAGACCAGGAAGAGGAGAACAGGCAGAGGCAGGACTGTTACATCTTTCAAAGAAGTGTCTCTTCCTCCCAAAGTTCCCACAACCTCCCAAAATAAGTGCCATCAGTTAGAGATCAAGTTTTCAAACACAAGATCCCATGGGGACTTTTTACACAGCAAGCATAACAAGCAGTTGGGGACGGTGCATGCCCCAAGAGCTGAGAACATGGCAGGAGGTTATTCTTTCTCTGGAAAATGTAAATGAAAACTTCACAACCAATGTGACTCTGTTCACTCACTACCCCCTATTGCTGTGCATTTACCTCCTTCACTGTCTCCTAGGCAACAGCCTGCTGAGATTTCCACCCTCAGGCTCAGGCTCTCCTGCTCTCTCCTCTCCTCGGTGACCACCTGGATATGAGCCAACACCTGTCTAAGCTTCCTGGTGTGTCACTGGCTTTGTACCCCAGTTTACCCTCTCTCTTCCCACTACTGCTATATGTATCAAATACTCAGACATGGCTTAGTTTTAATGCAATCTGGTCTTTCTTTCCAGACGCCTCTTTTCTGAGCTGCTGTCAACACACAGACTCTTCGGGAGGTAGAAGCAAATATTATCTCAGCTGCTGGAAGATAGCCCAGCATCGCTGCCTCTCTTGGGTGCCCCTGTGGATTTCTCACTCCTAGCTAAAATGTCTAGGATGGGTTATGGCTACAAGGTGGAGTATCTGTCTCCCTCCTACCCTGGAGGAAGAGAGGATGCTTATTCCCTGGTATTCTGCTCCATCTCCTCTTTCTTGGAATCTAGGATATCTGTAGAGAGGCTCTCAAATCTCCAGAAGGGAAGTTATCAGTGCTGTGCAGGTCTGTTATCTTCTCTTAGGTTACATTTAATCTTATTCAGTGGTGTGTGTATGTGATGTATGTGTATGTGTGTATGTGTCTGTATAGGTGTGTATGTATGTGTGTATATGTATATGTGAATGTGTGTATGTGTGTGTGTCTGTGTTGTATGTGTGTGTATATGTGTATATGTGTATGTACATATGTGTGTCTGTGTTGTGTGTGTGTATGTGTATATATGTGTATGTGTGTGTATATGTATGTATGTGTGTGTGTAGTAAGAGGTTTCTGGCTCGGACTTTCAGGCCTAGCCTCAAGATTTAGACCCTCATACCCACAGACCTGCAGAGACACACAGATGCTTACATTAATTTTAGGCTGACTGGCCTAAGGCATATAACTTGCTAATTCTTTACCCTTAAACTAACCCAAGACTCTTACCCTGTTCAGCCATGCGGCCCGGTACCTTTTCTCAGAGCAGCATAGTTGTCCTCTACATCTTCTGGCTTGTCTGGCAACTCTGAAGTCTCTGTGACATTTCTGCTCTGTACTTCCTGTTCCCAGAGTTTTCTTAGTCTGGTATCCCTGCCCACACTTCCTGCCTGCCTTTGGCCAATCAGCGCTTTTTATTAAACTCATAGGCAGGACAATTATTTACAATGTAACATCATAAATACATTACATATGTGTGTGTATGTGTGAGTGTCTGTGTTGTATGTGTGTGTCTGTGTGTCTCTGTGTGTGTGTGTGTGTGTGTGCAGTAAGAGGTTTCTGGCTGGGACTTTCAGGCTTAGCCTATGGGTAGGCCCCGGAAGCATGTTACTTACAGAAGTTGGATATGAAAGATCACATGCTATCTATCTTACTTACTCTTCTATTACTGTGAAAACATCGTGACAAAAGAAAAACAAAACACCTGTAGAAGAAATAATTTATTGGAGTTCATGTATGGTTTCAGATAGTGAGTCTATGACCATCATGGCAGGCAGAGCAGTAGCAGACAGGCAGGCATGGCACTGGAGCTGAGAGCTTACATCATGAGATACAAGCACAGGGCAGAGATAGCTAACGGAGAATGCTGTAGGGCTTTAAAACCCCCAAGCCCATCTTTATGACTCACCTCCTACAAGGCCACACCTCTTACTCTTTCCCAAACAGTTCCCAACCGTGGTCCAAGCATTCAAATATATGAACCTATGAGGACCGTTCTCTTCCAAACCAAGACACTATTTGAAACAGTCCATTCTGTAGTCAGAAAGCAGATCAGCAGCTGTCACTGGCTGGAGAGGAGGAGCAAGTGACTGCTAACGGAAATGACTTTCTTCCTGCAGAGAGGAAAATGGATAAGACAGATTATGTCCAGACTGTGTAACTGTTTGAATAAACTAAACCGCATAAAACTATATGCTTGCAGGAAGAGTAAGTCAGACCCAATGGGGCCTATGAGTGTAACTTATCATCTAAGTCAGGGGAGCATCGCGGGAGACAGCTCCAGGCTCTACCTCCATCACCTCCTTTCACTGTATGCTTCCTCCTTTCTCTTCTCAGCAGTGGGGCAGCAGAGATGTTAGAGAAGGCTCCTGGGGCCACTGAAGGTCATTGGGGGTGGGGCAAAGTCTGTAGAGACCAGACCTGCAACTCTACTGTGTTCCCACGTTCGTAGTCTCTAGCATTTAAGAAGCTGGGTGAAGACCCTTGTTGCTAAGGCTGGCAACCAGAGTTTGGTCTCTGGGACCTGTATGGTAGAAGGAGAGGAACAATGTAAGTTCTCCTCTGGCCTCCACCTGTGAACTGTGGTATGGTCCTCCCCACCCCCACATACAAACCAAATAAAAATTCTATACCCACAGCCGGGAGCTGGCTCAGCAGTTAAGTATTACTGTTACAGAGGACCCAAGTTAGGTTTCTAGTACCCATACTGGGCACCTCCTCACAACCTGTAACTCTGTAACTGTAACTCAGGGAGATCAAACACCTCTGGCCTCTGTGCACATCTGCACTCGTGTACAAACCTCCATCACTACATAATACAAAATAAAGTAATAATTGAAATATGATTACTTCATATATGCACTGAAGTATTTAGGGGTAAGAATATCTATAATCTCTCAGATGGCGTGTAATTGAATTGATACAGCTACTAAGAAACTTTGGTAAAGAAACTGTGGCAAAATAGTAACATTTGGCTACTGTGGGTGAAATCTCTGTGAGGTTTTAGTGTTCTTGTTAAGCTGGGAGTTACTTCAAATGTAGAAGAGGATCAGCTACTGAATGGGAACTGAGGTGAAGGGAACTGAACTCAGCAATGTGCATGTGTGAACACACACACACCCTTTACTGCAAACATATGGGGAATCTTACGTCATTGGTGTTCATGAGTTAAGCCAGATACAAAAGATCTCATTCTAGCTATGCAAGTTTTAAACCAGGAGGAGAAGCAGGGTGGTAATGCAAATCATATCCATGTTAAAGAGGTAGGCACTGAGGAACGTAGGAGACTCCCTGGGGATCCTGGAGAAATAGACATGCTCTGTTTCTCTATCAGGATCAGAATGTTGGTTGCTAATTATCAGGATGTGAACTCATGCTGTGCACTTGCTCCGTTCTTGTTGTTAACCTTCTTTTGAGAAGGCTTCGATTGCTGTTCCCCCATCTTGGCATGGAACACTTAGATCCACACCCTCTTTAAAAAATTGGGGTTTCATACACATTCAATGGAGGTTGCTGAGCAACACAGTTTAAGCTGTACAATCCAGTAAGGACAATCATCAAAGACCAAAGTGTGTGTGTGTTGGGGGTGGGGATGGGGAGTGCTAAAGCAAGGCTCTAAGGATGATAGACATGGAGGATTCCCACTCTCTGCTCCCCTGGTACTCTCAGAGATGGGGGATGGGTTGGGTACATTGAGCAACACAGACTATGCAGAAGGCTTGGCCCCTCCTGACATGGGCTGATTGACTGTAGCCAGCCACTCTGCAGTGAGCCTGCCTGCTGCATCTATCACCATGGCAACTGCCTCCCTAGCTCTGGGGCTAAAACAAGGCTCTGTGGGTGTCCAACAGTGATTGGATTCTCCTCTGACACAATGAACAAATTGATGAGTCACTGAAGGGCAGGGCTAATTCTCTGGGCACCGTCATTCCTGCTGAAATGAGGCAGGCTGGTGAAGAGCCCTCAGAGAGAGAAAGGAGAAGAGTATCAGAAGGTCGGGCTGAGCAAGATTCCAGCCCCAAGACCTCAGAACTAGCCAGTAAAATTAGGTAAAAACAAACAAAGCCCACCCAAATGTGAACAGAGAGAATTCTGTAGAAAAGGAGTCCACAATTACCGCTTGTGTTTGTCAGAGACTAAGGCCAGCAGAAAAGTGAAAAACCTTTGTAATGATAAAAAGGAAGGCTGCGTGGGTAGGGAGGAGCCGGCTAGAGGCCAACACGTGGATGAGATACAGCAGGGCTAACTAGAGTCAGGGAATTCCATGTGGCTGGAGCAATGGGAACGATTTGTCTTTCTCTGGCTGGTCCAGAAGTAGAAGCAGGCACCAAACATACAAGGAGTCAGTTTTATAGAATAGATGCTGACCTGGCTTTATCAGGCTCCCTGAACTGGCTGCTGCAGGCTGTGGGACAGAGTTCTACTGTTACAAATGGTCTGGCCACCACCTGCTCATTACATAAGCAGTTTCTCAGGGAATATTCAGAGGTTGGAGAGCTCCCGGGAGGGGTGTTCACAATGCAGTTAACAAAGAAGTGGGGCAGGTGGGGGGGCGGACAGAGAAAGTCTGAGGGCTGTCCTACTTGGAGACTCATAGGAAAGCAATGGAGAGGTGAGGGAGGGAGGAAGAAGGCTCTTCTGATGTTAAAGGTGAGGTAGCTAATTTCCGACAAGACAGGCCGGACATGAACTAAATGTGTCCAGGACTTATAAGGCCCGGGTGCGCATGGCTCTGTCTCAAGCCCTTCTTTTCAGGCCTCATGTCACTGACACTAGTATGACTCTGTAAGAGTGACCATAATGTTGGATACTGTGGTTTGAGTGAGATGTCCCCAGAAGACTCAGGCATTTGAGTACTTAGTCCCCAGATGGTGACTCTCTTGGGAGGATTGGGAAGTATGGTCTTGCTAGAGAAAATATGTCACTGAGGTCAGGCTTTGAGGTTTAAAAAAAAAAAAAAACTGGTGTCATTTTGAGTTAGCTCTCTCTGCTTCCTATTTGTGGACTGGGATATGAGCTCTCAACTGCTGCTCCAATGTCATGGCTGTCAGCCTGTTGCCAAGCTCCTCACCACAACAGCGATGTGCTCCTACAGAACCCAGTGAGAATAAACTTCCTTCTGTTTTATCACAGCAACCCTAAGACAGATAATTCTTAAGAGATTTTTGAGCTTCTGAACTACAAGCTAAAGAATTTAAAAGAACACAGATTGTTAAGATTATAAACTAAGGAAGCCAGGGCATGGTAACTGCACTAGGTGGCAGGTCATTGAAGAGACCACAGTGGATCTAACACTGTGTTGGGGGGATGCATGCAAATTCAGTCTGGGGGAGACTGCGTGCCTCTCCATAGAGAGGATAGATATCCATGGGGTGATTTCTACTATCTGCTGTGTACTGCTTGCTACTCTCATAATTTATATATGTATATATACACTAGCCCTCAGAGAATCTCCACAAAGGAACTCACAAGCCCAGTGAGTACATCATAGGTACATTCATCTAGAAAGAATTCATGTTTACTCTCGTCTCACAACCTAAGTTCATTTTTTTTTCTTTCTTTTTTTAGACAGGGTCTCATTATTAGTACTGGATGGTCTGGAACTCACTGTATAGACCAGGCTGGCCTCAAACCCAGAGATCTGCTTGCCCTTGTCTCCCAAGGTGTGTGCCACCATGCTTGGGCCCAAGCTTGATACTACCAGACTTATTGCCTGAGCCTATTTGATCTCTAATGGCTGAGTCTCAGCAGTGATACATGCCAGTAATATTTCTAACCTTCCTTCTTTATAAATTTTTATTTTCTCTATTACTGGGAAATTTGGCCATTTTACTCTTAACATACTTAGTTGTTTGGTATTGTAGATTGTCTAGCCACACCAGGTCTCTCTCTTTCAGCTGCATACCCTCCTTGCCCACCTTGATTTTGGGTCTCACTTCAAGGAAGAGGAGTGGTAGGGAAGACAGAAAAGGGGGGGAGGATAGGAGTAAAGGACGGTGAGGAGACAAGGACAGCACCATAACTGACCTCAGTAACTTGTGACTGTCAATGTCAAGATCGTAGCAAAGCTTAGTTACTGTTCCTCTGCTTCTTCAGATGAATTCTGTGTGACTGTTGCAAGGGCACAGGTTGGGGACATACTTAAGCTCATAGCAAAAACTAAAGAATTGAAGACTTAGTGACAGTAAGAAGTTGCTAATGCTAACCAGGTTCAAAATATGGAGCCCTAGAGTCAGGCAGAGCTGCACCTCAACACTGCTTTCTTCCTCACTTCCTGTTTGTTACCTGCAGTGAATCCGATAGTGCATCTGTGAAACAGGTGTATTTGCTTTGCAGAATTGCTATTGATATCCATTGGACATAATAGGAATTTTGGTTAATTACTGTTATTATTCCTTTGCTATTGTCATGGTTCTTGCTTAAAAAATTATAGTGTATCCTCCATACCTCCTCCCTGAGTCATCTTCTCATCGCATAACAAAATACTGACACAGCGGCTCACAAAGAAAAAACAGGTCTAGGCTAGCCAAGGCTACATAGGGAGATGGTGTCCCAGAGATGGGGATCGGAAGAGAAAAAAGAGGCTTGCCTAGTTCAGTTTTGTAGGTTCAAGATCATGGTGTCCTTTATAAGTTCATGTCTGATGAGGATCTAATGATGACTGGTATGTGGAGAGTGAAGAAGCCCTGAGTGAATGTGTATTGTTGGCATGGGCACAGCCATGTTAAAGACCCTAAAGCCTCAGACCCGTGAAAACTGACAAAGCCTTCATGTCAGTGAGACTCAGAGGTATAGCAAAGCATTCCTCTTGTCCAAGTATTTTTAAGAACAAGTCATCAGTATGTGCAAAAACCAGTAACTGCAGCTCCTTCCTCCGGATGACTGCAGTGTGAGGCAGCGATACTACAGAGACTACCGTTAAGACCAGCTCACTCCTTCCTGTGCTGTTCCTAGTAAATACACTGAGGTTCTGGATCGTAGCCTAGTGATGTCAGTCCATGAGTTAACATGGCCCACAGCATCCCAGCTTTTCTGTGTGGCCCTGTCTCTTCTTCATTCCTGTTGTCCCAAGCTATGCAGGATACGGCAAAGGTGGAAGGTAAAGCGACTGCATCTGGAATCAGAAGCTGAAAGTGTGGCTGGGCTAAACTTAATCTCTTTTGGTGACAAGTGCCAAAGAACAAACCAACATGGAATATCTCTGGTGGCACAGGTACTTAGGCACCTGATGTTGGGCCCCCACCTCCTACAGTTTCTAGCACTTTCCAAAAGTGACACCTCCAGGTCAAACTACAACACTGTTAGTAAAATATCCTCACAGCATAGTAAACAATGTATTTACACACACACACACACACACACACACACACACACACACACACACACACACACACACACACACACCGCAGTACCTCGGACATATTTGTGTCCATGTTGTTATAGGACCTACTTGTTCAGCACAGTTATTAGGTTCAGGGATGGGCAATTTGCTGGATGAATTAACTGTTCTTCCCTGGGAGTTTTGAACTAGGAAATAAAGAGCCTCCCATACACTTGTTAAATGGTAAGGATGAAGCTTTAAAGCTGAGAACTATCAATGGCCTTGTATCCAGCGATATGGAAGTTTTCTGAACAAGATGAACCCAATGTGCATAGAATGACTAAGCTGAAGATGGTCAGAGAGGCTTTCATTCTAGTAGCCCCGTGACTCAGGAAAGTCCTATCCATGAAGTTCTTAAGAGTGTCCCTCTTTTTAGCCTAAACAGTTTTTACCAGAGGCACCTGGGTAGGTCCGACTGATTTACACAATTCAATGGGTTATTGTGAAGGCTGCCTGGCACATAATAGGAGCTAAACAAATATTGTCTAATTCTATTTTATCCAAATGTCTATGCCACAAAAGGTAATTGCACAATGTATTGGTATGTGGAAGGAAGATCTCGTGAAAATTCTTTCCTTGTGTTCCCAAAAGAAAATCGAAAATCAAAAGGAGAAAGCCCTCCACTCCACCACCCAACATCATCCATGGCCAAGAGGTTTACATACCTGCCCCGTATGCTATTACTAGTGCTTCCTTCTGCAAAACTGTCTCCCCAAATCCTTCCTCCCATGCTAACAGGCTTGAGTTCTGGTTCTGTGTCCCTGGTCTCATTTGGCTCAAATTAGGCCTTACACTAACTGAATTCTTATGGAATCATGTGGGAAGGGGAATATCCTGTGGGGTTGGGGAAAGAGCTGAATGATTCTGCTTTTTTTGTGATAGTTTTTACCCAATGGTAGCTCAGTTCTTAAGGAGAGCCTTTGCAAACAGTACGTCTCCATTATTGTGGCAATAAGATTGCCTGAGTAATACACAAGACAAATGACTTTATTCAAGGGTTGTCTTTTTTTGAAGGGTTCCTTTTCATTATTTTAAGCCTTACTCTGACGAGGCTCGAAAGAAGGGTCTTTCCAATTCCTACTCACACACATAAAGTTCTGTTTTTTGAATCTTTTTCTGTCACCTGAATATTTAAGTGTCGAGGTTGGGGAAGATTATTTTTTTAGAGAAAACTCTAAGGATGATGTGAGGAAGGGTGACCAGCTGATGCGAGCAGAGTAGTCTTTCATCATTCTTTCATCAGCAATTTAGTTCTGGCCAGGTAAGCATTCCTAATTGTGTCGCCATCTGGACCAATTTCCCTTAGAGGTGGATTCAATTTCAGCTTTCAGCTGTGGAGTGTACTTTCCAATCAATTGCATAAGCCTCCCCAGGATAAATTTTGATAACCTGGAGTGCTTATCTTTTTATATTTTTTAGGGATGCCTTTACTCCGGGCGTCAGGGCCACGCTGGTGAGGAACCAAAATGCTCGCTCCGGAGCCCATTCCGAATGCACGGACGAGTACCCCAAAGCCTTTGTCCCGCACACCGGCCTGGGCGCGCGCCCGGCTCGCAGGGCTCGCTCCCGCCACTCCGCGAGACAACGCCTCGGCTTCTTCATTCCCCTTCCCGCGCGTAAGCCGCGACTGACTCGCCAGTCTGCCTCCCTCGCCGCCCTCCTGCCGCGAGCGAGCGAGAGCGCGCGCCGGAAGTGACGCGTGGGGCCCCGTCGCCCCGCCTTTTCCGCCGCGCGCCCCGCCCAGGCCCGTCTCTCGGCCGCGCGCCCCTCCCCCCTCCCCGGCGCTCTTTTTCTGTCAGCCGCTGTCCCCGTCCCCTTCGCCCGCGTCTGGTTTCCTCTCGTACCTGAGCGCACGCACCTGCCCGGCCCGCGTCCTCCTCCCGTCTTCCCTCCCGTTTTTCCCTTCGGGCCTTGAAGGCTCTCTGCCGGGTCGCGGGCGCCTCGCGGCTGCGTCACCGCCGCCCCCCAGACAAGATGGACACCGCCGAAGAAGGTGAGGCGGCGGCGCCCGCGCCCTTGCAGCGGCGCCCGCGCTCCAGTCGGGCCGAGGCGCTCGCGGCGGCGCCTCCTTCCCCCACCTCCTCCCGGGGACAGTTTGCTTTCCGGGAGGGCATGCGCGCGCGGGACGTGCGGGTCCTCCCGCTGGCTCGGGTCGGAAGGTGACCCTCTGCGTGCCCCCCGCCGGTTCCCTCGGGCGACGGCTCAGCTTCGGCTGGGGCGCACACTGGAGTGTGCCCGGATTTCGGTGTCCCAGACGTGGGGTGCCGGGATGTGGGGGTGTCGGGACGTGCGGTGCCTGAAACGTAAGGTGCCGGGAAGTGGGGTGCCAAGGCTTGACGGTGCGGAGGATCGGGGCCTCAGCCTCCGCCGTCCCGCGGTCTGCAGGGGAGGGGGCCGCGGTGCGAAAGCCGGGGGGGGCGTTTGCCACTCCCCTCCCCCGCTCTATTTTATTTCTGGGTTCGGGTCTGTTTGTTGATTGACCCCATAGGCCCTACCTCTTTGCCGCAGAACTTCTTTGTTGACTTTGAAACTTCGCGGAAAATAGACGGTCAGGTGATGACTGCTGAGTGGACCGAACTGACCTGACCCTCTGCTGTAAAACCTTGCCCTGTGCTTACCTTGCCCTAAGGGCATTGACCTGACCCGGGAGAGGGGGGCCTCCAGAGGCTATTGGAGGGGCAGACGCTTTATATTTGTTTTTAAACATTTGACACCAGCAAGCAAGGGTTTGTTTGTTTGTGATCGTGTAATTTGGATGTGGTTGTTTTGAATAAGCAGTTACAAGAAACATGAGTATAGAAAGCAGATACTTAGCTGACGGTGGCGGAGTGTTTTAAAACGGTTTAATGTTTTTAGAGTTCGCTGATTTATTAGTGAGTCTGTAGAGGAAATTATTGATCATGTTCTTACCAGTAGGAATACTTAAACTTCGGATATATATTTTTGTTACAATGAGCGTCTTTTTCTATCGAATGGTTTATTTTGGGTACTTTAAATGGCAAGTAAATCAAAGACGATATTGAAGTCATTAGAGTAATACAAAATTTTATGTTAATCTGATGAGTCGATAAAACTTGGGTTTTGTTTTGTTTTAAAGATCTTAACAAACTGTATGGTTTACCAAACGTGCCCAGGGCATTCACTGTGAAGTTCTCACTGCCCTCGGGGGTGGATGTTTGTGTTAACCTTTCAGGGCTGTGGAAATTTAAGCTTATTTAAATAGCTTGTTTAAGATTCACACAAGTTGTAGGAAACAGTTGGCCCTATTCTCACTGCTTTTCGTTGCCAGTTCATTAGGCTACAGTATGGTTACTATATGCAGTGAGGGAAGCTAGTTGCCATTGGAGACCACGTTTGGAAAGACGGTAAAATGAAACTGTTGAAGGTTTAACAGTCACACAGGTCGATCTTGTACATCTCCGTTGGTGTCACATCCTTTTAGTGAATATTCAGTGTTTGTCTTTTAAGAGAGTTCTCCCTGTTCTTCTGTTTCAGCCTTTCGCACTCCCATGACAGGCTTTGATTCAAGTTTTTGTTTTCTTGTTTCTAATAAGATTTGTTTTACGCATACAAGTGTTTTGCTCACATGAGAGTGTTGGGACTCAAACTTGTCCTCTGCTGAGCCATCTCTCTTTCCCCTTTAAGTTTTAATTAATAAATCTAGTAAGCCATGAGTATATTACTTACCTTGTACTGGCATGTTATATGAAATCCTGATTCATTTCACCTGAGCACTTAGTGCTTGTATAGACTTATGGTATAACCATAATAGTAACTCAGAAATTGAGAGTGTCTGTGGTGTGTCATGAGGGAAATGATACTTCTAGTGCTTAAGGATACCCCCCCCCTTTTTTAAATATCGGGGTAAGATATAAGTTTTTTAAAATCGATTTGAATATTGTTCTCATAGTAACTAATTGGAGTCTCTGTCATTTCCCCTTACTAAACACTTTATATTACATCTCAGTTCTGTCAACATGTTGAGGAAGGCAGCAACCTGTCATTATACAGGTGAAGAAAGATCTAAAGTTTAGTTTGAGTACCTTTCTCAGGTTCACTCAGGTAGGAAATGGCAGAAGAAAGAGTTATGCATGTCAGACCCCATACTTTGTGAAAGTGAATTTTGATATTATTTGTATGTACGTGTCAGAGGACAGCCAATGGGCGTCAGTTTTCTCCTTCCACCAAGTGGGTTCCAGGAATTCATCATCAGGTCACTTTATCTGATGAGCAGTCTCTCCAGGCATAGGAAAGTGAATTCAATAGTTCTCATGTCCACTTTTGTAAAATTTCTAATTAGATATCTTTTTGAATTTTTACAATTTAAGTGTGACTTGAAATGACATTGAAAGGGATAGTTTCATGACAAAGTGAAGCTGACCAAAAAAAAAAAAAAAAAAAAAAAACTTGCAAATATCTGTTCTGTCTGCTTAAGTAACTGCAGAATATTTCTTTTAAAAAGATTTATTTTTGTGTATATGAGTGTTTTGACTGCATGCACGTGTGTGTGTGTGTGTGTGTGTGTGTGTGTGTGTGTGTGTGTGCGCGCTTGCCATGTAGGCCAGAGAAGGAAGCCATTGGAAGCTCTGGAACTAGAGTTATGAATGGCTGTAAGATTTCTCCTCCAGGTTGAGGACTGAACCCAGGTCCTCTGCCAGAACAGCCAACTACTCTTAGCTACTGAACCATCTGTCTAGTTCCTGTGGATTACTTCCCAAATTAAAGAAATGCAATTTCTTTTGATTGCAAAGGAAACAGGTATTTGTTATTTTTGTGTGTGTGTGTTTAGAAAGTATGATTTAACAGAGAGCAAATTAAATTTATTTTAGTTAGAGAGTATATATATATATGTGTATGTACAGTTTATAGATGTGTTTGTTTCATGGTGCAGTTATGGAGATCAGAGGACAGTTTGTGGGAGTTGGTTCTCTACTTTCAGTCTTTACTTCAACCATGTACCAAACTCAGCTTTAGTAACAAACACCTTTACCTGTTGCACCAACTCCTTGACTTCACAAATTGATATTCTAAATATCTGTTAATAAGAATGTATGTGAATGGTTCAGTTAAGAGTGCATACTATAGGACTGGAGAGATGGTTCAATAGTTAAGGTCACTAGCTGCTTTTCCAGAGGACCTGAGATCCAGTCCCAGCACTCAAATGTCAGCTCACAACTGTTTGTAACTTTAGTTCCAGGGAATCCGTTGCTCTCTTCTGACATCCAAGGGTACCTGGTATGCATGTGGTGCGCAGACATATATTCAGGAAAAAGAACTATACACATTAAGAAAAAAAATTTTTATAAATATTTTTATTATTTTATGTGCATTGGTGTTTTGCCTGCGTGTCTGAGAAGGTGCCAGATCTTGAAGTTACAGACAGTTGTTAGCTGCCATGTGGGTGCTGGGAATTGAACCTGGGTCCTCTAGATGAGCAGTCAGTGCTCTTAACCGCTGAGCCATCTCTTCAGCCCCTGAAAAAAATTTTTTTTTAAGTGCACCATTTTTATTTTTTCATATTCTTCTAGAAGACTGTAGTTTACTTCTCAGCACTCTCGTCAGTTTAATGCCAGTTTCAAGGGATCCAACATACTCTGATGATTACCACCCCCCATATTGACACATATCTAACATACAGATGCATACATGAGAAGAAAAGAATAAATCTTTTTAAAAAATCTGCTAATACTCTTTTTATTTAAGGGAATAATTAATCTTGAAAAATATTTTGTGAAAAATGATTGTTAGTAAATTGCCCACTACAGAAACTGAATGTAACTCTTAAAAATAGCATATTTCATTCTTCTGATAGCCTGTCTACAATACTATAATGCTTGGAATGTTTGTATTTGCAATAAAGCATTTATTTTATAATCTTTCCTTGTTCATAGTAAATAACCAAAATTTAAAGATTCCTAAAGTGCTAAAAATTACATTTTTTGTCAAATCAGCAAGTTTGTAATCCACCTTTGTCTTTGATAGGTTACTCATTATCTGTATATAGTTTGTATTAGTACAGGTGTGTGATGTAAACTACTGGGATGTTCTTTAAACTTCAGAGCTAGAGGAGAATTTAGTCACCTAGCCTCTTCATTGTGTGGTTAGGAGTCTAATCTTGCAATGTACTGAGATTTTTCAATTTCAGGAAAAAATTTCTATGCTGTGCTCAAAGATACATTTTTTTTCCTTAAAGGAAAAGTGCTACAGTGTTGGAGTAGATAACTGTATCAAGAACTGTTGTCTGAAGCTCTCATAAAAAATATTAAAGTATTTTGCTACAGTGGAGGGCTAATATTTCTTTTCTTTCTTTCTTTCCTTCCTTTCTTTTTTTGGGGGAAGATAGTCAGGGCCTACACACTTTTTACCCAAAAGGAGGTCTTGGAGACATGTCCCCAAATTTATTCTCAGAGGGTCATAATGAGCTTACATTCAATTCAGTACACTACTGTGTTCTGTACAGTCTATGTTTCCTTTTCTCTTGATGTGCTAATAAAGAAACTGGTCCTTGGTGTTACTCAAGAGTAGGCCAAATTTGTTTAGAAGAGGTCTGACTGATCTCTGTTCTGCTCTCTTGAACAAAAGCTATCCTATTTGTTGAATGAGAGCTAATATTTTAACCGAGTGATACATAAAGCAGTCTCTTGTTTTTTGTTTTGCTAAATAGCTACTAGTGGACATAACACAAATTTTTGTGAGTTTTTGTGGGGTACTAAAGGTTCTATTTTGTATTTTATGATGGAAAATATTCTTTTTTGTATGTATGTATGTATGTATTTAGGGTGTCTTCTCTATAGCCCTGGTTGCCCTAGAACTCACTGTGCAGACCTGGCTGGCCTTGAACTCATAGAGATCAACTTGCCTTTGTGTCCCAAGTGCTGGCTGGGAATATTGGCGTTCATACCATGCCAGGCCCTGGAAAATACTTGTTTTTAAAAGGATGAAACTGAACTGTATTGTGACTGATCACATTGTTTAACATTATGGCAAAAACTTGGTGTAGTTTAAATTTAGGAAAAAGGCATTAAAAAGATGGGCAAATGTCAGAGTCAAACAGCTAGCTTCCTTTTCTAGAGCATTTTAGAAATCAGTCTTTTACTTGTTTCCTGACCTGCCTCATCCTACCTCATGCCTGCATTCATCTGACATATTTATTTAACATGTCTTTCAATCCAAACAGTTGATGTTCTTAAATAGGAAGGAAACATATTTTTTTTTCATCAAGCTTAAAATCTAGCTAATTTGGTAGGCGAGGAAGGGCAAGCAAATTAAACATCAAATAAACATGTGACATACATAAATAGGTGTTATGTGTTGTGCAGAATAGCAAGTATGAGGGCAGAGCCTACAGTTTTGACAGCAGAAGACATAACAGGATATAGGAGTTGTTTCTGCAAATGCTTTGTGGGTAGAGCAGGAATAGCTTCTAAGGTACAAGCATGTTCTGAATGTCAGGAAACCATTAGGAAGGCATGTCTCTGGGGAGTGAATGAGCTTGGAAGAACAGGTACATCATGAAGACATTTGGGAGTGTGTCTAGGGAAAGTTCAGAGGAGGTACCCGTGTGGGACCTTCTGAAGCTCTACTAGCAAGTAGGACCTTTAGAACAGTTCCCTCCAGCTAAAGCAGAGTTGACATACTTTATTGCCACTTTGTCACTAGCTACTTTCCCTGTGTAGACTTGTTTGCTACTAGGTACTAACCCCAAATTTCTGGGAGCTAGACTATGACTAGTTCATTTTGATCTAAGAAGCAGGGTGATAGTGTGGGAAGGGTAATGGAAAACAAACAAACAAAAACCTAAAACTGGCATTGTCTTTTCTTCAGCTCTCTAGAGACATTCAAAAGATGCCTGCTGGATGGCCGAACTGGAGTACTTAGGATTGGAATGCTTTGGTGAATGCTGTGCTACCCAAAGGCTATTTTTCAGTTACCGTTACCCATTTCTTCTGTAAGGAGAAGATCACTCTGTAAATGAAGATCACTCATTTTTAGTGTAATGAAGAATGAGACCTTAAAAGGGAGTAAGAAGTCAGTCACCAAGGAAGCTTCTTATGAATGTCTATTGTATTTTAGTGAGCCATGACGTTTAAGATAGTGGGTATGGGGTGTACATAAAGCAGATCATTATAAACCCATAAGAACTTAATAGTTGAGATGGTCTAGGGAGTACGAAGTGATTTGGGGATAGTTTTACTAGCCAACAGTGGGAAAAGTTGAGATTTGATAACTTTTAGTTTCAAGGACTGCCTTGACAGAGTGCTACAACTGTGTGTTAACTGAGCACAGTCCTGTCAGACAGAAGCTTTGGATGGAGGTGTTGACAGGTGTTGTCCTCTGACAGGTGTTGTCCTCTGAGGGATTATCTTATCTTCTTCCTATGTGTGTTAACATAGTGCACACATCTGTGTCTCAATCTCTTACAAAAACAGTTGTACTGCATAGGTCTCACTCTAACAAATCCACTGAAATCTAACCACCTCTTCAAATATAGTCATATCTGAGAGGTTTTTCTTGTGGGAGGGATGATGCATGCTCAGTTCTTGAAGGCACAGAAATCGTTGAAGCATTTCCTCTGCCTTTCTTGTTTGTTTTTTTGTTTTTGAGAACGGGTTTCTCTGTAGCTCTAGCTGTCCTGAACTCTCTTTACACCAGGCTGGCCTCAAACTCAGAGATTTTCCCCTCTGCCTTCTGAGTGCAGGGATTAATGGCACATGTCACCACCTTCTGACCACATTTATTATTGCTTAACCTTAGTATTGTAGGCTTTTTTATTTTTCTGACCTTCCCTTCCTTGTACCTGATGGTGTATTCTGTAAAGATGGGAATAGGTTAATAAAGAATAATTTGCACTTAGTGAAATTTATCATTTTGGTGTGCCATTCTGCTGGAGCATAATTGAGATGGGAGGTTTGGAGACCATGCCTTTAAAAATTTTGTCTATATTTAACTGAATATTGAACACCTACTATGTACTTTGGACCTTTGCTAACTTGGTAAATAAATTCCATTTCTTCCTTCCACAGACATTGCATAGTGCCTAGAGGCATTGTATTAAGTGGACCGTTTGAAGGTTGTTGTATATGGTGTTTCAAGAATGTTCCATATAGGCTAATGTGCATGATGGGGTGTAGAACCTTTAGGAGGTGGGGCCTCACTGGAGGGAGATGGGTTATGGGGCAGTGGGCCTAGACGATCATCTTTTGGGTCTGAGCTCTCTGCTTCCTCATACTCTGAGATGTAACTAGTCTCTGTTCAAGCTGTTACATAAAAGCCCTACCAGCTACACTTCCCTGCTACTTTGGGCTCACTGTTCTCTTTAAACAGTGAACCAGAATTAGTCTCCCTCCATTTCTTGTGTCAGGAATTCTGCCACTTTGATGAGAGAAGTAATACAAAAGATGCTGATACAGAGGAGTGGTTCTCAGAGCTTACTCAGGACACTTATGGCTGTTTTGAAACTGGGTCCTTATTTGTCCTTGAACTTCCTGAGTCTCCTAGGCTGACGCACTTTACTGTGTCAGTATATGAAGTGTTAGAGTCAGATCTAGCTTTCTTGGCAGTCTTTAAAACTGAGGAACCCAAACACTTTAGTTTCTGTGGGTAGTACATATAGATATTGATCCTCTTAGAAAGGAAGGTCAGTCTTGTAAAACTTTGTTTTATGTTTATTCTTTGTGTGTGCACAGGCTTGAGTATGGAGGTCAGAGGACAATCACTTCTATCATATGGGTTTCTGGTGTAACTCAGGAGTCAGGTTTGGCAGCAAATTCTGTTACTTGCTGAGCTCTTTCTCTAGCCTTGATAAACAACCTTTAAAAATAATGATGGCGCTGAAGAGAAAGCTCAGCAGTTTGGAGCCCTTACTGCTCTGACAGGACCCAGGTTCAATTCCCAGCATCCACACTGGCTCACAGCTACCTGTAACTCAGGTTGCAGGGAATTAAATGCCCACTTCTCACCTCCTCAGATTCCTGGCCTGGAAGTTTGTACAGATACGTACATAAAATAAGAAAAATTTAAAATAATAAACTCAGTGCATGCCAACAAAATTAACTTTATGATAAATATGTTTTCCCAAGGTGAAAATTTTGACTGTAAAATCTATTATTTTAAATCTTTAAAGATGACGTATTAGATTATTAGAAGACAAATAGTCACTTGGCCTTTTCATTCACTGTTTATATGTTTTGGTTAAATGAAACTTGGGATTGAAAAGGGAGGAGTATTTTCAGATAGTTTTGTGTGTTTGTTACTATGTCAAAACATTACAAGTGATAATGTATCTGTAAATGTTGGTTTTTAAATTAAAATTTAAGCCAGCTGTTAAAATGTTTGGCCTAGGGTTGGAGAGGGGACATAGTGATTAAGAGTACTTGTTCTTGCAGCTGGCCCACTTCATTTCCCAGCACCCACATTGTCATGCACAATAATCCATAACTTCAATTTTAGGGGATCTGACTTCCTCTTCTAACCTCCTGGGTACTAGACATGCTCGCAGGAAAGCATCCATAAACATAAAATTAGTAAATCTGATTTTTGGAGAATCTGTTGTCTAATGGTATGAGATGTTTCCATGTTTTGTGAAATGTTTTTGACAAAAGTGCAAAAGAAATTCCATAGAGGAGATACAGAGTTTTTTGTTCGTTTATTTGTTTTTAAGTAGTGCTGGAAAAACTGAATATCTACAGGAAAATGAACTTGGAGCCATGGCCTTCTCAGTAAACCAAAGCTAATTTAAAAGAATGTTTGACCCTGTTGGAAAGCCCAAAATTAACTGTAGGAGGTTTGTTTGTTTGTTGTTTTGTTTGTGGTCTTAGGCTAGGTTGGAACTTCTGAAAGCTTGATCTCCCAAAGAAGGATGCTGGATGGCTTTGGTAGGTTTTCACAAAGGTACTGAATAACTATATAATTTAGGCAGTTCTGTTCTTAGTATATATACCCAGTAGAATCCAAAGTAGTTGTTTACACAAAAACTCAACCTTATTGGTAGCTTACAGTGGAAACAAGAGTGTTATCATTTCATAGATTAATGTGTCCTGTATATGAGTGGGCATTCACTAGCACTTAGAAACAAGGGACACCTGGAACATTATGCTAAGTGAAGAAAGCCATTTGCAGAAGACCACATCTGTTAGTTACAAGTTAGTTCTTCTTGGGGTGATATGTTCTAAAAGTAATGATTATGGTGTACAACTGTAAATAACTCGATTGTTGACTTGCACACTTTTCCTTTTAACTTCATGATCTATAAAGTATATTATACTTTAAAAAGTTAAATTACATTTCTGACATTCTAATAGGATGGCTTAAGTGATCTGATAAAATGAATGCAGTGTTCCCCTTTGTGTGGGAGATTGTGTTGTTTCATTGTAAATATTTGTCCCACCCACTGGTTTAATAAAAAGGGCTGATTGGCCAAAGGCAGACAGGAAGTATAGGCGGGGCTACCAGACTAAAAACTCTGAGAACAGAACGCCAGAGCAGAATGCCAGAGAGAAGCCAGAAGAAGCAGAGGACAAACATGTTGCTATTAGAAAAGGTACCGAGCCCCATGGCTGAACAGGATGAGTCATGGGTTAGATGAAGGGTAGAGAGCTAGCAAGTAGTATGCCTGGGCCTGAGGCTGATCAGCCTAAAACTATTGAAAGCATCTGTGTGTCTCTGTGGGACTGCTTGTCTTCGGTACTGCGGGTCTGTGGGTCCTAAACCCGAAAGTCCAGGCCAGAAACCTCATACTACACCTTTGTGCCTGTATAAAGTCTGAAGTGGGTCAGGTCTTCATCAGTAGGACTGTGGGAAAGTGACATTGTAGCAGGAGTAAGAAGTCTTCTTTCCTCTTAAATGTTTTCCAGCACCCTTTACTGACAAAACAGGCCTGAAAAAAAAGGGGTCGTAGAGAAGCTTAGGTGTTGAAGAAGTAACTTAGGCTGAGAGTAGATAATTGCTTCTGCTGCTGAATCTCCCCCAAGCTGTGGACAGAATGTCCACTCAACCTGTTAGCAAGTTGGAGCTCTGTCCCTGAACAATGACATAAGGCCAGACCTATACAAATTTTCTTTCTTTCCTTCATCCTGCTTTCTGAAGGGCTCTTTATAGACAGAATCTTAACACATTTTAGCCTTTAAGGAGGCCAGAAAATGTAGTTTTCAGGCTTCCAAGAATAGCAGTAAAGTTTGTAATGATAGTAATCTGGAAAGGTAATATATACATACATATACAGAGAATCAGAATTTTAATGTTTAATATGGTATGTGAGGTGTATGGATGTCAATGTGGAATCAGAGGACAGGTTTGCTGCACAGTCATTTCTTGTCCTCCAGCTTTGTATGGCTGTGAGGGTTTGGACTCAGCTGGTCAGGCTTATGCTTCAAATACACATGCTCTTATCAACTGAGCTACTTGTAGGCCTGGGGAATTGGAATTTTCAACAGTCTATAAGGCCTGCTTCTCAAATTCACATTAAAAAAATAGATAACATTTTCATAGACAGAATTTGGGAGTCAGAGCAGGGATTGAGACTGGGTGTCATAGACTTAAATTGACCTTGAAGTTTCTCTGGGGATGAGAATGATTATGGACTTCCTGTTGCCTCTACTTCCCAAATGCTAGTATTTTTCTGTTAACAGGACCTAGCAAAAATGAATTTTAAAAAATATAATTTGAGTAACTAAAATATTTTATTCTGTTATAATTGTAGAGTAGCAGCAAAACATTAGCTACTTTGAGAAACAAAATGGTGTATTTCTTTTATTCAAAATAGATTTAAAAAAATATTCTATGTTCTGATTACAGTTTCCTCTTCCCCACCTCCCCCCCCACCCCTCCCATTCAGATTCATACCAGTTCTGTCTCTCCTTGGAGGGGTGGGGGAAGGAAACAGGTACATAAGGAATAATAAGATAAAACAAAAACAAACCAGAATGGGAAAAAACAAACAGTAAAAAAAGAGCCAAAGAGAAAGCATGGAAACACGTATAGATGCAGAGACGCACTTGTTTGTACACACGAGTCCCATGAAAACATGCAAAGTACCCGTAAGGTAGAAAAAACAAAAACAAAACCCTAGCATAGTGTCATGGCACAGTGACCATCCAGAGACACTATTGAGTTCATTTTGTATTGGCATTGCTGGCCATGGGGCCTACCTACCCACCCTAAAGGTGATTTATTTTCCCAGTGATACTCTGTTCTAGAAAATTTAATATTTTATTTGTAAGCAGTTATCAGTTGGAACTAGCTTCTGGGTCAGGGATGAGGGGGTGTGTCTTCTCTCAACTCTAGGACCCCATCTGGTTCAGATCCATGATGGTACAGTCTCTATGAGTGCATATGTGCTTTGGGATTATGTTGTTATCCCGCTTGCTTACTGGTTTAATAAAAAAAAAGCTGATTGGCCAAAGACAGACAGGAAGTGTGGGCAGGGCTACCAGACTAAGAAAACTCTGGGAACAGGAAGAACAGAGCAGAGATGCCACAGAGACACTAGAGAAGCCAGTAGGGGGCAAGCGGCATGACCGAACAGGATAAGAATCATGGGTTAGTTTAGCGTCTGTGGGACTGCAGGTCTGAACCTCTAGGCTAAGCTGGAAAGTCAAGGCCAGAAACTTCCTACAGCACATATGCACATCTATCATGCTGTGCTTAGGCCTTTTTTGCCTTGGTGTACTTCATCCCTTCTTGCTCTTAGCTTATCTTCTCTTCTAACCAATTTAAGGGCTCCAGTTTTTACGTTTTTCTTTTTTAGGTTGTGTTTTTTTTTTTTTTTCCTTAGTAAAATGTGTTAATTTTCTTTTTAAAGATTTATTTATTATGCATACAGTGTTCTGCCTGCATGTATGCCTGAGGGACAGAAGGAGGCACCAGATCTCATTACAAATGGTGTGATCCACCATATGGTTGCTGGGAATTACACTCAGAACCTCTGGAAGAACAGTCAGTGCTCTTAACCACTGAGCCATCTCTCCAGCCCCGAATGAGTTAATTTTTTCTCCTGCTTTGTTTAGTTTGCATTTTACTGTGTACACATATAGTTTTAAGGGAACTATATTCTGTGTAGTATAAAAGTATACAATTTATATATCCATGTACCTCTTTTTGCATATATAAGCTAACTAAAGACATCCAGAATAATATTTTCAGTCATTTTTTAAAATATTTGCTTATTATCGTTGTATCTACTAATTGTAAAGATTTTACTGACATAAGAAAAATTTATTTCCTCCAGATGAAACTGGATCATTTTGCTGCTATATACTTAGGATAGGCTGTGATAAGAGTGGCAGTGTAACTTTGTGGTCTTGTGCTCCAAACCAGTGAAGAATGAGACGATTTCCAGTATATGGCATTGAGCAGTAGCTTTTTAAGTCAATGTTTCTTTTTAAAAATTTTTTCTTTTTTTTCCTTTTAAAAGATTCATTTATTTATTATGTATGCAGTGTTTTGCCTGCATGTGTGTCTTCACACCAGAAGAGGGCAACTGATCTCATTACAGATGGTTACCATGTGGTTTCTGGGAATTGAACTCAGGACCTCTGGAAGTCCAGTGCTCCCAACCTTTGAGCCATCTTTCCAGCCCAAGTCAGTGCTTCGTAAGTCAAGGTCATCAAAATCAGGAAAAGTGAGAAACTCCCAGAATCTAAGAAAACCTAAGAATCTAAGTGTGTATGGAGTGTACAGAAAAAGAACATTAGATAAAGACTAAGGGATTCTTAGTCAACAGTGGACTTCAATGATAATATATCGGTAATATTGGGTTATTAAATTTAAGAAGGTTTAACATCCTAATAGGACATTAATTAAGAGATAGTGTGTGCTGAATTTTCTGCAATCTCTTCTCATAATTTCTGAAAGTCTGACTATTCTATAAAATAGTCTTAGTAATAGTATATTCTGAAATCACATTTATCATCAACATAACAGAGAGATCTTCAGGTCATCTTACATAAAATAATTTTCATAGAAATAAATAGTAGGTAAAGTGTTTGCCATGTAAGTGCTCTGAGGACCTGAGTCCAGAACTGCAGAACCAAAGTAAGGCTCAGCACAGTAGCATGTCTAATCCCATTGTTTCTGTGGCAAGACAGAGTGTGAGATGGAAGAACCCCTAGCTAGCTTGGTGTATGCAACATCTCCCCATTTTGAACAAGGTAGATGGACCAATACTTGAGGTATTTATCCAGCCACTATGCTTACACACTTTGCTTAACATACACTTTCTATACTCTTATTAAAGATTCCAATAAAAAAGTAGAACAAAGAATTCACACATAACTTGCAGAGAATGGGAACTTGGCACAGTACTTAGATATGTTCAACATGGCTGGTAATAAGTCTTTTTGATTAGCTGCTGTACTATATAGTTAAAGTCTGTATTCAGTAACGTGCTTCACTATAGGAAAATAATGCTGTACATATGGGAGAGCATAATAAAGTTGAAGGAATAGATGGAAAAGATACCATCTTAGTATGTTCTGTCAAATAGGAGTTAAAAGACATGTGACAGGGCTGGAAAGATGGCTTAGTGCTGCTGCTCTTTCAGAGGACTAGAATTTGGTTCCTAGAACCCACTTTGAGCATTTCATGATCACATGTTAATCCATCTCCAAGGAATACAATGCTCTCCTCTGGTCTCTTGAGTACCTCTGCATGAATGTGCACCCATGCCTGAACACAAATAGATAATTACTAAAAGGAGTACAAAGTACTCAAGTGGTAGAGGCAAGAGGATTAACAATACAGAGTCTCAACTATGTAGTGAATTTTAGTCCAGTCTGGGTTGTAAATTACTTTATCTCAGAATAGTAGCAGCCCTCCCCTGCTCTCCCTCAAAAGATATGAGATCAAAAGGCAGCTAATTTCTTAAGATAGACATTGAGAATAATAAAACATCTGTTTGGAATTATTTTTAGAAGTATTATGACAAAGCAGGTGAGATGTCATAGCAAGTAAAGTCATTCACTTGCCCCCAAAGCTGATAACCTTGACCTGATTCCTGGGAACCATATGATGGAGGGAAGTGGAGATGAACTGTTGCATGTTGTTCTGTGCCCTTCATATAGGAGATCCATGGTATATGTACACATGCATACATACACAGTGAACAGCTTGTTGAGTGGTCTGTTGAACCTTGAGTGGGTTTTGTTTTGTTTTTTTAATACCATGGCACAGGGATTGGAGAGTTGGCTCAGTGGTTAAGAGCACTTGGTTCTCAGCACCCACAGGATGCTTACAGTCATTCTGAACTTTAGTTCCAGGGAATCTGACGCCTCTGTTCTGGTTTCCATGGCAGCAGGCACACACAGAACACATACATACATGCAGGCGAAACACTCATAAACATAAAAAAATCTTAGAAAAAATACCATGACAGTAGAAATTTAATTTTACTTTCTCCTAAGATTCAATTAATTATGTGTGTCAAACCCCATAATTAAAATTTTTCTTCTGTGTAGAGAGGGGAAACTGCAATTGGTATGTATTGAAAACATGTTTTTGTTTTCTTTTATTATGTATCCATGATATTAATGGAAATGTGATTGTTTTAATAGTTTTATATATTTTCACTTGATATGCTTATAAAAATTGTAATTGTTTAAAGAATTTTGTGTATTATAATTGATATGTTGGAAATTTTCTGGTGTGTTCATACTTCTTGTTCACATAGTATGTAGCCAGTTATGAATTGAGTATACACCTGAAGATAATTGGAACTAATGGAAAAGGCGTTTACTTATTTATTTATAAAAATTATTTTATTTATAAAAATATATTTTTAGCAATAATGAATGGTGGTTAACTCTTGCATTAGAAATTTTTGGCTTCATTATGTAACTGGTGAAGAGTTCTTAATTACTGGTGGGAAACAGTGACATTTTAAATCCCGTTAGTGTTTTTTTCTGTTTGAGACCTTGCCTGTCATTGCTTTTATACAATAAAAGTGACTTAAGGAAGCAGATGGGTAAATTCAGTTCTGGGGTGTTTGTGCTTGTATGTGCATCTGTGTGTGTCTAGGTTGAGTCACCTTGCATGTAGGGCTTCTGCACTGTTTATGCGCCTACCCATCCCTCATTTAGTATCTGAGTTATCAACTATGATGCTATCACAACACTCATGTGCAAAGATCTCTTTCTTTGCTTAATCAACGATGCTTGTAAATCTTTTACCATTTATTCTAATTGCCTGCTTTCTTATTGTTGTTACTTCTCCTTTTCTGTTACCCTGTGTGTTTGAGTGCACCTACACTTATTTGTACATGAGGAAAAGCATAGTATATGTTGAATTGACATTGTCCTTAGTTTCAAGCACTCAGCGTTCTTGATATTTGTTTCCTGTGGATAAGGAGTTTGCTTGTGAACATCGTTCACTCCTCTTTCCTCCCAATGCCCTGTTGATAAAAATGTTAAATACTTTGTTATAGTCACTAAGGTCTTTTAAGTATTCTCACTGTTGAGATTGATAAGTTTTTATTGTCATCGTAAATTCACTATTTTTTCCCAGTGAATTTTTTTTTTTTTGCTTATTTCATTAAAAAATTTACACTGAGTTCTATATCTTCTATGTCTCTTAAAACATGATCTTTTATTTCTTTCAGATGTGTTTGTCATTGCTCACAGAATCATTTTTATGGTGGCTTTGATGTTAACATCTATTGGTTGTGGTTTTTCATTCAGTCTGGGGTTTTCCTTATGCTTGGTATGAGTGATGTTTCAGTTTTATTGTAGATATATTGCTTGTGTGTGGCCTCTGGTTCATATTAAAATGTTTGGAGTTTTGTTTTAAACAGGCCGGGTTTTTTTTTTTTTTTTTTTTTTTAATGATGATCAGGTAGGGAGGTACTGCCTCATTACTACCAGCTGGAAGTGAGAATCCCTTCTTCCCTCTTTGATCCCCTTTGATGTTAGTAGTGGGTGCTTTGCTTTTGCTCTTTAGGATTTCCTGTTCCCTGGCAGGCCTTTCTTGCAGAGTGAGAAAGTGGCTCTTTATTTGTGGAAGATGTATTCACAACAATCCCCCCTTTTTAATCATCTTGGTGGGTTATATACTGGGTCAGTTAGGTGCTTGATAACCTTGTGGGCTTTTATTGGCAGAGGGAGGGCTAGGATCACAGACTTTTCATGTGACGTTTGTTTTGGGTGCAGTGGTAGAAGTTAAATTAGATTGTTGGTTTTTGGAAATGTTTTTTTCCTTGATAGAACTATTTGCAGTACAGTGTTTATTTACTGCAGTGTTTTATCATACTTTTTTTTTTTTTTTAAAAAAAAAATGGGTCAATGAGATGAAGATTATTAATTTTAATTATTGAGTATAGTCTATTAGGGATGTGTGAGTATATTGCTGGCTTTAATTTTTTTATTAAGATTTATTTTTATTTTGGTGTATATGTTTGCCTGCTTGTATAAATGTGTATTTGTGTGTGTCAGCACCCACAGAAGTGTTAGATGCTGTGGAACTGGAATTGTTATGAGCTGTCTGATGTGAGTACTGGTAAGTAAACCCCAGGTTCTTTACAAGAGTAGGATGCTATTAGCCTCTGAGCTCCTCCCTTGCTGTCTTTCTTATTTTGTTTTAAAACTGTATCTGTTTATTTTTGTGTGTATACCTGTGGGCAAGGGTGTGGTGAAGTGAATGTGGAGGTCATACATAGGACAACTTTGTGGAGTGTGTTGTCTTTCACACTCAACATGGGTACATCTGGCTTCCATAGCAAGTACTTTAACTTGCTGACTGACCCATCACCAACTCTAAATTGCTGACTTAAAGTGTCTTCATTTCTTTTTTGTGGTTAGTTATTGTATATGCTTGAGTTTATTTGTTTGTATTTTCATTTAGGAGTTGCTTATTTCTCTCTTGATATTAGTTTGTTTTATAACTATAAAAACAATTTCCATGGTTCTTAAACAAAATGAATGAGCAGTCTACAATTACTTCTCCTTTTCTCCCATAGAATTAGTCTTAAGTATAGGAGGCTCCTAATAATTTGATGTGTTTGTTTGGCTTTGATCATCACCATTATTTGATACCTCCCCCATACACCTTCAAAGAGCCAAAAAATGTATTAGAACAATTGCTAATGAACAGTGGTTCTCAAACTTAAAAAAAAAAATGTATTTTGTTCACACAAGTGCAGCAGTGTGTGTACTGAGTGAGGTCAGAGGATAACTTTAGGAGTTGATTGAAGCAGGGTCTCATGTTGTTTCTGTTGTTGTGCTGTGTACTCCAGGTACTTCTCCCGTCTCCATCACCCATTTTGCTACACAGGTGCTGGGATTATACATTTTGAAGGAATGTACTTAGATTCCAATAATACTCTTTAAGAGTTTCATCAGAGTCTTCAGATATCTATCCTATTGATTGATCTGATTGATTTTACCTTTAGCACAGCATATTTTTGTTTTGTTGATCTTTCTGTATAAAAATCATAACCAAAGGTAATTGCCTATTTCTCCTCTGTTACCAGACATATGTAGAGTGTGTCGGTCAGAAGGAACACCCGAAAAACCACTTTATCATCCTTGTGTATGTACTGGCAGTATTAAGTTTATTCATCAAGAATGGTAAGTCATTCTTAAATTCAATTTTATCATCTCTGTAATAAAAGTGATCATTTCAGTGAACTTGACCTGTAGTTCATTATTTTTAAAACTTTTGTTGTAAATTTTTTTTAACAAAATGTACAGTTTGACCAAGCAGTTACCTAAAGTTAATACCAGACATGTTATTTTAGTATATTGTAGTTATACTAATGATAGCCTATTGTTTATTTCTAGCATTGAGAACTTGCTTAGTTCATGAAAAAAATTATGCTTTTTTGGTTTTGAGTGACATGATTATAGTTTATATTTATTAAATATTCTGTGCCAAGAACTGTCCTCTGTGCTTTACACATCTTAACTCATTTAATCTTTGCAAGAAAAGTCTGGAACATTATTATATGGATGAAGAGATGGAGCATGGACAGGTTAAATTACTTTTCAAGCACATAACTTTTGGGGGGGGGGGCAGGAAATCAAATCTGGTTACCAGCTATGAGCTTTGTGAGGCCAGTATCAAAACCGATGCGGACCACTGGTTTGACTTAGCTCTGAAGAGATTAGAATTTTGGTTAATTAAATCTTTTTATTAATATAATATATACTGGCTTATTTATTTGTTTTTAAGTTTGGTCCTCTTAGAAGGCTCATATAGAAAGTTACACCTTCACATTTGAATACTGAACACTGAAAGTTCTATAGTACAAAAATTTTAATAAAAACACAAATTTTCAATGAAACATTAATGTTGCTTTTTTAAAAAAATACTTTATTCATGGATGTATTTATAATTACAGCTTAGTTCAGTGGTTGAAGCACAGTCGAAAAGAATACTGTGAATTATGCAAGCACAGATTTGCTTTCACACCAAGTAAGTTCTTTGA
Source organism: Phyllotis vaccarum (assembly GCA_033318265.1). Classification (NCBI taxonomy): domain Eukaryota; kingdom Metazoa; phylum Chordata; class Mammalia; order Rodentia; family Cricetidae; genus Phyllotis; species Phyllotis vaccarum. The sequence continues at coordinate 22,793,532 of JARWLC010000012.1, read as the reverse complement.
CATTTTTATTACAGTTTTCTTTTGTTATTTCTGGCAACAAAAGATGTTTAAAAAAAGAGTTTGAAAGCAATAATTTTCAACTTCATTGTCTTTGATATTAATAGAAAAATTTATACTAGTTAGAAGGATATACTAGTTAGAAGGATATACTAGTTAGAAGGATAAAATGACCATCTTTTAGTTTAATACACATATGCATATTTTGTAGGCTGTTTTCTTTCTTTTGCTGTTGCTGTTTTGTTGTTGCTTAGTTACAGACAAGCTTAAACATACACAGAGGTATAGTGAGGGCTTGTGAAAACACATCACTTAGTTGTACTTTTTTTTCAACTCACATGGCCTCTCAATCTGCGCTTTCATTTCTTACTATATTCTTTAATTTTTTTAGGTTATCCTTTTTAAAATAAATTCTGTCAGTTTTAAGAGCACTTTCTTCTTTTTGAAACCAGCTTTTTAAAATGTCTATGTATGTGTGTTTGAAAGTGTGTGCACATGTGTGTGTAGAAGGGGAATGTATGTTTCAGTGTGTGTGTGTAAGTATATACTTTAGTGTGCTTGAGTGAGCTAGAGATGAATATGGGCGGCTATCCGGCCTTTTTTCCCTCCCTCCTTCCTTTTTTTTGAGACAGGTCCTCTGTGTAATAATAGCCCTTGCTGTCCTGGAACTCACTATATAAAACATGCTGGGCTCAAGCTCTCAGAAAATTGGCCTGCTTCTGCCTCCCAAGTGCTAGGATTAAAGGCATGCACCGTCACGCCTGGCTGGGATGTCCTTGACTTTTTTACCCTCTACCTTATATAGTGCCATTTGAATCCTGAACTCCTTGCCTCAATAAGTCTAGCCAGCCAGATTGCCCTGGAATCTCCTGTCCCCATCTTTTGAGCACTGAGTACAGGCAGGCCATGGCTCCCATGGCTGCCCAGCATAGCATGGATAGTGCAGATCGTAACTCTGGTCTTCATGTTACATGCTATCACCCCAGTCCTGGGAAATAAATTTTTAAGCTCATGTGTTGCAAGGCTTCTGTAACTATTTTTCAGAATGTAAAATTTTAATTGTACTTGCGTATTGATTAATACTCTTATGTCAAATAAACAGTACAGTACTGTCAAATTATTAAAAATTTGAAGTACAGTTTTTTATTCTTGGATCCTTGTACATAGCACTGATTTTTTTTGTGTTTAGAATGTGTGTGCTTGTGTGTGTTTTAAGGCTCTTGTGTTTCTCAGTACAAATACTATACTTGATAATCTGAGAAGAATGGATAATAAAAGTTACTGTGTTTTGTTTATTCATTGCTAGCAAAAATAGCACTTGTATTCTTTCATAGTCTTTATTTCCTCTGGTTTATAAAGTCATTACTGCTTGTGAAGATTTATAGAGAACTAAGACTAATGGTTGAATGTCTTAATGAAGTTTGACTGGCAGAAAATATCCTGTGGACTTTTACTTTGAGGCCAGTAAAAACTCACTTTGTATGCTTGCTTTTCTCCTGACGTTTGTGCAGTGTTGCCTGTAGACCTTCTTCAAGAAGCTCTACTGTCCTTTACACAAAGTGTCCTGTTGATTGGGTGATATAGTCCTTATGTTTGTAAATGAATTTGCCATATTACTCTTGAATGTTTCGTTTTTATTAGTTTTTGGCTGTTTAGGATTAAACCTAGCATATTATTCACACCAAGCAAGCACTCTGCATCTTATATACATGCCAGCATTGTCTTTTTGTTTAGTTTTAGTTATTTTTTCCCTCCCCTGCTCTGTTTTATAAAGTTTAGATCATTGATTTTATAACAGTTCCTTGTTTGGGTGCCATTGGAGAAAGGGGTCAAGAAGATATTTTCTAAAATGTGGGCCTTTTCTTGAGCCACATCTGAATTACATTTTGCAAAGATGTCTCAATTTACCATTTGAAAATTAAGATGATAGAATTGGAGGAGGGTTGGCTAAGTGATGTTAATGAGCTGGTGGTTCTTCATGAAATGATAACATGCCTTCAGATTTGCATGGCTTGTATGGCTTGTATGTTACATATGTGTAAATTGGCACTGCTTGAGATTCAAGGCTGTGAGCAGGGGAGATAGATTTCTTCTTGATAATTTTTTCTCTGCTCAGTGACCTTTTTTTGTTCATTTTCATATTTTAGTTGTGGTTTCTATTAATAAATGACTTGTATAAATACAGTATTGTAATGATTTGACATTTGTGGCATATAGGAAAAAATACTTAAGCATAATATCTCTACTTTGTATTTATGAGCTAAGTCATTTAAAAGTCCTCATGAAATCCTGCCTATTTTTTTTTTTTCTTACAGTTTATTCTCCAGATATGCCTTCACGGCTACCAATCCAAGACATATTTGCTGGACTGGTTACAAGTATTGGCACTGCAATACGATACTGGTTTCATTATACACTTGTGGCCTTTGCATGGTTGGGAGTTGTTCCTCTTACAGCATGTGAGTATTTATTTCTCCTGGAGTTATTTTATAACTGTTTAATATTATAATTGTGTTGCCTAATATTGTGAATGATGTTTATTTGATTTATATTATCATATATTAGGAAAGTCATGTTTAGAAAACATCTTCACTGAGTTGTTTCTGGAGGAGAGGAGGATGTTTTTCTTAAAGAAATAGAGCAGTATTGATATATGAATGGCAGAATATATAGATAGGATTCTTGGGACTTAAAAACAAGCAAGGGTTTTAAATACATGTAATTTACATCCTCATGTCTCCTTAAGTAAAACTAGCTTGGCTACCTGTGGAGATGAAAGCCATAAGCACTGATGGAGAGTGACTTAGAGAACTAGGTGGATCCAGTGAATTTTCTTAAGATATAATTCAGAGGGACAAAGTTCAAGGAAGAGACAAACAGGAGATGCTAGAGCTGGCACTTTTAGTAACTGCCTAGCAAGTTGTTGTACAAAGTAATATTATTGGAATGAAGAGTTGATCATCTGTTAGGAAGGAGACTACAAACTTAAGCAGGCTCAAATTTCCTAGAGCCAGGTAGAGTGGTGATGTTCATAAGTGTATGGGTGATATACGCTCAGATTGTCCTCCAAAGTAGAGAAAATCAGTTATAAAGTCAACTTGTTGAATGTTAGAAGACAGTGGCAAGTTCCAAATATGACAGATTTTATTGTAAATGCCCCATCCCTCCCCAATCTCAGTTGGAAGAGCAAAATAGAGACACTTCCTTAGACTTAAGTGTTTGGAATATTTGCCACCTTAAACTTTTAAATGTTACACACCTTAATTCTATCACTCTGGAGGCTCCCCAGTTGGAGGCCAGGTTGGTCTACATGTAACATAAGAAATGAAAAAAAAAATCATTCAGTTAAAGTGGAAGACACTATGCCTTTCTAAAATCAACAGATCATACAGTCCAGCACAAGTGAACACTTGATTTCACTGTAACAAGCTTGATTTCTCTTCTGACTTTGCATATACACATGTGCATCTTAGAATACATACTCTAAATTAGACTTATTTATGTATGAATGCCCTATGTGCATGACACCTTTATGCCAGAAGAGGGCATAAAATCCCATATAGATGGTTGTGAGCCACCATGTGGTTGCTGGGAAATGAACTCGGATCCTCTGGAAGAGCAGCCAGTGCTCTTAATCACTGAGCAATTGCTCTAGCTACCAGATTCTTCTTTTTAATTTTGTTTCCAGCCTTCTTTCCTAGTACATGCCTGAGTTTTAAGGAGCCCTAATGCTGCTCTCAGCCCATTTGCATATGGACTGATGTTGGTTTGTTAATTTTACTTATTGTAAGCATATTTGCTTCCTTTTATATAGGTATATAAGCAATTTCCATTATGGACACCCTTTACTGTTCTGCCCCTTTGACTTGACCCATAAAAGAAGCCACTGAAAGCATTGAAAATGTCTGGTGTTAGACTAAGTGTAATGCTTAAACTAATGTGCAATATGTGTTCTGAAGCAACATCTCAGCCATTCCTTAGTCCATTTCTAAAGCTGTAGTCTTGTTAACTATATTCTCTCTAGAATTCTGTCTTTCTCACTAAAAGCCATTTCACCTTTTCCAAATTAGAGGGTAAGAGATGACAGTGAATTCTTTGTGCTTGTGGTTTTTCTCCATGGCCGTTATGATAACTCCTTCTTTGAGACCTTTTGAAACTTTTTTCATTTTAAGTCTTAATTTTTTTTTTCTATGTGCGTATTTTGTGCCATGGTGTATGTGGAGGTCAGAACAACTTTGTGGAGTGTTTGTCTCCTCTATTTACATGGGTCCCCAGGGCTGAGCAGAGGTTGCTGGCCATCAGCCATCTCCCTTATCCCTGTAAGACATTGGAATATTCACTGTGCTGAAGAAGCTTCTTAGTTCAAAGACACCTGTTTCCCAAACTGAAATGAATAGTTACTGAGTAAATTTAAAAACAGTCTTCATGTTATGATTTAGACCATTAACCTAGTCTCCTCCCAACATTTAAACTCATACAAGTCCAAGATTTTCCTAGCTCAGTATGGAGCTCTTGTCTAGCATGTGTGAGGCATTGGTTTCCATCTGTTTCTGCAGAGACCAGCTAACATTGTCATGGAGAATTTACTATTTGCTCATTATTTTTATGCTCTTAAAAAGGAGGGGATTTTGTTTATTTGTTTTTTCTCTCTGAGACAGCATTTCTCTGTATGTAGTCCTGGCTGTCCTGGGACTTGCTCTGTAGACCAGGCTGGCCTTGCACTCAGAGGTCACCTGCTTCTGCTTCCCAAGCAAGTGCTGGGATTAAAGGTGTGCATCACCACCGCCTGGCTAAGAAGAAGTATGTTGAGGCCAGTTACCTACCTCAGCAGGTAAACACATTTGTCATACAGCTTCTGAGTTTGTTCCTGAAACCTCTGGTAGGTAGAGTTTGAAAACCAACTTTAGAAAGTTGTCTTCTGGCCTCTAAACACACACCATGGTATGTGGATCTCATACTCAGACAACCACACACACACAAATAAAAAACAAGCAAAAACAAAAACCCAGTATGAGATTCCGGGGTACAAAGAATAAGAACACTTGTTTTCTTGGCGTCTTTGATGTTCCACTTTGCCTTTGCTTCCTTGAGCCAGCTGTGAGTGTATGATGGTAGTTGTGACTATGCCATTGTGCCCTTGTTTGTAGGCCGCATCTACAAGTGCTTGTTTACTGGCTCCGTGAGCTCACTACTGACACTGCCACTAGACATGCTGTCAACGTGAGTATTGACTATGAGAGTGAAGTTGTAAAGGGTCTTTCCTCTTGTATTTATTCCTTTTTGTTTGTTTTGTTTTTTGAGACAGGTTTTTCTGTGGTGTAACAGCCCTGGCTGTCCTGGACTTGCTCTGTAGACCAGGTTGGCCTCAAACTCACTGAGATCCACTTGCCTCTGCTTCCAAATTGCTAGCATATTAAAGGCCTGTACCAACACACCTAGCCTATGTATGTATTCTTATACTTGAAAATTCATCAAAGAACAGCATTCCCCCCCCCCCTTCAAACAGTTGTAGCTACGGTAGAAATTTGTATGTGTAAGTTGTGTGGGTTTTTGTTGTTGTTGTTTTTAAGAATTTAAGGAACCTTTTTGTAACGTTGAGAGGATGTGTAAAAATGAAGACATTTTATGCAGTTTGAGTTGCATGTTCCTAGACACGTGTGCTGAGCATAAAACACATTAAAAACTTGTTTACTGTAGCTTTTGTCTTCATGTGACATCAACCCTTTGCTTTGTTGGCATATCACTGGCTTGTGGGCAGCTTCCTTCATTAGACTACTCCCAGAAGAATACTAGGGAGGAGAGAAAATAATATAAATTCTCTATAGGATACAACTTCTGAAAATTCTGCAGATGTACACATGTGGTAGGAGTGTTGTGTGTAGATGAGTTGGGTAATCTCCAGGCAAACCTCATTTACACAAATGTACAAGACACAGTTCTGAGACACCGCGATGTTATACAGCTGCCATATTACTTGGTCATAATTCTGGAGGTTATTCTTGGCGTGGGCTTATTCATCCTTAGTCGGGCAGTTTATTTCTTAAGCTTGCCTGAGTCACACTTGTCTTTCCTGGATCTGAATTATCTAAGATAGATCTGTCTGAGGTGCTGTAATTATCCACACAGACTTTCATCATCAGAAAACTAATGGAGGCTTCTCCACAAGAGGGACTTGGGACAGCATTCTGAAACTTGGGAGCCCATAAGCCCTTTTCTAGGCTCTAGAACATAAGCATCCTTACTTTAGGTCTAGGCAAACATGAAGGTAGTTCAGATGGAAGGCATTAGAGAACAGAGCTCTCAAGTTTGGTTCCATTTAAAATCTACAAGAAGCAGTTAGTTGTTTGGCAAGGAAGAAATGGAAAAGGGATACTTCAGCCCCAGCTCATCCTGATTTTGATGGTATAGGGATGTGTAAGGAATGGTTTAGAGATGCTATAGACAGGGCCTCCTTTGGAGCAATAGTAGTTATATTGTGGGGCCGCCAAGCTGAGGTCCAACTGACCTTTCCTTAAATTTACCAGGGATAAAAAGTAGTCAACTTTCTAAAGTCTTATCAGTATTTTCGAGTCATTTTCAAATTAATTTGATATTGATAATGAAGGATAAGTTTGTTCAGAAAAGAAGGAACAAAGTGTTACAAATTTCATGTTTCCATGTTTGGTTACTAAGGGAACCACACTCTGTCTCTTTGGATTTGTTTCAGTGTCTTTCCAGATAGCATTAAAACTAGGTTTGCTGTGTCAAGAGTATAGAGAGTTACTGCACCGTGTATTGTGAGTTTCTCCATCTTATGGGTCTGTGGTGTTCTGAGGGTCTCTCAGCCTTCTTTTCTTTATGCTGCCATTTTACCAGGCACTGAGGGAACTTGCCACTTTTCTTTCTGAGTGTGTTCCTTTATTTACTTCTGTGTTGGTTAAGCTTTAAAGTTCTGTTACAAGGATCAAGCAGAGTTCCTCACCTAATTTAGTAAATTGTATAAATGCAGTGTTTAGATTTGTTGAGTATTTTGCTAGATTTTTTTTTCTTCTTACACTCCTGTTTCTTGGCTATGCTAAAAGGATAAACTGGATAGTTAATAGCTGTATATTCTGATGTTATTTTATATCTACTCAATATAAGTATATAAATGAACATATTAGCTAGCTTAAAAGGTAGAATTTCAATATCATTATAAGTAATCCTTTAGAAGCAAGAAATTTTACTGAAAAATTAAGATTTTTCTGGTTTTTGCAAGTGTTAATCAGAGCTAATTGTATCTAATTTTTTTTTAATAGGGAAAATTTGTTGGCGGATTGCTTGCAGGGTTGTTTTGTGGTGACGTGCACACTTTGTGCATTCATCAGCCTGGTGTGGTTACGAGAACAGATAGTTCATGGGGGTGCACCAATTTGGCTGGAGCATGCGGCTCCACCCTTCAATGCTGCTGGACACCACCAAAATGAGGTAAGCCCCTCACCTGAGGTGTATATCTTACTTGGGCAGTATCTGAAAATCATTTTCATTTTCTATGATCCAAATCCTTGACTTTCGTGTGCCTCATAAGTGTGCTGATGACATAGACAGTGGGAAGATTTGGGGGAATTAGGAAGACTGTGGAAGTAAAACAAGAATGCTTCTCTGACTGTCTCTTAATGTTCTTACTAGATTGGGATCAGTGTTAGAGGGAATACTCTTTGCTTGGGTCAGCAGCTTAACTTGGGCCTGGAAGGTAAGAAACAACTTTCTATATAAGGCTGAGTGGTGGCCATACCTGAAATCTATCACAGGAGGCAGAGGCAGGCAGAGCTCAGTGGGTTACAAGATAGCCAGGGCTATGTAGTAGAGAGACCCTGTCTGAAAATACATATGCGCGCGCGCGCACACACACACACACACACACACACACACACACACACACACACACACACTTACTTTACTGTTATGTTGGAAGAACTCTATCAAAAATAGGAAGCTTGGCCAGTCAAATGGTGCAGTAGGGAGATGTGCTTGCAACCCAAGCCTGACAACTCTAGTTTGGAGTTCCCAGAAGCCACAGGAAACTTGAGCTGTCACTTCCACACATGCAACATGGCATGTGCAGATCTGTGTATTTGGGCATGTACACCCACAACACACAAAATTAAATGTAAAGAAGAAAGAATTGTGTACAATTTTCTTTTGAGTGATGATGACATGCCCATATACAAGGATACTTGGTAGTCTGTTGACAGGCAGGCATAGCTAGAGGTTTTTAAATTCTTTACTGCTGGGAAATTGTAGGGCCAAGAATGTCACACAGTAACTGCCCAGTGAAGTGAAAAGTTTACACTTCATATACTTTTTTCAGTGAAACAGTTGGCCACAAACTATTCAGTGGTGATTAATTTTTGTTTCTGTGATCTGTTTTTTTTTTTAAATATGCAATTTCATTAAGTTTGCCATTTTTTTTTTTTTAAACTACAGAGTGCACCTTTTCCTTTGAAAAGTATACATAGGTGAACCCATTACCACAAACCCTATCGCACACACCCCTTGTTCTGGGGATGGAACCCAGGGCCTTGAGCATACTAGGCAAGTATTGTATTGCTGAGCCATACCCTTAGTCTTTTTGTTAATTATTAGACTAGTTCTCTAGCCCAAACTAGTCTAAAACTTACATTTCTCCATCTCCTTCCCCAGGAGTAGTGGGGTGTACCCCCATACCTATTAGAGAAGACAGAGATCAGCACTGTTGATATTCTACTTCAGATTTGGAAGCATTTAATGTAACTTTGTTTTAGAATTTTCATCAAATCCAAGGGATTTTTAAAAAAATAATTTCTTTAAATTTATTTTATGTTCATTGGTGTGAAGGTGTCAGATCTTCTGGAACTAGAGTTACAGACAGTTGTGAGCTGCCATGTAGGTGCTGGGAATTGAACACAGGTTTTCTGGAAGAATAGCCAGTGCTTTTAATCATTGAGCAATCTCTCCAGACCTGGAGAATTGGTTGGTAGCAGAATTTTGATTTTTTTAAAAAAATTTTCTGGATTGAGGATTGAGACCAAGGCTTCACATATGCTAGGTAACTACCTTCCCATTGAGCCACATATTCAGTCATCATCATTATTATTATTTTGAGACAAGACTCTGCCAAGTCCAGCAGCAGGCCTCAGACTTAAAATTCTCCTGCTTCAAATCCACCCCTTTCACCACAGTAGCTGTATTAACATTCTGGACTACCATGGTTGGCTTGGTAGCCCAAAAGGAGAGCCAGAAGAAAATGCATTTGGAAGCTGATAAAGGCCATATATAGAAAAATTCTAGTCTCTAGGGTCAAACTAGAAATCAGTTTCTCAAGTGTAACTTCAACAGCAAATTAAGATGTGTATGTGTGTGTACATGTACATACATTTTTTTAAATGTCTTTTCATCCCTAAGGGAGTTATATCTACTGGTCATATTTGTAAGAGATTATGGATGATGTGTTTAAGATAGCCAGATTTAAAAGCTCATATTTTAAAGTGTAGTTGTGCATACTTGTGTGTGTGTGCCCATGTTCACGTGTATGTGTCTGTATGTGTAAGAATAGTTGTGCATACTGGCAAGTGAGAGGACAAACTGGTGAAGTCCTTGCCTTACCCTCTATCTTAGTGGAGACAGGTCTTAAGTTCTCTGCTAGCTGGTCCATGAGCTTCCAGGGATGCTCCTGTCTTCATGTTGGAATATAGGGTTACAGATGCTTTACTGTGCCCAGCTTTATATGGGTTCTGGGAATCCAAAATTGGCTCTTCACACTTGTGTGGCAAGTGCTTTGACCAAAGAAATGACCTCCCCAGATCTATAGTACTTTTTGAAATGTGTATATTGAAAGTGAGTTCATAGTCTTATGTATCAAGTTGGTCCTAAATAATACATTTAAAAGAGATGACTCTGAAAGATACATCTTTTTTTAACTTTAGTGAGGTTGTCTTTGTTTGCTGGTTTTGTTTTTCTTGTAGGGTAAAGTATGATTTGGAGCTAGAGTAAAACCTAGCCAAGTAGGTGAATTCTTGGGCTTTTCTTTCATTTTAGGCTCCTGTGGGAGGAAATGGTGCAGAAAACGCTGCTGCTGATCAACCAGCCAACCCAGCAGGTGAGAATGCAGTGCTGGGTGAGAACCCTGATGCCCAGGATGGTCAAGCAGAGGAGGAAGAGGAGGACAATGAGGAGGAAGATGATGCAGGTGTGGAAGATGCTGCTGATGCCAACAATGGAGCCCAAGGTAGTGGCTGCTCTGAGCCCTTGGCCACTTTTTAGGATGACCAGTCGTTCTTAGCATGTACCGAAGACAAAGAGTAGTGTTTTCATGTTTTATAATGTCTCAAAGTTCTGTTTATGACAAGCTAGTAGTTATGAATATATGTGTGCATAAACATATTACAATCCTCATCCTTCCTTCATTCCTTTAAATATACCCCGAAAAAAGAAAAAAAGAGCTATTTGTGACCATGTTTTGAGGAATAACTTGGTATGGTATAGAATTTTTCTGTGTCTGTGTGCGTGTGTATGTATGTGTGTGTATTTTAATGCGGTGGTGGTTTTTTTTTTTGGTTTGTTTTTTTCTCTTTCTGCTTCCACGGAGTTATTGCACTTTGCAAATGAAAAAGCTCCTGAGGTGCACACTCAGGCAGGTGCCACTTCTGGAAATCATGTTTTTGTTTTCTTGTTTTTTTTATCAGGGAATGTGATATGAGATCCAGGTCTGTGTTCCTAGTGCCTGGCATTTGACTCAAAGTATCCAGTTGTAAACAAAATGCTGGGCTGCTTTCCTGGGAGGTACTGTTTAGAGAAGTAGGAGATAAACATTGTGTTGTGTGTATGGTTTGCTCTGAAGATAGTTGTCTTAAATAAGGTTTGCTAGGAAGTTCAGAGTAAGTGACTTTTATGCTGAGACCTGAAAGATAAGAAAAAACAAAATTCATTATGGGAGCAGTCAGCTTTCTCAGGGAAAGATGAGAGGCCCTGAGAAAATCACCTGCTGTCTTTTGGTTAGTGCAGCAGCTTTTGAGTAGTCTTCATTTATGTTGTTACCCCATCTGGTGTTCATAGTATTCTAAAAACAATCCAGGCTGCATATTCCTCTGTCTGTCTTTGTTGTAATAGGGTTTCTTGGCCCCGGGTGGTCAGGGATCCAGACCCAAAGACCTGCTGCACCAGACCCCTTAGCCTCCTGCAGCTGCTCAGGCCCCAAAAATGACTCAGACGCTTATATTAATTTCATGCTGTTTGGCCTATGGCTCAGTTACATCGCTAGCTTGCTCTTAAATCAACCTATTTCCATTAATCTGTTTGCCACGTGGCCCATGGCTCACCTGTGTTCCTTACATGTTGCTCCTTTGGGCTTCTGGCTCAGTCTGTCTGACTCCGCCCTGCTTCTCCTACCTGTGTTCTGATTTCTCCTCCTACTTTTTCTATGGTGCCTGTCATGGGCCAAAACAGCTCCTTTATTTAAAGATTGATATTTCATACAGAAAGGCATTCCCACATCACGCCTTGTAGGACAGGATCTTACTGTGTAGTCCAGGCTGGTACAGAACCTGCAGGCAATCAGCCTCAGCCTCCTGAGTGGTAGGATTACGGGTTTTGCACTATTGGATCCAGTTCTTATATTTTAAATTTATATATTTATTTTTATTTATGTGTGTATGTGTATGTCTATGTGGGGCTGTGTTTGTGTGTGCTGTACCTGTGGAGACCAGAGAGGGTGATCCCTTACAACTGGAGTTCCAAGGCGGTTGTGAGCCATTGGCAAGATGCTAGGAAGTAAATTGGGTTCATTAGAACAGTTTGAATTTTTAACCATTAATCGGCCTGAGTTGTAGGGATTTTTTTGTTTGTTTGTTTATTTTCAAGACAGGGTTTCTCCTATCTTTGGCTGTGCTTGAACTCACTCTGTAGACCAGGTTGAACTCATATAGATCTGCTTGCCTCTGCCTCCTGAGTGCTGGGGAGTTTTATACTCTTCTCTTCTGCTAATTTTCTAACTTATTAGAAGTTTAATATCTTGACTTCCTTCTTTTTCCTCAGATTTACCAGATTTACTTTTGACCCATTATATTAATGTTTCTCATAATTCTGTTAACTTTCTAGTACTTACCACAGTCTAGGATTGTCTTATGTGTAACTCCTTATTTACAAGTATGTATTTTTATGTAGGACTTATCACCTAGTAAGTAAATTATGTTTAATAAAGTTTTAAATGTGGTTTAACTTCTCAACAGATCATAATTAAAAGTAGCCTCTATTGTAGTTTAATATGTCAGTAATGTTGAGTTTGCAATTGTATTTTCAGATGACATGAACTGGAATGCTTTAGAGTGGGACCGAGCTGCAGAAGAGCTTACTTGGGAAAGAGTAAGGACTTTGACTGTCACATGTCTTTGTGTTTTATCTTAAGATGTATTTTGAAGTTTCACATATAGCTATAAACACAAATTTTATAGTTAAATTTGATAAACAGTTAACCAGGTCTTAATTTCTACAAAAAAAAAAAAAGTGATGTTCAGCTCTTGTAGAGATGATAACGGTGAGGTCTGTTTTCTGCTGTTAATGCAAACCTTGCTTTATGGAGGCAGTGTGACCTGAAATCATAGATCTAGGAAAAATTAAGTAAAAATTTAAATAGGATTTCCACACTGTAATTGAAGAAAATAAAAGTAATTATATAATGAAATCATGTCTGGTTCTCTGTAAGAAACTCAGAATGGGTATTTTTTCCTTTTTGCAGTGTCAGGCATGCAAACCCATGGCCTGGGCAGGATAGGTACCCTCTCTTTCACTAAGCTGCTCCGCCTCTCAGCTCTGACACACGTTCACCTTCTGTTGCAGGAGCTAGGTGCCTTAGCTTCCCGAGTGGTGGGAGCACAGACTGCTCCTCTGCCTGCTCAGGATGGAAATTTCTAGTGATATTTTTGGTATGACTTACGGTAAAAGGAGACCCAAAGTGTAATACTTAAATGCACAGATTTTTTTATTTTATTTTATTTTTTAACATTCTGGGAATGACATAGGTTTAGAAAGTAGTTATTGGAAACAGTATTTAATGACACTGATTGGAAATCAATCTTTCTTTAAAAAAAGAATATCCTACTGCATCATTAATTAATGCCATTTTTAATTTAGATGCTTGGACTTGATGGATCATTAGTTTTTCTGGTAAGTGGAAGTATTACTTTTGATAGAGTTATGAGTTGTCTTTGTTACCCAGTAACAAATTCTTGGAGTGTGTTGTGTGTCTTTATAGTAAAAGTCAAAATAACCCTTTGGCTTTTGATTACTGATATCTGAAAGTATATTTTGTATGTTGACAATGCTAGAAATATTTAAAGGACTGTTATTTAAAAACAAAGTTACTAAATATTTGGGGGAAAAAGTCCATAGTAGTTAAAAGAACTTGATTTGAAGTTGAGTCTTCCATATCTCTTATCTGCCCCATTGAGAACAAAGCAGCCTGTCTATTCCATACAAGAGCCACAGTTACCTGGAAGTCTGCCATAGGAGTAAAGCTTACATCTTCATTTTTATTTTATGGTTTTTAATTTTTAAGTTTTTATTTACTAGTGTATGTGAAGGACAGAGTCTGTTACCGCCTTCCACTGTGGGAGCTGGGGTCAAACTCAGGTCATCAGGTTCACAGTAAATACTTTTACTTGGTGAACCATCTCAGTACCCCAAAAGCTACATCTTAAAAGTAGATGGGTAAAGCTCATGAGTCAGCAGTTAATACACACTGTTGAGGACCCAAGTTTACTCCTTATCTCAGAAATCAGGCCCAACTTTTGTAACTCCAGCTCTAACAGATCTGACACTAACAGTTTAGGGCTTTACGGTACCTGTAGTAATGTGTACATGTTCCCAGACACACACGTACACAGATAAAAGATAAACTAAATGAGGAGTAATTCTTTCAAGAAGTTTATTCTTTAAAGGAAAAATGGTGTTTTGGGGTCATGTAATACAAAATTGGCTGTTATTTGGGATTTTTCAATAGATTAGGCTTGTCTGCAGTAGCAGAATTGACACAGATGTAGACATGGCCATAATAGGAAGACCAGAGGAAGCATAGGTTTGAGGGTTGTATGATCCAGTGGCCCAGCAATATTATAAGAACCCAGATAATATCTGCCTCCTAACTCTTTATTTACTCAAATACATTCTTGACTGCATTGGTGTTTCATAAGAATGGCAGAAGTTGTTGAGGTCAAATAGGAAAGTCATTTGTAGCTTGACTTTACTGCTTATACAGTTCAGAGGAATCAGAGATAGAGGTGAATGAAATCAGATTCTGATCTCAACATTTTCAAGATAATAGTTAAAGATATAAAAATATGCCTGGCATAGTGGCTCATGCCTTTAATCCCAGCACTTGGGAAACAGAAGCAGGCTGATGGATTTCTGAGTTCACAGCCTGGTCTACAGTGGGAGTTCCAGGACAACTAGGGTTACATCAAGAAAAGTTCTAGTTACTTTCATAACTTAGCTATGACTGAGTGAAATTGTTCAATTAAACATGAGATGTCATTGACTCTTCCTAATGCTTTCTCCTGTAGGAACACGTGTTCTGGGTGGTGTCTTTAAATACATTATTCATTCTTGTTTTTGGTGAGTTGTACCTATGCTTTTAGTTTTTGTGGTGTTATGATAGAAGTTTGCTTCCTAGGAGTTTTGTTGCAGGTTTTTATTTTATTTGTGCTTTAGAGATATTAAGGAATATATAATGTGAATTTAGAAGTCAGATCCCTAGTACATTTCCCTGACTTTTACTCTGATTGAATCATCCTATACCCTACTTATCTATTAGAATGCTTATTAATACCATGGAGAAATGATGGTATATTAAGAACAAACTGAAATTTAGCTAGAAAGGCTTCAGAAAAGTGCATACATTTTTAATAAGAAAAATTTAAGTATACTTTGATTTAACTATACCGTTATTTAAAACTTACTAGAAGTCATTGTTTCCCAATAATCTGTCATATTTATAGTCTCTAAGTTGCTTCCTTAAGTGCCATTTTATAGTTGGTTTGTTTGTATAAAGATTCAAATCGTGCACATCACTGGGAAGTTGAATACTCTTCTGTTTGTTTGCTACTTCACTGTTATGGTATTGTTGATGCACGTGTGACTATTTGTTGACGTCCTCTACCCTCATTCTCTGCCTACCGTGTTTTGAAAACAGGCCAGGCTCAGTTAATCTTTCATGCATTTTCATGTTGAATGTAACATGGGAAGAGGTATGTGATTTTTTTTTTTTTTAAATCCATTTTTATGCCCCTGGATTTTTTTCATTTTCTGTTTACACCAAGGAAGAGATCTATGGAATGATATTTTGGTGTCATGGCACTTGTGGGCTGTTACCTTTTACCCAGTGACCACGTCAGACCTCTTTAGGTGTTGCCAAATGTTTCAAATTCTGTCATTTTAAACATATTTCTTGGCTAGTTTTTCTATAAAGGGAGAGTTCATTTTTATGAACAGGAATAATCCAGTTAGTGTAAGGTTGGTTTTAAGTAGACACCAGACAGGTGATTGTTCTTTCAGTAATTAGTCCGAAGGAAGGGGCTTTTGTACAAGCCACTTTCCAGACACAACATATTTCTTTTCATGTGGCTGACTTTTTTCCCTTTGTTATTTGGAGCTTTGAGTATTAAGAAGAGCTCACAGATTTGGTTTCTATGTGTTCCCGTCAATTTTGGCCATTGGGTGGTTGTTTTTAATTTTTAATGCTCATATTATCTCTTCAGAACTGCCAGTGACATCTTTTTCAGGATGGTTCCTGTGTCCTTTTGACAGGGTTCTACTAGACTTTAATGTTTTATTGTGTCAGGTACAGTTTTGGTTTTTCCTCTAAGAACTTTCCACTTCTCAAAGGAGTCCTGTTTCCTTTAGTGTAGATTTATGTTAACAGTGCTCATTGTCCTAATGATAATTCTCTTCCCTTTTAGCATTTTGTCCTTACCACATCGGTCATTTCTCCCTTGTTGGTTTGGGATTTGAGGAACATGTGAGTATAAAACTTCCAGAACTTTACTTTTGCTAATTATTCCCAAGTTTGTTATTTTCTAAGGAATCTGTGTGTGTGTGTGTGTGTGTGTGTGTGTGTGTGTGTGTGTGTGTGTGTGTGTGTGTATTTGCTGGGGGCAGGGACATGTCATGAGTCAAGTTTCTCTGTGTAGCCCTAGCTGTCTTGGAACTCACTTTGTAGACTGGTCTCTAACTCAGAGGTCCACCTGCTTCTGCCTCACAAATGCTGTGATTAAAAGGTGTACCCCATCACTGCCCGCTAGGAATATTTTATTTTTATTTTATGTGTATAAATGCTTTGCTGGCATGTATGTGCATCACATGTCTTGTTGGATCCCCTGGAACTGAAATTATGGGTGTTTGTGAGCCACCATACTATGCTGAGAAGTGGACTTGGGTCTTCTGTAAGAACAACGAGGTTTTTAACTCCATTGAGTCATGCCTCCAGCCCACTAAGGAATATTTTCAAGAATTCATTTCTCAGTGTATCTTGTGCAAAGCAACAGTTAGCCAGCACAGATTTGTTCTTTATGTTTAAAGCTAAACAGTTGCTCAAGAAGTAGCTTGTCATATATCAGGTGTCCTGTAGAACCTCACAGTATGGTGGGCCTGAGGCACACTGTAGAGGTTTCTCATAGGCTGCTTTTCACTCACTGGATGAACTTATGTGTCCCTCTCTGTTCCTTTCCCCATGTGGTCCAAAGCAAATTTCGAAAAGTATCAGCATAATTATCAATTTTTAAAAAGGGAATAGAAGATTCTCTTGGAGTAATAGACAAAGGTATTTTCTCAGAATTTGATTATATTTTACATTTTGTCATTTCCTAATGATGGATAAATATTTGGATAGATTTTTGATACATTTTTTTCTAAAACATTTTAATAGTTTGGACAAACACTCTAGTAACCTGGTGTTCCCAGCTCCTTAGCAGTAAAGAATGTCAATGTGCATGTCTGACTCAGATAGCAATTAGATGGTGATGGTCTTCTGTACTAAGAAGAGACTGCACATCTGGAGGTCCAAAAGATTCATGGAGTAGTCTACTTCTGTGGGCTCTGGGAGGATTTCTGTTCTAAGGAAGAGCTAACTGGAGTCTTTTGTTTCCTTTGTGTGTAAGTTCTGAGGTCACTTCTGGGAATATCCCATTATCTGCTGCTGCTCTGATAACTTACTGGTTGCTTGTAAGAACCTAGAAGGCTGAGATAATGGCTTCAGGAGATACTAACTTTCTGAACTGTTGCTTCTTGCTACCCGTAACTCAGGAAATGTAAATATGTAAATGAGAAATGTTTGTAATTCTCCAAACTTTTGCTTTCTGCAAGTCTCTAGAACACTTACGGAGGTTAGAGAAGCTTAAACAGTTACTTCTAAGAATATGAGATGATGTAGTCAGAATGTTACCAGGTGGGTGAGCAGCTTGGACAATATGCTGGCTGTCAGCCCTTAACAAATGCACCTCTGTGAGAATATGGGCTAGCTGTTAAGATTGTGGTCCCATTGGGAAATTCCATTCACTCTTATATTGACTCTGGATAAAATGTTATTCTTTACTATTTCCTTTAGTCTTCAGTAATATTTAACAGCCTGAGTATGAGAGTCTGGTTTGCAGATCTTTATAACGGGAATTTCAGTTTTTAATAATAAACATCTTGAATCAATAGTTTACTATCTATCATTCACTTAGTATGCTTAAAAGCTGGGCTATTCATTATGAGGGAAAGTTTTATTTTACTTATTTGTTTTATTTTCAGGTCCAAGCATCTCATTTTGAAGGTCTAATCACAACGATTGTTGGGTATATACTTTTAGCAATAACACTGATAATTTGTCATGTATCCTTTAATGAGTCAGCTTGGAGGTACAATGCCATCATACTGAAGAGTTCTCATTAGTAACAAAGTTGCTTTCCCTTACATCTTTATAAAAGTTGGTGTTTGTGAAGGGATGAGTGTGGGAAGAATTTGAAATGAAATTTGTTACTACATTCAATATAACCTAAAGAGTTTCCTGTCTCCCACTCTCAAGTGTTCATTGTCTCCTTGACTAGATGCTGCAGGCCTTGGCAACTCTTGTTAAGTTTCACAGGTCTCGACGCTTGCTGGGAGTCTGTTATATTGTGGTTAAGGTAATCCAGTTGTAAATTAAAGCTCAAAGTTGTTTGTTCTCCATTTGGTGGATACTGATGACCTTTATTTCTGTTTAATTCAGGTTTCTTTGTTAGTTGTGGTAGAAATTGGAGTGTTCCCTCTCATTTGTGGCTGGTGGCTGGATATATGCTCTCTGGTAAGTTGAGTACCCACTATCATAATTTCATTTCAAAGCTTCAAAAAGTTCTTTAAAAACATTCCTTTTAAAGAAAAGTATTTGGTGATTTACTTATTCTTGGAATGTAACACTATTGAGTCTAAATGTCTTACATTGTTTAATGTTTTGTATGTATTTGAATGTCACAGTATTTTGAATGGAGATTTTATAACTCTTGAAGAATTTTGTTACTCTTTTCTCCCCTGTCAAATTTTATATTAGTGTTTGCCAGTGTTTAAAACTATGATACTAAATTTTAATGGTTCTTAGTTTCAGTTTTTCAGAATACATGTGGAAAAGGTGCCCTTGGTTCTGAGATTGACATTTACTTTATTCTTTACTATTTAAAACCTTTGTGAGTACAGACCTTTAACTAAAAATCAATATTTTATATAGTTAAAAGGAACAATTTTTATTTATTAGGAAAGAGCTGAAAGCATAGGTCACTTGGTAGAATGCTTGTCTGGGATTCATGAGGTCCTGGGTTCAATTCTCAGCACTTACATAAACTAAGTGTGATAGCATGTGTCTGTAATCGTAGCATTGAGGAAGAAGACCCAGGAGGGTCAGAACTTCCATGTTTCCTTTAGTTGAATAGCAAGTTCTAGGCTAGCCTAAGGTACATGAGACCCTGTCAAGAAATGAATTAGTGAAACTAATTATTTATGCTTCATGATTTTTAAATGGATATTTATTTTGAGTGTTTGCTTATGGGATCACAACTTGCAGGAGTCCACTCTCTATCATGTGAGTCCCAGGGATTGAACTCAGGTTATCAGGCTTGGTATGCCTCTACCCACTAAGCTACCTTGCCTGTCCATGCTTCAGGATTTTAAAGTATTATCTATAAACTTTTATATAGTTCTGTGGCGATGTGAAATGGTATTAAGAGAACTGAAAACCAAAAACATTGACATTATGTACATTTGGTTATCTTACTCTTAATGGTGGAAGTACTAAGCATTGCAAGTATTGGTGGCATAGATCTCTAATCTGTTCTGTTTTGGCTCAGGAAATGTTTGATGCTACTTTGAAAGATCGAGAACTGAGCTTTCAGACGGCTCCAGGAACTACAATGTTTCTGCACTGGCTGGTGGGAATGGTGTATGTGTTCTACTTTGCCTCCTTCATCCTGTTACTGAGAGAGGTAGGTCCTATAGGGAAGTGTTGGTGCTCTGCATTTTTTTAGAAGAGCTTTGTTTTGATCACCAGCCATCCCTCAAAGGCTAGGATGTTTTCCTAACTAAACCATATTCTCTGCTATTCCAAAGGGGGAGTAACTAATAGTAGAGTTTGGTTTGATTACTTTAAATTCATGTTTATGTCAAAAAATGACAAGTTTTAGTTTTAAAATAATAAAGGCTAATTAAAAACTAAAGCTCTTACTTAATAGACGTCATACTTTTCTTCTGTTGTGAACTCCTAAAAGTGAATATATAATAAATTAGTTTTAGACTTCATCCCCAAGAGAGGTTTTATAAAATTGAAAGTATTAAAATATTTAGAAACTGACATTTGAAATACAGAATTACAGTGAGGATCCTTTATGATCCCAGTTCACTTGCCAGGTGGGTACCTTCACAGATCCTGTCCTGACTGCTTTAAAAATGAGGAAAGATTAGTGTTGCCTTAATATACATCTTAAGCTCCAGATTCTATGCTGTCTGCTGGGGTAATAATGAGAGACAAAGGCACAATTCCTTTTCTCTTTTATGTTTGGAAATGAATAGATTCTTTGAACAAATTAGCTTGCTTTGCTAAGACTGGTGATGGAGGAGAAAGCCTACAAAGCCAGTGGGAATGGAATGCGAAATCACGGGCTGGATGTTATTTGTGCTTTACTCTGTGAAAAATTTGAGGAGGATGGGAATGGGTCTTAGCCCTTTCCCCTGAATCATACAGTGTGTAGTGATGTTTAGGTTTTTACTTCAGTGATCCAGATTTCTTGATAAATTGTTCTCAGGGAGTGTTTATGATTAAAAGCATCAATGGTCATTAAAAGCACAGTAGTTTGATAGAATTTCTGGCTAAGGAACTTCTTTTTCCATGACAGCTGTGAATTTTTTAGGACCTTATTTTTCTGTTAATGTTCATATACATAACCATAAAGATGTTATTGAGTATCTATTGTACTTTAAATATATTTGCAGGTGCTTCGACCTGGTGTCTTGTGGTTTTTAAGGAATTTGAATGATCCAGATTTTAATCCAGTGCAGGAAATGATCCACTTGCCCATTTATAGACATCTCCGAAGATTTATTTTGTCAGTGGTGAGCAAGGTTTTTTGTTGTTGTTGTTTTAAATCAAAGCATGCTACCTTTTAGTTTCATATAGTGCTTTTGTTTGTTTGTGTTTTTTTTTAGATTGGGAGGGCTTGGGGAACCTACCAACTGTATTTATATAAGCCTGTGAATGTACTTACCGAGTAGTTGCTGAATTCACAGTGGGGTTGTGCCTGTTTCTTTCTGCAGATTGTCTTTGGCTCCATTGTACTGCTGATGCTCTGGCTCCCTATACGTATAATTAAGAGTCTCTTGCCTAATTTTCTTCCCTACAATGTCATGCTCTACAGGTAAGGATTTTGTTGCTATTTTGGTGGTTGGGGGATTGAACTTACTGCTAGTATTGTGTTAAGCAAGTACCACGTCACTGAGTGACACCCCAGTCCTATAGATACATTTTTAAAACTTAGAAAAGCTGTAATGATATATCACTGTTGGGAATTTAATATTTAAATTACATTAAATATTTTATGTGAAAGTTCCATTTTGCCATACTCACAGACATCTACATGTTAGAAGCTACATTTTTCAAAGGAAGATTTATTTTTGCGTTTGTTTAGAATTTTTACACTTCATGAGAAATTAGTAGCATTGTATTTTCTTTATGTTTTACCTTTAACTATGAACTAAAAGTAAGATTCAGGGCTTTTATTCTTTTGGGTTTAAACTTTTCAGTGACTCATTCCCCATAGTTCTCAAGCTATGGGGATGATATTACTTCCTCAAATTTACCTCTGTTCTTTTAAGTTTTGTCAGTTCCAAGTCCTTAAGACCTTGCACTAAACCAGTTCATTTACCACTCAGTAGCTTAGTGTCTGTCTCCCTCTGTTCTCCATTTATACCCCACCCTCACTCCTGCTGTTTATATTTTCTGAAAGTTTAGTTGTATTATTCCTCTGTGCAAAAGTTGTCAATAGTTCCTCCATAATAGAGGTCGCATTTATGAGTAATAGGTGGACTACATCATACGCTTAATAATCATTACTGCTTTAGGGAAAAGGAGAGAAAAAAATAGAGACTATCCGGGATGGGGTTTTAATATAAAGGAGTAACTGGTAGACTGAGGTGACAGTTGAGGAAAGCCCTGAAGGGAGATGAGGAAGGGGTGCTGAATCATGTGGATTCCTTGAGACTGACTCAGCGGGCACAGTAGCACCCCGGTCTGTTTGGCACGCTAGTTTGGCTTAGAAGGAGAAAGCAAAATAGTTGTCTATAAAGTCAGAGAAGTTCTTGAAAAAGCCAGCTCTCTGAGTCTTGGAGGCTATAATAAGCACTTTGATTATGAGGCTTGTTCGATCTCCTCAGTGATAAGAGATAGAGTATCAGGTTAAAAGCAGGAGGCTAGCCAAAAGATAATATGATGACCCTGGTGAGATGGAAAGCGTATAGATGAAGGTGGTAGCAATGGAAGCTAAGAATCCGTTAGGATTTATAATATTGCTAAGAGTCAAAAGAGTCTAGCAGTGTAGTTGTGAGAGGTAGAAAAGGAAGTCAGAAATCAGAAGTTCTATTCTTAGCCTGGAAAAGTGTGGGCTTAATGTATTGAGGTGTAGGTGACAGTGGGAAGATTAATAGTTTGGTTGGATGCTTTTTCTTAGTGCGATAGTGCATACCACCGTAGAGCATTAAGTTCTACTGTGGATACACAAGTTAGGAGTCAGGGAAGAAATGTCAGTAGAAGATGGAGGTGGTATTCAAGCCAGACGAGTCACAGTCACACAAGGAATAAGTTTAGCTGAGAAAAAGGACAGAACTGGGGCCCTGAAGCAAAGGAGATGCAGCTGGTTTGGATGCTGTTGAGGGAGATAAGGGTGAGCAGCTCTATCACATGCTACTCTCACAGTGCAAGTGAGCACTGTCACATAGCCATTGGTGGATATCAAGGGACCAGGAACAGCTTCAGTGACATTTAGAAGGACAGCCTCACTGACTTGAAGAAAAAGTGGGAGAAAGGCAATAAAGACAATGTTGGGCTCATTTGGCTTGGAGATTTGTTTAATCTGATTAGATGTTTTATAAATTATAATGGAAATAGGACTCATGAATAAACCTCTAACTGTTGTAGTGATGCTCCGGTGAGTGAGCTGTCCCTTGAGCTGCTCCTGCTGCAGGTCGTCTTGCCAGCATTGCTGGAACAAGGACACACGAGGCAGTGGCTAAAGGGGCTTGTGCGTGCATGGACTGTTACTGCTGGATACTTGCTGTGAGTATAGCAGCTGACTCCCTGGGTGTTTGTGTTATCTATGTCTGTAACTTTTTATTCCCCCTTTTCCTTCCTTTATACTGAGGAGTGAAGCCAGGACCTCATGCATACTACACAAATGCTATGCCACTGGGTGACCTCTCCAGTCCCATATTTTTACTTTTGAGACTGTCTTACCCAAGCTTTAACCCTATTCATGTCCTGGTTTTCTTAGTGCTGAGACTACAGGCATGTGCCACTGTGGCCCATACTGTTTTATAACCTTTCTGAAAGAAATGCATGCTGTGTTCCGATCAATAATAGTTTTAGAGGCTAGAAAAATGGCTCAGCAGTAAGAATTTTTACTATGCTCTCAGAGGACCCAGTTTATTTATTTCCTAGAACTAAAGTCAGACTACTCCCAACTATCTGTGAGTCTAACTTTGGGGATCTGAAACCTTTTATGGTTCTTTGGGCATCCGCATGTGGCGTACATACACACAGGCATACATATAAGTAAAAACTCATAGAAAACCCTAAGTTTAATAAGAAATAGTTGAATACTCTCTGCGGGTTATCCTTTCAAGGAGGGTGTGTGCACACTGTCCCCTCTTTGTGCAGGCTTACTGCTGTACCATCTTTTATGCTGTTAGATGTGGCAAACCGGTGCCAGGTCAGCACAGTTAGGACACATGATGTGCTTATAAGAAATGCAACAGTTCCATCAATGCACATTAACATAAAGTTAAAAAAAATGCAGTGCATTTAAAGAGAAACTAACTTACCTTTATTTTATTAGGGATTCTAGCCAGGTAAAGAAAGTTTTCTATGGTTTGATTTCTTACTTGTTACTTAGGAATTTTATCACAGCAACATGAAAAGTAGCTAACAGAAACAGCTTATGGGAGTGTGTTTGTTTTGGCTTATATTTTGAGAGTAGAGTCCAGTGTGGTGGCATTGCATTTCAGGAGGCAGAGAGAAAGAAATGCTAATCCATAGCTAGCTTTCCTAATTTATTCCATGCAGGATGTTGGCCTGCCCAGTGAATAGTTTCTCCCACTTTTAGGATGGGGTTTTCAACTTTAGCCTACTTTAGACATTCTCTCACTGAAATTCTAGAGGCCTGTCTAGGATTCTGTCTTAGTTAGGATTTCCATTGCTGTAATAAAACACCATGACCCAAAGTAATTTTGGGAGGAGAGGGTTCATTTCATCTTACAAATTCAGGTAACAATCCATCACCAAGGGAAGTCAGGGTGAGAAGTCAAGGCAGGAACTGTAGGCAGGAAGGATGCAGAGGCCATAAAGGAATGCTGCACTTATTTATTGAGCCACGAGAGAGAGGAGTTTCTGTGAAATATTTGACATATTATGGTAAATTACCGAGTTAGTTATATTTGGTTAAACACCACCCTTCTCCCCAGTGCTACTTTTGTCTGAATTGAGTTGTGGCTTGTTCAGGAGACACAGCAGTCATTTGAGAAAAAGAAAAAGGTTTTCACACTGTGAGGCCTAATGCCAACTGTCTGTGGTTTTCTCTAATCACTGACTTCTTCCCAGATGTTGGGTGAAGAAGCAAGATAAGCCGAATTTGTCGAGTGTCCCACCAGTTAGCTAACATAATTGGAAGTGTTTAATTTGAAGTAGACACTAACATTTAGTCTAGATAAGCAGGAGTAATGTTCTATAGAATCTACATACATGTTTTGTACTCTAAGAAAATATGGTGTGCTTGTCACTGTCACTCTGAATGAGAACTCACTGTAACTTTTGTGTAGGGACCTTCATTCCTACTTACTGGGAGACCAGGAAGAAAATGAGAACAGTGCAAATCAGCAGGTCAACAATAACCAGCCTGCTCGAAACAACAATGCTGTTCCTGCTGGGGAGGGTCTACATGCGGCCCACCAAGCCATACTCCAGCAGGGAGGACCTGTTGGCTTTCAGCCTTACCGCCGGCCTTTCAATTTCCCACTCAGGGTAAGTCTACACAACCTGACTGTAAATTAGTATTTTCTTTCAATTTTCTATTGAGAATTAATGCTCTTAAAGTTAGTGCTGTGTAGCTATGCCTTAGGGTTCCTGCAAACAAGCCCATTTATAACTCAGTATGCAGCTTAAATGTTCAAAGTAAGTTTATCAGATTTTGGAGGTTGATACGGTTTGGAATTAGGATTCCATGCGCTTTAGCTCTTGCTGTTTGGGGAAAATAGAGTGTAAATTAGAAGCTAGTATGATGGATAACATTTCAGGTGTGTGTCAGGAACTATAATGATGTTAGTGTTTGCTTCAGATTTAATCCCCACTCAACAGCTTCTCACCAGAACAGAACTGTGTTACCCAGTGGCGCAGAGAACCACAAAGCTCAATCCAGTGAGTGGAGGGTAGTGCCTGTATGGCCTTCAAGGTTCTTCACTCTGGCTCCTGTTGTATATCATAGCTTCCCTTGTTCCTCACCTCTCTTTTTGTGAATGCCATCTCCTAAACATATTCTGTTATCTGTATTCTAAGCTTACCATGTCCAGTGTATACTTATGGACTTGGCATAAGCTAGATGTGAGTAGTCATCTTATGTTGATAGCTAATTAAGCTGAAGAGCAACTTAGCTAAAAATATGCCTATTTCATGCTCTTTAAGCTAGCAGTCATTCTGTGATTCAAAGGCTTGTCAGTAACGCAGACTGAGAGACCGGCTCTTACTCTGCTCAGGGTAGTGGAAAGGATGCCTCAGAATTGCGAAGGGAAAGGGTATAGGTAAAAAGGGAGGGCCGACTCAAGTGTTCTTAAGGTAACTTTATTACTACATCTTCACTTCTCTTTTTTCTGTCTCCCCTAAGTCTCTTTTCACACAAAACTTTAGCCGTTATATGAGCTGATATTAAAGATCGTTTTACATTTCTTAAGTAACAATAGAGATACACCATACTATAAACACATATAAATATCACAAGTTTTTTTTTTTCTCTCAGACATGAAAAAGCTATGCTGATCATAGCCAGGACAAGGCTTCAGTGTCAGCCAGGTTCCTTGATGTTTAGTCTATGAAGCAGGCAGAAAGGCAAGGAACAGGGCAAGAGACAGTGGCCTAAAAATCACCCAAATATTTAAGATATATAATGTAGTACGAGGTTTCTGGCCCGAGCCCATAGACCCACAGAGCTGCAGAGACACACAGACACTTTCAATAGTTTTAGGCTGATTGACCTAAGGCCCAGGCATATCACTTGCTAGCTCTCTACCCTTCATCTAACCCATGACTCTTCCTGTTCAGCCATGCGGGTCGGTACCTTTCCTTAGAGCAGCATGGTTGTCCTCTGCTTCTTCCGGCTTCTCTCTGGTATTCCGCTCTGGCATTCTGCTCTGGGCTTCCTGTTCTCAGAGTTTTCTGAGTCTGGTAGCCCCACCCACACTTTCTGCCTGCCTTTGGCCAATCAACGCTTTTTATTAACCCAGTGGGTGGGACAATTATTTACAATGAAACAGTACAATCTCCCACAGTATACTTTTACCCCACATAGACGATTAGCTGGACCTTGAATTTTATAACACAAGTATGAGGTTAGAAATACATGCAGAAAGTCAATTATTAAGACTGTGAGGTATGTTTATAAATGTTATCTATTAGGCCTTTTCTGCCAGAGAAAAACTGGCCCTGAGGTTGTTATATGTCTGACTGTATTAAGAGGTTTCTGGCCCTGGACTTTTGGGCCTAGCCTCAAGGTTTAGAACCACAGATCCGCAGAGACACACAGGTGTTTACATTAATTTTAGACTGATCGGCCAAAGGCCCAGGCATATCACTTGCTAACACTTTACCCTTAAACTAACCCATGATTCTTATCCTGTTCAGCCATGCAGCTTGGTACCTTTTCTCAGAGCAGCATAGGTGTCTTTTGCATCTTCTGGCTTGTCTGGCAACTCTGGAGTCTCTGTGGCCTTCTGCTCTGTTCTTCCTGTTCCCAGAGTTTTCTTAGTCTGGTAGCCCCACCCACACTTCCTGTCTGCCTTTGGCCAATCAGCACTAACTCATAGGTGGGACAATTATTTGCAATGTAACATCATAAATCCATTACATCTGACCTTGCTAAACTCCTGGGAACTTGTCCTTGAGCACCTCATCTCCAGGGTAACTAGCCTTATTTTGAATTTGATGAGGTCTTAGCTAAAAGCCTGGCTGTTACTCAGAAGTATAGTTTATTCATCAAAATTAGATGAAATAAAAAAGTCAGCCTTCTGACAAGTCACTGACAATAGTGTCCAGAACATCTAAAACATATCACCAAAGGGCTAGGGAGAAAATCCAATACTATTCCTTTAAGGAGGTAAGGTGTGGTACAAGAGAATGCCAGACAGAAAACAGCCAGTATCCACAGGGAGCCATCCCACTGGCGGTCCCTACTGGGGTCAGTTGAGGGGTATCCTGCTGGATTTGCTAATGGGGTTCCCCAGCACAGAGTCAGTCCTGTCCAACACTGGCTGTCTGCTGCTGTATGGCCCATGGCCCTCTGAGTCAGACATCTATCTTCATGGTTAGTGCTGCTTACACGGAACTTGTCCTGTTCCAGTCATTGGTGATGGTGGTTGGAGGTTTTGAGTCTGGAGATTTGGAGCCTGGGTAGACTTTAAAGCTCTCATCCTCAGTCCTTTCTGTAAAGATAGTCATCACCTCACCTTTGATGACCTGTGGGTCACATGTGCCTATTGTCTGAGCACACCGAGTGTCCTGTTATTTGAGACCAAGCGGTCGATGGCAGTATAAGCTGCTCATCTAGATCTCAGGGCTAGGCCAGGCTAAAACGTCTTCATACCACATATGGTGTTTTTGATGCATGTTCTAGGGTTATAGAGAACATGCAAGAAGTCTTTGCCCTGAAACCACTTTCAGACTACTTTGAGAAATTAAAAAGCAAAACCAAACTGTAGCAGATTTGGATTCTCAGAGTGTCAGTGTCAGATCCTGCCCCACAGGTGGAGCAGCCTGAAGAGAGGAGTGAGGATTGAGAATTCGCAGACAAGAATAGATAAAGACAGAAAAGGGCTCTCAGTCAATACCACAGCAACTAGAGTTTATTTCTCATAACCTTTTTATGCCTTTTTGCCACGGGGTGGCAAAAAGACTTCTTTACAATTGGTTCAAGCAACAAACCTCCTTAATACTCAAAACACCTAGCAACCACAGCCTTAGGCAAAACATGCTATTAGTGGGCTCTGGAGAACAAAACTCTGCTCAGACTCTGATCTTGAGTCAAGATGGCATTAAGCCCACATCATGGAGTCTTTGTGAGCCCCCATATAGTAGATGTTTACTGAAGGCACCGTAACTACTTTTGGGCAGTAGTAGATATTGGGGTAAAGCTGAAAGATCAAAGGAGACAGAGGAATAGGCCATGGCCACTTCTCACCTCATCAACTCCTCAGTCAAAAGGGGGTAGATCCTGTCTCCACAAATCCTCAGATTGAATGCCTCTGAATCCTTATCTGAAAGGAAGGCATGGCAAGGGGTGAACTCCTGTCTCTTCCAACCTTATATTCCTTATATATTCCTCCTATATATCCCAGCCATATTACATTCTGTCTCAACCTTTCTAGTGCTGTGATTAAAGGCATATGTGTTTTCTAATTACTGGGAGCAAAGGCATGAGATCCCAAGTGCTGAGATTAAAAGTATGTGCCACCACAGCCTGGCTCTGTTTCTCTTTTGGATTGGATTGATCTCTGGTAATCCAGGCTGGCCTTGAACTCACAGAGATCCAGATGGATCTCTGCTTCCTGGGTGCTAAGATTAAGGGTATAGGCCACCATTGCCTGACCTCTGTTCCTGTCTCTGTCCTCTGATCTTTAGTCAAGCTTTATTTGTTTATAGTACAATGTATCACCACAGAGGTTTGTAGTACAAGTTCGTAGAAATCTTCATGGAGGAAGTAAAACCTAAGTTGTCTTTAACACCGAGAGGGCAAGCAAATTAAGAAATGGAAGAGCATTCCAGACATATACAAGGAAAGGGCACATGAGGCATGATAAAATTGGATCTGTGGGTAACTGATTGTAATTTAGAAGGTGGTCATGTGTGTAGGAAAAGATGAAGAACAAAGGAAGCTGGCAGACAGGACTCTTGGATGGGCCGCAGCCTTGAATCATGTATATACCAGTTGGCACCCATGATTTTGTGCTTCTTGTCCCACTGAGAAACACAACTGTTTTGATACAACAACTTATTCTAGAAAATGTTGCTTATAATGGTGAAGAAAACAGGAAGGTTCTTTGTGAATCCTAAAAGCAGACCTCATAGTGAATACCTTCCACTTTTTCCTGGTCTTGATTCAGACCTCTTGCTGGGGTGAGGGGTGGCACATCAGAAATAGAATCACTATGGCTTTTCAGATGGCAAAGCTGTAGTGTTAGTGAGTTTTTTCTCATCAATAACTTTGCCCTCTGATTTTGAGGAAGGTGTACCTGATAAGGTAGAAAATGAGTTACAGTGCTGCCTTTCAGCCCAGGAAAGGGGTCTTCTCTTCCTTGTGAGCCATTGTTCCATTGTTTTTTACTAGGATAGTAGCCACTGGCTACATGTATTTATTTATAGTTAAGAGTAATGAAAATAAAACTTAAAATTCATATTACCCAATGCTGTTCACATGTCAGGAGCTTAATAGCCACATATGGCCAGTGACTACTGTGTTGCACAGAGCAGAACTAGATGTTTCTATCACCACACAAAGCATAATAATTGAATAGCAGTGTTACTGAGTTTAGAAGGATGGATATTTTAAATTTGTTATACTAAATTGTGGGTGAGTTTGTTTTGAGGAATATAAATATGTTTGCTTCTTTCTTGTGGGTATATCTGATTGTGTGAAAACCAACACTTATTTTCTGTAGGCTTTCTCCCTTCCCTGAAAGCACAGCTGCAGGCTGTATCCCTCCCGTCTTTTTTTCTCATCAGTTCTGGGATTACAGGCGTGTATCTGTGTGCCCAGTGGCAGCTTTTATAGTGGGAGTGTTATGTGGATTCTTTGAGGAGTATCAGAATACATTAAGGACATGTGAACTACTTACAAACTCTGGTTTTTTTTTTTTGTTGTTTTTTTTTTTCCTTGCAGATATTTCTGCTGATTGTCTTCATGTGCATAACATTACTAATTGCCAGCCTCATTTGCCTTACCTTACCAGGTATGAGTTTATCTTAGCATTCAGCTATTAAATGTTAAGATTCTTTTCTCAAACAGGTTATATCTTATGGAGCATTTTGTCATCAGATAGAAACTGGAAATAGTCCTAATATTTGGTTCACAGGCTATTGATTCCTTAGGGGCACTTTATTCTGTTGTATTCCATAGAGCACAGCTTCGCCAGTTCTAGAGACAGTTATGGGTTTATTCCAGAGCATGGCACTACAGCCTCTCAGTTTTCATGGTGCATCACATTGTTGGTTTTTAGAGTATTTGTAGGATTTAAGGCATTTTCCAGTCGGTATATACAGAACTGTGTCTTGAACTCTAGGATTTACAGATGTTGGTCTTCTCCAGCATTGACTTTGTTAGAAATTCAACCAAACAGTCTTTCCTCATCTAACGAGTAACCCGTTCTAGTTGGACACAGTAGTTTGCCATCCTCTCAGGAGGTTGTTTATGTCCAATCAGACATTCCAAATGATGCTGATAGTTATAAACTACTAAATGGTATATTGAGTAATTCTTGATTATAATACTAACTCAATAATTTTATACATCAAATTTGTGTTAAAATTTGTCCCGGAGTTGTTATAAGACTGGGAAAGAACAACTAGGGACAATAAAATTAATTTAAAGCAATGTTTCTAAAAAACTTTAAAAAAAGGACCATTCTTTTAATTTGAGGAAATTATGATTTTTTTTTTTTTACCTTTATTTGGTTAAAAGTGAAGTTTTACTGTTTCTGTGTGGAGACTTTAAAAGGATTTACATTGATTCTTTGAGAGTTTTATTTTGGCTTTTTGAGACAGAGTTTCTCTGTATACCTCTAGCTGTCCTGGAACTTGGCTCTGTAGACCAGACTGGCCTCTGCCTCCCACGTGCTGGGATTAAGGGCGTGTACCGCCCCACCACCACCCAGCACTACACATTGGTCAACCTCTCAGGAGACACTACCCTTAAAGAAAAGAGATTCTTCCCTGTAGCCATCAGCTAGCTGTTCCTTAGGACTCATGAACTCCTTCCTACTCCATCCTAGAAGTTGATTGGCTTGATCTTGTTGTGATCTTGTGCCAACAAACACAGTTGCTGTGAGTTGTGAGTGCAGGGGTCCTGTTTGTTGTGCTTGATGTTTCTATTCCCTCTTCCTCAATGATCTCTGAGCTATGGGAAAGGGCAATAAGTGTGATACAAATGTCCTCTTGGTTAAACACTCTACTGAAGATTTGTGATCTTGTAAGACTTTTAAGATTCCCTGTCCTTACATCACATCCAGCTAACTACTTAAACTACAGTATGAACATAGAGTTTTTGTTTTATGTTCCATTCTCATGTTTTTGCCAGTATTTAAAAAACAAAAGAAACTAGTTATATGTTTGAACTTAGTAATATGAAACTAGTTCAGTATCATTGAATGTTGTTATTTAAACATTTCCCTTTAGTCCTACATGGTAGAAAGAGTAGTTTTAGTTTATTACAGAACTTTGACAAGGTGCACATATGAGGCTATTGGGACCTTGCTTCTTCCCATAGGTTACCTCCCTTAGCTACAACTTAATTGATGGGCTGAAAGCTACCCATCTTCTCAGAAGCAGAGGGAAGGGAGAAGAAAAACAGAAGAAGGAAGAGAGAGGGATAGAAAATGGATATTAAATGTAAAAGAAATAGAAACATTTCAGATATAAACCCTAGAGTGGACACTTATATAGAGCACTAAACAGCTTTACAGGGTATTAGTGGTGATTCATTTACTTATTTCATGGAACGGATATATCTACCCTCTTTTTTTTTTTTTTTTTTTTGCTGTGGGTTGGATCTCAGGCTTAAGAATGTTTGACTATACTCTTAGTGCAGTGTTTGTTTTTAAAAGAGCTGTTTCCACATTCAGACTATTTTATGAGTTGATAAGAAGTCTGTGCTTATTATGGCTATGATTTATAACATTTGACTATTGAGCTAGCCTAGTTTGACTAGGAGGTAGAGTACAGTTCATTAGGCAAAAACAGCTTTCTAATGTAGACATGCAGTCAGATATATCTTCCACTACGTAACTGATGGGTCCAGGCCTGTGTAGGTCATGTCTGTGTTGGGTGAAGGGTTAGCCATTGGAGAATGAATGAGACAATAGATGGAAAATGTTCAGCACACTGTGTACTCCGGACCAGAAACTCTTAATACAACACTGACCAGCTCTGTTTAGGTATTCAGACACAGCATAGGAAGGCAGTCCATAATAGAATACTAGAGATTTTAGTTATCTCTCAAGCTTTATTGAGACTCAGTTATGTACAGAAAGTTTAAAAACTCTATATATGATATGTTTGAGCAGTTAACTGTGTGACTGTACTACACAGTTTATTCCCAACCATTCTTTTGCTGCACTGTTGACTCACACTTAAGATCCCAGCACTCAGGAAGCACTGGCAGGAGGATTGCTTTTGAGTTTGAGACCACCTTCAACTCTGGTGTCAAACCTTGTCTCAAACAACAGAAAAGCACAAAACTAACAACCTTTAGGAAGATCTCATCTCTGTGTCTTGTTTTATTCTGGTGTTGATTTTTAAAAAGAAAGTTTCTGCAGTATTCTTGGATACTGTTTTAAAATGTTATTGTGCCCACTTCTTTATTTAAAAAAGCTGAGTTTTCTGTGCAAATGATTGGATCATTTGGAAGAAAATTAACCTAAATTGTTTGTAAGATTTCTAGATAAAGTGTTGACAGCACAAATAATAGAAATATTTACCTTTATCCTGCTAGCATAATAATTTCAGTTGGTAATAAATGCTCCAATGCTCATGACTTCTCTGGCTAAGAGAAATTAGTAAATGCATGGCACATCAGGGTGCGTGTTCAGGGGGAATTTGCTCAGTGACTCCGTGTGTTTGGGTAATTCTTAATCAAGTAATTCTGTTTTCTAGAGAAATTTTCTAGAAAATTGCTTTTGTTTGTTCTAATGTGAAATATTTATAGAATGTCAAGATTATAGTTCTCTTGACCTAGCCACATGTCTCATTTGTCAGCCTTTCTATTTTCAGTATTTGCTGGCCGTTGGTTAATGTCATTTTGGACGGGGGCCGCCAAAATCCATGAGCTCTACACGGCTGCTTGTGGTCTCTATGTCTGTTGGCTAACCATAAGGGCTGTGACGGTGCTGGTAGCCTGGATGCCCCAGGGACGCAGAGTGATTTTCCAGAAGGTTAAAGAGTGGTCCCTCATGGTAGGTTTCTGTAATAAGAGATTGATTTTATCTGACGGTAGTAAATACTTTTAACAGCTATCTCCCATTTATTTTCTTTTGTGTCCTAGCTTTCAGGACATTTCATCTTATTATCAGAAGGAATATTCCTTTAAGATAGTAACCTTCCATTTCACTGAAAACCACAGTTCTTTATCCAGATGATCCTGAGTTAACAGAAGAATGTGCTGCTAAGTGATCTTGTAAATAATTAAGAATTATAGAACATGCTTTTGGAGATGCAAATTCAGAAGTAATAAAAGTCAGTCTCAAAAAGCCTGATTTTACAGAGTCAAAGACAGATCCCTATCTGAATGTGGCGATGAATACTTGCCCTCGATGTTGCCTGAGCTGCTAAATAAAGTAGGCACTTCTTTGCCTAGTCATTTGGTTAATTAGCTCTGATTTCTGTATCTGAGTTTATATCTTGCTTTCTCTTAGAGTTTATACATTTATATTTATGCTGAAACCATTTTTAATATTTTATAATTTTACTTATTATTTGCACATACTATTGGCACCATGTGTTAACTCAGAGATACCTGTGTATAGGAGATGTGTTCTAATCAGATTAGTATATTTCACTTTCCTCACCATTGTAAAATTACTGTGTGTTGATAAAATTCGTGTATATAGTGAGAGATTTATTGTAGAGTATGCGTTGAGGGAGGTATTTGCTACTTGGTCCTTAGGGTAATAAGCAACTTAACAATGTTTAATAAAGAAGGCAGCTAATTTTAGTTTTATTTGGTAGCCTATCATAACTTTACAAATGCTAAAGAGTTAGTATGTATTCTGCCAATCTCAGGTTTGGTCATATGTTAGAACAGTTGTATCCACTGAAGTAACCTTATAAAGAGATCGCCAAAACCCAAAGTGACTTTAAGATTATTTCGTTGTGTAAACAGATAGGCATCATTTATCAGAAAACCAGATTGTTCTCAGGCTTGATGGATTACTAGAGTTAGGATGAACCACCTGTTCATCTGAAGGCTCACAGATCAGTTTATGATTTAGGTAGCTGTTGGACCAATGTTTTGGTGAATCAGTATGATTTGCAGACAGATAAAAGTCAGGTACTGAGAAGGATATTTTTTGAGGTCATATTGTTAATTGTATATGACAGTAAATGGAATTTTGAGGGGGAATATCTGTTTTATAGCAACAATCTATAGTAGTAATAGGTCCTGTTGCAACTGAAGCTCTACATTTGTTCATTCTAGTAAGTTCTCTTAATGGACTTGGGAATGACTAGGCTGGTAAAACTCTTGCCTAACAAGCTAGAGTACCCAGATTCAGTCATGCTGGGTGTGGTGATATGTTCTTGTAATCTTCAGTGATGAAAAGGCAGAAACAGGAGAACATGCTGGCTGACCAGCCTAGCCTAATTGATGCGTTCTGTGCCAGTGAAACACTTCTTTATCAAAGGAGGGAGATGACATTTGAGATTGTCTGTTGGCCTCCATTTGCATATATACACATGGGGTGCAGGTGAACCCAGTACGTGTACATATATGCATTAAAAAAAGAAACTCCACTGATATATCTAACATAAAAATGTGTGTGTATACATTGTTTAAAATAGTATGGTGGTTCTTTGAACATTGGGCCAAAGAGGGAACAAGCCTGACAGTGAACTAGAATTTATCAGAATGGAGTTACTATGTAATGATTAGATGTCCTGTTTCCTACTAGATAATGAAGACTTTGATAGTTGCTGTGCTGCTGGCTGGGGTCGTCCCACTGCTCCTGGGGCTCCTGTTTGAGCTGGTTATTGTTGCTCCTCTGAGGATCCCTCTTGATCAGACACCCCTTTTCTACCCTTGGCAGGTATGTGTGTCTTATCTTCGTGATTGTTGCTAATGGTGTAGGATCAGAAAAAAAAATCTTTGATTATTTTAGTTTACTTTATGCAGTTGGAAGATTGTTTTTCTGTTCTAGGAGCCCTTGTAAAGTTGTTGAAGTAATGCTCTTTGCTCTTGCTTATAAATGGAAAGGCCGCATAAATCCCTTTCTCAGAATACTTTGTGAATTAGGATGTTGCTCTTCACTGAGCTTGCTGAGCTTGCTGTCTAGAACTCACGTATGCGTAGAAGAATTGACTATGCATATGCTATGGAATGCATTTGTTCCCCTTCCTAAAAAACAAAATTAAAAAAATTTGAGGGAGTATTTTGTGTTGTGGTGAGGATTTATGGTTCTAAGCTGGGACTTGCGCTTTTTGAGTCTGATGTAAATTGTTTAAAATGATTGGGTGGGAGGGATGGGGTAGTCACTAGCGAGCTGAAGGGGAGAGTTTGGGGGCAGGGTACCATGAAGACCCTTTTTTCAGTGGTACTGGGAATGGAAAACAGTCCTGATTTGGTAACAGTTCAGGAAAACCACAAATGCCAGAGCTTGCAAACCTTTGGAGTAATTTCTTAGGCCCCAAATTTCTTGTTAAAACACAAGTTCGCTAAGTCGATATCAGTAACACAGGACAAGCAACAGACATGATTGACAAAATAATAATATTTATTTTATTTGCTTGCTGAATCCTCCATTAATGCCCAGACTTTTCTATATTTTTCCAAGAAAATAATGTGGGTTTCTAAAAGATAATGAGTATTTTATTCAACTTGAGCTTTTCCATATTAATCCAAACCCATTGCTTTTTTAGAGTTTTGTATCATACTGATAATTTGATCATATTCCTTCATCTCTCTACTCTTCACAAATTCATTACCTTTTCCCTAACTGGCTCCTAATTTTGTTGGGGAAAAAAGTGGTTTTAATTCATCAAATATGTGCTGTCTATATATATACTTGTGGGTATGTGGCCTTAACATCAGCAAGAACTCTTTTGTTTGTTTTTCGAGACAGAGTTTCTCTATGTAACAGTCTTGTCTCTTCTGGAACTCACTCTGAAGACCAGGCTGGCTTTGAACTCACAGAGGTCTGCCTGCCTTCACCTCCCTCCCTGTCAGTGTAGAACTCTTAAAAAAAAACAAAACAAAACAAACAAAAAAAAACCCACCAAAAACCTGACTTTCTTTCTCCCAGAAGCTGTCAGCTAGCTGTCAGTTGCTTAACTAAGGATTCCCAATCCTTTGTAGTTTCTGTTATGAAACTGAACAGAACTGTGTAGGTTTACATTGAAGTCAGAAGAGGAGAGGTAATAAGTGTTCTTGGTTTTCTCTGACCATAGGATTGGGCGCTGGGAGTACTGCATGCCAAAATTATCGCAGCTATAACTCTGATGGGTCCTCAGTGGTGGCTGAAAACTGTCATTGAACAGGTAAGCCAGTTTCAGAGAACAGTCTTTTGAAATGGGTCATGGTTGTGTTGGGCTAATGGAATTTTAGTTTTTGTGTTTCTGCTTTTCTAATTTATTTTTATTAGTATGCACATAGTTTCTTTTGAGAGAGAGAGACAGAGAGAGACAGGCAGAGAGAGAGAGAACACGCACATGCACCTATTGTAGGACAACTTCTGGGAGTTTTCCTTCTTCCACTGTGGGTTTTGAGGATTGAACTTAGGTCATCATGGTTGCATAGCAAGTGCTTTTATCCACTTGACCAACTAGCCAGCCTCTTTCTTTTTTAAAGATGTGACTATTTCATTTTCTTATATTATAGCTGTTAAAATAATGTATGTCTTGAGAATGAATAATTTTAAAGAGGCAACTTTGGATTCTAGGTAATATAATCTTTTTTAAGAAAGACTACTAAAACTTTAGAGAACTGATAAAGAGAAGGAATTTTGAAACTGCAGGCAGCCTATTGGGAGAAGAGGATAAAAATGATAATAAAGAATTAGTTAATAGCCATATCTGCTGCTGCACTTGAGATGTGTTCAAGGACATCCTCAGTTACATAGTAAATAGACTGGACCATGTAGGGGGAGTACATAATGAGGTTCATCAGGGTGGTTTCCTGTGGTCCTTTCTAGGCCTATACTGGTTCACATTGTTTCTAGCTAACATTTGCCCTTCTTTGTAGGGGTTAGAAGGTGGTCCACCATTTGTATCTTGCTTTTGTGTAAGGAGATAAAGGAAGGTTTTTTTCTAAGTGCTGCTTCCAGTTGCCTCTTCCTAAAAATATACTTATGCCAAGGATGTCAAGGCACTCCAGTGCTTATTCTGGTTTCATACACCATGGTTGGGTTTTTTGTCAGTCACTCATAACTCACCTGAAACTTACTAGACAGTAAATTTGAAATACCTACAATTTTGTGTAAGTGGAGACAAACCTCATCATTGTTATTTTTCCACTGAAGATGTTCAGATGAAACTTAGCATTCATACTTCTAAGCCTGTACCAGACAAAAGGAAGATACTACTCAAATAATAGATAGGATCAGGGTTGCTTAGGAATACTCTGATTATATAGTATCTAATGCCATTGCTCTGTTAGGGAACTGTCAGGTAATTTGGTTATCATGGTGCTAACCTTCAAAAAAGTAGATTGTGCTAATCAGGAGGAAGTATAATGATTCATTTCAGAAGGATTTCTTCTATCCAAATAGTCTAAGTAGAGATTTTAATACTTGCTTCTTTAAACTTTGGTTATCTAGAAAATGTATTCAAGAATAGCTCAGCTGTTTTATTCTTAGGAAACTTCTAGACAGTCTTACAGATCCTCAGCAGTAAGAACCCACTTCTTCAAGGCAGTAGTTCTCTCTGGCCAGCATACATGAGAAAGTCATTGAAAGTTGTAGGTTCTTAGATCAAGTGTGGGGGCAGGAAATAGTACATCAGAAGGACGCTATGTGTATGCCTGTGGTAGCATATCCCTTCAAATAGAAGTAGGAGCCTATCCACTGGAATGTTTGCTATATAGTAAGAAATTTCTGGCCCAGCCTAGCCCTGAGGTCCAGACCCACAGTCCTACAGCTGTTTAGTCCCAAAGAAACACACAGAAGCTTATATTAATTACAAACTGTTTGGTTTATGGCTCAGGTTTATTGCTTAGTACCTCTTTGCTTAGTGCAGCATTCTCATCCTGCTTCCTCTCTGCATCTTGGATGTCGTCTATTGCTCTGCTCTTCCACTTCCCAGAATTCTCCTAGTCTGTTTACCCCACCTTTACTTCCTGTCTAGCTACTTGACAATTAATGTTTTATTAAACCAATAGAAGTGACAAATATTTACAGTGTACAAGAACATATAGTCCCACAGCAGTCTACCAGTTGGAACTCTAACCTCTGCAAAGATGTCTGGAAATAGGGTTTATTTGTAGCTGGGAGCTACAAATGTTGTTTGTAGAGATCCTTTTGTCTTTGAATTTTAGAGGTGGGGGAGGAGACCATGTCTTTAGAAGTTTAAGCCTTGTTCTTCAGATCTTGGAGTAAGGGCTTGAGTTGGGCCACATGCTGGCTTCCAAGAAGCTGTGAAGTCAAGGGAAGAAAATAAAGGCAGTTCTGTCTTATCCCTCTGTCTACAATAGTGTTCTGTTATTTTCAGAGTTTCCAACCTTCATCCATTTCTTTTTCCTGCAGAACTATGTAGTAGCATTTTTCTAAGATAAGTAAGATTTTCTGGGTGCCACAGCTTGTGAAGGTTAGAGGACAAATTGGAGAGTCAGCTCCCTCCTGTTATGTGGGTCACAGAGATCAAACTCGGATTTTTTTTTTTTTTTTTTTTTTTTTTGGCTTGATGGCAATCACCTTTATCCTCTGTACATTTCAGTGTCTCACACCCTAACTTCTACTTTTCAACATTGCAGGTTTACGCAAATGGCATTCGGAACATCGACCTTCATTATATCATTCGTAAGCTGGCAGCTCCAGTGATCTCTGTGCTCTTACTTTCCTTGTGTGTACCATATGTCATAGCTTCTGGTGTGGTTCCTTTACTAGGTGGGTAATACTTGTCATGGAGCTTTCAAAGGTTACTTCTATTAGAACACTTAAAAAACTACTAACATTATACAAAAGTTAGTTTGGTGCCATTTGGCTGTTTGGAATATTCTACTGCTTTGTTTAAAATATTATGTTTATTGAGGTATATTACAGTTTTCCCATTGATAGTATGTAGTCTTAAGAATTACTATCTGAAGCTGGATGGTGTTGGCCCATGCCTTTAATCTCAGCACTCAGGAGGCAGAGGCAGGTTGGTCTCTATAAGTTTGAGGCAAGGGGAATAAATATATTGGTATTTGATTTCCACTCCTAACCCTTTTCATAGAAAAGGGTTAGAAATTTTATTTTGAAAACATAGGATGGGCACCTAATAATCCAAGCACTTGGAAGGATGAAACTTGAAGGCTAGTTTGCATTATACATCAAGATTCTGTCTCAATGAGAAAGGGAAAAGTAAATTTTGTTATGCCTCTTGGGAAATTCTTAAAGGGCTAACAGCGGTAAATAAATAATAAAGCACTTATTGGCACTGTTCTGGCACTTCACATAGTTACTGTTATTGTTCTTCACTGTGTCTCTCTCTCTGTGTTGGGGGAAGCCAGAGAGCATCTTTGGATATTGTTATTTAGGTAACAATAGGAAACCATCACCTTATTTTGAAAAAGTCTTTCATTGGTCTGGAGCTCACTCATTAGGCAAGGTTGGTTATTGAATCCAGAGGATATGTTTGCTTCTGCTTCTGTAGCAGTGTTACTAAAAATGTGGGTTCAGGGGTCAGACCCAGGTCCCTCTATTGTCTAGCCCATCTCCCTAGCCCTTGTAAGACCTTTTGAAAGTTTTGTCAACTTCAATTTAGAGATGAGGAAATTGAAATTTTCATAGAGATTGAGCATCTTCTCCAAATTGTATTTAAGGAGAGGAGAGGGAGATTCAAGCTGTGCTGGGCTCCAGGGTGCATGGTCTTTCACCACAGTGACAACCCTAAACGGAGTGATGTTTAGGGTAAACCAGTTGTGAGACTTCCTTCAGAATACTCTCTGGTTTTAAAGCCTCCTCTATGTGAAAGGAGGGTTAAACTAAAAAGCTGGAAGGTAAAAAGGAAGTATTTGAGTGTTATAACAACGAATACATGTTTGACTATATATTGTTTGGGATCATGGGAAGGCGAAATCTTAGATAGTTAAACGCTGTCTTTGAACTTGCTGTGTAGGTGAGGAGGACCTGGGATTTCTGATCTTCTGCTACTCTCCCTATCACTGGGATTATATGTGTGTTCCACTATGCCTGGTTTTATACAGATCAGCTGGATATTGAACCCAGTTGGCTTCCCTAGTCAGATCTCCCATCTTACAGGCAGTTTATGTTAGTTTGTTCTTTGTATTCAGTGCTGGGAATTGAACTTAAGGCCTCACTCAGGCTGGGCAAGTACTCTACCCATGAGCCCTATTCCCTACTCTTAATAAGCACAGTATTTTCAGTTTTTAAACTGCTGTGGAGTCCATGATGTTTGCAATTGATGAAACTTGCGCAGCATGTTATTTCACAGAAGAGAGGCAGAAGCTCACTCTGCCTGTGTGTAGTCCTTGAGTCTGTCAGAGCATTTGTGAAGTCTCTCTGTTGCACCCAGACTCCTCTCACTCCTCTCCTCGGAAACACCCTGACCTCATCTTAGTCCACGGGTTCTTTAGTCCTTTTTTTTTTTCCTTTAATAAAACTGTCTTTGGTTTACCAGGTGTTACTGCGGAAATGCAAAACTTAGTCCACCGGCGGATTTACCCATTTTTACTGATGGTCGTTGTGTTGATGGGGATCCTGTCCTTCCAGGTTCGCCAGTTTAAGCGCCTTTATGAACACATTAAAAACGACAAGTAAGTCTAGAATTTGTTCATCTAGCCACTCTTACAGTGGTGTCGTTTTGTGCGTTTTGTGCTCAATATGATGAATGGTATGAGAAAAAAGAAGTGGATGTATTTATAGCATCAGCAGGGTTTGCTAGCAGATTGAGTATGTGGAGTGTTTATGGCTGTAGATAAAGGTATCCTGGGAATAATAAAACTGGGGGAACATCCATTTCAGAGATATCTTGAGTCCTTTGCTCTCACGTGCCTTACAAAGAAAGCAAGTACTACCTGTGCCTGTTTGTCTGGGGGTCATCACTTCAGTATTAACACAATTGCCCTCTTTATTTGTGCATGTCCTGTTTGAGACGAATTCCAATAAAAATTCCTTATTCTGAGAATACTTAAAAATACTTTTCAAGGAGGAAATTTAAGTAACAAGTCTTCTTTTGAAAAATATCATGACAGTAAAAATACATGTACTGATGGGCAGAGTATAAAGGACAGCCCCCCTCCCCTGCAGAATCTAGGAGATGACTTTTCCTTGTGATCATTTTTAATTACTGCTTTGGTAAAGGAGTACTGTAGAGTTTTTTCTGCTTCATTCTGGAGCCCATCATCCTCATGCTTGCCCCCTTTCTCCAGCTCTGTGTCTACTTGACTCTTAGAAGACTGTTATATCATAGCATTTTCAAGCATGACTTTGATTCTCCTCTTTCCCCTCAGTCATCCCCTTGCCCCTCCTATAACCACCTTTGTGTTTTTGGGTAACAGAGAAGGAAAGAGGTTTGGGTTTCTAGTCCCACTCTGTTTCCTGTTCCATCCCAGTGCACTCTTCAGCATGCATTGTTTGTCTGGGTTTGTACCATTTGGCATAGCTTGATCTGTAGGACGTACAAAGAGGAGAGGGGGACAGAAGGGAGGGAGGTTGAAAGGACGGAACATGAGATCAGAATCCTGTTTCTGTCATTGAATCAGTATGGGTCTTGAGTAAATTACCACCACTTAGTCTTTCTTTGCTTTTTCATTGCTATGGTACTGCCTGCCTGCATTCTTGATATAACCTGATAGATGTGATGGTGTATGTTGGGTAGGGCTCCATGTATTCTGCCAGATAGCACCACTGTTTAAGACATTTAACGAAATTCTCAGGTTCAAAAAACACTGCCTCACTGGGGAGCTGTGGTGATATATCTTGTATCAAATAAAGATTGCCTGAAGATCAGAGGACAACCAGCCACAGATGTCACCACAGAGGTCAGGCAGTGATAGCACAGGCCTTCAATCCCAGCACTTGAGTGGCAGAGGCAGAGATCTGTGGATCTCTGTGAGTTCAAGGCCAAACAGAGCCCAGCAGAGGTGGCATACACCTTTAACCTCAGCACTGGGGATCACACACATCCTTTGATCCCAGCACTTGGAAACACAAGCCTTTAATCCCAGCACTAGGAAGGTTGAAATAGGAAGTGATATGGCTGGGCAGAGGGAGGACTGTAAGGTGGGAGGAGAGAGTTCACTGTGTTTCCTTTCACTTCCCCTATTCAGTTTGAGGGTTTGTGGAGGAGTTGGCAAGGTGACAGGTGGCTGTGGTTTGTTCCTCTGTCTCTGATCTTTTAGCATATGCCTCAATATCTGGCTCCAGGTTTTTATTATAAGATTAATTAAGATATGTGCAGCAGGGAGCAGTGAGTTAAGGAATGGTTAACTTGAAGAAAAGAATTAGTCATGAGAAAAGAAATTAAGATTCTGCTATTCATGGATACAGAGCAGTAAGATTTGGAAGACTTATAAACAGTGATGCAGACAGCTGATCGTTGTCTTGAGGATTGTGTGCATGGACAGAAAAGTGATTTGTGAACTGGTTAGAAGATAGACATAAGAATCAGAGCTAGCCGAATTGAGCCTCTTAATGTGTGCCAAGCCTTTGTCATGGGCTTCGTATGCTTTCCTATCCTCAAAACAATCATGTGGCATGTCATTGTCATTTTTGTGTCACTGGAAGATAAATGGGGTCCCAGCCCTCTGTTTCTGACAAGCAGGCTCCACTTCTCACTTGTCTCAGGGCACGTGTATGGCTTTCCTGTCCCACCCCAAGTCTATACTGCAGCTTCCCACCATTTGACTTTGTCACCTGTCTTCTAGGCATGGGTGCCCAAGACATCTGCTTACTCAGTGAGCCTTCTTTACGGCTTCTCTGTCCTGCAGGGGGTGGGGGATGTCAGTCTCCGTGCAGAGGTTCTTCAGCCTCAGTACTGTGTATCTCACTATAATAGTCCACCTGTTTGGTGTGGTCTTTCCCCTCTTCACAGCATGTAAATTACAACTCTCCTTTGTTCATTCTAATGATTCAGTCTCACCAGCCACCTTCATTACTCCTTTGCTCTAGAACCAGTTTTTCAAATCCTTTTTTCCACATCCCAGCCCTTTGCCTGTCATATTTATAATCTGATTCCAAAAATCTGAGATCTAGAGTATCTTATGTAGTGTAAACCCTGAATTGAAAAAAGGAAATGCCCTTCATCTGTTTGCTGTACCTACCCTGGATCTTTAACCCACTGCAGTAAGGCTCCACCACATACATCATGTCCAATTTCCACTACTCTGGTACTTTCCTACAAGCCACACCTTACTCAAGACCTTGTTCCACTTTGCTCCTCTCTGGCCTACCTTTTGAAAGGATGCTAGTAAACAGATCTGATTACATTTAACAAGGTGTTACTGTCTGCTCCCTGGAAGAATAGTGTATGTGTGAATCATACAGGAAAGTAACCACCCTGTTTTTGCACTTTAGGTACCTTGTGGGGCAGCGCCTGGTGAACTATGAGCGTAAATCTGGCAAGCAAGGCCCGTCCACGCCACCTCCACAGTCATCCCAAGAATAAAGTGCTTGTCTCAGCTCCTTGACCTTCTCCTTGCCTTTCCGTGTCCTTTTTTGTGGACTTCTCACTTTGGAGATTCACCCTGTGATCTCTCAGCGTTGTTTTTAAGTTAAATGTACTTGACTTGTGTCCTCAGCATTCAGAGAGCAGTGCATCTGGCACTACTGCTCCTGCCTGCATCTGTACATGTGTAAATAGGAGTTCCTCGATGCCCTAAAACCTTGGATTAAACAGAATGTGCATTGTACATCTTTAACAAATGTATATTAATTTATTAAATCTAGTTGTCACTTTATTTTGGACCTGCTGTGATCTCGACAGGAAATGTGCCACAGAGCAGTAGTGCATAGGCAAGACTTTGAGTGACATCTTGTGGAGCACAGTTCATGGTGTTGCCAGCAATTCTCACCAGGTAACTGCGTCCTGTCCTTGACTGGTCAGCCCTTACCAGGAGCCGAATTAGCAGAGAGTATGGGGCACGGACAGAGTGCCTCATAGACAGTCATGTTTGGAAGTTATTCCATGTAACACCAAAGCTGTTGTACATTTTCTACTGCCCAATTGTTTTCATGTGTCTGTGTTTGTAATATTGTATTGTATGTTGTGCTAGATGAGGAAATTATTTTTAATTTTGATAATTTAATAGTCCGAGTGATGAGCACTGGGAGTTGGGGTTTTGTGCTTGTTAGGGGCATGTCTATACTTAGATAAACTACCAATGAAGATTTTCATTAGTCTCCCTCCCTTCCACATAGCTCTTTTTTTCTGTCAGCAGTGGCCAAAAGTGTCATGCCAGGTGAGACATCTTGTGAAACAACTGTTCAGCTGTGCTGTGAGGCTTGGAACACCCACCGTGCTGTTATTGTGCTGCAGCTGAGGCTCAGTGAATACACTAGTCAGTTTCCAAAGCACTAAAGAAGTGCTGTGAG
This sequence comes from Phyllotis vaccarum, assembly GCA_033318265.1. Classification (NCBI taxonomy): domain Eukaryota; kingdom Metazoa; phylum Chordata; class Mammalia; order Rodentia; family Cricetidae; genus Phyllotis; species Phyllotis vaccarum. The sequence goes on along the minus strand of JARWLC010000012.1, from coordinate 22,748,850 downwards.
ATCATAGAGAACAGGATACTCCAGCCTAGTTCTCCTAGCCCAAGTTTCACGTTTGACATTTAAGAGAATAGGGTGGTTGGGCAACCATCCAAGTGTTTAATGGGAAGGTGTATTGGAAGGGTAGTATTAGAAGCTTCATAGACTAAAGAATTCCACGGAGTATTAAAACCCATAGGTGGAAAGGTCTGAGTTTGTCCGTCCCCCCCCTTTAAGTACAAAAGCCAAAAAAAAAAAAAAGCTACCAAAATTAAGAGCAATGTGTTCTGCTTTTGTTATATTTTTTTATTCACTAAGTGATAAGCAAATATTTGTTTTAAAACAGCAGTATATTAAAACAAAAACAGTACTTGCTATGGGATCCAGTGTTAACACTGTCACTTTGTAACAATTCTTTCTCTTGTGTGTAAAGTAAGGTCCTTCTAGGGAACTCACCTTCACTTACAGACTCAGTCCTGCTATAAAGAATTAGCATTTTAAGATGTGGTATCACCTGTTGTGGAATATGCCTGTAAAAACCAAATCTTCTGGAGAGAAAGATGTCAGTGAATTTGGCATATAACTTACATTTCATTTTTAATTTTTAAAGAATTTGTGGATCTTCCACAGTTAAAAATTAATAATCCTCCAAAATTTAAAAGAACCCTGTTTTGTTGAAAAACAAACACAAATAGTACAGGTTACCAAAATGTGCTCAAATTTTACTGGCAGAGGACTCTGTGCTCTTTTACTGAGGAATTCCTCCAGGGTTTTCAGTTGTCTTTTGTCCTGTGGCTTTCAGTTAGATATATCCTCTTAAGGATTTATTGTACATAACATTTGCTAGGGTGGCGTACGGGTTTAATCACCAATATCATAAACATTTAAAAACCCTCAGTTCAGAAATTGTTCCTATTGCTATTTTTACAGAGAATTTAATGAGTTCTTCATTTTGAATTGGGCTAATCCAGTCTTCAAGGAAGTTTACTAGGAAAGACCTTTGTGCTTTATTATTTGTAATTTGAAGACAAATCACCACTTCAGATTAGTTTTACATGACCTGTAATCAGTTGGTCAGTTTGAAATGTGTAGTTGTCCATTATTAACAAATTATGAATTGATTTTTTAACTACAAAGTACTAATAGTTTAGATGAAAACTGAAGAAAATGCCAGTGTAAGATTTGTGTGTAGCTAGCCTTAAAGTTCTGTGTTTCTAGTTGTGGTCTCCCCCTCCCCCCACTCCCATGCTCTGGGGAAAAGGAGATAGGATGTCTGTATTCCAGATGTGAACAAGTAATTTTTATTTCAACATTTGATTTAATTGTTCTTACTGTGAAATCTTAGATTGTCCTTCCCCTCACAAGTAACAAAGTAACTTTTCTCTGATGAATTTATCTATTAGGTGCATCATCTGTGTTGCACAGATGCTCTGTCAAAGTATATCCTTGAATTTAGGTTGAACTGATGAATTTTTAAGACAGACACAAAAGATGCACTTGGACATTCCCACCCTGTGTATTAGCAGATTGGTGCCCTTGTGCAGGAACTCTGACACTTGTCCTGGTGCTGCCAAGTAGCTCCTTCCTTTCCTCTGCAGGATGGAAGGTATCAGGCGAGTTATTGTGATACCTTCATTTACATCGTGATGTTCAAAGTTCTTGTTTAAAACAATCCTAGAATCTTAACTTTTCAGTCATTATTAAGGAAAAAGACAAATGCAGAGTACCACTCAAGTGTTACTAAAGACCTCACTTGTGAAGGGTCTCTTAAGTTTTTGCTTAAGCTGCCCTTTTGCCCTGTCAATCAGATGCTTTGTTTTCAACACATCGCTGCTGTGTCAAATCTTTAAACAGCTGTCGTGAGTAAGGGCTTCTTTCAAATCCTCTCCAACAATAGCTTTGGCATTAGTATAAAAATAGAGAATATCCATGGATATGTATGTTTCCATTCCTGTCTGTTTGTATGAGTGCCTCATTTTGTAATCATGACAGTCCTGTTGTACCTTAGATAGAATGAAGGACTAAGGCCTAGGAGTGTGTGTTGTAGGAGTGAAATAGAACACTTAGTGATGTGGGATCTCGGTTTTCTATTACCGTAAACACCTATACCCAGACCAATCTTGTGTATATACATTCAAAAGTGCTCCCTTTTTTATGTGGTCATTTGTTGCCTTCTGAGATAAGAGAACAGAATTGAATAAAGTGAATGTTAGTTGTAGCCTTGTTTTCTTTTTCCTTGTACGTTTTTACTTTGAATTGTGGAGAGCATTCTACTGCCCCTTCCCATGTCTTCATGCTATGAGCCTTCTCTTTGGGATGGAGACAGTTATAAGAACATGTCAGAAAACATTTTATGTTAATTTCCCATCTACCAGAGGAGGATTACATGAGCTTTTCTCCTTTAGGGTAAAGAAATATTTTGTTTTTAGGGGTCATTTCTAATTTTTCTATTCCTAAGTTCAATTTTTTTCTCAAAAGTGTTCAACATATTTCTTATCTCCACCCAACTAAATACATTGTTAATGTGGGAGTGGAGAGAAAATGCTCTTTGAATCTTAGACATTTTTAATCTGCGAAATTGTCTTCATCGAAGAAAATTGATACTCAAAAAATTGGCCATTAATTCTCCTTAACCACTCATCACAAACACAGTAATTATAAACTCAATGTGTCAAGGGACTGAGGAATTAGTCTCTTAGGGAAGATACTGCTTTCAAGGACCACAGGGATGAACAGTGACTGGAAGATGGGATGGGTAAATCAGCCGCCTGGGCCAGCACATGGGACTCTGAGGGAGACTGCTGGGACCCAGCTGCTTTTTCTGTGGGATCTCCAGCTTCAAAGGCACACACACTTCCTCCGTTCCTCCAGCCTCCTGCTGCCACTTGAGGCTCATCTTTACAACCATCAGTGCATCAGTTTACATTGTTTAACCACCTCTGAATTTTCCCCCTTTGCTTGTATAATATAGTACCTCAGAGTTTATGCTGGCCATTCATTTGTCGTTTACAAACCTTTGGAGGAGGAGCTTGCTCAAAAACCACACATTTGTTCAGTTCCTGTTGGCTGTCGGTGGGTTGAGTAAAGCAGACACTCCCATAGGTAAGATAGTGGATTCTTCACAAAGCTGCATCGATGCTGAAAAACAGAAGTAACTGGTCATTAGTTGCAGAGTGAAAAGCAAACCGGTTAATACCACAGATAAGTACTAATTAAAGGCAAAATGAATTAGTCCTAAGTAAACCCCAAAGTGGTAACAGCTGGAGGAAAACATCTTTTTGGAGGTCAATAGTGGGCAGGTACATATTTTTTTAACCTCCAAGACTAAGAATTAAAAGAACAAGCCTCAGTGCCTAGGTTATTCTACAGTATTTACAACTTTATGGGTCACGTGCCTGGTTTTTTGTGGTGGTGGTGGTGGTGTAGGGCAGAGACAGACTTGGTTACTTCTTGAAGGACTAAATGTTGCCTAGGCTGGTAACCTAACTAACTGACCCCAAATGAACCCCAACCTGAGTCACTGAAACTACGTTATGTGCCTCATCCTGGTTGATTTTTTACCTGACTTGTTGCATTCCTTTTGGAGACCATGATTTAGGACTTAATGAAAGTTAACCTACTTAATTAAATAATGAACACTATCAAATGGTTTTCGTCAAAGCTGCTTTGGTTTGGAAACGTGTTCATAAGAGGTGTGGACCAAATTGGAGCCTAGTCGACAGCTAGAGCGCCAAGCCAAGGCTCTGATCTCATCGGAAGACGGCTGGCGACCTCCTGGAGTTCATTCATACTGGCTCAACCTCGGTGTTTTAGGAAAACGGTGCTCTCTCCCTCTGCGGAGTAACTCACTGGTCGCCCGGACCAGGGGCTCCATCATTCACCCTTAGCTCGCCAAGGCTGTGCGCATGCGCAACTCGGGTTGCCTAGATACCGCACGCCACAATCGCGCGCTTTTGGGCGTAGGGCGGTTGGGCCTCAGGTCCCGGGAGCCGGCGAAGGAACTGATAAGAAGCGCAGACCGGCTGGAGACTGGCCGCCGCGCTGCCCCCTGCCTCTCCTCTCCGCAGCACAGCCAAATCATCCCTGGCCGCCGCGGATCTATCCCCAGAGCGATGCCGCTGCCCGATACCATGTTCTGCGCGCAGCAGATCCACATCCCCCCGGAACTGCCCGACATCCTGAAGCAGTTCACCAAGGCTGCCATCCGCACGCAGCCTGCAGACGTGCTGCAGTGGTCAGCTGGGTAAGCACTGGCTGGGAACCTCACCCAGTTACCAGGTATACACACCTCAGTTGTGGGAGTAGTTAAAACTTACAAACCAACCACTGGGCGAAAAGTGGCCCCACTTAGTTTTTTAAAAAGAAATCAGTTACAGGACGTTTTTACATGAAAGTGCCTACAACAATGTGCTTATGCCATCTCCTCCTCAGGTTGAAGTATGCAACGAAAACTGGCCAGCATAGCACACGGCTAGCAAGCATTTACACCCTAGTAACAAAAACACGAACCCTCTCCAGAACCTTTATAATCTTACCATTCATTCTTTTGGTTTTATAAAAGAGCTCTTGGCCACTTTTAAAATCAGGAGAATAAGTTATTTTTAGCCAAATTTTGCTAACTTTCTCTGAACCATATAGCTAAGGTGGATTCATCTTTTGACTTTTAACAACTTGGCTTGCTTTAAAACAACAGCTCTGGAGGCAAAAAGCCCCAAATCAGTTGAAGCTTGCAACAGGCAATTAGGATGGCTTTGAAGAGATCAGCTGCTTATCAGAACTTCGTTCTAATGGCCCTTCTACATCCATGGATTCTCTCTGCCTTCCTCTCCCGAGGATTCCTGTGTTACATTTGGAAGCTTTCCAGTTTGTTCAGGATTAAAGTTTATAGCATTCGAAGACACTTTCACAGACAGTTACTTTAAAGGGCTTATTCAAGGACTTCAAGATTCCTTTGATTGGTGGGGAACAACTGTGAAGTATATGTGAGTCTTGCTGAGCCACAATATTGCCAATGGGTCCACAGTTCTGAATTTCTTGCTTCTATCCTGACCATTCCTCAGAGGAACATAAGTATGCTATGTAGGCAGAATTGACCTGAAGAGGCCAGGAGAGAGGGTTTCTTTTGGTCTACCATCTCCAATGTCCACATCCACCTGTGTTACAAATTTAGACGGTTTCTGGTGACTCATATACACCTATTACCCTGGTGCTTAATTTCATGGGTTTTTTGTTTTGTTTTGTTTTGTTTTGTTTTCTGGTCTAGCCCAAGCCCCTGCCTGATACACCTCCCTCTTTGGCCAAAGCTGATGTGAGTCCACTCTTGAGTAGTTGGCCCTAGTCATTTATTTCTCTGTGTGTCTCTAGCCTAAGAGTTTTCACTGCCCTTGACAGAAACAACTGAGGAGATACCTAGCAACATGGGAAAAATGGAAAGCAGGTGACCTTTCAATGCCCAGATGTTTAATGTCAAATACTTCAGAAGGCAGCTGGGGGGGGGGGGGTAGCCTTAGGCATGGAGCACTGGAGAGATGAGCGAGTATTTGCTTGCTTTTCTAAAGGACCTAAGTTAAACTAACATCCTTTACACATCTCACAATAGTATGTAGCTCCAGCTCTGGGGCATCTGGCACCCCTGGACTCCAAGGATATGTGCACTCATGTGCTACCCATATGCAGACACTATGTATGATATAAATATATATCATAAATATATCTACTAAAAGTAAGGATTTTTTTTTTAAAGTGAAATAGTATGACATTGGATTCTGGTCACTTTGTTCACATTTTCAAAGCTCTTGGAGGAAGGGGGACAATGAGACCAACGAGATGAGCACAGAGCAAATGCGTCCTCCCGGCTCCCACTTGAATTCTCTGTCACTTGGTGCTCCCAGGAGCCTCAGCTGCCAATCATCACGTCTTGCTTTGCAGATAGAGAAACCGGAGTGCACAGTAAAGGTCAAGGAGATTGCTCAGCAAAAGGACCAGGACTTGAGTGTTTGCAACTGGCCTTGGGAACTCCCAGCGCTTTTGCTGGGGTGTCAGATCCTGCATGCCTTGGGTTTGCCTGTATGCTGACTCTCTTCAGTGGTGTCTCTCATTCTAGGTACTTTTCAGCACTGTCCAGAGGAGATCCGCTCCCTGTAAAGGACAGAATTGAAATGCCCGTGGCCACTCAGAAGACCGACACAGGCCTGACCCAGGGACTCCTGAAAGTCCTGCACAAGCAGGTGGGGAGAACTTCTCAATTGCCTGTGTTTCTGTTACCATGTTGTACCCTCGCAACATGAGGACAGCTGCCTCTTGTCCCCAGGCCTGTCCCTGCCACGTTTAAAGATGACTTTGTTTCTTGCAAAGAACCCTAACAGCTCTTCATGTATAGATTTTCCTTTCATTTTGTGAATGTGTGTTGGATGTGTGTGTGTGGATATGTTTGTGTGTATGCAGGTGCAGGTGCTTTGTGTCTGTGTACCAGAGATCAACAAACCCCACAAACTGATTTCATGCTTTCGTTTTTTGAAACAGGAACTTTGTTCAGGTCCAGGATATCCTCATACTTGAGGTGACCCTCCTGTCTCAGATTCCTGAGTGCTAGGATAACAGATGTGCATACTGCTCTGCTTTGAACTTAGCTTTTTACTGGGAATTATTCTGGACAGTAGGAAACATGTACTCCATATCTGCATGTTTCATTTCAGTAGGCCAAGGTGGAGCCTGTTTTCTTCATTGCCCTCTCCACCTGTCTCCTCCTCTCCCCAACCCTCCCCTCTTCTCTCTTCCCTCTTAATTTTCTCCTTCTGTGTGTGTGTGTGTGTGTGTGTGTGTGTGTGTGTGTGTGTGTGTGTGTGTATTTGCCAGAAATTAGCTCACAGATCTTTCTGTATTAGTCTCCACCTTATTTTTTGGGACAGGATTGCTCACTAGCCTGGAACACCTGAGGATGTGACCCAGATTTAAAGAGTATGCTTTAGGTGGGTGTTTGAATGACAAGCACTTTCCCCGCTGAGCCATCCCTCTAGCATTTTCTATTTTTTAATCCTGCTAATACTCTATCTAGCTGACCCTTCTGTCTCTGTATCCCTTCCCACCTTGCATTGCCAGGGGGGATACAGTCCGCCATTGTACAGCCCGTATCTCCCATGCAGGTGATGGCTCCTCAGTGTAAGTGTTCAGAAGCCTCATTTTAGTCTTGCATGTGTTTTCTACTTAAACTGAGCATGTCATATTGTGTTTCCTAAACAGTGCAGCCACAAGAAATTTGTGGACTTATCAGATCTTGAGAAGAAGTGGAAAAATTTGTGCCTGCCGGTAGAAAAGTTCAGAAATATCCTGGAACTTGATCCATGTGATGACAAAATGGAATGGATAAAATTTTTAGCACTTGGATGCAGCTCCCTGGGTGGGGTATGTACCTACAAATTGCATCATAGTGTTATGATTATTATCTCATAATCTGTGTAATTATAACTTGACTTAAAAATAATTTGGGTTTGAGTAGCTACAGAAAACACTTTATTATATTAACTTTCTCTTGGAAAAAGGTTATTTTTCTGGAGATGATGTTTCTCCAGACTTCACTTATGTGATAACAACCTCGTATACTCTTGGTGTATTTAGGTTTTCAAAGGGGTTCTTTTATTGAACAATATAATTTTGAAAGCTAGTTACATTTGTCTTCATCTGTGGGAAGAGACATAAAATTCCGTTGCATTTGACTTACTATCCAGTATTAATAAGTAGTAACTAGATACAGTGTAATAAGTTACACTAGATACAGCGTAATAAGTTACACTAGATACAATGTAGTAAGTTACACTAGATACAGTGTAACTTTCCTGTCATTACAATATAACTCCAACAGTTTAGGAATAAGACAGCAGGATGATTGATTGGATGGTCCTCAGTTGTGAGCCTGGGGACGTAGGCATGAGGCTGGTGGAGTGTCCTTGGGGGGAAGTGTGATTCCTGCGGTTAACGGAGACTTGGTGTTTGTGAAGAAAGGAGCTTCAGGAGGAAAGCAGCCTTCGCTCTCTGGGAAAGTACTTCATATTGCTCCTTTAATATTTATACCCATGAGTGTATAACTGTACATAATTCATAATCCTTGTTTCATGCCCCACTCATCTTTAATGGTCTTTTAAAAAATATTAGTTTTTAAATTTGTATGTGAGTTTGGGGGTTGTAAACATGAACTAATGCCTGTGGAAGCCAGAATAGGGTTCTGAATCCCTTGTTAGCCTCCTGACATGGCTGCTGGGAACTGAGCTCAGGTCCTGTGGAAGGGCAGTATCTCAACCACTGAGCCCTGCCTCTGTTCCTTCCTTCCCCAACTTTGGTCCATGTGCAAGTTTCTTATTCACCTTTACTTTGTAACAAGCTACTTTGCATAGAACTGCCAAGCATGAACACTAACAGAATAAAATCCCAGCTGTATGTGTCCTCTCCTGCTGGCCTTCCTGCCTGCCAACTCCCTGCTTTCTGCTGCTTTGCATTAAACACAGGCTCTCACACATGCTCCAGGAAGCACACCACCCCAGCTGTTTCCCTTTCTGACAGGATAGCATACAGGCGTCTCCCCTTCATTCCCCATGGTGTATCTGTGTGCCTCTGTCTGCTGTAGTGCATGCATGTCTGTGGTTGGCAAGGTGAGTGGATATGCTGCAACTTGGGCTCCAGCAGGAAGCAGGTGGCAGGCTGGTGGGCACATGTCCAGCAGTGGATGGGTATGTGGTTTCTGGTCAGCCCTTGACCTCATTGTGTGGAGGCATGGACACTGACAAAGCAAGTGTTCTCACAAGGCCTGTGCTGCCCAGCGGGGTATTCCCTGGAAAGACAGTCAAATGTGATTAGTTATTGGGAGAAACTGTTAGTGTGCTCATTGGGAACTCAGAAACTAACATTTTCAAAGCTAGGAATTAATATCTAAGAGTTGGTGTTAATGTTGATGGCCTATGCCTCTAAAAATATGCATGAAGCTTGATATTAACAATGAGAAAGCACAGGATAATTCATGGTTTATGTATTGTCTCACCTCTCCAGTCATGAAAATAAATCCAAGATTATGTAGTAAGTGACACTAGGTGGCGCCATTTTGTAAAGAATGGAGCTTCATCTACCGTGATTATACCGAAACAATCAAGTTACTGTTTTCTTCTACACTATTTTGTTATTAGGAAATAAATTTACATCAAAAAGCATACTGGTCACAGAGAGTTCCTTCCTATCCCCTAGCCTAGGTCACTTTCTTTGACACTGGCCTTGTTGCTTGCCTTATTGTGTGGAGGCTCTGGAGTGTAACTTGGGTCAAGTGCTGCTGGGTGTGCTGAGCCTTTCCTTCTGTGCTGTGTCTGCTTGGCAATGCCCCATAGTGTGTGGACAGTGAGCCAGGCAAGTACCCAAGCCCCCGTGCTCACACTGATAGTGCCACAGCTGCCTTGCAGTGTGGAGCCTGTGCTGCCAGTGCCTGTGTAGCGTGGACATCCACGAAGAACACACCAGGGATGGCTTTTTAGATACTGCACTCCAAAAGGAGGAATGAAGATGTGACCTGTAGGTATGTTGGGTGCTATTATTGCTATACCAGTGCCTGTGAAGAAGCAACCATGGAGCAAAGGCAGGTGCTGGCTCCTGGCTTGAGAGGCTCTTCTACCGTGTGGGTAGGGCATGGTGGCTCCAGTGCTCGGCTCCATGGTGAAAGGAAGGCAAGTGGTTGAGTGCTCATCCATCCTAGGATCAGAAAGCTGAGGTTCCGGTTTCAAGCTGAGCCCGCTCAGGAACCCACTTCTCCAGCTCTGGTGGGCACTAGTTCTCTGTGTCCCTTGCCATGGTGCAGAGTATGTTTCTGGATCAGGTGGGGCTGCTTCAGTGACTATAGCTCATGGTTAAAGGGTGCTAGACTCCAAACCCAGAACCACATGGTTAAAAATGATATGCTATTGCCTTAGGGTTTCTATTGCTGGGAAGAAACACTGTGGCCCAAAAGCAAGTTGGGGAGGAAAGGTTTTATTTGGCCTATACTTCCATAATTGCTATTCATTACTGATTCATTACTGATGAGTAGCAATTATGGACTAATTGAAGTCTGGACAGGAACTCAAACAGGGCAGAAACATGGAGACAGGAGCTGATGCAGAGGAGATGGAGGGCTGCTGCTTATTGGCTTGCTTCTGCTAGCTTGCTCAGCCTCCTTGCCTCCTTGCTCAGGGATGGCACCACCCACCATTGGCTGGGCCCTCCCATATCATCACTTGTTGAGAAAATGCCTTGCAGCTGGACCTCTTGGCATTTCTTCAACTGAGGCTCTTTCTCTCTGATGACTCTAGCTTGTGTCAAGGTGACACTCAAAACTAGCCTTGTCTATGGCAGCCATTCCCATTTTGGTATAAAATCCACGAACTCACCATGCCTGGTCAATTGCATTCTGGTCAAGCACTCCTTCTTGCTTTATGTTGTGGAAGCTATGAATCCACCAAGATGGAGAACACACTCTGAATAATGTCTACAGAGCACACTGCGTTTCTGTCGCTGGTGTTGTCTTTAAATCTCTGTAAGTCTGAGAGTGACTGTGTCCAATCCTTGTCTCATTCCCTGCCCAGTCACTGAACACCGCCATGAAACATGTCTGTGAGATCCTCACTGATGACCCAGAGGGCGGGCCTGCTCGGATTCCATTTGATACTTTTGCTAAAATCTACCAGTACTTGTCTGAACTGGATCCAGAACTCCCAGCTTCGGAGACGGAGACCTATCTTGCCACTTTAAGAGAGAAGTCGTAAGTACAGCTCTCTGTGAGTTTCCAGTGTACTGAGTTGGAGAATCTCTGCTGAAAACTTGCCCCTGTTGACATCAGTAGAAGAGCAGCCCCTCAACTGTCCTCTGAGTATCAGACAGGGTGGGACTTAGATTCCATCTTCCTTGACTTTAGATGGAGAAGATATTTCCTGTCACAGGAAAAGCTCAATTCTGGCATGGACTGACAGTTTTAAAATATAGCCTGTTAAAAAGTAACCAACACATGAAACGGAGATTAATTGCCACCAGTGGGCAGCCTGACTGCAGCCCATAGATGCCAAGTTACCCACAGATTGTCATTGATGTCACACACACTGTTCGTGACACCTATACACTGTTTCTTCATGCTGTTGGCATTGAGAGAACGTAAAGAATGATCGTGGTGCTTTTAACTTTTTACTCATGGCTGCCTAGGGCTGATGTCGTCTCTCTGTAGTAAATGGCCTGAGGCACCCACATCTGGGAGGTTCTGCTCCTGTGCTCTATGGTTGTGAGGGCACTGTCATCTTGGTCTGGAGGGTTGTGGGAAGCTGGTAAGTTCTTTCCTGATATCTCAGGGTTATCCCTAGGAGTACTCCACAAGAGTATACGGCTGTGTGGAGGAGAGGGAGCCTAAAAGCAAAGCCGTATTTGGCCGCTGAGGAGAATGCAGGGGAAGTCAGACTGCAGCAGTGACTAGGAGACAAAAGCATAGCCTGTGGCTGATGTGGCTGCAGGGCAAGCATGGGAATGTGCATAGAGCGCATGAGTGGCCAAGTGGGAGAGCTCAGTTGGTCCTGAGTCAGACCTCTCACTAGGTCCTCATTTGCACCCACTCTGGAAAATAAGGGAAGCCTATTAGACCCAGCTGCCCAAGTAACCGTATGTCCAGGGCCGAGCAAAGCATGAACCGGGTAGCATAGTATGTGCTGAGCACCCAGAAGCTTGGGCTGCCCTGCCTCTCCTGCTCCCCCTCATCAACTTTTTAATTAGGCTTTTCTACAGAGGGAGATGTTGCTTATATGTCTGCCTACTGGGGGATTCATTTCTCTACCCCATAATCCATCTGTCTACTCATTTGCTGTCCGCTTGACTCTGACAGCATTTGATACCCCTTGATATCCATACCTCCATGGACAGTGATGCTGTACATGATCTGTCTTAGCTGTTAAGGCCATGCGGGTCTGTGCTCCTGGTTCCCTCTGACCCATGTGCAACTCGAGTTGGGCTTAGGTGGGCAACAGAGCTCACTGTGGGAGGCCTGGAAAGGTTATCGTGGTCACTGGCTGTCATGAGAACCATGGTGCAGTGTGTTCTGGGCAGATTTGCCCACATCCTAAAATGAGAGTGGTTCTCCAGCACTGATGTTTTACCTGGAAAGAAATATCCACTGGTAAACAAGAAAATAGAGCTGCTCTGCTTTGAGCTTGCTGGCAGGAGTCTATGGTGAGGTAGCACAAGCGCCCAGTGTTTGAGATAACCTTGTCAGTTAAATGGCGTCCTTTAAAAACTGAATTACGTTTCTAACAGCATCTCTGTTTTCCATCCAGAGAATCTAGAAAGAATGGCATGATAGGACTTTCGGACTTCTATGTTGCAAAAAAGACAATAGGAAAACCTTGAAGAGAAAACTCTGAAGAATAGGCCATAAATACAGAGAAGAACACATTTAATGTAGTGCTTTTGAAAATCTTGGCACCAAATACAGCTTGTCATTAACCACTTCAGTGTGACGTGTGAGTTTTTCTCAGTGGAACTGTAGTGTGGCTGGTGCTCATGGGGCCCACTTAGTCACTATTTCTCCCTGCGTCTTGGAAGAACCGTAAAGGTGACAGCCTCAGAGTGGTATGATGGACTTACCTGGAGAGTGCAGGGAAGGAAGTTGGTGGGAACTTCTAAGTGTCCTTCTGCCAGAACAGGAATGCACAAGACACCTGGAAGTTGAGCTTTCTGTGACAAGTGCATTCACAGCTGGAAAAATTTTCTTAATCTGGATGAAATGTGTGCATTTAAAAACTATAACTTAGGAAGAGCTGGCTCACGAAGTAACCGAGTTGGGATGGGGCTGCAGTTGGACAAAAGAGAAACAGTATGTGTGTGTCTGTACATGTGTGAGAGTGTTCTCTGAGGCCAGAAGCGGGCATCAGATCCCATGCAGCTGGAGTTACGGGCGATTGGGAGCTACCCACTGTGCAGCTGGGAACCTACTCCAGTCCTCTGTAAGAGCAGCCATTGCTCTTAACCTGTGAGCCTTGTCTTCAGCCCAATGTTTTGTGTGTGTGTGTGTGGAGGGGGTGGTTTAGATCAGGCTCTCACATGATAAAGCCATCCCTCCCTGCTTATTCTGGACAACCAACAGATCTTCTCAAAACCAAAGACCGGGTTTGTTTGTCTGTGTTTGAGCCAGGGTCAAATGTAGCCCAGACTGGCCTCAAACTCAGTATGTAGCCAGGATGACCTTGGACTTTAGATCCCCTTATCCCTACCTTACAAAGGACAATTTAACATAAACGTAGGCAGCATGTTTGATGAGCCTCTTCCAAGTTTGCAGCTCCCTGGCAGCTGTTCTACCATGGCGGCTGGTCACTCCCTCATGACTAACCCCCCTCTTCAGTGATGGGACAGGATGTCTGTGTTAGCATTGTTCCCCCTGCCTCTTTGACCAGATGCCTCTTCCCTGACCCATGCTGTGCCTCTCAGGCTGATTTTCATGACCTACGTGTCATGAACTCAGTTCTGTGTCCCAGGTCTTCCAGGCAAAGCCGCCCAGTTCAAGTCATTTTCTGGCTTGCATTTCCAAACTGCCTCAGCTGGATTCTAGCTCGCACTGTTCCTGTCCCCTAACTGTCTTCTTAGCAGGTGATGACCATGAGGCCCTAGCCCTGGAGCTTCTGAGATCCAGTGCTTGTGTTTCCTCAAGTTGACTTGTCCTTTGGCCATGTCACAGGAGGAAGCATCATAGCCTCTGTTATTACCACAGTGTCTAATTTAATGCCAGTGTCAGGTTGGCCTGGTCCAGTGGGCTAACCTCCCCTGACCTGGACAATGGCTATATACGTGCACAGGCCTGGCCAAGTCACTGGGCACTTCATAAACATAGTTTGGAAATCAGCTGTGAGACCTGAGACTGGATAACTCACATTACAGAGGGAAAGCCATAGGGCCTGGGCCAGGTCCCTCAGAGCACAGCTTCCAGGGCCTGTTTGTTCATACTGCATAATGAGCCACCACTATCACCACAGGAAAGCTAAGCCCTGGGTGTTGGAAGTATAGTGTGCAGCTCGGAGTGATTTCCAGGTGGGACCTTCAGAGACTGAACACACAACCTGGATGGAAACCAGTGTAAGGCAGTGTGTTTCTAAGCCAAGAACATGGGGCCCTGAGAGCTATTGACGTCTCCTCTCCCCCCACCCCACCCCCCCAACCTGCCAGATCTGTATCACTGATTGATGGTCTGGAACTCAATATGTAGACCAGACCAGGTTAGCTATGAACTTGCTTTTACACACACACACACACACACACACACACACACACACACACACCCCTCATCATGCCTAGTAAGTTCATTTTAAAAGTTTTTTAAGAGCTAGTTTTCATTCTGCTTTCTAGATGGTTCTAGAGTGTGGTTTCTGGAAGGCTCAGGTGCTGGAGCTGGGTTCCACCTGGTGGTGGCAAGGTGGTGGTTCATGAAGAGGGAGGATCAGATAGTCACATCCACAGTCAAAGCAGACAGGGAGTAGATGTATACATGCTTGCTCAGCTACCTTTCCCTTGTTTGTGCAGTCCACGACCCAAGCCAAGGGAATGGTGCTACCCACTTTGGGGCTGGGTTTTCTCACATCAGTTAATGTATTGAAGACATTCTCCCACAGACTAACTTGAACTAGATCATGCCTCATGGAGACTTCCCAGGTGATGCTTGATTGTTTTAAGTTGAGGGGACTGGCTAACCATCACAGATGGCTTCATGGTGTCAGTCATCAGAAAGCTGGGACCTCCTTAATTGTTGTTTCTGTTTTGGTCAGAAGGGCTAGGTACATTATAGCACAAGCTGGTCACAAGTTCATGATCCTTTTGGATCAGCTACCCTGGTGCTGGGAATTCGGGTGTGTTGAGAGAGTTGCCATAAGATGAAACTACAACATGCTTCCCCCTCACCATGCTGCAACACAGCCTGGGGACTCTTGGTCTAGAACCAAAAACCAAACAAAGCTCTCTAGTAAAGGACTAGCTTGGAGCATTTTCTTACCACATCAGAAGATGGCAGTTAGCAATGGAGCAGAAGCTACATTTCAGCCAGCAGTTACTGGAAAGCTTCTACTGATGGGAAATCCACTATCAGCACAATGAAGTCTTCCTTGCCTGGCTATCTCTTCCTTCAGGGTTCCTCTTCTGGCCACTGGTTTCCTGTCACTACTGAAACAAATTAGTACTTCAAAGCTTCGGTTGGAAATAGGGTGCTAATCTTCACACTACTTGAGGTGCATGTTCATAATCAAGCTGTTGTTCACAATGTGAAGGAGGTGAGGATGCTTGGGTCCTTAGCTGCTAGCAGCTGCAGGCGACTTCCCACCTCAGCTTCCATCTTTTTTATGTGACCTTTCCTGTATTTTTCCTTGCCATAAAGATTATAGCCTATCTGTCTGGATAACAAAATAATCCTATTGCTCCTTTAAACATATTTTGTGTGCGTGTGTGTACATGTGTGTGCACATGCATGTGTGTATGTGTGTGTATGTGTGTGCATGTGTGCATGTGTGTGCGTGTGTGTATGTGAATGTGCTGTGTGTGTGTATGTGTGTGTGTTGTGCATGTGTGCTGTGTGTGTATGTGTGCACATGCATATGTGCATACATGCATGTGTGTGTGTGTACACCAAAAGACAAATAGCATGAGTCAGTTCTCTCCTTCCAGCATGTGGGTCCTTAGGTATGGAACTCAGGTCACTAAGGTTGGTGCATGAGCCATTACCCTGAGTCATCTCTCTGTCCCTCATCTCTTGATTACTCCTTTTCTAGAGAACAAAGTCATAGAATCTGGAGCTCAGGATATATACACATCTTCATTGTATGAGGTTTCTGACCCGGACTTTCCGGCCTAGCCTTGTGGCCCGAACTCGCAGACCAACAGTCTCATAGTCTCACTGAAACACAAGACACTTATATTAATTGTACACTGATTGACCTGGGGCCCATATAACTTGCTAACTTTACTCTTTAACTAACCCATGATTCTTATCCTGTTCAGCCAGGTAGCTCGGTACCTTCTCTCACAGCAGCATAGTTGTCCTATGCCTCTTCTGGCTCAGCTAGTGTCTCTCTGGCATTTATGCTCTGATCTTCCTGTTTTCAGAGTTTTCTTAGTCTGGTAGCCCCACCCACATTCCTGTCTGCCTCTGGCCAATCAGTATTTTTATTAAACTAGTAGGCCGAAAAATTAATAATCCCAGTACACATCTCTGTGGAGGATACTCTTCAATACACTATATGCTCCTTAACTTACTTAAACTTTTAAAATAACTTTCTCTTTTCCTTCAGCCCAGAAGCACTGAACCTCCCATAAGTTCTGCCTACTGGGGGGGGGGGGGATCCCTTTGACAACAATAGAAGTGGTGTCTGGGTGCATCAGGCCACTCTATCAACTTCCTTCCTTCTAAACAGGTTCCTCTCTGAAGGACTCTGCTTCAGGGATAATGTGCTAAAATATAGCCAAGATTAACTTTAGTCAGGTATAGAAAGATAGCAAAAGAAATGATTGTATGAAGAGACAAATTCCTAGATACAGGAGGCACATCACCCACACAGGTCCACAAAGATCTGGAGGAAGATAGCTGTGATGTGGAGTAGATCACCTCTCAGCGCCAGGTTCCAGAGAGAGAGGGAAAGGGGGGGAAGGTAGAAGATTGCAAAGTTTTGGATTAAGAGGTCTTGCATAATAAGTTGATGGCTCATGCAAGTAAGTTTATTAAGAAATGCAGCATCTTACGTACAGTTTTCCTGAAAGAAATGGGACAGTGTCAGCAAAGCTATTATACAATGGGGCAAAGTCAGCAAGAAGCTAATCAAACAGTGTTGCACAAAGAGAACACAGGATACCTCGAGGGCGCAGAGACTGAACACAGCAGCCTTGGGACTGATAACTGTAGCACCTTAGAGCAGGAAGAGTTGGGTGCTCAGGATCCAAAGCCACAGCTCCCCTAGGGCCCTGGCCCAGGCCATTACTGGCCTTACCAACCACATTCCTGGTCTTAGATAAGGAGCTAAGTTCTCCACTCGTCAGGGCCTCAGGAAAAATCCCAGACCACTCTAGCCCTCATCAGACTGGGCCAGATCCAGCCTTGAAGGAAGCCACTGGGTGTGGCTTGAGTATTATATGAGACCTCAAAGCCTACCCCCACAGTAACACCTACTGCAACAAAATCACACCTCCTAGTAGTACCATTTCCTATGAGTTTATGGGCCCAGTTACATCCAAATCACCATGTAGGGGGATTAGGTGGTTCCATTGTAATTAATTGTCCCCACCTATTAGTTTGATAAAAAGCACTGATTGGTCAAAGGCAGACAGGAAGAGTCCTACCAGACTCTAGGAACAGGCAGAACAGAGCAGAATGCCAGAGAGAAGCCAGAGAAAGCAGAGGACAATTATGCTGCTCTGAGAAAAGGTACTGAGGCCCATGGCTGAACAGGATAAGAGTCATGGGTAATTAAAGGTAAAGAGTTAGCAAGTGATATGCCTGGGCCTTAGGCCGATCAGCCGAAAACTATTGTAAGCATCTGTGTGTCTCTGCCTGAGGATCTGTGGGTCTGCGGGTCTAAACTTTGAGGCCAGGCCCGAAAGTCTGGGACAGAAACCTCCTACTACATCACCACACTTGTCTTTGTCTTTGCTCACACCCACTAGACACATATCATCTCAGAATAGTGGCCAACACTCAAGCTCTATTTCTGAGAGTAAATGTTCATCAGCCAGTTTCAAGTTAGGTTTCAAGAATGTTCTTTATGGTGAACTGAAGAATAATTGGGGGTATCTGTCTACTGTCCTTCTGTCCTCCTAATGGGAGCCACTGGCTATCCCAGCAAGGGATGCATTGGCAACCTTCCTTGGGTCTCACACATACCAGAGTCACCTCCATGCACTGTCTCCATCTCTCCTTATCAGTCAGTTCTCCCCTGTGGCTCTGGCAACTCAGGCCAGATCTAGCCACCAGGTGTCCTGCTGAGTCCACTACCAGAGAGGCTGAGCTCCCACAAGGGTGCAAGGTGAGCAGTGGTATTATTAGTAACATGCAAAGAAAGACAAATTTTTCCCCAATTTTGTCCAGGAGCTTCAAGTATCTTCTTCTAGCACCCAATTTGAGCCCAGTGCCTCTCCAAGCCAAAAATCAGATGACTTCTTAGTATACCTGGCTTCCAGTCTCATAATGCTCAGCTTCCCCTCATTACAGAGACCAATTTCTGTTAGAATGTTGACTTCATCTGTCGGTGACAAGCTGAGGCATCTGCATCCTCAGCCATGCCTGCAGTCACTTCTTGTTAAAGAGCCATAGGAATCTGGGCTTTCAGTCAGATTATTAACCACCCCTGGAAGTGTGTGTACCAAAATGGTTTAATAACCAGCAGCTGTGCCGCAACCATCCTTGCTTGCTCAACAGTTGGAGAGAACTGGCCAAGCAACTATTACATTTGGATAAAGCTGCTCATCTCCAAAGAAACATTGGGTGTCATTTTTTTTCTTCTATTGGTATTTATGGCATGTTTTAAAAAAAAAAAACAGGCTAAAGAAGGGATAACTGGAAATATGTGATCACTTGATGTGGATGGAAGTAAGGTAGCTTGAAATGTATTTGACCCCATAAGCTCATTAGAAGGTTTGGCTTTGTTGAAGTAAGTATCCCTTATTGGAGAAAGTATGTCACTGTGTGGGTAGGTGGGCTTATGCTCAAAATAATGTCCAGTTTCTGAATCCATTTTCCTGTTGCCTTATGATTAAGATGTAGCTAGCACCATGTCTGCCTGCATGTTGCTATACTTCCCACCATGATAATGGACTGAACCTTTGAACTATAAGCTGCCACCTCAATTAAATGTTTTCCTTTATAAGATTTGCTGTGGTCATGATGTCTAGTTACAGCAATGGAAATCCTCAAGGTTTAGAACCGCAGATCCACAGACCCACAGACCCACAGTCCTATAGAGACACACAGACACTTACATTAATTTTAGGCTGATCGGCCTAAAACACCTCCACTAGAAAGCCATCTTTGATTCTGTTCCCTTTTTGTCCTTATAAACAGAAACCTTAAATATATCATTTAAAACTTTTTGCTTATATTGAGGGTCTTGTGAGACTTCAGGAACCAGCCATTTTATACCTTAAGCTGCACTCCAAAAACCTGCCATTGTAGCCCAAGCCCACCTGCCTCACCAGGACATCTCTGTAGCACGGCTCATGGGAGAGACACAACTCAGAAGCTGTTTTCAATTTTGTGCTCTAGACTGTTTTTAAGCTTTCTATGACTTTATGTGGGTATGTTTTACCCACATTGGGCTACCATTTGTAGTTAGAGGTTTCTGGCCTGGACTTCCAGGCCTAGCCTCAGGGTTTGGACCTGCAGACCCACAGACCCGCAGAGACATACAAACACTTACACTAATTTTAGGCCGATCAGACTAAGGCCCAGGCATATCACTTGCTAACACTTTACCCTTAAACTAACCCATGATTCTTATCCTGTTCAGCTGTGGGCCTCGGTACCTTTTCTCAGAGCAGCATAGGTGTCCTCTGCATCTTCTGGCTTGTCTGGCAATTCCAGAGTCTTTGTGGCATTCTGCTCTGTTCTTCCTGTTCCCAGAGTTTTCTTAGTCTGGTAGCCCCGCCCACACTTCCTGTCTGCCTTTGGCCAATCAGTGCTTTTTATTAAACTCATAGGTCAGACAATTATTTACAATGTAACATCATAAATCCACTACAAAATCCTAAGACAGAAATTGGTACCAGGGACTGGGATATTGCTATGAAAAATCTGACTATGCTTTCGTTTAGAGGAATTTGGACTTTGGGAATCTGGGTAGGAAAGCAGTGGAATGCTTTAAGCACTGGCTAATGACCATCCTAGCAGGAGCGTCGAAGACAATAGCTGGCTTAAAAGGTTTCAGAGGAGAGGAATTTGCCAAGATATTGTTCTTGTGATATTTTTGTGAAGAATGTAGTTATTTTTTGCCCTGTCCAAAGAGTCTTCCTGAGGCTAAATAAAGTGAAGAGTTTTGGATTAATTCCACTGGCAGAGAAGACTTCAAAACAGCCTAATATAGACTCTGTTTCATGGTTATTAGTGTTAACTCTAATGAAGATTTATAATGAAAAGGAGCAAGCTGAGCGGGGTAAGCTACAAAATGTGAATTTTGAGGAGAAAAGAGAACCAGGAAGTGGACTAGAGCTAAGTCCTGTGTTCAAAGAAATTAATGGATTAAGAAATGGAATAAAGGGAGTGGTGACCTCAGAGCAAGATCTTACCCAGCTGTGTTTCCAACTTATGAAAAGGAATTAAAGAAAAATTTAGAGCTAGCATGCTGGTACATGGGTTTAATCCCATCACTCCAGAGGCAGAGGTGGAAGGTCTCTGAGTGTGAGGCCAGTTTCAGAACAGCCAAGCTTGGGCAGTGAAGGACAGAAAACTGGTAAAGATATAATTGGATGGAGGGGGGGGGGGCATTTCTAGCCCCAGTAAGCAGCTGAACTTGTCAGTTTTGACCATGTAAATCTGGAGTTGAGGATAGAAGGAAGGGGCTATGGAATTTGTCTCTGAGACTAAGGAAAACCACTGAGGCCCAGCATGTGTCGGGGTATCCCAGAATGGGGGCCTAGAGAGGCCATTGCATGGAGCTGTGACGTTGAAGCCTGGATTGCCATGAGACCCCAAGATGTTAAAGATGCCAGAGCTGTGGGATACCTGCTAGGGAGAGCTGCTAACAGGGTGTGGAACCAGCCCAAGAGAAAGAAGCGTGTTGCAGTCAACAAAGCTGAATGGAGTTGGAGATCTAGAGAGCCTTTTGACATCAAACCTGGAGATACAGAGTTTGGAGTTTGCCCAGGTGATTTTCAGTCACCTTTGGTCTAGTATTTTCTCACTATGTTCCATTCCTTACATTTTGGAATAGTAGTATATATCCTTTGCCATTATATGTTGCAAGTATGTGATCTATTACTTTTTACATTTTTATTTTCTAGAGGATTACATTTAAGAGATTTTATAAATCTCAGAAGATATTTTGAAACTTGGACTTTTTAAACATTGTTGAGACTGATAAACAATGGAGACTTTTGAAGTTGAACTAAATGCATTTTGCATTATGATATTGTTACAAGCTTGTGGGGGCCAGGGAGTAGATGTGGTTGTTTGAGTGAAATTGATCCCCATAAGACTATAGAGAGTGGCACTGTTAGGTGTGACCTTACTGAAGTAGGAGATCTTGGGGAAAGTGTCTCATTGTGGAGGTGGGCTTTGAGGTCCAATACATCCTTAAACCATACCCAGCCAGACAGTTCACTCCCTGTTGCCTCCTGACCAAGATGTAGCAGCTCCTTTTTGAGCATCAGGTCTGCCTGTACACCACCATGCTTCCCACCATGGGGATAATAGAATAAACTTCTGAACTGTAAGCCACCACCTCAATTAAACATTTTTCTTTATAATAGATGCTGTGGTTATGGTGTCTCTTCACAGCAATAGAACCCCTGACTAAGGCAGAACCAGGGAGAAAACAACCCAAGATTACCTGGCATGAAGGAGCACTGAGGAGGGGCAGACACAGGATCACCTGGGGTGGAGGAGCACTGAGGAGGAGGGGCAGACACAGGATCACCTGGTGTGGAGGAGCACTGAGGAGGGGCAGACACAGGATCACCTGGTGTGAAGGAGCACTGAGGAGGGGCAGACACAGGATCACCTGGGGTGGAGGAGCACTGAGGAGGGGCAGACACAGGATCACCTGGGGTGGAGGAGCACTGAGGAGGGGCAGACACAGGATCACCTGGGGTGGAGGAGCACTGAGGAGGGGCAGACACA
Source organism: Phyllotis vaccarum (assembly GCA_033318265.1). Taxonomy (NCBI): domain Eukaryota; kingdom Metazoa; phylum Chordata; class Mammalia; order Rodentia; family Cricetidae; genus Phyllotis; species Phyllotis vaccarum. The sequence goes on along the minus strand of JARWLC010000012.1, from coordinate 22,727,036 downwards.
GGATCACCTGGTGTGGAGGAGCACTGAGGAGGAGGGGCAGACACAGGATCACCTGGTGTGGAGGAGCACTGGGGAGGAGGGGCAGACACAGGATCACCTGGTGTGGAGGAGCACTGAGGAGGAGGGGCAGACACAGGATCACCTGGTGTGGAGGAGGACTCAGGATGGGGGCAGACACAGGATCACCTGGGGTGGAGGAGCACTGGGGAGGAGGGGCAGACACAGGATCACCTGGGGTGGAGGAGCACTGAGGAGGGGCAGACACAGGATCACCTGGTGTGGAGGAGCACTCAGGATGGGGGCAGACACAGGATCACCTGGTGTGGAGGAGCACTCAGGATGGGGGCAGACACAGGATCACCTGGGGTGGAGGAGCACTGAGGAGGAGGGGCAGACACAGGATCACCTGGTGTGGAGGAGCATTGAGGAGGAGGGGCAGACACAGGATCACCTGGTGTTGTAGCTGTGGGGTTTCTTGGTCTCAGGCAGCCAGAGGCCCAGACCCTGCCATGCCAGACCTCTTAGCCTCCTGCCGCTCAGGTCCCCAGAAATGACTCAGATGCTTATATTAACTTCATGCTGTTTGGCCTATGGCTCAGGCACATTGCTAGCTAGCTCTTACATCTTAACTCAATCCATTTCTATTAATCTGTCTGCCATGTGGCCCGTGGCTCACCTGTGTTCCTTACATGTTGCTCCTTTGGGCTTCTGCTCCATCTGCCTCTGACCCCGCCCTTCCTTTCCTACCTATTCTGATTTCTCCTCCTACTTTTTCTATGTTGCTTGTCATGGCCCCAAACAGCTTTTTTATTTAAAGATTGAGATTCACAGCATACAGAAAGGCATTCCCACATCAACCTGGTGTGGAGGAGCACTCAGGAGGGGCAGACACAGGATCACCTGGTGTGGAGGAGCACTGAGCAGGGGCAGACCCAAGCGTTTGCTGCTGCAATGATTTACATACAACCACTCATTTACTTCCTGTTCAGCTTTTATTTCCTGTCACTTGCTAATACACTTGTGATTTCATGTAAAGTAAGAAAATCTGACTTACAAATGGTTTTTAAATGTACTTAGATTTTTTAAATCTCAATTTAGCGATTAATGGAGATGAATATATAAATTAATCATTTGAGCAGGATTCCTCTGCTTCAGTAAATTGGTGTCGATCATTCTTTCCTAGAACATAATCATTTCCACAGGCCCTTGAGACATTTGCAGGTCCAAATCTCTGCTCTAGTGTCTAGAAACTGAACCAAGCTTAGAGCCCTTGAGGCAGAACCCCAGCTCCCCCATCTGTTCTGTGCAGTTCTCCTAGATGAGGAAGGGACATCTCACAGACCCAGCTTTCTCATGTGCTCTGCATGGCAGGCTCTCCTTGGTCATGAAGGGATTCCTCACAAGTTCTCCCTGGTATAAGCCACCAAAGAGTTTTACATCTTTTGAAGAAAGAACAGGGACACTCTGGCTTCCTGTCCCAGATTCAGGCCCACCTACCTACCCCACGTATCTGTCCCTCTGTACATTAGCCAACATTTCTGGTATCTGGTCCCCATCTGCCTGCCCCAGCTGCCTTTCCATAAAGTCAGAAGACCCAACAGGTAAAATACGTTGAGCAATGTGACATGTTGGTACCAGTCTTCCTATGGATCTCTAGAGGGTGGCTGTGCCCAGCCCACCAGGAGGGAGCAGGGGTCTTATGCTATTCTGTGCTGAGTTGGAGCCAGCTGAGCTCAGATGGAGAAGGGCATCTTCAGGGCTCATGTCTTGGTCATTCAACACCCCAGCCCAACCTCATGTTCAGATCAACATAGAGTAGAGTAGCAGGGACATAGTGGAGTGTGTGTGTGTGTGTGTGTGTGTGTGTGTTGGGGGAGGGGGTACATACCAGGGGCCTGGCAGATGCTCTTGAAAGAAGTGTGGAAACTGGAAAGATATTTGGGACAGAGTAGCACTTGGGCTTCGGTGAAAATGCATTTTTCTAGCATCCATTATGGGCTGAATCCTGTGTCAAATAAGAGCCTTGCATCCCACTGAGTTCTCACACTCAGTAAGAGGCTCCTGCCATCCAAGGTCATTTAGTTAAAATGGGAATGGGGTGGTATGACTATAAACCTGGGAAGCCTGATTTTGAAATCAAAAAATGAAGAGAGATGAAGCTCCTGGGTAGGATGCAATGACAGGATGGGGTAGGGGTTATTTCCTTGGTTCCCAATTAGAAGTGTGTGTAGAAAAGGGTGCCTGTGATGAACACTTGAATAGAATTTGAGAGGAAGGTTTCATGGAAGACTGTTCACCAAGTGTGAGAAGATGTCTTTTTCCATTTTCATTGCTGTAACGATCTCACAGACCAGACTGCTCACAAAGTATGCAGATTTACTCCTCTCATGGTCCTGAGGTCCAAGGTGGGGCTTGACTTACTGAGGGGGGTCTCTTCAGGGCTCCAATACACAAGAGCTTTATCTAGCAAATGGCCTCAAACAGCCCCACAGCCTCCACCATATTCCACAGCAGCCACTGAGCTGGGCCCTTGGCTCTGCTTTTTACTTGTCCTGTTTTCATGATCCATGTTACGTATGGGTTTGTGCTTTGAATAGAATCACACATTAGTCTAAAAAAAAGTTTGAAAGCATCTAAAGAAAATATAGGCAGAGGAACAGAAGTTAATCATTGCTTATGCAAAGCTATGGTTGAGATGTCTGCAGAATTGGCATGCCCAAGCCTGTGTGGACAGAGGCTGCCTGACCAGCTTCCCAGGGAGGTTGTAGCAGAAGACTTTACAAAGAAGTCTACTCAGGCAGCTTTCTCTGGCATCCTAGAGGGCAGATTTATAGCAAGACAAGCCATATTCTCAGACTTTCCACACAACCTGGGCTGTAGGCTCCTCCCTGTCAGCCTCCCGGACCTCCATTTTGAACCCTTCTTCCAGTCCTTGGGGCAGTGGCTGTTAAGTTTCCCTTTTCATCTGCCAGACAAATGCTTGTACTCCAGTCCTGTAACTCCAGTTACTGAGTCTATTAAATGTACCATGTTCAAATCACTGTGTAGCCTCTTTCTCTTCACTGGGTTCAGACTGGTACACTGTTCTCCAGCACACCACAGACAGCCTCGGAGGCAGATAATATTGAAGGTATGTGGGCAGAGCACAGGGCTTCAAGGTGGGATACTGGCTTTACAGCTAAGTGTGGGGTTTAGGAAGCGGGGAGTTCTCAATCTTCGCCCTCACCTGTAGTCTGCAGAAGATACTGGAACTCATGGCCTTTGTGTAGACAGAGCAAACAAGCTAAGCTGCTGTGTCAAAGTCATATGCCTTGAAGCACATAGCTGATTCTCTCTCTTGGGCCCAATGGACGAAGGCATCTTCATGGTAGAGCTTCCGTGCTCTATGAGTACTTCAGGGAAGCAGGTTCCTCTGTCTTCTCACTTTGCTACCCTAAGACTGTCTCCTCTCTCATGGTTGCAGTCCATAGGAAGAGGAAGAATGCTCGTGTCCTAAGACTCAGAAATGTCACCATTTGCCTTCCCAGAGGGGCTGAACTAGGGTGCAGTCAGTCATGTGACCGTGCTGACATGTCTAGCCTACTAGGCAATGGGATGTCCAGCACAGAAGCCCTGTGCCAGCCCTGCTCTATCTATCATATAGCTGGCAACTGTCAACATTCTCCAGCCCATTCCATCTCCTCTTCCTCGTGTGACAGAGCAAGGGTCCAGGTGCATACCCCACAAGAGTTCAGTAACAGTTGGTAGGAAAACCCATGCCCCACCATCTTTTTTTAACATTTTAGAATTAAGACCAATAGAGCTTGAAGGAGAAATAAAACTTTCCATGCTGAAAAGTCGGAAGTGGTAAAGAGATAAATAAAACAGTCTCTGTGCATCTGTGAGGGAATACAGAGTTTTCCTCCCACATAACAAATTACAAACCATTTGAGACTTGAGAAATCTGAGCTCAGGTTTCCTGAGTCTGTTTGCATATGGAGCAATGGAGGAAAGTTCAGAAAATGATGAATCAGTTTTGAAGAACTTCTGTGCATGAAGTGAGAGGTGACTGGAGGTTTTCAGTACTTATCTGAAGACCAGCTTGAGGTGTTAAGGATTTCAGGAGAATGAGGACCCCCCAAAATACCTGGAGAGTCATGTAGTCCACTAGCTGTACTCTGGATCCATGTTAATGTCTGTCCACAGATGGCACTGGGAGATGATGAAACCCGAAGGAGGTGAGGCCTATGGGGAGGTCCTTAGGTCATTGGGGTTGAAACCCATTCTTGATGTGATTTACTTCCTACTATGAATTCAGCAGTTTTCTTCTGCTTTATGTTCTTGGATAATCTCTTCTTCCCCAAGCAGAAGGTCTGCTCAGTCATAGAGTAGGACCCATGAGCCAAAACAAACCTCACTTTATTTTTTTGTATTTCCTGTGTTTTGTCATAGTTCCAAGGACACCAAGAGACATGCTATCTATGGTAAGAAGTGTTTTGAGCACCAAGGGAAGCCTGAAAATACCAGTCTTCCTAAACCTTATAAACATATCTTGCCATGAGACGATCATGGCTATGGAGCCTCCTTCCTGGGGCCTCTGTCAGTATGCTTAGGTGATTCTCCTTCTAGAAAATGGTCAGTAGTGTGTGGCTGCCTGGCTATCCAGGCTGGGGATGAACATAGAGGCCTGACTTATGCCAGCCTCATGACTGGGCATTGCTGAGCCCCTGAAACTCATATATTCTGGAATGGAACAGGTGAGTGGAGGGGACCTGGCCGCTTCCAGGAACTTGCATCATCTATAAAGTGAATTATTTTCAGGTTTCATAGACAGCTGCGACTGCGCATCTGTTACCATAGAGGGAACGCAGCTGTCAGAGCTGGGAAGGTGAACATGTGACTGCTCAGTCACAGCCTCTGTAGCTCCCTCTGAGCACCCGACCTACATTAACCTCTTGGGGCTACTGTCCCTGAGTACCTCAGGCTGCCCATAGGGCTCGGCTTTGAGGCAGCGCTGAAGCTAGAAATCCAGACTCAGTGTTGGATGAGTTCTCTTCCTCTCAAACTCCAAGGAAGAGGTCTTCCCTGCTTCTTTTAAATTCTGCTGACCTCTGGCAATCCTTAGTGCTCCTTGGCTTATGGACTTATGGATGCATCACTTAAATCCCTGCCTTCTTCATCTTTATCCATCTGCTCTTGTAAAGATGCTCACCTTAGCCATACAGCACCATCTTAACCACACCAGCAAAGACTCTATTTGCAAGTGAGGCCTTGTGTGGGGGTTCTGGCTGGGGACAAGTTTGCAGAGGCCAAGATGACTCATTGTAATCCAGTGCTCACCTCTGTGTACAAGCTGAACTTCTTTTCCCCACCTTTTGACAGAGTCTCACTATACAGCCCTGGCTGGCCTGAAACTCACCATGTAGATCTGGATGGCCTAGAACTCATCAAACTCCACATGCCTCAGCCTCTCAAGGACTGGGTTTAAAACCATGCTCAACCATGTCCTATTAGGTTGTTGGATTTCTTTAAAGTTTTAATTAATTAAATGAATGTATTTATTTATATGTGGGTGGAGGTGAGAGGCCATGTTTTGGGAGCTGGTTCTCTGCAGCCACATGTGGGTCCTGGGAATTGAATTCAGGTAGTCAGTCTTGTCAACAAGTCACCTCCCAAGCCCACATTGTTGGATTCTGCAGGCTGAACGTCTGAACGGTGATATAAATCAGAGACAATGGAAGCAGCTTCATATTCCTCTCAGGAGAGAAAGGAGTGAACATAAAGTCCGTTCTGGGAAGAGCATACCACACTGTGCAGAGATGAGCATGGAGGTGTCCTCAGCACCAAGGACAGCGCAAAAAGCATCTGTCTCTCATTCTTCCTGTTTCTGAGGTAGTTAGGATAATGATGGCAACAGCTATGAGTGCACACTGTCGGTGCCCTTAGCTATGGGTGTGAACAGCATCACTTGGCAAATCTGTCGTTGTGCAGACATTAGAGTGTGCAGACATTGGACACTGTACCTGGCTCACAGTGTGGTTGTTTTCCCCTACATACACAGCTGCCCAGTACTTACTGCCTTGACTACTGTGTGTAGTCATGTGCAGTGGTATTTGTGTGCCCAAATGTAGAAAAGGCCCAATAAAAATAATAGGTGAAAGGACTTCTCAGCTCTACTGTAATAAGATAGGCCAACCACCTTATGGATGGTGTGTTTACAGAAATGTCATTACCTAGTGAATACTTGTATTAACAGAAATTCATGGTGTGGATGAGGGTGTGGCTTACTTGGTAGAGTATTGGCCTAGCATGAATGAAGTTCTGGGTTCAATCCCCAGCATGTGAGGTGCATGTCTATAATGTCAGCATCAGAAGATAAAGGCAGGGGGATCACAGGCTCAAGGTCACATCAGATACATAGCAAGTTCTAGCTTAAACTGGATTATACAGTGCCCTTTCTCAAAATGGTGTAGTGTGAGGTTTCTGTTCCAGACTTTCTGGCCTATCCTCAAGGTTTAGACCCACAGACCCGCAGAGACATACTGATGCTTACAAAAGTTTTAGGCTGATTGGCCTAAGGCCCAGGCATATAACTTGCTAACTCTTTACCCTTCATCTAACCCATGACTCTTATCCTGTTCAGCCATGTGGCTCGGTACCTTTTCTCAGAGCAGCATAGTTGTCCTCTGTTTCTTCTGGCATTCTGCTTTGTTCTGCTTGTTCCTTGAGTTTTCTTAGTCTGGTAGCCCCACCCACATTTCCTGTCTGCCTTTGGCCAATCAGCACTTTTTATTAAACCAGTGGGTGGGACAATTATTTACAATGGAACAACATAATACTCCTACAAAATGGCTTTGTGAATGACTAAGCCATGAACCCATCATCTTGGAGTGTGTAATAATAGCTCTTTTAGCTTCTGGGAATACAAGTCAAGGTGAGGGTAGCCTGTAGATGTGAAGACACTGCCTTGCAGACACTTATAGTCTAGCCCATCTTCTTGGAGACAGAAAATCTTTGTGCCAGGCCCTGGTCATATTTGCCATGACCATCCTTCATCAAATACAGTCTCCAGGATTAAGATGGGGTTTGTGCTCTATTTGGGTTGGTTCCACAGCTTCTGGGAGCCTTACCAACCGCTATGTGGACAAGATGGTTCGGCAGAGCCATTAATTGGAGGTGGGGGGACTGGGAAGTCAACACCCACAGGCTTCTCTTTGGAAGTGGAAAAATATTCAGGGAGGCATATCTGCCTCTCTGGAAACCTCATGGAAAGTACAACAGAGGTGGTAAAGGAGGAGGGGAGCTGGGACAGCCCTCCTGACTCCATGGCCACAGTATCTTAGAAGGATTCTTGGTACGTGAAGAGAGTGGGCTCCTGCCTCACTAATTCGTCTTGGCAGATGTACAGCTCAACTTGCAGGAGAGGCTGGGAGTTATCAACTGGAGAAAGTCATCCTAGCCGGAACAGGGGAGGTGCTAAAAATAGAGCTTGCAAAATCCCTCCAAGAGCAAATAAATGAATAAACTGGCTGTAATTTGCCATAAACAAATGTAGCTACTTCTGCTGAGTTTTATTTTCCCTTGATTGTTCCCTAGAGCTACAAAGTATACAAACATGCATCTCGATAGATAGATTCCTTCATTAATTTAAAAAAAATCAGTTTCTAGACCCCAACTGTGTGTGAAGTAATTGATACTGCACCATTTTGGAGGCTGGAGGTAGTTATTAATAAAATTATCCAGGGCAGCCTTTCTGTTCTAGAAAAATCTCTAAACTTCACTGGGAGCACAACCTGTGATATGTTGCACGAATAAATGAGACTCAGGGATAGATCTCTGAAGAAGTTGGAGATATTAGAGAGAATAAACACCACGGTCAGATCTTACCCAGCTGTCTTCCAGCTTCCTCAGCCTGGCTTCTCTTGGCTTGGCTTCCCCTCACTCTATGCCTGCCTTAAACTTAAATACTCTCTAGGTAAATTAAGGCGTGGCCCCATCACTGCCTGCTTGTGAGCCTGGAATTCCTTCTATAATCTAAAGTGACCTTGACTCAGTTGGGATTAAGGGCATAGGTCACCCCTCCCAGGATACTCCCTGTGCTGGGATTAAAGGTGTGAATCACCACTCTGATTCTCATAGACTGACTGTGGGTAGAGCTCTAGAACTTCTGGAGCTTTTATTAACTCCCCACATAAACTGTGGGTAGATTCCCTCTGATATCTCCAAAACTTCTGAAGCTTTTATTGAATCCCCACAGTGATAGTTATTTTGATTAATTTGATACAATCTAGAATCATCTAGAAAGACAATTCTGAAGGATTCTCTAAATCAGGTTAGTCTGTGGGATTTTCTAAGGAGGGGAGTTGTCTTGACTTCAGACCACCACCCCTGACCCTAGCTCATTGGAAATGTAGAATTTGTCTGTCGAGAATGCCTACATGAGTCATGATGCACTGAAACCAGAGGACAGTCCCTTCTGACTCTCTGGTTGTTGAAACAAAGTAGCTAAAACATTAGAAGTAAGATTTATTTGGATTAATGGCTTCAGGAGTCATTGAAGACACCATGACAGGTCATAGTGGACAGGAAAGAGCAGTCGAGAGCAGAGGAGACATGAGAGTGAGGGGTGGGAAGTGGGGGGGATATATAAAGATCCAAAGCCCCAAAATATCCTGGAATATGCCCCCAAGGACCTACTTCCCTATGGTCTACAGCAGTACCTTTGGAAGCATAAATCATACCAGAGCCAAAGCACTGTGCTGGTGGATTCAGATCCCGTCTTCAGTGGATTTTGAGCTTGGCAGCTTCCTCTTGGAATGCCCTTTTGGATTCTGACCACTTGTTTTTTTTTTTTTTTTTTTTTTTTTGGTTTTTGGGGTTTTTTCCCATCAGGGCTAGGGGATTCACAAGGAAAATAAAGGTATTGTCACATGGTAAAGGTCAGGCAGAAGGAAGAAGTGGGTGTCCAGAGACATGTTCTTTTCTCTGTCACTGAATCTGTGGAGAGCTCTGTCACCCAGGAGTTCAGTGAGGGCCAGTGAGTTGATTCAGCAGACCAAGGAACTTACTCCAAACCTGACAGTCTGAGCTTGACCCTTGGAAACCACTTAGTAGATGGAGGCATAAATGCCTACAAGTCATCTGGCCTCCACACACATGCTTTATGATGAAGCATACGCACACACAATGAGTAAATCACCAGTCCCTTCTCAGTAGCCAGTCTTGGAAGCCTAGGGCTGCCCACTCAGATGGCAGTAAGAGAAAAACCGATTAAAGCCCAGCTGACATGCCAGAGAGGTCCCCCATAATCTCAGGTGTTTGAACATGGGGTCCTTTGTTGATAGTACTATTTGGATAGGTTTGCGATGTGTGGCCTTGCTGTAGAAAACATGTCACGGGTTGGGGGACAGATTTTGCAGTTTCAAAGATTTGTGCTGTTACAGTGTGTTCTCTGATCTTGCTAGCAGTTCAAGATGTGGACTCTCACATCTTTACCATGAAGTGTGGAGTAGATGCCAGAAAATCTAAATTTTTATCCTCATTCAGGAGTCATGTATCCTAAAGTGAACCTTTCCCATCATCTAATAATGCACTCTTGATCTTCTTTCTAAGTATTTAGACTTTATTCACACTCCTACCTGTTTTTACAACTACATTTTATATATATATGTACATACATACATATGTATACTTTATAGGCTAGGTTCTGCATACAAGGGAGAGCATGGGATTCTTGTCTTTTTGGATTTAGGGGACTATGCTTACTTTTTTTTTTTTTTTTTTTAATGGGTGCTGGGAATCGATCCCAGGCCTTCTGAAAGAGCAGCCAGTGCTTTTAACCAATGAACTATCTCTTTAGCCTCATCACCTTGCTTACTTATGCTTCCTAGGTCCATTTACTTTGCCTAGAAGTTTCAATGAGTTCATTATTCCTTATAGCTGAATGATACTCCAATGTGTATATATAATGCATTTTTATTATCTCCTCATCTGGCGATGGATATCTTGTCTGATTCCATTTCCTTGCTATCATGACTAGAGCAGCAAAAAATAAGAATGTGCAAGTATCTCTGCTGTGGGGTATGGAGTTCTCTGGGTACATGCCCAAGAATTGAATGGTTGGCCCATGCTGGGCACCAGATATTGTATAAATATTTGTAATATATTGTATAAAGGATTAATATTTATTGAGGGATATATGAATATTTATGATATAAATTGAGCCTTAAGATGATTTTTGGAGAGGGGAACTGTCTCACACTGGGCTGCTGATCTGTTCCGGAGAATACAGGAACAAAACAGGGGCTGAAGTCAGTATTCCTGAGGTCCCAGTTGATTCTGGCCACACCTCGTAGGGGCTCCCTAAATAATGCCTGAATCCCACTACAGTTGAGTCATACGGTAGTTTCATTTTTTATTTTTTGAGCACTCTCCAAACTCATTTCCACACTGGCTGTACAGATGAGCACTCCTACCAGCAATGAATAAAGGCTCTTTTCCTCTCCATATTTTTTTTGATATTTGTTGTTAGATTTCTTGACAATAGCTATTTAGGCTGGGGTTGGGTTAGGTGGTATCTCAAAATAGCTTTAGTGTGCATCGGCCTAACAATTAAGAACGCTGATCACTTTAGAAAATACTTACTGGCAGTTTGCATTTCTTCATTTACTGCATCAGCCCATTTGTTGATTGGCAGCTTTGTTTCCTGGGTGTTTGGGCCAGGGTTCTAAGTTCTGCACATTAGCCCTCTACTTGAAGCATAGCTGCTCCAGACTCTCCCATCCTGTGGGCTGCGGGCTCTGCTGACTGTTTCTCCTGCTCTGCAGAAATTATTTAAGGTAAGGCGGCCACCTGCTGCCTCTCCATGGCAGTCCCTATGCTGTCACGTTCTTGCTGACCCAGCACATTGCAACGTATCCTTCTTTGCTTCTAGAGCTTCAGACTTTAAATCGAGGTCTGAGGTCCACTTTGCACTGAGTCATTCCTATGTCCCCCTTTTTCTATTCCTTTTTTTGAGACTAGGTCTCACTATGTATCTCTGACTAGTGCAGACTGTGCTATGTAGACCATGCTAGCCCTTGAACCCAGAGATCGACCTGCCTCTGTCTCCCAAGTGCTGTTATGAATGACATATGCCATCACACCTGGCTTCTGAGTTGATTTTTGTCTAAGCCGAAAGATCCGATTTCATCCTTCTACATGGTGATTTCCTGTCGTGGGGCTATGCTCTTGTACACTGTAAATACTTGTCACTTAAATAGTGGTTTAATAAAATGCTGCTTGACCAGAAGCTAGACAGGAAGTAGTGGCAGGGCATCCAGACAAGGAGAATTCTGGGGGAGGAAAGGAAGGGAGGAAGATGCCACTCAGACACAGAGGACAGAAGATGAGAAAGCTGCTCTGAGAAAAGGTACCCAGCCACGTGTCTAAACATTGGTTCGTTTACGAGTAAGAGTTAGCAAGTAACAAGCCTGAGCCATAGGCCAAGCAGCTTGTTAATATAATCCTCTGTGTGTTTATTTGGGACTAAATGGCTACAGGACCAGCCAGGCAGGACCAAGAAACTTATGACTACATTTTTTTTTTTTTTTTGTAAAAAATTTTTGTCAGCATGACCAGCATGACTTGTATTGTTTTTCACTATATGTTTTTGTTACCACTGTCAAAAATTAGGTGGCCGTAGCTTTCAGTGTCCATTCTTCCGTTTCATTGGCCAGCCTGGTTTTAATGCCAGTACCAGGCTGCCATTGTTTCTACAGCACTGTAGTACCTCCAGTTGTGATCTTTCTCTTTAGGATTGCTTTGACAATTCAGTAGAATCAACACTTTTACTTTGTTCTCTCAAAATGGTATAATCTCCTACACAGTAGTTCACTTATATTTCATTAAAAATACGTTTTTAACTACTAAATATACTGAAGAAAATTTTGAAAATGTGACTTTAAAAAAAGCTTTTCCAGATTATACTAATGTATTAGTAATACTAGCATATGCTTGATGTAAAAAAGCATAGTGAGCAGAGATTGAAACCTTGACATTCAGTGCTGACTCATTACAGATGAATAGATACAGCCCAGTCTCCTTCCACTTATGAAGATATCTCTTTTAGATTTTACTTTTTAATTGTGTTTGTGTGGGGGCTTGCATAAGTGCTGTTGCCCTTGAGGACCAGAAGAGGGTGTCATATCCTGTGGAGATGGAGTTACAGGCAGTTGGGAGCTGCTTGCTTTATGTGCGAGAGCTAAACGCTGGTCCTCTTCAAGAGAAGAGTGTTCTTAACCAGTGAGCCATCTCCAGCCACCACTTTCTGAGAATATTTCTTAACAATAAATTATGTAGTAGAGCATGACTTTTTTTGAAGCACGTGTCCACAGACACTTACCACGACACTGTTTGTTCACAGACGTTGAGTTTAAAAGCCACAAGGTAAGTTTGGATGCTCTCTGTATATTATGTTAGAGACATCCTTGGATTCCAAAACAGCCATGACTACAGGCTCCCAGGTGCACGGTGAAGCACAGGAAGCACAGATGGATCTGATTGAGAGAACTGGGCAGCTGCCCAGGTGCGGATGCTGTGGCGTCTAGAGAGAACGAGGGAACAAAGGGCCCAGCAGGTACTCACACTTTTGAAGATCCAGGGCAGGGAGGAAACACAGGGCACAAACCACATTGGGAGCTTAAGGTTCTGTCTCCACCAGGGCGGCCACAGAAAGACTTCCACAGTGGGAATGTGTTAGAACTCTTTTAGTGGGAAATGATAAATCAAGTTCAAAGTGGTTCAGACAGAAAGGGCAATGATTTAAGACTCTGGTGAGCTTTGAGTCTGGGACTTCTGGACTGGAACAGGCTTCAGAAGGAACCAAAGACTTCTTCATGTTCTGACTTTGATTTGGGTCTTGGATGACATGGACATAGCTCCTGTGGGCATACAGGAAGCTGCTGAGTAGCAGAAAACTAGGGTGGTACACCTTGAGGTGGGTTGTACTTATTGATGTCACTGCAGTTTACAAATCCCTCAAACAGACTCTATTTGGGTTCAGTGTGAACAGCTCCACAGACCACGAATGGGCTCATTTCAGTCACGTGTCAACACTGGGTCAATCACCACTGCTAGGAACACATTCCAATATAGAGGCAGACCTGAGTCATGTGACTGCCATGTGACCTGGAGGGAGACATGGTGTGCTGTGAGGAGAAGCCCTGCTCCACCCAGAAGAGAACTTTTCCAAAGGAAAGGGCAGCGTTCTCTTTCTCTTTTGAGAACAACATAATATGGCCATGGGAAGGGCCTAACCCAGATGGTCTGCACTGATTACTGGGCAGACAGCCAGATGGAGACTGGGCCTGATGCTGGGCAAGCCTACAAGCTGTTGAACAAGCACAGAAATGTTTCTCAACTTCATTTAACTCCAGCTCTCCTACCCCACCCTGAACAAGCCTTTTCCGAATGGATGAGACCCAAAATAGATGAAGCTCCAAGAAGATAAATAAACCAAATGAGCACCACTTGGCTTCCAAACCACATGCTGGTTCCTAGGCAGCCTGCCTCTCCCGCTCTCCTGCTGGGAGAGAAAAGAGCAGAGATTGTGTGGAGAAGGAGATGGCAGACCCTGCAGCTGTTTCTGTAAACTTTTCTACCTGTGCTGGGATCCCAGAGGTCTTAGGGGGTGGGGGGGGTGGGGATATAGATTGCTTCTGCAGGTCTGGAGCAGACAAGATAAAAGACTGTGAGCCAGAAGCATGGAAGCCACTGAGATGGCCAGCCCTCATGGTTACCAGTGAGACAGGCAGAGGTGGTAGTGAGCCAGCCTGACAGGGAGACCCATTTGAGCCTTGGCCAGTCTGAGTTCTCTGTTCAGACCCTGGACACACAGAGAACTTGTGTCAGAGTCTCAAATGGTCTGGGATCAAAGTCCAATTTTAGCAATGGGGTTCTTCTTAGGGAGCCTGAGATGGTGGAGGGGTATTGGTTTCCTTCTGGGCGCACATACCAGCTTGATCTAGCAATGATGATGGATGGACAATGGTCTCTACCCCCTCTTCCATAAGGCTCTTCTGATATGTGGGCTTTACTTCCTGGATGCTGTAGCCGGTCCTTAGATGACAAGACTCTGCAGACATTGTCACAGAGATTTTGCTCTGAACTCCTTCGAGCTCTCTGGTCTTTATGATCTCCACTGAAAGAATTCAAATGAGATCTGCAGGCTGTAGCATAGCAAAGCAGCTGTCATAGACAATGGCAGGAACTGAGATGGAGCATGGGAGACCCTGGGAATGTGACAATTAGAGACCCACAACTGTCCTCACTCAATAAGGTGACAACCTATGGAAAGACACAGAGATGTTACAGCATTGCTACACTTCACATTTATCTCTGAGTATGGAGTTTAGTGCTGACATGATTCTGAGTAAGTTCTGGCTGCTTCCAAGAACTGGGGTCCAGATTAGGGAAATAAAGGCTCACTGTTGTGCCTTGAAAAGGAGAGAAATAAATTTCATTCCTTGGTGGCTGCCCTCAAGGTCACCAGCTTCTGGCTGATCCATGTCATTCCAGTACTGAAGTCTCAGAACAGGAAGAGGCGTGGAGTCTCGGGAACAGGAAGAGGTGTGGCTTTTGGCCCAGACTTTTCCCTCTGATTTTTGTCTTCTCACAAAATGCTGAAAGCAGCCCTCACAGAGAGAGTAGAAGGATGCAGGACACATATATCTCTCCACGAGGGCTGAGTCTGGTAGCAAGTGATCCACATTTCACAGAGTATCCTTTTCTTATCTCTCATCACCAGCCCCCAAGTACTGAGTGAGGGTCAAACACACAGCCTGACATGTGGTCGGCAAGTGCTCAATCATTTAGCACTTCCAGGGCTCTATGCTGCTGCCACTCTTGAGCTAACGATTTTCCTTCCTTCCTTCCTTCCTTCCTTCCTTCCTTCCTTCCTTCCTTCCTTCCTTCCTTCCTTCCCCTTCCCCCCCCCCCCCACTGGGAATTAAACCCAGGAGCTTTGTGCAAACTAGAGATCTACTGCTGGGTCCGTCCGTCCGTCCGTTCCCTCCCCCCCCCCCTTCCCCCCCCCCTGCCATCTAGGTATTTTTTAATCAAAGAGATGAAAAGAGGGTGTCATTTGGTTGTATTTTGTAGGGTTTTTTTTTTTTTTCTTTTTAAATCTCCGTGTCTGCTCTTTCCTTTCTATGTTTTCTTGTACTTTGTGCCTGGATTGCATGCACCAGGGTGAGGGACCTTTGTCCTTCACCTAAAGTCGTCAATTTTCAGATAAACAACGAGTCTTTCAGGAGAATGAGCAAACAGCAGCAAGAATGTGCCTGCCTGGCTGGTGAGCACACTTCCTAGAACATTTGGATTCATAGCTTAGAGGCTTCGGACTGGAGCATGTTGCTCAAGCTTGTCTGTGTGTTCATGGCACAGATCCTGGGTAGGAAGTGACATTCAGGGGACCTCACAAGTTTCCAGGTGACAAACACCCAAAGATCCTACTCAATCTCAAGAACCTTAGAGCAGCCTACCTTCTGAGCTAGAACCTGTGTTTTCATGGATGTTTGGGTCATTCCGTGTATGGAAATGTGGAAGATTTTTCTGTGTTTCCCAGTGGCTCCCCTAGGCAGTACCCCAAAAGACTAGAGCCTGAGCCATGCTGGAGATCCTGAGTTAGTCACTGAAGAGTGACCTAGACCCTGGAAACTGTCTCAATGCCTCAATGCCCCAGGCCGTACCAATGACAGTGAGACTGGAGGTTACCAGAGCCCCAAATCCTAATCTAACACATTGGCCTTATTGGGGTGATTCTCACAGCTAAGTCAGTCTTAGCTACTTTTTTATTGCCATGACAAAACACTATGACCAAGGCAACTTATAGAAGGAAGAGTTTATTGAGGTTCACAGATCAGAGTCCATAACCAAGAAGTGTGACAGCAGGCAGGCATGGTGCTGGAGCAGTAGCTGAGAGCTTATGTCTGTCTGATTCATAAGCAGGAGGGAGGGAGGGAGAGAGAGAGAGAGAGAGAGAGAGAGAGAGAGAGAGAGAGAGAGAGCGAGAGCGCTGGGCATGACATGGGCTTTTGAAACCTCAAAGCCCACACCTAACAATACACCCCCTCCACATTTCCCAAAACAGCCCACAAACTTGGGACCAAGCATTCAAACACATGAGTTTATGGCGCCTATTGCCATTCAAACTACCATCAGGAATGACACCTGGACACCTGGGAAGTGTCCGTGGAATCTTCTCTTGAATTGTTTCAGAACCCTCAACCAGGACCTGGTTGGTAGCAAATCCAGGGCAAAATCATGGAATGCAGTACCGAGTGGGTCTCGGTTAAGACCTCCACTTACCTCGTCCGGTTTCTTTGTGGTCCGAGTTTTGTCCCAGGCAAGGAGCGTCAAGATTAAATAAGTCTACACTCAGGAGTCGTTTAGGTTCCATCATTCAGGCTCTCTCTGACACTGAGAGACCTGAGCTTTATTCTTCAGTACATCTTATATCTTAGACCTGTCTGTCCCTTAGCCATGCTTCTCTCCTGCTCACTGCATCTCGCCTAGCTTTTTCCCCTCTAGCTTCCCGCCATGCTGGATTCCCTCTGCCCCTTCCACTCACACTGACTCTAATCCATGCTTGTCCCCAGCTTCTGCCTGCTCTCCTGCTTCTGCCTGAGTGTCTCTCCTCGTGTCTCTTTTGTCTCAGCTCTCTGTCACCTTAACTCTTACACACCCTGCCTCCTCATCCGGGCACGCCCAAGGTCATGAGGATCCCAAGAGACTAGCACTCAACAGGTGGCAGCGATAAGGAGATTTGTAGTTCCTTTTTCCCCCTGTAAACAAGGTTTTAGTCCTTAGGGGAAGAGGATGGGCCATAAGGCCCAGAATGGCACTTATTCGGGAGACAACAATGCAGTTCTCTCTCTCTCTTCCTTTTCCTGTCTGCAACTGCCCAGGTTGGAGAGGAGACTTCCACCAGCACATGATAACTGTACAGAGTAAAACAGTGCCCCATGAACAGAGACCAGCAAACTCTCGCCTCTTCCACAGGTCTCCCCAACTCTTCTGCATACTCTTTCAGAAGGCAGTCTGACCTGGATGGTCTGGGAGGGGATGTCACTGGTACAGGCAGCAAAGCGCAGACCAGTAGTGGTGAATAAGGAGCAGCGTGGGCGGAGCAGACATGGTCTTTGTAAGGATGCCCTCATAACTGGGCAGCAGTATCTCCACCAAGAAAGAGCAAGGCCGGACGGGAATCCGGGAATATTAAGGGCACATGAGAGTCTGAGCAAACTCTTTTACCAGCCGAGTGTCAAGAATGTTGGTCCAACAAATGCACTGTGATGATTGCCTATGTTGAAGCAGCATCTTCATACAGAGACGCTTTAATAAGAATGTAAAAACAGCAGCAAGCATGCTTAAGACTCAGCACACCTGATGAGTGAGCTTAACCATGATCCTTCCCAGTTCTAAATCTGTAATTTTCTGAGAATCTCACCAAGATTAGCTGGCACCTTGTTTCTGGTCCAAATATGCCTTCACTTCCTGTGTACTACATGTAGTGAGGGTCTCTGTGACCTCTGTTTTATCCCACCAGCTCTTATCTAGCGTATGCCAGAAGCCTCCCGGTGATCTCATTTACACACACACACACACACACACACACACACACACACACACACACACACTTCTTAGAAGCCCCTTGAGCAATGCAACTCCAGAAGCCACCAGGACTGCACTGCTGAGACACTCAAAGCATGCTTTGGACGGACAGCGTCCTTCATCTAAGCTCCGCCCTCACTGGCCTCTACTTTAATAATCTTTTCCTGGAGGCTGGGGAGATGACTCAGAGCTTAAGAGCTTGTACTGCTCTTGCAGAGGACTTGAGCTCAGTTCTGAGCACCCACAGTGGGCATGTCAATCCACCCTGTCTCCATACTCACTGCATCACGTGCACACACCCCCCCCCCCACAGAAGCAATTGAACACATGTAATAAAAATGCATCTTCAAACCTTTTTTTTTGTCTTTTATTTTATTTATTTTAGACAGTCTTGGACTAGCCTCAAACTATGTGGCTGTAAATATCTCCTGACCCTTCCGCCTCCACCTCCTGGGGTGACAGGACTGTACCACCATTCCCAGCTCAAAAACTTTACTCCTAAACCTCAAGTCAGCTTCACATTAGCACAGTGTGAATCCTGCTCTGTAGCAAAGCCTGGCAGCTAGCAGGCAAACGTGCCTCTGAACAGGCTGGAGGAAGCCTGGGGCTGAGATCCCTATCTCCCTTCTCTTCCGTTTTCACTGACAGGAGGGAGGAGGAGCCTGGACACAAACAGGCTGTGGGGGAGGAGAGGGGGAAGAGAAAAGGGGAGGGGAGAAGGGGGGGGAAAGGAGAGCCAGGAGGAAGTGAGCACTGCTGTTGAGGGGTCTACCTCCTGGCCCATCCTGCTGAAGTCCTGAGACCTTCACTTTTCCAGAATGTTCTCCTTTCCTTTGTCCAAGCACAACCATAACCAGTTCACAGACGGGCACTCTAAGTCACAGAAACACACTTCCTTATAGTTCCAGAGGCTGCCGGTTCACGATGATCAGGTGTCAGCTGATGCAAGGCTCCTGGACCATGTCTTCTTGACGTGCAGACATCTGACTTCATATTGTGTCCTCGTGTGGTTTGTCCTCTTGGAACAGCAGCCATACAGGATCAAGGGTAATCCCAACCCTTACCCGAACCCCTATTTTAGCATAATTACCTCCCTGACACTTGATTTACTCACTCTCTGAGGTCCCAGGACTTGGAGCTTCAACATACAAAGTTTGAGGGAACATGGTCCATCCCATAGTGCTGTAGTAGGGGTCACTGTTTTTCACCTCACCAGCTGGGGAAACATTGCCAGAAACACTGTTTCCCATCTAGTAAATTTGAATTCCACATAAATAACCTTTTTTGTGTATTTCAATACCAACACACACACACACACACACACACACACGTACACATACTCACATACACACTCACATACATACATACACACATGCACACACACACATTTTGTTGTTGATCTGCAATTTGCATTTAACCAGCATCCTGTGTTTTTGGCTATTGCTTGGCACCTCACCTTCCCTCGAGCCTCTCCACTCATCTGCACAGGTATGGGATAGACACAGTGAGAAGAAATGGAAACCAGAGAAACATCTAGGATCTGATAGGCCCTCAAGGGTCCTCATACCAGTCTCTGAAGCCATCAAGTGTGGGATTTAATAAAAGCTCCAGAAGTTTAGGAGATCTAATCACAGTCAGTCTAGGAGGATCGGAGAGTGGTGATTCACACCTTTAACCCAGCACAGGGAGTATCTGGGAGTGGTGACCTACGCCCTTAATCCCAACTGAATTCAAGGTCATTTTAGTTTACAGAAGGAATTCCAGGCTCCCAGGCAGGCAGTGGTGGGACCACCGCTTTAATTTACCAAGAGAGTATTTAAGGCTTAAGGCGGGCATAGAAAAAGAGGAGAGGCAGCCAAGGGAAGCCAGGCTGAGGAAGCTGGAAGACAGCTGGGTAAGATCTGACTGTGGTGTTTATTCTCTCTAATATCTCCGACTTTCTCAGAGATCTATCCCTGAGTCTCATCTATTCGTGGGACAATCAAGACACTCACAGTAGGGTAATCTGGAGGTCAGAGTATCTGTTAAGGGAAACAGAGGTGTTTCCTCTTCAGTCTCAATTCTCTGTCAGATGGAAAACATTACATAATACTAAAAGGGATTATGAGTGTCTCGGTCTTCCACTTGAACAAACACATTCCATCAGCCATGACTGTAACCCAGTACTCAGGATGCTAAGATAGAGAAGAGCCACGATTCTGAGGCTAGGCTGAGCTACATAGAAAATTCCAGGCCAGCCAGGACTATGTAGTGACTCCAACTCCCTCCCCCAAATTTCCCAAAAAAACAAAATGACCTCTCAAACAACAACAAAAACATCGCCAGCCTCTGAAACATCACATTATCCATGTCAGGAGGATGAAAATCTAGCGCCCAGTTCCATAACTGCAGTTCTATAAGCCAAATGACTCAGGAAAAATTTAAAGGGGAATTTGGAGATAAGACTGACTTACTTGGGGGCAAAACAGATCTGAAGTGATTGGTGTCTATTTACATACTTTGTTTAATCTCTACTGTGGATAGTTCTCCCTGAAGGCAGGAGAGTTATCTGCAAGAAAGGAGGAATGTCCTAATTGTTGTGATTCAAGCCAACACTCACCTGCACCCTTCTAACACCTGCGCACCATATGCTTCCCAGCTGTCCTCAGGCAAGCCACTTCCTGTACTGGGTTCCCTCTGTGAACTCCCCCTCACCACAGCAGAGCAATGTCCCACTTGCCATGAACTGAAATCTCTGAAACCATGAGCCGAAGCAGACCTTCCTCTTTTGAAGATGAATGTCTCAGGTGTTTTGTTATAGTGATGACAAGCTGTGTGTTCTTAATTCTATTTAGACTCACTGCTAACTGGCCCCAAACCATTCTACTAGGAATCAGCAGAGATGAGATGATTGTGTTAGTTCACTTTTTCTTCAGCATCAAACATGCACAAATAATTATCATAAATTTAGAACAGCAAATTTTCATGAACCTAATATACATTCCTAACTAATATAGAAAAAAATAGAACATTAACCCCCCCCCCCAATTTCATAATTCCTGTCCTCAGATCCCAAAGGACTCTTTGTTACTACTCAACCCCAGAGGTCAAGAGGTTACCTGGGCTTTGTCTACCCTGGCATCTCTTACCTTCTCTTGGACAGCATGTCACTGAGATGAAGGCTGTCTCTTTGGTGCCTGGCTCTCTCAGGTGCCACCTCTCTGAGGTGCCCTGTAGCTGCTGCTACATTGACCAGCAGAGCTAGGGTTTGCTCTGCTTTACTGGGGAGTAGAGCTCTGATGTTCTAACTGCACAGTTCACTCACCCACCTCCTGCAGTGAAGCTTAGCTGTATTGTCCAGTGAGTACACACACACACACACTCTCACACTCACACACCACTTGCTAACAGTCCTGGAGTGGCTGTGAGGCAATGTGCAGTGTGGAGAGTGGATGTGAGGGAGTGTGCAGTGTGGAGAGTGGATGTGAGGGAGTGTGCAGTGTGGAAAGTGGATGTGAGGGAGTGTGGAGAGTGGATGTGAGGGAGTGTGCAGTGTGGAGAGTGGATGTGAGGCAGTGTGCAGTGTGGAGAGTGGATGTGAGGCAGTGTGCAGTGTGGAGAGTGGATGTGAGGGAGTGTGCAGTGTGGAGAGTGGATGTGAGGGAGTGTGCAGTGTGGAGAGTGAATGTGAGGCAGTGTGGTTATGTATAGCTTTTGGAAAATTTGTTTCAAGATAATTATATTAATCAAATATTTCTACAGCCCTTATTGTTACACATATGGAGCCAACTTAAGGCTACAGTAATACATTAAAATGCAGATTTTTTGTTGTTATTGGTGGTGATGTTTTGAACCGATGTAGTCCAGATGAACCTCAGCTCATGATTCCCTACCTTAGCCTCTGAGTGCTGAGATTTGTGCCACCATGAAGTTTATGGGTTGAGTTGTGTCCCCTCCAAACTGATGTGCTGACACGCCAGGCTCAGAGCCCTCAGAGCAATCCTATTTAGAAATAGGGTTAGTGGACCGAGGTTCCAATTTTTTAAGTTGGGAAGAGGCCACGCTGCAGAAAGTTCCCCCTCCCTGAAGGGAGAGGAAGACATCTACACAAAGTGGAAAGCCCACCATGGCTCTACAAGCAATGGAATGCCAAACACCATCTCCAGACAACCTAAGCAGCAGCAAAGGCCTGGATCAGACACAGGGCACAAGGCTCTAACTGTTCGACAGTCAGTTAGCGTCAGGGTGACATTCCTGCACGTTCTGTTGAGGAGGTGTTCCTTCCAGCAGGCCTGAGGGAGCCCGATTAGATATGTGCTTTCAGGGGGTTTTTCTTTTAAATCTCATTCTGGAAGCCATCTCCTGCATAATTTGTCATCTTTCTAAATGCTTGCAGAGAAGGTAAACAAATGACTCAGAGGACAGAAAAGCTTGGTGGTGGTGGTCAGCCCATTGTTACCACTACCCACCCCTCACACAAGTGAGGGCCTAGGCTGATCACAGGCATCCACATTGGCAGACAGACTGGACCTCCTCACTTGCCTTACACACACACACACACACACACACACACACACACACACACACACCACACTCACTCACATGTGCACACAACACACCCCTGGGGGGGGGGCGATGAGCACACCAGAGACCAAGCAAGCAGCAGCCTGCTACCATGTGGTTTGCCACTGGCCGGCAGAGGTGGGCCCGCACGGGATTCCCCCACTCAAACTGGAATCTAAGTTGAGAAGCCCGAGAGCTCTGGCTGGCTCAGAGGCAGCAGGATCGTGGTTTTTGCTATGGCTAAGCAGGCAGGTCGGGGAAGTGAGGTTCAACTGTGGCCCAGTGACCTTCTGCTCAGCTGCCTCGGAAAAGCAGTCATACCCCTCCACCTCTGCTGGTCAGCTGGAGAGTGTGGAGAGGCGGGGTCCAGCGACAGGTCAGTGAGGGAGGGAGCTTTCAGTCCCCCCCCCACACACACACAGGAGTGCAGATTCCCAAAGCTGAACATTCAGCCTATCCTCTGCTTTCTGACAGTGTTTGAGTCACAGATGAACCCCCAGCCCCAGTGGGCTAAATGCCTAGCCCCGCGTTGAGCGCCAGATATCGCAATAAATCTCACTTGTGATATACCAAATACAGGTTTAATATTTATTAGAAAGTAATTTGACACTCACAAAAACAGGTTATACTTTAGGAAGATACTTGAGCGATCAGATGGTCCAAGCTACAGATGGTGATCCAATCTCTCAAGAAGGCAGGAACAAACTGGGGTGCTCAAGATCCCAGCAGCCCTTCTTGAACCGGGTTGGCCACACCCCCTTCAGGAGCTTGCGACCCTGGATAAGTGTCTTCCGACCTTATCAGCTGACACCTGAATCCCACCACACACACACACACACCCCAAAATAAAATATTTAAAAATGTTAAGCACCCACTCTAACTCACCAGGCCAAGGTCACTTGACATGTCTGAGAGGATGAGGTCAGGCCAGGTTGGAGGGGCCACAGAACCATTGAAGCTGTGACAATTGTATTGAGAACAATCAGATGTTTAATACCATATCAGAAACAGACCTTAATGACAATTTTCAGGATCAATACAGTTGTAGTTGCCAGGAAACAATGATGTTTGCAAGCCATACAGGAGACATCAAGCATTCATGCTTCCTTGACTGTTAAGGGGACATACAGAGAAACACCAAGTGGCCTGAATGTGTCCCTGTCTGAGAGTGCATCGTTCCCTCAGGAACTGGAAAGCACACGCCCTTCAAGGTATCTAGGCCAAGTCAACTCCATGGTTCCTGGCAAAAAAATCCGTAGTTGTCTAGCGTTATGTATTTTGCAGTCTTCCCTGGAGGTTTGATGACTTCATCCCAAACTCCTCATCACTAAAACGTCTTTATGATGGACAGAGTTTTTCCAGCTGGACACAAACAAGGATCATCTGAGAATCAGATACCTCGATTCAGAAATTGTCTCCAGTAGACTGGCTGTAGGCAAGCCTATGGGGGACTTTTTAAAATGAATGCATTTATTCTTTGTGTCTTTCACATCATGCGTCTCATTCATTTTCTCATCCCTTTGCCCCCCAAATTAAATAAAATGTAAGAGAAAAGAGAGAGGGAAAAACAGTCTCATTATGGAAGCTGTAGTGTGATAGTGAGCCTCACAGTAAACCCTTTTATGCATGTATCTTTGCTCATTGCAGAGGGTCATTGGTCTGGTTAGAGGCCTCTGGTTTCTGCTACTCTATGGATGCTGGACTCTCACTGGAGCTCCTCTTGGTCATCCTGCTGAAACCCTGTGTTGTGGAGACCCTGCAGCTTTGGATCTGTAGGACGGGTCACTTCACGTGCTCTAGCAGATCACATAAGGAGTAGATGTTGAGATGAGCCAATGCATAACCCTGGTTCTGGGCCAGGGTAGTTGCAGGGTTAGTCAGCCCACAGCTCTCCCCTGTCCTCACCACCAGGGACCCCTTGCAGCAATGAAAAAGGGGTGGGGCCAGTTCTCCTGCTTTCATGTCCCCAGGGTCAGATTCCCACACCTTACACCTTCAGGGTCATCTCTACTGCGTTGCCCAGGTGTGATGTAGGGGCCATTCTCCTGAGTGCTGCAGCTGATGAGGGGCAGAGCCAGCTCTCCCACCTGCCCTGGGAGTTGATGGGGGAGGAGGGGAGCATCTCTCCTCTGCCCATGCTGCCACACGATAGATGAGCAATGGGGACAGCTCACCCATGCTCACAACTGTGGGGCTGGCTCATCCACACCTCTGCCTCCCAGGTGAGGTGCAGGGCATGCTGTCCCCAGTGTTTCAGCTTGTGGCAGCCAGGACAGCTGGGACACTTTCTTAAAAGTGATTGATGTAGTAGGACCCAACCTACTGTGGGCGGTACTACCCCCAGGCAGGTGGTCCTGAGGTGTGTAAAAAAGGCTAGGCATAAGGAACAAGCCACTAAGCAGTGTTCCTCTATGGCCTCTGCTTTGTTCCTGCCCCCTTTCATAATAGACCATGGTCTGTAAGGCAAATAAAATAAAAATAAACTCTTCCCTCCTTATGCTTTTGACCAAATCACAATAGAAAGCTAACTAAAGCAACTTTTGGGGCCCCTGATGGCTGACAACTGCCTAGGTGCTCACCACATTCACATGATTAACAAGTGAGTAAAATAAGAACAGACCACACCGTGTGGCACTCTACCCTGGGATGCTCCTGACTTCCTGTTTCTACAGCTGGACCTCGAGAACATTTACTGGTCATTTCAAATCGGTTGAGTGACATTTATTTTAATGGGCATCTTAAGAGACTTGATGTGATTAGCAAAAGCCATCTGTCTAGTGAAATC
Organism: Phyllotis vaccarum; assembly: GCA_033318265.1. Lineage (NCBI taxonomy): Eukaryota > Metazoa > Chordata > Mammalia > Rodentia > Cricetidae > Phyllotis > Phyllotis vaccarum. Next base: position 22,702,078 of record JARWLC010000012.1, on the reverse strand, counting down.
AGCCCAGTGACATCAGAACAGCCAGTCTATATCCTCAGCAGTGAGATTAAGGGGGAAATCTGGGTCAGCAGGACACAGGTTAGCACAGCTGTGGAGGCCGGCGGAGGAGCAGATCCCTGAGCTCAGCTGAGCTCTGCTGCAGTCAGGAAGTGTTAGAGGACACAGTCCTAGTAACAGGAAAGAAGGGAAGGAGGAAGAAAGGGGGAAGAGGAAGAGAGAGAAGAGGGAGGGAGGGAAGAGTAGTTTTTACATGCCAGCATCTAAAAGAGTTCCGGGCAACAGAACAGTGCTATGTGCTCCGTGTCTATCCTATGCTGGGAGCAGAAATAGGGAGCAGGTGTGTGTTTTGCTAAAAGATACTCTGCTCGTTTAAACCTTTCCTTTCGATTGAAAAATCCCACACAGTCTCCCATGGTAACATCTCAGAGAGCAGAGGCATGTGTGGAGGGAGGACCATGAGCAGGACAGGTGGTGCTAACAGCCATCCTGTCCATGTGAGGCATGGGCTAGCAGCTTTGTTCTAGGAAATGGACCTGGAGCTGGGTCCTCCATAGCCTGTCAGCTCTGGAGCTACAGGGTAGCTTCCTAGAGACAGAAACCCTTCCTGGGGCTATCATGACAAAAGACTGAGACCAAAGTTGCCTTTGATGTGACAGAGACATTTTTTTTTCAGTTGTGGAGGCCAGGAGTTCAAAGTTTTGCATGGGCTTGCTCTATGAAGGCTCAAGAAAAAAAGGGGGGGGGGTGCCAGCTTTAGTTTGCCCAAGATTAGTGACATTCCCACACAGCAGGACAGGTGGCCTCCCTCCGCAGCACACAGATGGAAGCCAACAAGAGCCACATCTGCCCAAGACACTTGGGCTCCTGTGCGCTTGTTCATGTTTGTGCCTTACTGAGTATACATCCAACATATATTTGCTGAATGAATGTCCCGCATCAGTAACTGGACTTGCAGCTTGATCCAAGGCATAATAGAAATTTTGTGCTAGTATACTGAGCCAAGTAATTGAGCGTAGTGCCTGGAGCACTCTCTGCTTGCTTCAGACAGTGTGCACATCCACACCTCTGCCTCCCAGGTGAGGTGCAGGGCATGCTCTGAATCTGTAATGGACTCATGGTTTTATTGCTGGGCCCTGAGTTATAGGAGCCAGGCTAACAGCTGAGCCAGATGTACCACCAGACTAACCCTCGTAGAAACCTTAACCCCCACCTGGGTTTCCTTGGGCAGAGGTCTTCTGCGTATGCCTCTGGAATTATTTAACAGATGAGAGACTCATAGGAGCCTGCCTGTCCTTGGCTCTCCCAGAGAAGTCATGTGAATGGAAGCTTCCTGGGAAAGTCACATTTGTGCTTAAGAACGTTCAGACTGATTGATTAGAATCATAGAGTTGGAATGTTGCAAGTCCAGAGGCAAATTATCGTGGGACATCTTTAGTCTCTTAACAGTTACTTCTGTGTCTGAGGTGACATCCTTGTGACTATCAGTGAAGCCACTGAAATGAACTGATTTATTGGGCTTGGAGCTTCTACCAAGCTCTAAGTAAGAGGCTGAGAGAGGCCTGCAGCACGGATCTCTGATTTCTATTGTAATTTGCCTACCTGTTGCCACTGAGATATATGGTAAATCTGCTCGCTTAAGCCTTTCCTTTCGATTGAAAAATCCCACACAGCCTCCCATGGTAACATCTCAGAGAGCAGAGGCATGTGTGGAGGGAGGACCATGAGCAGGACAGGTGGTTTTCTGTGATCCTGTAACTAAAAGGCTCATGTATCTGCTTCAACTGGGGGTGTGTCCTTCTGAGGCAGTTGGATCCATGGTCCTGTGGTCACTCATATTCAGCTTTGTAATAAGATACTTCATATTTTCTTTGGAATAAAACTTTGTTTCACATCAACAGTCAGTGTTCATCTTTTTCTTAGCCAAGAGTGTGACCCACAAATATGTCTGGTCAGTCCTTCCAGAGATTCTCCAGACCCAGGACTCCAACACACAGTCTGTAGAGATGCCTGGTGTTTTTTCCTACCTCTGGGCACTACCACCCCTGTGGCCCAGCCCCCAATACTCTTGCGCTCCATATCACTAACTCCAAAGCTAGCCCTCCGGGAGTATTGTGGCAGAAAGCATGGTGCCTATGGTGACCCGGGGACAGAGGGGAGCAGATCTCAGAGCTGATTGCTCTTTGGAATCTCTGGGATGTGTAGACGCAGACTAACTTATATAAGGAGTCACGACCCCAAGGCCTCCCTGGGCCTGTTACATATTGAGTAGTTGGCCAACCAAGTGCCTCGGTTAGAGTTCCCTGAAGACCTGAAGTCTCTCATAGACGGCCAGAGTTTGGTCCATAGTCCAGAGGCACATTCTAAGCTCCTCTTTTTCACTAGCATTAGCGTTTTTGGATGTATAAATTGATAAATATAATCATGAGCAGAAATGTCAATAAAATGGTCACAAAGTAGGAGGTCTAAAGAAATCCCTATTTGTTGCAAATTTTAAAAATCATCTGTTTCACTAGCCTGTCTACAGAGCAAGTTCCAGGACAGACAAGTCTACACAGAGAAACCTTGCCTCCAAAAGAAAAAAATAATAATAATAAAATAAAATAAAAATCATCTGTGTCAATAGATAGACTCAACAGCTGAGTTTAACACATTGCAATTTAGACAGATCACTACCATCTTCTTCACATAAAAAGCTGATGGAAGCTTGGGAGATGGTTCAGTTGATAAGTGTTTGCTATGTAAGCTAGAGTTTCTGAGTTCAAATCCCCAGCACTCATGTAAACCGATGGATGTGGCCGAGCACAATTGTAACCTGACTGCTGGGAAGCGCTGGATGGAACATAGGAGGCAGAGCAGAGACAGCAGGATTGCTGGGACTTGCTGGCCAGCCAATCTACCAGAAAACTGAAAGCATTAGGCTCAGTGAAATCCTCTCTCTGTGGGATAAGGCAATAGAGTAGGGCACACAATAGGAATTCCTCTGGCCTCCACATGTGTACACATAGGAGTTTGCACAGACACTCCACATGCACACATTCATATACCGTGTACAATATGTACACATGGCACTTGCTCCCCTACACAAAATGAATGGATCATCCAGTACACTAAAATGATCCAGAAGAAGATAAACAAGTTAGGACAATCCTCATCCCTGGATTCTGACCATATTCCACAGTGATGAAATCAGGTAGTATAAGATGGGTATCACATAGATGTGCAGCCAAGAAGAACAGAGCTAGGGCCTCCAAGAAAGTCTGCATGCCTGTGAGCTTGTGAATTAATAGCAAAACCAGGAGCAGCCTAGGGGAAGAACAGCCTTTCAACAAATACAAGAATTTTGGTTCCTCTGAATTGGATCAAGATCTAAATGTAAAACTCATGATGTAACATTTGGCTTCTAAGATAAGGCACCAAAATCCCAACCAGAAGATAGGAAGACTTGATAAAACTGTGATTAAAATTTAATCTTCAGTAATCCACAGAACTGGAGGGAAGATTTGTAAATCATTTATCAGGGAAGAGTCTGATGCATTGAAAATATACATATGCAGAATTTGCTCAACTCAACAATAATCAGAACTCAGTTTAAAAATGGGAAAAGAAAAAAAAAATGGAGCTAGGCACGGAGGGGTCTTGTGCCTAAAATCTCAGCACTTGGTGCCTGAGAGAGGAATACAGGAGGCAAGCCTGGGCTACATAGATAGTTTAAGACTATACAGAGCTACATAGCCAAACTGTCTGAGGGAGGGAAAGTAAAGAAGAGAAAGAGAGAAGAAAAGAGAAACAAAAAAGAAAGGGAAACAGGGAAATGTAGACGAAAGACTTAGGAAAACATTTTTTAAAACAGTATTTGTGAGTTTCTTCCATACTGAAAGAAAAAAAAAATGGTCCATCCAGTTGGCGTTTCAGGAGGTCCCAAATTCAAATTCAAAGGACTGGAGAGATGGCTTGTCAGTTAGGAATGCTTGTTGTTCTCCCAGAGGACCCTGGTTTGGTTTTTGGTAACTCCTGTTCCTGGGGATGGAATGCCCTTTTCTGGTATGTGTGGGCTCCAAGCCCTTAAGCGGTTTACAGACATACAGGCAGGCAAATCATTCATACACATAAAATAAAAATAATTGGTCCATAAAAATTACTCGTTCAAGTTTGTGCACTTCTGTGGGTAGGTTGCTGCCACATTCGCTTGCAGTAACATTTGTCCACACTCCTGAGGATGGAGGAAAGAGCATCAGAAACATAGACCCTTTCCACCCTGCTTGAGCACTGTGAGGGGGAGAGAGCCTTGGAGCAGGGGGACTCCTTCCATCCCCTCTGGTACAGCTGACTGCAAGCTGTCCTCCTTGAGTGGGATTCTTGACCTTGATGTTGGGCTGCTGTTAATAGTTAAAGCATACAACCAGCTGTGTCTTCACACTGCATCCAACACTCACCCCAGGGCCTAGCAAAGAGAACCCATACCATTTTCTTTATGCAGATGAGGATGACCCAAGTTCCTTACATTTTACAGACTACATATGTGTTTATGTGTGTGGCTACTAGTGTGCCTCAGCAGGGGTGTGGTGGGCAGAGGATGACTTGTAAGTCTTTTTTTGTAGGTGTTTGCTCTTTTTCTGTCTTGTGGATCCTGGGGATTGGGTTGTGGGGCTTGGCAGCAGACACCTTTACTCCCGGTCCCCTCCCTCACCCCCTTAGCATTGATAGTGGCTTGTCCTTGGCCAGTGGGCAAGTGACAATTCAGATATCTCAGTTTTTAAAACAGACAATGTTGTCACTGACCGGGAGCTGGCCTGAGTGACTGTCACCTACATGGCTTCTGGAGATAAACAATGACCTATGGGAGGGTGGGCTTTACCTGTCTTAGACTGCTTTCTGATGCTGTAAAAAAAATACCACAGGCCAAGCAGTTTATAAAGAATGAATATTTATTTAGTTCAGGCTCTGGGGGCTGATAGTTCAAGGATATAATGCCAGTGTCTGCTGAGGCCTTCAGGAAGCACATGACTCAGGGCCTCACTTGGGAGTCAGAGCTTCCTGTGTTGGCTCAAGGCTCCTGTCCTGTATTTATGAAGGATTAAGTCTGTCTTGAGTAACCCTGATAACCATATGACACTCCAATTGTTCTCATGAGACCCAAATCTAAGTGCCATCAGAAGATGAACTTGGAGACACAGCATCATCTGGGCAGGTATTCTCAGGCTGAGATGTGGAGTCAGAGAATTTCATGGCCCAGGATAGAACAGCTTAGAAGCTCAAATGTACCTTAGCCAGCTTCAAATCCAACTGCAGGGCAGACTCAGTAACAGCCTGGGGAGGGATGCCCTGCTGGGCGTGATTAGGTTTCCCCTTGTTTCAAATGGCCATCAGAAGTTTGCTCCATTGAGATGACAGAAGCTTTAGCCCCTCAGGTGGTGCAGGTAAGATGGTTGATCAGGTTAAGGTGCCTTCTGCCCAAGCCTGATGACCTAAGTTCATTGCCAATGCCCACATGGTCTGACTACAAGTTATCTTTACACTCCACATGTGGGGGTGATGGCGTTTGTGGACTCACTCCCTCAAATTAAATGAATAAAGTGTAATAAAACATAAAAAGCAAATGTAGCTCAGTTGCTGAAGTGTTTGCCTAGCATAAACAGGGACCCAAGTTCAGACCCCAGCATGGCACTACTGGTGTGTTGTGGCACCCATCTGTCATCAGTACCTGAGAGGGGGCGACAAGAAGATCGGATGTTCAGGTCATATTTGGTTAATGTGAAGCCAGCCTAGGTTTCATGAGACCTTATCTGAGAAAGAGGAGGAGGAGGGAGGGGGGGGGGAAAGGAGGGAGGAAGGGTGCTGTTTCCTCTCTTTCTCTGGAATTCAGTCTGACAGTGAGGAAGAAGTGATGCTACATGGTTCCCAAAGCCAAGGTCAGAACAGTTCTGGTATGGTCCATCAGGACTCTCCTGCTTGGAACCTTCTGCCTTCTGAGCAGTGGAAAGCCCAGTCATGGGAAGAAAGCTGGTGTAGGATTTCACAGGGGCTCAGCCAAACCCCACCTTGGGTCATCCCCGCTCAGGTGCTGAGAGTGAAGGAGCCTGCTATGTCTAGTCCTAGTCACACTCACCTTTTCTACTGTGTCTCCCTGTGCTTCACCCAAAGGCTGCACTGGAACCCCTGGAACCTGTGAACTCAGTGATCTCATTCTTGCCTCTGGGAACTCAGTTAGGTGTGTTTGCTACGCAACCCAGCATGGGGCATTGTTTGCTGAGGGAACTCTGGGGATAGGATCTTGGTGAGGTGGGATCTTATGCTGTAGAGCCCCACTATCTGGCTTCAGTCCCCAGCTCTGTGGCCTAACCTCTCCCTGCCTTGGATGCATCCCTGTGTGCAGCAAGGACAACAGACCATCTCCTTCAACTCTGGAGCTGAGGGTCTCCATGCACAAACAGCTCACTGGAAGTGCGGTTAGCGTTTTCAATGCAGGCTAGTCAGGGACTCAGCACAGGAGGATTTAATAATGCAAACTTCAGGGCCCTTGTACATTTCTTTGTCCTGAAGGGGGATAGCTGAGAAAGACAGGCCGTGTTTCAGAGCTTCTGCAGGAGGCCGGGTAGAGCTGGGTACAATGCCTCACCAGAGGGAGGGAAGTCAGAAGTTGAGAAGATAGTAAGATTGCTTTGGTGCACATTTATTTAGTTACATGTGTTTACGTACGTGTGTTTAGAGAGACATGTAGCCCAAGGAAACCAGAGGGGGGTCCTCTGGTAGACAGTTGAGAGTCTGCAATGTAGGCTGGGTATCAGAGTATCACTGATGACCACCGGGCTGAGATCAAAAGCTCATCCTACACAGTGGGTAGAAACATATGTGGTCGGTATAGAACAATCTAGACCATTCTCAGGGGCCTGGTTCCCCTCAGATCACCTGCTAGGGCAGGGACCCTCTCCTGTGTTCCCTACCTACAGGGCATGTAACAGAAGGTTTGGAACCTCAGGTCCTCTGTGCAGGTGCATGTGTGTGTTTCTTAAGTCTGTGAACTTTCTCTTGGTGGATCTCGCATGTCCTGGGCATGTCAGTAGCCTCCAGCTTACATCCTTGCTTTTCCTGGTCCCCAAATGGCAACAACCCTTTCCTGTGGCCAGGTTCCTCCCCTCAGCAACAGAGCCTGGAGAGGCAGGTCCTCAGTCATACAAGACAACCAAACCCAGGGAGGCAGTGAACAGAGTTTTAAGATCCTTGAAATTACATTGATGAAAACCCTACTTACAATAAACTCCTATTGCGCAGCAAATCTGTGTGAACCATCTGCCTTTATTAAAGACCATGATTTGATGGCTGTCCCATAAAGGACACTTGTGAAAACCACCGCTACACCAGAAAGGAGATTATATTATAATCACTCTGGGTTCCCGAATGGTTAAGCCTCATTGTGCCCATCATCGCACATAGTGGGTTCTTAATAAGGGTGAGTGAATAACTGGATAAAGGCACTGGCGGTTATGAGGACCTAATTAAAATCTTTCCAATTTAAACCTCCCAGCTGGAGGCAGCTGGGATTTCAGACACCACCCCTGCATGGCCGTGCTGGCTTGTTCTGTAGATTGGAAGGAGAGGCAGTGAGAAATGGAGCAACAGCTGGGGGCCCTGTCAGCAGGATTAGGCTGGCACTTGACTCCAAGGACCTCAGTGATATGATTGGCAGTTGTCACACTTAGTGGGGACCATGAAGACCTTGGAATTGGCCTCTGACATCGCAGACAACTAAAAAAACGAAGTAGTCTTGTGTCTTTGGCAACCACAGTCCCCTATGGCAACTTGTCCTAGGAATGCCACCATTATTGACCTTCCTGGTCATTGACCCCATTTGTGGCAGCCCTGGACTTAGCAGGCACTTTCTGCTCTAGCCTAGCTGAAAGTACAGTCAAGCAGCTTGACTCACTTCTGACTCTTGGGAGCTCTTGGGGGACACAGCCTGCCTGGAGGGCACTGCTTTACTATGCTATCATTTGTGAATTCTCTTCACTCCTAAGGCACAGGCTCTGTGGTGGTTTAAGAGAAAATGGCCTCCAAAGGGAATGACATTATTAGAAGGTGTGGCTTTGTTGTTGGAGCAGATGTGGCCTTGTTGGAGGAAGTGTGTCATTGTAGGGTGGGTTTTGAGGTCTCATCTCTGCTCAAGTCGCACCCAGTGTCTCAGTTCACTTCCTGTTGCCTGATGATCAAGATGCAGGACTCGGCTCCAGCACCGTGTCTATCTGCATACCACCATGTTCCACCATGATGATAGTGGACTACACCTGTGAAAATGTAAGCCACCCTACTAAATGTTCTTATTTATAAGAGTTTCGTGGTTATGGTGTCTCTTCACAATGATAGAAACTCTAACTAAGACCGGCTCCTTTGCCAGTGTCAATTGTGGGACTGTGGACTTGACATGTAGGTCTGCTGCTGTCCCAGATAATGTTCCAGTAATGGGTCTCAGTGGCACAAGCCTCAGAATGAATCTTCCTCAAGAACCTAGAACTCAGGGAGCATGTGTGTATCAGGAGTCCCAGTCTGTGAGCCGCAAAATGGATGTCATTCTCTGAGGATTGGTCTGAATTCTAGAAAGAGCTGGGTCTAGGGTGCTAAGCTGTTGATCAACTTTGGAACATGCATTTTTCGGTGGAAATTGAATGCATTTAAATCCATCAAACTGATTTTCTTAAGTATCTTCAACCTTAGAAAACCTTGGTTTTCTAAGTCTAATGCAGATTCCCCCATAGAGGTATGTAGTGTGTTTGTCAAAAGTACATTTCTTGGGGCAGTGAGATGGCTCAAAGGGTACAGGCCCTGGTGGCAAGGTTTGACATCCTAATTTCAACAGCACCTCCATAGTGGAAGGAGAGAACCAACTCCCACAAACTGTCCTCTGACCTCCACACACCCACTAAGCCCCCTCCCAGTAAATAAATAGATAAATAAAGGTGGTTTTAAAGTATATTTTTTCAGATAGCTGGGACAATGTGCATCTATGTGGGAAAGAAATGTAGTCATGTTCTTTGAGGGCCTGCCCACGCTACCCCCAAGAGACACTGGAGTACCCTGCAAAGCATTTTAGCTCTAGAAAACAGCAAGTTTTGGTGTCTACAGATGGGTCCCACTTCCTGTTTTCTGTCTTCAGAGGGAGTGGCTGCTGAACCACTAGCTCTGGCCCCACTATGACAAGGCAGGATTTATTTACTGGGATGAAGCATTTGCTAGATTAAAGTTGTGATTTATTTCCTGCTCTCTCTCCTAAATAGTGACATTCAGGTCACCTTGAGTTTCTGTGACAAACTCATTATCAGTCCTCCCAAGTTCTTGTCTTCCCCCTACCTTCTGAGGGGGCCTCCAGCTATTGCAGTGAAATTTACTCCCCTTGACAGCCAGAGACATATTAAGCAAAAACAGAAGCCAACAGATTTCTGTAAAAATCTGGGTTTTCGGAGAGGAGGCAGAAAAATAAATGCATCTTTCTCTCGTTTCTTGTTTTTCAAAGGTGCGTGCAATGTCTGGCGCTATGGTAGCCCATATGCAAACAAGAAACAAACCTTAAAACAGAGAGTCCAGCTGACAAGAATAAAGACAAAATTGGGCCCTTGGTGACAGCATCCACAACCAGGAGAACCTGTGCTGGCTTCTCATAGCATCAAACCCAGAAAGACTTAATACACAGACTACTCCTCCATTCAGTAAATGCTAAGTGGAGCTTTGGAGACAAGGAAAGCACCCCAAAACACTCAGAGAAGGGGAAGAAGAATCAAAGATCCATACTGGCAGATCTTGTTAAAGAATTTTGGAATCAGTGGCTCTGATGTCATGTCAGTCTCTGACTTTAAAATGCACTAAAGCAACTTGACATTGTAGCGTTAAGTTGGCCATGGTGATGATGACACCATCAATTTCACATCACAGTGTTGAGTTGGCCATGCTAAGGATGACACAGGTAATCTCAGTGCTTGAGAAACTGAGGCAGGAGAAACTCCAGTTTGAAGCCAGCCTGGAGTTTGTACATGCCTCAGGTGTTGGAGTCAGGAACTGGGTGATACTGGTCAAGGTCCCTGTTAGGGGAGTGAGAAGTCTGCCTGTTGGTTATGTGCCAGCTCTGTGCAAGGGGCTGTACCTGCATCACCTCACTCCATTGCTGTGGCCATCTTGACAGCAAGGTCTTTTTAAAAATAATTTATTTATTTTATGTAAATTAGCTCTTTGCCCGTATATATGAGGGTGTCAGATGTCCTAGAACTGGAGGAGCAGACAGTTGAGAGTTGCCGTAATGGTGCTGGGAATTGAACCTGGGTTCTCTGGCAGAGCAGCCAGTGATCTTAACCTCTGAGCTGTCTCTCCAGCCCTGACAGCAGGTCTTAGTCTTCCTCTTTCATACATTGGAACCCCAAATTTCAGAGTGTCTGAGTAACTTTTCCAAAGTCTCACAGCAGGTGGAATTGATCGGCTTCCTGACATTCCTGTTGCCCATCCAAGCAGCTCTGTGCCTTGCTTGGCTACAGGTAGCTCTCAAGTTCTTAGAAGACATCTGTTGGCAAAGAGCTTTGGGTCACCAGGGAGGCGGATCCCCACCCTCTTTTCCCCTCCTCCTCCTCTGTCTCCTCCCTCCATTTTCCTTCTATCATTCTTTTCTCCCTTCACTTTATAATCTTGCCTTTGCTGTGTGAATTTAGGGCGCTCTGGACTGTTTAGAGAACTCGTCAGCAAGGAGTTGTTGAAAGAGACAGTAATAGACATGCAGCTATGATTCCACTAATCCTGTGTTCATGAGAAAGCCACCCAGGCCCATCTGTCTAATTCTCTCATCAGAAAGGAAAATAACCGTTATGATTAAGCCACTCCGAGGACAGTTACAGGATTGCCTTTCTCATAGCAACGTATGGAGATCATCTCAAGGTCAGAGTGATATGGATATAGCACAGGAGTGAATACTCTTAACACAAAACATGCTTTAATTAGCTTTATTTCCACCCAAAGCATCCCAGAGGCTGTGCTGTGGCCAAGTGAATGAATCTGTAGGATGTGTGTAGGAAGATTGAGAACACATCAGAACTTCACAGGTCCAAACCTGCACCTCCTTATGTTACCATCTCACGTGGCATCCATGAGCAAGCACTGGCAGAGACTAGATCATGCTGTGGGTGTGGGTGACTTGTGCCCACCACTCATTGCTGAAGTAAGTCATTCACTTCATCAGTTCGCAAAAGGTTGATCTGTAGGTAATTAACACGAGATTGTACTAGGATAGCATAGGCCTGATGCAGTATGCCTGTGGCCCTTATAGAAATGCTTGCGCGCGTGCGTGTGCACACACACACACACATACACACACACACACGGGATGTGGTGTAAAGGTTGGTTGCAACTCAGGCAGAGAGAGCACAACCCAGCACGGGGCGTTGTTAGCAGGGAGGTTGGAGTGGACAAAGCAAAAAAATCAAGTGAAGAACCAATACTGTTCTAATCTCAAGTGTGATGGATGACAATGGGATTAATCCAGTTTGAGATCCAAAAAATATTTTCAAAGTTTGTATGTGGAAGATGAATTCATTTAAGTGCCAAGAGTGGCAGAATCCTGTCCCCTGACGAGCTTGAGAAATCTTTCAGGTTTCACTATGCATCCTATAATGATATCATCATTCAGTTCAAACCATGGTGGTACAGGTTTGCTTATCTGTTTTGACAGCTAGATCTTTTTTATTAGAGAAATGGGCTTCAAGAGGTAGGCTTAGGGCATCACTGCACAGCTTGTTCCCTGGCACAGCCTCCAGAATCCTGTGGCTTCATCACATCTGGAAGCCCTGGAGGGCTAGAGAAGGGTTCCATGTGCAGGACTTTGATGGCATCATCTGCTCAGAACACAGGCCTGCTGCGGCTGGGGATTGTGGCTCTGATGGCTGGCTGGGGAACTCACACTCCCAAGAGTTTTTCTGTCATCAAAGAACTGGTCATCCTGGCCATCCTTGGACAGTCGCTGCTCACCATTGGCCACTTGAGAACAGCCTTGAAGATGTGTTACAGCTCAAACATGATGCTGGAGTCCTAGGTGTCTGTGAAGATGGTGTTCTTATGTGCTGGATCATGAAAAACACACCCATCCTGGGGGCTACTTCTGGCTCCAGGCACCTGGTGGCACAGGGTTTGTAATCCTGGCACTCAAGCTGAGACAGGAACACTGTGAGCCAAGAACAATTGGAACTACGTGGTGGTGAGATCCTTTATAAAGAGATAAATAAAAATACTAAATCAAGATGCAAGCATTTCAGAATGGAAGTTGTCTCCTGGTTAGAGAGATACAGGAGATACCCCTAGGGGAGGAGGCTCCAGGTCGCGCCCCACCCCCAGAGGATGTTGTGAAGGGCCTCAAAGGTCTTTACTACTCTCTTCTCGCTGCCAGAAAGAGAGGCGCTGTCTGGGCTTATGTTGGCCAGACACAGGGAGAAGACATCTAGTAGATTTCTTGTCTGGGCCCGGGATGTGACTGTTACTGTTTGTATGGCAATGAATAGCATTCCCCAGCTTCCTAGCTACTTATAACTGAGAAGGTCCTCATTTGGACCTTTAGTTAAAATAAGATTGCACTGGACTAGGGTGGCCTCTGACACAACAGGACTAGTGACCTCAGGGCATGTAATGAAGGCATCCAGGTGAAGCCATCAATGAATAGAGAGAAAGGGTCTTTGATGGCAGAGGCCAGGATGGCAATGACATGGTGGATGTGTCTACAGGGAACACAGAAGTGTGACACCGAGGCCAGCCTCGTAGAAGGAGGCCAGGGATAGGGTCTTCCCACTGCAATTCTGCAGGGTCCAGTGTCACTGACATCTGAAATTCTGCTGTCCACAACCCTGAAAACATAAGTGGGCTGTTTCTAAGCCTCCAGCTTGAGATATTTTGTTCTGCCATCTGCAGGACATGTACACCTGGTCAAGGCCATGAACATCTGCTTGGTGCCCCAAGCTCAAAAAGATTGTCTGGACAAGGATGTTGCTGAAGAACTATAAACTTATGGGGCTACCATGCTAACAGAAGCAAACCCCTGCCACAGAAGAGGGCAGGGACAATGTCCAGAATTTGGAGAATAATTCTGTTCTGGTGAGGTTTAGTTAGTTGTTTGTTTGTATTAAAATAGGATCTCCCAACTCACCACACAGGGACCAAGAACATAAACTATGGCTGAAGGGTCCAGGTAAACCCAGCAGCCTCTTTCTGAGGCAGCATAGGAAAGGGCCACAGAGCCATGACATGGTTAGCTCCTGGGTGCAGAGCACAGTCACTCTTCAGTTCCACCTGCTTTCCAGCCTCCACCCTTCTCACTGGACACCAGCCTACCCTGCAGCTCGTAACTTGTGTGGTTCCCATACGAGCAGCCTCTCACCCTGGCCAGATGATCTCAACGTGCAGAGGAGAGGCTTCCTCTCTGCCTGTTTGCTGTCCCCTTAGAACTAGAACGGAGGGAGATTAGGGGTTGCTAATTTGGGACCGGGACTGATGCGCTATAAAAAGCAAGGAGGCTTTGGGATCTGCAAGCCATTTTAGAAATGCATCCCACACACAGAAGGGATGAAGTCAGGGGGATTTGTCTCTCTCTTCACCTTTTCCTCTTTAAAGATCTTCAAGCACCTTCCCTGTCATCCTTCACTGATGTCCCTGACACAGAAGCTCTGGGTGGAAGGGTCAGAGGTGACACACTCAGGCCTCTCAATCCAAGGCCAGTAGCACCTCACCTGTCCTGGGAATCCGAGGGACCCAGAAACATGGGAGGAAGTTTAAAACAGTTTGAATGGGGGTAGTAAGGAAGTGACAAGTAGAAGGAGGGCTGGCCCGAGTGTGATGTTCCCACCAGGAGGACATTGGCAGGTCAGAAAATCTTTAAGCTTCGGGGAAGAGTTGTGTGAGTTGGGCTCTCTGGTAGGACCCTGAGAAAAATCACCCCGAGTTCTTACCAGTGGCATTTTACCAATCAAACCTCCCCCTGACCCGTTGTGTGTGTGTGTGTGTGTGTGTGTGTGTGTGTGTATGTGTGTGTAGGTGTGTGTGTGTGTGTGTGTGTGTGAGAGAGAGAGAGAGAGAGAGTGTGTATGTGTGTAGGTGTGTGTGTGTGTGTGTGTGTGTGTGTGTGTGTGTGTGTGTGTGTGTGTGTGAGAGAGAGAGAGAGAGAGAGAGAGAGAGAGAGAGAGAGAGAGAGAGAGAGAGCCTGGGACATCATAGATGTCTCCTCTCAGTGTGTAAAGCTAACTGGAAGAGGACTTCTCTGTTCTTCAAAGCATCACACGGACTTTAGAGAGACAAGAGGGGCAGGCTTTATGGGGAAGTCTGTTTGTTTCAGCGCCAAGGCCAGTAAGTAGCTTGGGCCCTGGCCTTGACAGAGCCAGTTCCAGGTCCTCTGAAGAAAATGTATAACATAGTTTTTTGTTGTTGTTTTGGATTTTTTAGATTAACCCCAAAGTGTGTTTTCTCTTTTCCTGTCCATTATAGGCTATTTGGCATTAAGGTGAACATTACTTTCTGGAAAGCTACTAGCTGTAAAGAGGCCTGTGTGAGCTCAGTAATAAATCCCAGGATGTTTGTTCTGGGACATAATATATGCTATACAGCTACTGGGAACAATTCTGAAACACACCCAGGATGGTAAGAAGAGAAGCTGGAGCTCAGAAAAGTCATAGACTTGATCATATGTTACCACTTGACTCGGCGGGGAACCCCTGGGCTGGGACCTCAGTGCGGTAGGACCAGCAGCCTCCGACGGCCCTCCTGAGACACGAGGCTGCTCCTGTTCCTCCTGACACAAGCCCAGGAGGGTCTGGTTTACAGGGTGGGAGCAGGAAGTGGTAACATCATGGACACTCCAGCATAGGTAGATGCTGTGGTGGTGTCCTTGTCCAACGATATTTTGTCTTAAGGACCAAAGATAGTGTCATGCTGTCCATTAGCAAAGGCATCCTTAACCCAGTCTTCATGGGGAGTGATGGGCATGACCAGGATGAGATGCTTATTTCTACAAAAAGGCTATCCTGTGGCAGTCTTACTCACCTGGTCTCTTACACTAAACTACAATGACTTTTTTACTTTCCATACTCTGTAGTGTCACATGATAATATACTGTAACAATAAAATAAATATGGGCAGAGATGTAGTTCAGTGGTACAGCACCTTCCTGGCATGTATGAGGCTCTGAGTTAAATTCTCTGCATCATAGAAACAAAACAAAAGAAACCGAATATAAGATAATAATAAAATAGTATGTATGATGTGTGTGTATATATACATATATATACCTAATGGTTATATGCATTCATTTATATAGGGTAGCATAATTTATATTTTTATGTGGTTTTTTTTTCTTTTCTTGTGGCTGTGATAAAATACCTGGAAGAAAGTACCTTAAGGGAGAAAAGTGTACTTTGACTCATGATTCTCTACTTCAGAGCATCATGGGAAGGGGTTACAGTGGCAAGAGCCTCAGGTAGTTGGTCTTGTTCCATCCATAGTGCAAAAAAGACAACAAATGCACTCAATGTTAGTCTTCTGCTGCTCAGGTTCTCCACATTTTCACAGCCTAGAATCCCTGTCTAGGGAATGGTGCCACTCACAGTGGACAGTTCTCACCTCAGTAAACACAAGCAAGAAAATTCCCACAGACATACCTGGAGGCCTATCTCCCAGGTGATTCTAACTACCATCAAGTTGACAATCAGCAATAATGTGACAGTATGGTATACTAGTCATTGACTTTCTTTGGCTATAATAATTAATTTATTTAATCCAAAGCACCAAAAGTTTATCATTTCAATATATAACCTATGTGAAATTATTAGCTAAGTATACATATTTTTTATTACTAAGCCCTAAAATTTCTCTCTTCATGTTCATTTTCAAATACCTCTCTACTTAGAACAGCCACATTCCAGGTGACTTGTAGCTCTACATGGAAAGTGGCAGCTCTGTTGCCTCTGACCTCTAAAAGGTGAATGATCCAAAAGTGTATTTCCTGTTAGAGATAAGAAAAACATGCCCTTCCTCCAAGCACCTCACACCAGGATCAAGCAGGAAAGATATGGGAAACAGCAGGGACTTAGAGGGAAGTCTCCAAACTTAAATATCTCGTTCACTTGCTGCTTTTCAAGGAGCCAATATGACTTTCACCCAATACAATTCATGCTTATGTTTCAAGCTAGCCCTTTGGAGTATCCTGCTCCCAGCATCTTCAATGACCTCTGACCTTATCACAAGCTCTAGCTCTAGATATCAAGGATGCAGCTTTTTCTGTCATCATTTGCTGTGGGACTATGCATTTGTACACTGTAAATATTTGTCACTGTAAATGCTGGTTTAGTAAAACGCTGACTGGTCAAGTAGCTAGACAGGAAGTAGAGGCAGGGCAACCAGACTAGGAGGATTCTGGGAAATGGAAGAGCAAAGGAACAGAGGACAGTGAGATGCAGAGGAAGTGGGATGAGAATGCTACCCTGAGCAAGAAGGTACCAAGCCATGTGGCTAAGCAAAAAGAGAGATATGGGTTAAAGTATAAGAGTTAGCAAGTAATAAGCCTGAGCTTATTTGACCACATAGTTCGTAATTAATATAAGACTTTGTGTGATTATTTGGGGCTGCTGCTCCGGACCTCGGGGCTGGGCAGGGCCAGAAACATCTGACTACAAATGGCATTCCAAAGTGGTGCATCTATATCCACGTAGAGCCTAAAAAAGGGTTCTGAATAAAGAAATGGAGCCCAAAACAGCTTCCTAGTATCATTTCCATCCTCTAGACTTCTTATTTCTTAAGTTTAAATATATTAGTGTGCTCCAGCCTGACTTTGGTATAATTTTGTTTTCCAGCTTTAGTTGAGGCTGACTGTACCCTAACATTTGAACCCATGCTTTTGAGCCATCTTCTTTCTAGCTGGAGGAATTCCCATGAACAGGTGACAGCCCTTTTTAATTACTTGTGTACATGTGTGTCTGTATGAGGATATGTGCATGCATGCAGTTGTTCCTCAAGACTGGAAAAGGGGATGCATTGTATGATGCATTGTACCCCCTACGGCTTGAGTAATGGTGGTTGTGAGCTGATTGATGTGGGAGCTGGGAAGTGAACTTGAGTCCTCTGCAAGAGCAATATGAACTCTTAGCCCCTGAGCTATTTCTCCTCCAGGTGACACCTTAATTTCTACTCATTTGAATATCTTAAAATTGCTTCATGGAACCTTCTGGTGACTGGCACTCCTAAACCAAAAAGAGGTCTGCTTATGACTTCAGATAAGACGTTATTCAGCAAAATTCATGTGTCACTCACCATGTTCTCCTGAGTCCTGACAGCCTTCATTGCCTTTGCCAAGGCACTTTGTGAGTGCCTGATGCCACAATGTTCTGAAGGGATGTGGTCCCTTGTCAATCAGTGCCTGGTTCGCGTGCTACAGAAAGCAGGGCACAGCCGTCTCTGCCAGGGTTTCTTTCCTTTCCTTTTTTACATAAATTCTTATGTAATCCAGCACCTGCTCTGCACAGGGCCATCCTAGCCTTCCCCATGTTAACTATGAGTGCCACACACACTGTCACAGCCACCCACATTCTCACACCCTTTCTTGCTCAGATGCATATGGCCACAATTCTAGGGATACTCATGTGCACAATCATACACAAACACACACACTCACTCTGTGTGTCTTTCTCTGTCCCTCTGTTTTGTGTGTCCCCCCCCACCTTCCCCCACATACGCACATCCCTTCTGGGGTCTTCTATACAAGATTGTGTCTAAGTACGAATGTGCATGAGTGTGTATGAAATAATGTTGGTGTACAAGTGCGGCTGAGTGTTCATGCTTGAGAAGTGTAGAACATGTGTGTGCACACGTGAGTGTATGACTCTTCAGCAGGCATTAACACCTTTGGATAAACTGTGAGTGTTAGGCCCTTGGCACCTCTGTGAGGGACCAGGCTCCTTTCTCAATGCTTTTTAGGTCTCTGACCTTGCTTGTGGCATCTGCAGGTGCCCCATACTCCTAGGCTGACTCTGAGCCACACACATCATCTAGGACACTCTGGTGCTAAGATAGGAATGAACTTCTTGCTAGAAGAACATACTGTGCAAGGTGGAAAAGGAGGAAACAGAAGCTCCCACGCCTCCTGCGCACAGGCTGCAGCAGGCAGAGGGATGACTGATGGCTGAGTCTTAGGCAGATGTGGGAGCAACCCCAGCCAAGGCTCCGTTGCTCTGAGGCTTAATTAGTGCTCTTCATTATTTTATGTCAGTCTTCTTCCAATGAGTTGCTGCAAGTATCATTTTAGGATCACTCTGGGCTCCCTACCCCCTACACTAACAAATAGTCATTTAAAAATAGCCCAGTAAAATTCAACCCAGAGCAGGACACATTTGACAATACGTTTGGGATGGTTTGAGATATATATACTCTATATATATATATATCAATATATAGAGTCTAATAAGCTCGAGAGAGAGAGAGAGAGAGAGAGAGAGAGAGAGAGAGAGAGAGAGAGAGAGCATTTAAACAGCCCGACTTGTTCACTGTATTCACTGCTTCCGCAGAAAGGATCTCATAGGGATGCAGCTGGGGTTTAGATAATTGTTGTCAAGACTTCAGTGTACTCCACTGTGCTAAGAATCCCACCAGCTTCACACCCCAAGGTGATTCTGCAACCTCCCTGACCAGGTGTCACCTGCCCCTCTGCTTCCTCCAATGCCCACAGCCTCATCTCACAGAATCTTCACCATTGCCAGGCCCTGCCGTTTGGCTCAGTCCGATGGGGATGGGTAGGCTCCCAAGCTAGAGCTATGTGGTGAGCTATGATGCATTGGCACAGGGAGCTTTGGCCAGCCAGGGACGGGCTTTGCTGCCTTGCTTTTGAGGATCCATGAGGAAGAAACAAAAGTGAAAACTGAGACATCGTCCAAGGATAGAGCAGGGGCTGGAATCCGATGCCTCTGGCTTCTACAGGCTCCCAACACTCAGGTGCATAACCCCCCCCCCCCCCACACACACACAGAGACAGACAGACAGACACACCCCACACACACCTACACACAGAGAGAGAGAGAGAGAGAGAGAGAGACACACACACACAGACAGACAGACAGACAGACACACAGAGAGAGAGAGAGAGAGACAGAGACAGACAGACAGACACACACACACACATACACCCCACACACTCTTAAAAAGTACTCTTAAAAAGAAAAACTTCCAGCAATAAGCATTGGGATGGTCAACCTATTAACCAGTAGCTCCAGGGACATTCTGCAAACTATTCAGTCCCATCATACTAACCCATTTTCTGCTTCACTTGACTACAGTGAAGTGTTATCTGCAGCCCAGAACCTGGATGAGTTAATCCTTGCTGTATGTATTCACATGCAACATTTAAATACAAACAGCAGGAGACTCGGAGTCATGTTTATTTGCATTGCAATTATTTGTGACAAGTGGGCTAAGGTGGGTACAACACCGGGGCCTAGGATCAGGACTAGTGAGTTAAGGTCTGCAACGTGTGTGGCGCTCCCTGGGGCTGCTAAGAGGTGAGGCTTGTGCATCACCATCAGAAGCAGCTCGGTGGCAAGATTGAGATGAGTAGAAATCTTCAGTTAGTCATTTCTTTTAAAAATCAACAAATCTTATAAAAATTAAGGAGACTTTTTTGTCCCCACAAATCAAATTACGCTTTGCTTCCTTTGTCCAGCATCAATACTCTGTGAGCATCTGGTTATTTTTGGATGGAGTTTCTCTACTTCGAGGGTGATCTCAGACTTCTTAACCCCACCACCCTTCTCATGGGCCTGCCACACACAATACACCATATGCTTTCCGTAATAGTATTTAACATCATGAAATACGTGACAGTGTGAGCAAAGAGCTATCAATGAGCTGTGCCTATGGCTCTAATTTCAGCTATATCCTTAAGAGACTGGTGCAGGAGGACTGGAAGTCCAAAGCCTGCCTAGATACCTAGGCAGGATCCTGTCTCAAGGATCTTGAGGAAGCCGAGACAGAAGAATCACTAGGAGCTGTAGGCTAGGGTGGGCTAATGAGTGGGACACTGTCTCCAAAAACAAACAAAAAGTACAGCATTGGCATGTAACCTCTGTGCATCCTCTTAGAGAACTCAGATCAGCTCTAGATGTGAGTGGCTTACAGCAACTGCCCTGCATTGCTTTGGGAGCAGGGACCACAGGAAGTATCTCCATGTGCTCAGTGCAGACACGGTGTTTTTAATCATTTTTTTCCCCTGGACAACATATTTTGATCATATTCTTCCCCTCCCCAACTCCTCAGATCCTCCCCACCTCCCTACCAACCCAACTTCATGTTCCTTATTTCTCCCAAGTAACAAAAAATGCACAAAAACAAAACAAAACCCCAAAAGAGAAAATGTAGTATGAGGTTTCTAGCCCGGACTTTTGGGCCTAACCTCAAGGTTTAGGCAGACCCACAGACAGGTAGAGACACACAGATGCTTACAATAGTTTTAGGCTGATCGGCCAAAGGCCCAGGCATATCACTTGCTAACTCTTTACCCTTAAACTAACCCATGACTCTTATCCTGTTCAGCTATGCAGCTCGGTACCTTTTCTCACAGCAGCATAGTTGTCCTCTGCTTCTTCTGGCTTCTCTCTGGCATTCTGCCCTGTTCCACCTGTTCCTAGAGTTTTCTTAGTCTGTTAGGCCCACCCACACTTCCTGTCTGCCTTTGGCCAATCAGCACTTTTTATTAAACTCATAGGCGGGGACAATTATTTACAATGGAACAACATAATCCCCCTACAAGAAAGAATGAAAAATACCCAAACAAAATATGCACAGAAAACAAGCAAACAAAACCCATGGAGGTCGTTTTGTGTCCGCTAACTACTCCTGTGCCTGGGCCTGCCCTGGATGGTGGTTGTTATACTCAGTGACACTCCACTGGAGAAAATGGATTTTCCCTTTCCCAGCAGGTACCAATTTCAAATAGCTTCTGAGTTAGGGATAGGACTCATGTCCATTTCCCCTTTTCAGAATAGGGAGCCTGCCTGCTTGAATCTGTGCAGGACTTGTGCATGTTGTCACAATTTCTGTGAGTTCATGTATACGCCAGTCGTATTCCTTCTGGAAGACACTATTTCCTTGGAGTCATCCATCACCCTGGCTCTTGCAATATTTATGCCCCTTTTTCTTCATAGCTCCTCAGTTCACATTGGAGAGACATATTAAAGACATCCCATTTAGGGCTGAGTTCCAAAAGTCTCTCAATAATTGCATATCATCCAGCTGTGGGTTTCTATGTTATTTCTTCCTACTTCAAGAAGAAGCTTCTTTAACGAGGGTGGGACAATGCTCAGATCTGTGAGGATAGCAGTATGTCATTAGGATTCACTTTGTTGCTATGTTTCGTTAGCAGAATAATAGTAGTAGGTTTTCTTCTAGGGCCCATTACCCATGAAGTTTCAGGTCCTTGGCCACTTCAGCTGTGTGGCCATCTCGTGAAGTGGCCTTAAATTAAGTTTTTAAACAAGTGGTTAGCTCTCCCATAACATTTGTGCCACTGTTGCACCGGTATATCTTGCCTCTGTCATATGTCATAGAGTTTGGATGATATTAATTACTTTTCTCCTTTAGATGCATGCAAAGTACCTTACAGCATCATGAATGCTAGCCAAAAGGGGTGATACTTCTTGATAGGCACCAATTCAATTTCTCCATGTTCAATGATTTAAGTAGAATCTTTAGCAATAGGGTCTTTCCATCAAGTTGAGGAAAGTAACCAATAGCCTTGTCAGTAGCCTGTGCTGTTTGATGGGAGGTGTCTAAGGGACCCTTTGACCACTGATTCAAAAAGATGTAAACCATTTTTTAAAAATAATTTATTTTTATTTTATGTCCATTGGTGTTCTGTCTGTATAAGGCTGTCAGGTCCCCTGGACCTGGAGTTACAGACAGTTGTGAGTTGCCATTTAGGTGCTGGGAATTGAACTCAGGTCTTGTGGAAGAGCAGCCAGTGCCCCTAACCACTGAGCCATCTATCTAGCCCCCCATTTCTTGCGCTTGATGTTTTATTTGGTGGTATAAGATGTCTAGTTGGGGCATTGTCTCCCTCATTATATGTGAACTTCATTTAAATTCCTTCCATATGGTATATATTTTAGGAGGCTTCTACAGTAGCAGATTCTACATGGTTACCCAAATGGCCTCCAGTGTTAGTTGCCCATCCCCATATATTGTTCTCTTTCCCCCCTTCCTATTAAACCTTCCATCCTAGTTTCTCTTATCTCTTTATAACACCATCTTCTATTTCTCCTTCCTTGGAAGATCCCCTTCCCTCAAGTTCTCACTAGCTACTTACCATCTGTGGTTATTTGGGTTGAAACACACATATCTAAGTGTAGTGGGATTGTATTCTGTTCCATTGTAAACAATTGTCCCGCCTACTGGTTTAATAAAAATACTGATTGGTTGAAGACAGATAGGACGTGTGGGCGGGGCTACCAGACTAAGAAAAAAAGTCTGGAAACAGGAAGAACAGAGACAGAGACTCCAGAGAAGCCAGCAGATGCAGAGGACAACTATGCTGCTCTGAGAAAAGGTCCTGAGCCACATAGCTGAACAGGATAAGAATCATGGGTTAGTTTAAGGGTAAAGAGTTAGCAAGTTATATGCCTGTGCCCTGGGCTGATCAGCCTAAAATTAATGTAGCATCTGTGTGGGTCTGCGGGTCTGAGGGTCTGAACCTTGAGGCTAGGCTGGAAAGTCTGGGCCAGAAATCTCTTACAACATTTAAGTCTTGAAAGAAATAGTTTAATGTTAGATGTTTTTCATCTATGGTGAGTTGAATTCTGACTTAGTGTGAAGTGGATCCACATCCCTTGGGTGTGGAACAGTATATATATGTAGGTGAAAATGGAGTAGTGGCTGAAATGTGTCCTCACTTCAAAGGGATATTTGACCCAACGATCCTCCACAAAAAGATGTACTGGTCATGACTCAATATGGTTAACAGAGATTGGAGTCTGGCTCATTACACTTGGACCACTGTGAGAGCCAAAGTTATATTTTGAGTTTTAATTCATGTATGCCTGAGACATCCTTGAAGCAAAAATATCTCTGATTTGAAATCCTTTTGTTCAAGGACAGATATTCCTGAAATGCTGGAAGCTGTTGTTCATGGAGATGATGAACCCCATGTCGTCACACCCCTAAACAAGTTTGTTTGATGTGTCTGCACCTGATGTGCTTGATCACATGTGGACAGGAGGTACATCAGGATCTGTGCCTGCCCCTGAATGAATGTAGCCTGGAGGCATGTCTGCTTATATGCTCTTCATGCCCCTGCTTGGGCCTGATAGGAAATGCAATGAATTATAGATTTCCCTTCTTAAGCTGCCGGAACCTATGACTTGGGGTGTTTTTCCTGGGAATCCAGGTATTTACCTAGCCAGAGCCCATTTACCTGGCCAGTATTTAATTAAAGTTTGCTTCAAATTTGGCTTTAAATTCTGGTAGTGCTCTTATTCTTGGTCAGTGGGGTTAACACCGCCTTCAGCCCAAGCTGAATCTTCTTCCTTTTCTTAAAAATATCTCAAGAATTACTCAGCATATTCTAGAACATTTCCTACCAAATCTCAAAAAGCTATCATAGTGCACATATGGCCTGTTTTCTATGATATCATTGAAGAGAGCTTAATTAACTGTGTTGCAAGAATAAAACTAAATATGTCCGTTTCTGAGGTGGAGCCAGGCTTGATGGCGCACACATGAATTCTAGCTGTTCTGGGGGCTGAGGCAGGAGGATAGTGGGTGTAAGTCCTGTCTAGGCTACATATCGTGGTCAAGACTGCACAACTCATATTATGTCTCAAAATAAAAAGACACCATTGGTGTACCCTGTGCAAGCACTTGACTAGTTCACAAGACTCCAAGTTAGTGTCCATTACTATTTGAAAAGAACCAGAGGAGGCTAAAAGATGCCATCCTTGCTAGTCAAAGATTTCAGTGTCTATTATTGGGACACACCCACCTCCTGGCACCAAATTCAGTTTCAGGAATTCTTTATTTGTTTTAATGGTTTATTTTTGTAGATTAAAGAATCCACAAGGAGGGCTGGAAAGATGGCTCAGAGGTTAAGAGCACTGGCTGTTCTTCCAGAGGTCCTGAGTTCAATTTCTAGCAACCATATGGTGGTTCACAACCATCTGTAATAAGATCTGGTGCTCTCTACTGACCTGCAGGCATACATGCAGACAGAACATCATATACATAATAAATTTATAAATCTTTTTTTTTAAAAAAAAAAACCCACAAGGATTCTTTAAGTGGCAAATAATTTAAACCTAATCTGGCATAGATGACAAAGGGGCTCACTAGCCTCAGGTACCTACTGTCAGCCCCACCCATCCCTCTACTTTTCCTTTCATACAGACAATCTTATCCCAAGCCCTTCTTGGAGGCCTGATAGCATTACAGCCTCCTTCCCTTCACCCTCCTCATGCAGTGGGAAGGGTGGACTTGTTTTTAAGGCCTGAGTAGAAAGGATAACTGCCTCTGGATTGTGCACTGTGTTTATTGGCAAGGACCATGTAGAGTTCCAGCCTTGCCTTGGTTCCCCAGGGAGGGGAGTGTAAACCAAATGAAAATCTAGTTAGGTTGAGGAGGGGCAAAGGTCAATAGACATCCTCAGCAGGCCACAAAAGGGAACTTCCCAGTGACCTTCTGGAAGCTGCCTTATGCAGAAGACCAAACTTTAAAAATTCTCCTTGAAGATATTTCCTAGTACTGATGGGATATCAGGGAAAATGGGGAGTGTCTGTTGGTGAACTTCCAAGTAAGATTCCAGCTGGAAATGCACCCCATCTTCAGCCCAAATATGCATTCAATGAAAGGGTTCCCTCCAACAAATTTCCTTAAGGAGCCTTCTTTGAAGTTTTAAAGCTGGGAACATACATACAAGATAATTTTAATAACAATTCCCAATATTCATGGCTCACCCTGGGATCTGAATATGTTAGTAAGGGGTGTAGTTGTCTAATATAACAGGATTTAGTGAAACATCACATTCAGGAGTTGCCAGCTGCCTACTTTTTCTCCAGTATTCCCTGACTCAGAACACCTTTCTCATGTATAGTAAAGATGTCTATTGCCCTTTAACAGCTGTCTGTGGATCAGTGTTTTCTGATTGGCTCTCAGATCTCTGCTCAGCCAGCAAGATGTCATGGGGGGCTCCCTCAACTAATGAACACAATCCAGGTTTTCTATGAGTTCCTGATCAGTTTTTAATGAGAGCACCAAGCCAGATGGACCAGAGATAAGCATCTCCTTTGGGTTTTCCTCACTGTCTCTGCAAAGCCCAGCACTTCAGAACTTCTGATGCATAGTCGATGAAAACTCCGTTGTGTGTGTGTCCTCCCTCCCTCCCTCTCTCCTCCCTTCCCCCCTCCTGTCACTGGTCCCCCTTTCCTCCTTTATCCCCCCTCCCCTGCCTGCTCTCTCCTCTTTCTTTTCCTATTTGGTCAAGTTTATTCGAAGAATGCTCACATCATTTCAAAAACCACACTTTTCCCCACAATCCATTATCCAGGGATCAGAGTGTTTTCTGAAGTTCCTCCTTGTCATTAACTGTAACAATTCCCCAAACTACAATAATTTGGTCCCCAGAACTGACGTGACTCATGTGTCTAGTCTCCTGCCTTACTATGGGCTCCAGCAATGTTCAATCAGGAAAGATGCTTATGGGCCGTCTAATGTCTTCTAACAGGCTGTTTGTTGGTTTTCCTAGCAATGGCAAAACTTGGAGCGAAAGAGAAACCTCACCTCCCTTCCTGCCGGTGAACACACAGTGGCCTCTCATTTTTAGAGACCCCCTCAGCAAGGTTTTCCCCAAATAAAGGCCTGGGTTTTCCTAAGTCAGCTGCTCTTCAGTTTCTTTTTCCTTCTTGATGACCATTTACAATCTCTATCTCCACCTCTGGTGTTGTCTCTGTCTCTCTTTGTCATGTTTGTGTGTGTATGTGTGTGTGTCTGTGTGAGTGTGTATGTGAATGTGTGTGTCTGTGTATGTGTGTGTATATATGTGCATGTGTGTATGAGTGTGTGAGTGTGAGTGTCCATGAATGTGTATGTGAATGTGTGTGTCTGTGTATGTGTGTGTATATATGTGCATGTGTGTGTATGAGTGTGTGAGTGTGAGTGTCCATGAGTGTGTATGTGAATGTGTGTGTATGTGTGTGAGTGTATATGTGTCTGTGTGTGTGTATGTGTGTGAGTGTGCGTGTATATGTGTGTATGTGTGTCTGTGTACGTATGTGTGTATATGTGTGTGTATATGTGTGTGTCTCTGTGTGTGAGTGTGTGTGTGTCTTTGTGTGTGTGTGTAATAGTGCTGGTGCTGGCTTCAGACCTATGCTCCTGCCATGCCCAGCATTAAGCCATATCTCAAGCTCTCTTTTTCAAAAAAACATCTGAGCTTTGGTGCCTAAACAAATTCATGCTCAATTTCCCATATTGTTTTTTGCATCTTAAATAGCAGAAAGGACAGAATTGATTCAATCTTTTGCAAGACCCAAAGCTCTCTGTGGTAGGATAGTTGATTGAATTATTATCTGATTGAAAATCTGGACTAGTAAACACTGTATCTGCTAAGCCTTTACTCTTGTAAACTTGATGCTGAAAAAAGCTGAATCAAGTAAAAGCTTCCACTCTTGGCACGTGACTGATCTTACATTCCAGTTCTGTGTGATCTCACATGCTGCTGAGAATGTGCATCTTCAGGACAAACAAACTATAAACACAAAAAAAATCTTCTTAAAATATTTTGACTCTGGTATTACTTAAATCAAAAATTTCTGGCATAATTACATAATTAATACTAAGATAAGCCATCCTTTTGCATGAATCCATATATGACAAGAAACAGTGTAAAAAAGCTTTGATACTGCCTGTGGTGGCAGTAAACACCTTTAATCCCAGCACTTGGGAGGCAGAGACAGGCAGATCTCTGTGAGTTCAAGGCCAGCCTGGTCTACAGAGTGAGTACCAGGACATGTTCCAAAGCTACACAGAGAAACCCTGTCTCAAAAAAACAACCAACTTACCAGTCAACCAACCAACCAACAACCAACCAATTAACCAACCAACCAACCAACCAACCAGCCAAACAACCAACCAACTAACCAACCAGTCAACCAACCAACCAACCAACCAACCAACCAACCAACCAACCAACCTACCAGCTAAACAAACAAATCAAACAACAACAAAAAATAAAAACAAAAAATAAAACCAAAAAATTTTGATACTATGTTCAACACCCTCCTCATGTTACTGTTTTCCCTGGTACTATAATGAAATACCCAATGTTGCGTACTTGTCAATAAAAGAAGTTTGGGCCTGGAGATGAGTGCTTGTCTGCCGTGCAGGAGGCATAGCTGGGTATGGTGGTCACTGTTACATTTGTAATCCACTCAGGAGGAAGAAGTAGGTGGTTCCAAAGCTCAAATTCAAGGTTATTCTTTGTTGCAGAGAAGTTTGTAGTCAGCCTGGGATACTCAGCACCCTATTAACAACAACAAAACAGTAAAAGGAAAAAGGTGTGGGTAGAGGGTACAGTGTAGTAGCGTGGTTTCTTGGTCCCAGATGGCCAGAGGTCCAGACCCACAGACCTTCAGTCCCAGACCCCTTAGCTGCCTGCAGCTGCTGCTCAGACCCCAGAAATGACTCAGCCGCTTATATTAACTTCATGCTGTTTGGCCTATGGCTCAGGCACATTGCTAACTTGCTCTTATATCTTAACTCAACCCATTCTCATTAATTTGTCTGCCACATGGCCCGTGGCTCACCTGTGTTCCTTACATGTTGCTCCTTTAGGCTTTGGGCTCCATCTCCCTGACTCTGCCCTGCTTCTCCTACCTATGCTCTGATTTCTCCTCCTACTTTTTCTATGGTGCCTGTCATGGCCCAAAACAGCTCCTTTATTTAAAGATTGATATTCACAGCATACAGAAAGACATTCCCACATCAGTATAGCTTGGTGGAAGAATAGGGGTGTGGTGCCAGGGTTGGCTTCCCAGAAAAACACATACACACACACACACACTCAGACACATTCACACACCACACACTCAGACACATTCACACACACACACACACACTCAGACACATTCACACACTCACACACACATACATACTCACACACATTCACACACATACTCACACACACTCATATTTACACACACTCATACACACACTATACACACTCACACAGACACACATATATACACTCTCACATACACACTCATACTCTCTCACACATAGTCACACACTCACACACACAACACACATTCACACACACTAATACACATACACACACACAATCATACTCTTACATACTCATACGCAGAAACACACACACACACACACTCACACACACACATGATTTTGATTTGGTTCATAGCACATGCATGGGCATCAGTGTGGCTCTGTTCGGGATTGAACAGTGGATGGTATCACAATGATGGGGTCTCACTGGAAGGAAAGGGGTCACACCATAGAATAATGACTTAACTCCCTCCAGGAGAGATGCTCCCACGGCTCCCTGGCTCCCGTGGGACCTGGCTTCCAGTGTGTAGCCTTTGTGGGACACCCTCCAACCCCATCATCCTCATTCTCATTTCCTCTCTGAGAAGATCATGAAGGTGGTCAGATGCTGTGCCCCACATTTGTGGAATGATGGCACTCTAACTCTAGTTCAGCTTCCAGTTTTGAACCTAGCCACTGTATGGAATAGATATGCATTCATTCTCTGAAAACCTCTTGGACTTGCCATGTCTCTCTGGGCTAAGCACAAAATGACAGTCCTGCACCAAGCTGCTGTCCATATTCTATCATGCCCCCTCCACACTGGACGTAAGGAATATGGCGCATTTAGTACTTAATGACTTGGCAATGAGACTCGGGGAAACAATGGTTAGTCTGTGAATCCTGGTAATGCTCTTTTTCTAAGAAGGAAGTGAAACAAAATATGAAAATATCTCAGGTTATGAATGAAGGTGCTTGTTAGCATATATTTGAGAGACATTTATTTGGGACATGGAATCGTGTCTACATTAAAAAGTTAACAAACTATGGCTCACCAACCTCCCACATATGAGTAAATTGAAGTTCAGGATTCAGTGGGCTCACCATGTGTACATACTCCTGAGAGAAAAACTAGCAGTTTGAATTCTGGGAACAGGTAATTTCACTGTGCCTCAGTAAAACTCTGCTTTGGGGTAAATTATGTGCTCCCTTACCCACAGAAGAAATGCCTGGTTACCTGATTCTAGACCCTCAGTCTCATTTTTGAGCTATTTCAGATTTCAGAGAATAATGGGTAATTGTCAGTTTCCCAGGTTACCAAAACACAGTGCCAGAAATGATGCTAGATCCCAGAAATGATTTCTCTCTCAGCCTCAGAGACTACGTGTTTTCTGGAGGCTCAGGGGAGGATCCCCCCCACCCCCCAACTCCTGGCGTGCTCTTGCTGGGAAGCATTCCTCTATCCCTGCCTGGGTTTGCAGGGCCTTCTTAGTGAGGGTTTCTGTTGCTGGGATAAACACCATGACCAAAAGCAACGTGGGAGGAGAGGGTTTATTTTAAAGCTTATAGTTCATTATGCAGGGAAGTTAGGGCAGAAACCTAGAGGCAGGAGCTGATGCAGAGGTCATGGAGGAGTGCCGTTTACTAGCTTCCTGGCTTCTCAAGGTTTGCTCAATCTGCTTTTTGATATTACCCAGGACCACCTGCCCAAAGATGGCACTGCCCACTGTGAGCTGGGCCCACCCACATCAATCATCAGTCAGTGAATGTCTCACAGACTCACCTACAGGCAGATCTTACAGGGGGAGGGGGGGTATTTTCTTAATTGAGAATCTCTCTCCCCAAATGACTCTAGCATGTGTCAAGTGGACATAAAGCTAAGTAGGGCAAGGTCCTTCTCCACTATGTATTTGTGCGACTGTGTCAAAATTCTTCTTTTCTTGCGAAGACTCTATTAATGGCAGGTTTAGTGTCTACCCTACCCCAATCTGCCCTAACCTCAATTTTGCAAAGGATGTTACAAAAGGGAGTGGAGCCATTATCACTTCAGACAGGCAGGACAGATGACTTTGCTAGTTTATTGTTTGTCTATTCTCTCTTCCCCTTCCTCCCCCCTTTGAACCTTGATGTGCCCACTCAAAACTCAAGAACTTTGCCAGATGCCACTGTGAAGCATGGCATCTCAAGGCCTGGGGACATAGAAGACTATGGACAAGATACCTGATAAGGCAGTGTGGGATAGCAATGGGGTTCTAGGTAGATGGCGGAATCCCTAAACATGACATGTAGGATGGCTGGAGGAGCCATTGTGGAGCAAATATGAGCTTGATCTGGCCCTGGAGAATCTCAAAGATGCCTGTGAGTGTTAGAATTCTGTTCTAGCCTCTAAAGCCACACCCTGACCTGAGTTCTGACATCAAGCCCCATTTAAGAAGAATTCCCCCTTCTGACCTGAGAGCTGGGCATGGTGGTATGCATCTGGAATCTCAGGACTTGGGAGTGGAGGCAGGATCAGGAGTTCAAGGTTATTTTCAGCTATACAAGGAGTTTGTGAGCAGCCTAGGCTACATGAGACCTGGTTTAAAGTTGTTCTGTTCCCCAATACATCTAGTGCTATTGTTCCTTATATTGTAGTACTGAGAGAATTATACTCTTGAAGCTGGACTCTGGAACTATGGGTGTGGACTTCAGTGAAGATCAGTTTACCCAGGAGTGATGGGCATAGAGAGAAGAGCCAGAAACCAATAGTGCAGGATGAGGCACTAGCACAGTCTAAGTAGTGCAGGGGAAGAGCCATATAGGTTTGGAAAGCAAGACAGGCCATGGGCCTGACCTCCCTGTTTGCAGATCACTCACAATGCTGTGCTTCTTTAGTGGGCACAGCCTTGTTGGTGCCACTACATGGTGACAACGTGTAGAAAAGGATGAGTAGTCAGTATAAGCCCCAGGAGGGGAGACTGTAGGCAGAGCTGCTCTCTAATAACCACACAGAGTCTTATTATTAATTATAAATGATTGGTCAGTAGCTTAGGCTTGTTTCTAACTAGCTCTTATAACTTAAATTAACCCATTTCTATTCATCTATTGTGCTGCCCTGAGGCTTGTTTACCTATGTATGTACTTTCCATCCTGCTTGCTCTGCGTCTAATGGTGTCTCCTCAGATTCCATCCTTCTTTTTCTCAGCATCTTTCTAGCCTGACTCTCCCACCAGTCTCTTCCTGCCCAGCTATTGGTCAGTCAGTTCTTCATTAATTAATGAGAGTAATACATATTTACAGTGTACAAAAATTGTTCCACAGCAAGAATCTGGTTGAGGAAGGGGAAATTCAAGGATAAGTCAATGAGACATAAGAGGATTTCAGAGTGTTACGCCCATGTCACAACCCCCTCCCCGCAAGACCACCACAGAACCACATATTCAATGCAAGTACAAAGGGGTTTATCAATTACAAGCCTAGGCTTGGGCGGAATCTTAGCACTCCAACAAAGCGGTTGGATAAGGTCGGCCCCAAACCCTCACAGTGAAGGGTTTTTCAAGAATTGGGGAGTTTAGGTCTAAGGGTATTTGGAGAATTTGGAACCTCCCATTGTTGACTAACACTTTCTATGTGTTGGTGTGTCTGGGTGGAGTCACTCTAACTGGGGCTCTGAGCTCTTTGGGGCTGTTTGTGGTTGTTTTAAAAATGTTATGGAACTGAGTGGAAAATGGAGTTTGTCCTGTTCACTTCAAGACGAGACTTCAAAGAATTAAGCTGAAGCAGAAAAAGGAAAAAGACAAGAATAAGAATGCGGAACAGGGAGGAGGTTTCAGAGCTTAGCAAGGTTGTGAGCTGGGGTCAACGGAATGAAGCGGAAATCTACTGAGCATCAGGAGATGAAGGTGGAAAAGTGTATGTCATCTGTCCCCACAGATCTCCATGGCTAGATCAAACTGAACTGTTTCCACAGTCCCAGGAACATCCTGGTGCTGTAGAATACTACCATCTTCATTTCAAGTTCTGGCTACTTTGGGCAGGCAGATAATTCAATGACACCATAGAAATAGATGAGTGACATGTGTGTGACATATCTCTTTCAGCTCTTTTGAGACTGGTGGGGGTAGGGTGGGGAGGAACAACCTGATGGCCATCTGTGACAAAAATAGTTGTCCAGCATCCCAAAGGCAGATATATTAGGCCCCAGTGAAGGTAGAGGAAGCAGGGATTGACTTGTGTATGTTCTTACTTTGATGGTGGCCAACTCCACCAGCCAGCCAGTCAGCCACTGTCCATCTGCCACACCTCCTGCTGAGATAATAAAGCCCCTCCCTACCTGGCTTATCTGGAGATCTCAGTAACATTAGTTCTCTATAGGAATTCACTGAGGCCCTGTTCTTTTAAGGGATCATTCTCCAGCTTGAGGAACACCTGTCAACTCTTCCTGTCTGAAGGCACAATGGTTCTCAGATTCTAGCTACTTGCTCTGGGAGAAGACTGTAGGCTCAGATAGCTTCCACCCTGTGTAACTGTAAGCAGGCCATGCTGGGACATTCTTCTGTC
Source organism: Phyllotis vaccarum (assembly GCA_033318265.1). Lineage (NCBI taxonomy): Eukaryota > Metazoa > Chordata > Mammalia > Rodentia > Cricetidae > Phyllotis > Phyllotis vaccarum. The sequence goes on along the minus strand of JARWLC010000012.1, from coordinate 22,669,474 downwards.
CCCCCTGCCTGCAGTGGACATTGGAAGAAATACATAAATGATAAATCAGAGCTTAATTAATAACAGGGGCAAGGTGGCTGCTCTGGAGGGAAAGGAGTGTAAAAGGTCTACCGGAAATGCAGAGCCAAGTCTCCAGGGGAGCCAGGCCCTGAGGCATCCCTGCAGGCTGGGAGGGCCAGGGAGCCAGCTGCCTGTAGGGAATGCAGGCATGAGTCATGGAGGAGGGGGGTGAGGAAATCAGCAGGGAAAGAAATGTGCGGGTGACAACAACTGCTGTGCTCCAAAGCCGATTGACTGAGCGCTTAATGGATTAGGAGATGGAAGGATCTAGATTGTGGGCATATTTATCTTTATTGATAGGATATTTTTGGTCCTTGAAATAAAATGCAGGGATGTTCTGGTAAATTGTCCAAGAGATCTTACAGGCATAAAATGAGAAGTAAGAGTATGTATGCAAAGAAAGTTCCAAATCAGAGTTCTCAGCCTGGCTCCTGTCTCAAGCTAGGACACTGGGTCCCTGAATCCCAGAACTGCTTGCGGGGATGGGGGTGGGGTGGGAGGTGGGTGGAGGGTGGGGGAGTTGATGGCTTGTTGGGTAGGAGAGCAGGTTGCTTGAGAAAGCTGGGATTGCTCAGCTCTGCCTCCATTCCTCATTCACTGAACTGAACATTTCTGAGTTGGGGCCACACACAGGTGTGGTGATGCAGTGTCTATTTAATAAAAATAGTCTGAAATATCAGAGGACAGAGCCACTCACAGAGCGAAGCCTTGAAGGTCAGGGGGTGGTGACTCCTGCCTTTAATTCCATCACTCAAGAGGCAGAGATCTATCTGCATCTCTGTGAGTTCAAGGCCTAACAGAGCCAGGCAGTAGTGGCTCACACCTTTAATTCTAGCTCTAAGAAAGTTGAATCAATAGGTAAGATGGGGTAGAGGGAGAGAAGGGAGAAGTTCAGCTTCCCTGTCACTTCCCTTTTTAGCTGAGTCAGCTGATTCCGGAGGACAGGCCTGAAGAGTGAGCTGGGTGAGAATTGGCTGTGGTTTGCTCCCTGTCTCTCTGATATATCAGCTTTTCTTAATATCTGGCTCCTGGTTTTTATTATAATACCAAATAGAATCTGTGCCATACACAGGTGTAGATACTGAGAAATCTGGGAAGTCAGCATCTAATTCAAGGTTTGCAGCTCTTCTGCAGTCCTGTGGGAGGGAATGGACCGGTTCTCCTCACTTTGAGGCAACCTGGACAACAGGAGTATTCAAGTCCCCCACAGAACTGGGCAACCTGTGTGGCCCTCAGCCTGCGTCCTGATGACTTGAGTTTGCAATTTTCTCACTGTTTAGATAGACCAGGGAGCTGGGGCTGAGTCACACAAGGCCCCAGGCTGGAGATGTGCACAGAACTCACAGAACTGAAGTGAGAAGCAGCTTCCTAGAGGAGCAACGGAGAGGGAGACACCAGGTGCAAAACAGAAAAGGGAAAATTGTCTTTTTTACAGACCATGGCACTTGCTAGGGTCTCCTAGAAGCATGGAGTACTTTTGTAATTTCCAAATGTATTTTTAAGTAAGTAAATAAAAGACGGGTGTAGATCATGATGCATCTGAGCTCTGCACAGGACTGGCTGCATCTGATTTTTGCCTTCAAACTGGACCTTTATTTTCCTTCCCGGAACCAAAGTAGAGCCCCAACTGAGCTGTATGGGAGGAGGGAGGAAGAGGAGGAGTAGGCATAGGGGATGATGGTGGTAACAGATGGGGGGGACCAGGTGTAGTAGCTCACTCTGGCAATTTCAGCACTTGGGTAGGCCAAGGCAGGTGGATTGCCATGTGTTTGAGGCTTGTCTGGAGAAGGGATAGGCTAATAAAAGTGAAGGCTATTCTTGTATTCTCTGGGAATACAGGAATTTCCTGGAATTAAAGCTCTGCTCATTTCTCTTTTTGATTTTATCTTCCTTAGCCATGGCCTTGGCTGTACCCTCTGTCTTGGCACATGGGGTCTTGTTGTTTAGTGTGAAGAGTTTGTCTGGTACCACTCTGGTAAGCCACCTAAGACCCAACCAGTTTCAGCCAGCCTACCTGAAGAGGAACTTCAGGTTTACAGATATACTGTCCTCACATATAAACAAGGTTAGGGAGGTAGAAATTGGTTTAGGCTTGTTCATCTGTTACTCTGGATAACATAGGGAGAAGAGGGAACCGGAGGTGGGCCCAGGGCAGTCTGAATGGTTGAGGATTGACCCCCGAGGAAGGGTGAGGCCATCCAGAATCCTGAGGGTTTGGGGTTTGGAATTCAAGAAGGGACAAAGGGCAGGCAGGAAGAGACTCCAGGTGTTCATACAGGAGGTCAGCCTCCACCCTCCACAGAACAGGAGGAAGGAATTAGGTGGAAGGGGATTAGGTGGGAGGGGAGCCTTTGAGAAGGCCACTGGTGGCCTGGCAATGAGGACAGGATGTGGAAATCTGTACTGCAGGAGCTATGGTTGTTTGTGGAAGACGCCAATAGGCCAGGGGTCTAGAGAAGGAGGGCTTAGGAATAACTGCCCATCTCCAAGGATAGACATGAAGACGATTGGGGGTGGGGGTGGGTTGGAACTCCTAAGCAAATATGGCTTGATCCCAACTTTTTTTTTTTTAAGATTTTTTTTTTTTTAATTGATTATGGTGGGCCACCATGTGGTTGCTGGGATAGAACTCAGAACCTCAGGAAGAACAGCAGCCAGTGTTCTTAACTACTGATCCATCTCTCCACCCCCCACCCCCCACCCAACTTCTTTAGGGTCTTGCCTCTAACTCATCTTCTCCAAAGCTGGTTTCTGCTTTCTCATCTAAAACCTTACCATAGGCCCTCCTGATTCCTTGCCTTGCTCAATCCTTCCCTGAGCATGTGGCATTACTCAACACACCGTGTATTTCAGTTGGAGTTAAGAGCAAGCTTTGTAGGCAGTCAAGATTAAAGGTCCAAATATAACAACACATCTACGTCCTGGTAGAATCAGAAGGCTTTTCTTAGACCAGGTTTCACCACAAACTTTGCCTAGTCAATGGGCTCAGAACTGAAACACCAACTGTGCAGACTCCTCATTGTGCTAGCTGGTCTCAGCCTTTGCTCTCTTTTTTTTCATTGACTGGTTCTTCCTCCCTGTTGGAAATTTTTACCAGGCTTCCCTAAGCCTGTACACTCCCACCAGAGCCAGCAAACAATCAGTATTCTCCATGTACATTGGCGTTGGCCAAAGGAGATCAAGTTCATATCACTGCATATTTTACACACGAGTCAATCCAGGCTTCTTTGAAACACATAAAAGAACTTACTCAAAGCCCCCAAATCAAAAGCCAACCACCCCTCAAAGAAAAGGCAACAACAACCAGCTGCTCATTTTTAACTCCCCCTCCTGGCTGCAGGGACCTGCTTTTGTATTTTCCAATAAATTTTCCAGACCTGCCTTCTGTAAATCTCCCTCATCATTTGTGAGATGTCAAATTTGGCTCTGGTTCAAGAACCTAGCAATTAATGATATATCATCTATCTACTTACAGGCCTCACCAATGTGATCAGGACTGAATGGAGATATAAATATTGGCAATTTCAGGGGTTGGAGAGATACTTCAGCAGTGCAGTAAGAGAAGCTTGTTATTCTTCAGAGAATCCAGGTTTGGCTCCCAGCACCTACATCAAGCAGCTCACAATAGACTGTAACTCCAACTCCAGGGAAATTGATGCTCTCTCTACTTGCTTCAGAGGGCACCTATGCACATGTGTGCATGTACACACACACATACACAATACATACACATGCTGTGTGACAAAACATGTTCCTGGGAAGATGCAAGATACACATAAACTCATAGATAAGGAGCCCATGAGGGATTCCACCAAAGTCCAGCTTGGTGAAACAATGAGTTTTACTGGGGTAACTTACAGGATATGAGTAAGGGGTTACTTACAGGAACAGATATGACTGAAAGACAGCTGTATCACCAAGACCCACCCTAGCATGGTGACTGCCCACAGAAGCTGGTAACCTGAAACACACCACACAACCTACAGGTAGCTCATTAGGTTAGAGAGTGTCCTTTTCAGATGCCTCACTTGGCCTCTCCTATCAGCTCAGCTGGTTTCTGCTTCTTGGAGGATGCAGCTGATCTGGTCCCCAACTCTTCTTTGAAGCTCTTTTTCTATTGTTTACTCTGGCAGGGTGGTGCCTAGTGAATTTGGTCAGTTTCAGGGATTTCCTGAAGCTATTGGGATTTGTTTACTTTCCGGTTTAAGGAGCTTCCCTGCTGGATAGAATGTTTCAATCTCAGAGGAAACTGTTCCAAAACAACAACACATATTAAGTATTATATCTTAAAAATTAACATATCAAGGAAGTCAGTTTGCTGAGGAAGAAGACTGGAAGCCTTTCCGTCCCTGAGCTTCATCTAATGAACAGAGTATACAAATGGGAAAGGTGAGGACTATCAGCGCCCTAAAGTACCGTTTCCTGAGTGGCCACATACCTTTTGGCCTCTTTCCTCTGCTCACTAGCCCATGTCCATCTTGGGAGTACTTATCATTTCTTTCTGTCTCATTTCTGGGTCTCTAGTGCAATCCTTTGCTCGGGCTTGGCAGTAAGCATACCAGTAATCCCTGACATCTTGAGCCTTCTCACTGTTCCTCTAAAAAGCATGCCTTTCTCCATTTCCCTCTTCCTGGCGCCTGCCAGGGCTTTCAGTTCACCTGTACTACTTGAGTTTCTCTCAAACGCTGATAAAATTGCCTTTGAACTTCATTCTGAGTCCTAGTTTAATTTCTTTTTTTAAATAACAGTCGAGAATACGAAAAGGATCTTCTGTTTGTCTATTAAACACCAATGGAACGGAAGCCTTCCAAAAGGAGATAATATGGGTTCAACTGTGAACTTCTCATAGTCATTATAATTCCAACCTCCTCCTCAGAGTATGGCATCACTGGGAAATAGGCCATGCAGCCATAACTAGACAGGGCTCATCCTGCCTGGCTGTACCCCTATAGGAAGGGGGATTTGACACAGACACACAAGCGGAGGCCACATGCAGATGAAGGGGGAGATTCAGGTGATATTTCCACAGTCATGGAGCACCAAAGGTGGTCAGCAAACTGCTGTGGAGAGATAGGGTATAGTCATCCTTGAAGTTCTCAGAAGGGACACCCTGAGACTCAGAGAGCTCTGAGACGGTGGGTTTCTATATAGTTTAAGGCACTGGTGTGTGGCGTTTTGTTAGGGAAATCCAGGCTGTGAATGCTGCAGAGAATTTAAATTTTATTTCATATCTTTTAGAGAAGATATGTTAGGTTATGGAGAGGTCTTGGAAAGGCCAGGAGATGGATAGTGCACACTCAGCGATGCTTCTTCCGTCTTGAGTTTTGTTTCCAACATTTTGATTTGAAATTTACGCAAGAAAGAACAAGCCAAATTGCACTTCACAGCGGTGACTGTCAAATTCTGATGCAGCCTGAGTTTAGTTACTGAATATATACTGTTAGGGGGGAAAGACCAGGGAGTAGTTTGGAAGGGCTCTTGTCCCTCAGAACTGGGTGATGCCCACAGCCCTAAGGTTTGTCTCCAGCAGTGGACAAACAGTGGCAAGAAATGAATTTGGCTTCCTAGGGAATTGTCGGATTTTAGAAGTGATCCCTCAATCTGGAATAAGCCTAGGGCACTTCTTCTTGCTAGTTATGGTGATAGTTTCCAAACATATTCAAAAAGACTTTGAAATGTAAATGGACAAAGAAAGGCTGTGTCCCTAATCAGCTGCTCTATCAATCAGTAAGGTACCTAGATGAGGTGCAGGGGAAGAAGCGGTAGAGTGTATGAGACATCATGCTTTTGTCCCACTGAGACTTGTTGAGGATCTACCAAGATGGTGAGTCTCTTTTGAAGAAGATGGGATTAAGGAAAACCTTAATTCCTTTAAGTAATATCTGGCCACAGTATTTGGTGACCAGAGAAGACAATTCTGCACAAAACCATTAAGAAAAAATGCAAAAAGAACTATTACAGAGCTTGTACAGAGGCACTAGAATGGGCCCCGCTTCCTAGTCAATGCCCAGCCTCATCTTTGAGGTGGTCTTGGAGAGTTTCTGTGAAGGCACAGATTTACCTTTACAAAACTTTATCTTACCAAAAGACCATTTCTTTAAGACCATCTAGTGCCTGGGGGCAGGGCCAAGTCTAAGTTGAATCTAGGAAAAACCTCAGGAATGTGCCTGACAGCCAATAGATTCAAAACTTGGTTTTGAGCCCAAAGGTTTAACCAATAGTTTCCAAGAATTACTCTACCTCATATCCCTTTACCTAATCCTGAAATGCCAAGACGTATAACACACCACTTTTGTATTTTTTTCTTTAAAAACCCTCTCACTCCTGAGTTCGGGGCTGAATTCCCTCCATTCCTTTGGAACATAGGATTTCAGCCTGTGTCTGAATCTGCCCAAAAGAATAAACTGACCCTCATGTGTTTGCATCAAATCCAGCTCCCTGGTGGTCTTGGGGGGTCTCTCGACACAAGTACTACAGTTTCTTGCTGATCTTAATAGGCTCCCACTTTGCTCCAGTTGACCTAAATTGGTTTTAAAGTCTATTCTCCATGATTCAGATAGGGACCAAATCTTCTGTCTCCAGAGAAAGTGGAGTTCTTCAGTTGTATGCATGAGTGACTGAGGCACCTTGCACCAAGCTGTGGCATCTGGGAGTGTAAGGGGAACCTCCAGCCCCATCACCTGAAAGCAGAGAGGAAGGTGAGTGTGAGAAAGTAGATGACCACCTTCCTGAAACCTAGCTCCAAGGTCACCTTCTTAGCCAGGTTCTTTGAGGGCATGGATTTGTAGTTATAGAACTTTATTTCAGGAAAAGACCATTTAATGCCTGAGTGCAGGGCTGAGGTCTAAGTATCTGGGAAGAATCTAGAAAATGTGCCTGACAGCCGATAGATCCAAAACTTAGTTTCAGACTGAAAGTTCAGCCAGTAGCTTTAGGGCTTGAGTTTTCGCCGAAAGTGTAGCCAATAGTTACTGTATCCCACACCCCTTTACGCAATCCTGAAATGCCAAGATGTGCAGCACCCTTCTTACATAGGCTTTTCTTAAAAAACCCCTCACCTCTGGGCTCGGGGCTGAAATCCCTTGGCTGTACCTGAACAAAGGGTTTTAACCCAGGTTTGTTTGAACCTGTCCAAAAGAATGAACTGACCCTGTGTGTTTACAACAGAATCCAGCTCCCTGATGGTTTTGGGGGGTCCCTCGACACAGGTACAACATCCCTACCATTTTCATTTTTGATGTCCACCTCCATAGACTGACCCTTTCCCTTTCTTTTAAATTAGATCAAGACACAGTTTATCTCTCTAAGGGCAGGTCTAGGCCTCTATGCACGGCTGGCTATCAGCCTCCAAAGGTAAGTGAACAGATCCTTTTCATGTCATTAAAAATTAATTATCAATTTAAAAATTAGTTGTACTGTGTGTGCATGGACACACATGTGCCCGCATGCATGTGGGTACCTACAGAGGCTAGAAGAGGGTAACTCCTGGAGCTGCAATTACAGCTGGTTGTGAGCTATATAACGTGGGTTGTGGGTGCTGAGAACCAAATGCAGGGCCTCTGCAAAAGCAGCAATTGCTCTTAACTCCTAAGCCAGCGGTTCAGCCTCTCTGTCCCTTTGGGCTTGGACTCATGGCAATTCTTCTGTGTTAGACTCTCAGATTCTGAAATCATGTGTGAGAAACTCCAGCCTTGGTTCTTTGTTTATTTTTTCTCTCACCTGAGCACATCAGGGTTAACGGAACAAGTAAACAGGCTCTGCTTTCTCTTGATCCGTAAGCCATCCCCCTGCATTTGGCTATGAATCAACTCCCGCTAACACACAGCACAAGGAATGTTTTTCCAACAATTGTTTTCTTCCCTCATTTGGCTTTTAAAAAAATCATTGCTAGAAATGGAAAAAGCAACCCTGTACAACTTACCAACAAAGGAGAATGTTACATGTGCATCATCTTGTGAAATCTGCTGAGGACTCATCTTGTCACGCTTCCTCAGGGAGTCTTCACCGGTGACATCATTTTAGAACAGTGTGAGGTGGTTATGACATCACAGACCTGAATCTTCCTAGTATCCTGGTCTTTGACTTACTGATGGGAGAATTCCCACTGAGCTACACCTGGTCTGGTAATTCACCCTCTGTTTCTCTTGTTGTCTTGTATGCAAAGCTTGTCTGAGACTTTCCCAAGGGTACAAAGCCTATGCAAACCTTGGTTGGGAAAAAATCCTGTACAGTGTGATATTTCCTAATTGAGAATTTGCATTTGGCATTATCCCTTTGGAAGCTTCCTCAGGATGTTTTGGGACTATGGAAATAAACTTACTAAACGTGTAAATTTGGAGAACAATAAAAATGCCCTTGGCTAAGGGAAGGTGTCTCAGTCCCTGAGATGCTGGGTCCCCCTGCAGCTGGAAAGGCTAAGGCATCCTTAAAATATGTTGTGTCTTCTTCCCATGGACCCGCATGAACCCACGCCTGTTCAACAACAACTTACTGTTTTGAATTTAGCTATGAGCAAAATACTAGAGGCAAAGGCAGATTTGATGGTCCATGTCTGTAATTCCAGTGTTCCTGTGGCTGACGCAGAGGACCTGCTAGGAAGTCAAGGCAAACTGAGGCTACATAGCAACACATAATCACGAAACGCATAACCTCTTCCTGTTTGGATTTAAGCCGTGGTCCACAAAATGAAACTTATACCTGGCACTACTGTTGAGTGAAAAATGTGTAGAGGCCGGAGGGGAAAGTCCACTACTGTTATTCTGCTAATTGACATATTATCAGTCGGTAGAGCATGGGACTCTTAATCCCAGGGTCGAGGGTTCGAGCCCCACGTTGGGCGCCATAGTGACCTCAGTGGCTATCATCTGTGGACAACCCAAATTCAGGTCAATAGCATCACAGTAATCTTGTGCCGGGAGAGCTGCCTGGATAAACACCTCTGGGTCATTGGCACAGAACTGCACAATCAGAGGACACACTTCACAGTACAGGTTCTCCTTCCGATAGTTAGCATCTCAAATGAAGACCTGGGCATGCAGCATAGGGGTGTAGCATAGCTGGGCTCCATGGCGATGGCTCAACAGTCTCCAAGTCAGCTTACTCTGGTCCACCATGGGTGCCACTACATGCTGTCACCTCCCATGGTGCAGCTCCAAAACTCAAAACCCTGCAGTTTGGGCATCCTCTCCACACCTTCATTTGCTACTGAATTAAATGCCAGCCTGGTGAAACTGGTGTGGAGGAGGCCCGAACAAAGAATCTGCGCCCCTGCGGGCTGGACGTGGCCAGGAGAGACCACCAGCTGCAAGAGGCCTGGCACCGCCCTGGATCTTGGGCAAGGGGAGCAGCGAGCAGGACAGCTCACCAGACCCCCTTCCTGGTCTGCCCCTCTCCCTTGGGATGGCCAGGGGGCCGAGGTCACCATTGTATGATGCCTAAAGGGCTCGAATTAGGACAACTTTCCGCACTGTTAGGGCTGACTGGGGCTCCACGAAAGCCTGTGGCCACGGGCATGCTCCAAAGAAAGGGACACACAAGGCCCCGGAGCCTCCGCCTTGCCTTACCAGCGGTGCTGCCACGAGGACCCGCAGGAACGCAGAGGCAGCCGCATGACGTTGTTTTGTCTATAGGTTAAAGCATCTCTCAACCTTCATCATGGAAGCTTCTATTTGCAGTAGGTGATCAGCATGGAACCCACAAACAGCAAAGGAGTGGTGAATAAAAGTCTTTGGAATATTTACTGCACCTTTCCTCCCGAGGCTCAGGGATCATTTAGGAACAGGAAGACGAGGCAGGAAGAGCTGGAGGCAGAGAGTGAATTCACAGGAACAGCGTCCTTTGGCTAGAGCAGGGTAGCTGCACATAAGAACTCAGCAGTTATGGCAGCACGCACAAGTCCCATGCAATTTTACACACAACCAAATGCCAGCATGGGGAAAACTGGGCATAAAGTCCCACCCTAGCTGAGAGACTACTGGTAATCGATAACTTCCGGGAGATGGAAAGTCGGATTTTTGGTTGTTTGTTTCTTCTAGACAGAGTTTCTCTGTGTATCCCTGACTGTCATGGAATTTACTCTGTAGACAAGGCTGGCTTCAAACTCAGAACTCAAACTTGCCTCTGTCCCCTGAGTGTTGGACTAAAGGTGTGCGCTGGCCAGAGAGTCAGTTTTCTTTAATACTGAAGTCCATCCTAAGTCAACCAGGCTCCAGCGAAATGTCATATATCCATGAATAAAAGGGCAGCACACATCGGGTTTGATGGATAAGGAGAAAGAAACAACAAAAAAAAGACACACAGTTGAGTGAAGGGGACATGGATTTGGGAGGAGCTGGTGAACATGGTCAAAATTCTTAATGAATTAATTAGAAAAAAAAGAAAGAAAGAAAAACAACAATGAAATTCAGACAAGCAAGCGAGCAAGCATATTGGGGTTTAAGGAGTCCAAGCCACTTCAGGTTTCTTCAAAGAAACACCTGGAAATTCATGTTCACTTTGGAGAATTCTAGAAACATCGTGAATATCAGGAGTGGGCTATTGTCGATGCGGTGATGCATGCCTATACAACTAGTCCTTCAGAAACAAAGGCAGGAGGGTCATGAGCTTAAGGTCAGCCCCAGAACCTGAGACCTTGTCCCTGCCCCCTGAAGAGTAGGAGATTTGACCAAATGAACGTGAACGATGCAATCTCACAGTCACAGATGTGCAGAAACTAGACCTATCGCCATGGGAGCTTAGCAGTGGCGGGTACTTCTTGGGAGCCAGGCTGTCTGACAGCATCATGTGCTCCTGGACCCAGCCAAGCTGCCTTTCATAGGACAACATAAAAAAGATTTCTTATTGACTCTATGGGATGTTTTTCTTGTCAAATGAACGAATCAACATGAAGAAGGCTTCTGCAGAGTGACCTACACCATTAAGGAGGATGGATTATTTTAATCCTCACAATACCAAAGTTAACCCTTGAAGGTAAATGGCTGAATTCCAGATGAGGAGCAAAACTTTAAAGGCTGGGAAGTCAAGCCCTCACAGGCAGTAAGCGGTCATTAATGCTTTTCCACTTTGACATTTTGAGAGTCGTATTCTATAGCCCAAGCAGTCCTTTAGCCTCAGCTTTCCAGCTCCTGGGAGTAGAAAGAGTATGAATAGCCAGCCGGATCTTACTTTATGAACATGAGGAGGGGCTTGGATTTGCTGTACTGTTAGGGTTTCCTAATGCTCCCCCTTCCAAAAAGGGGGAAAGGGCAGCATAAGGGGTATGCATGCTCAACATCTTCAGAGACAAGCACACTGCCATTTTAAAGACATTCTTTTTTTTTGTAAATTTTTTATTTAAAACATTTTTTCTCATATCCTCTACTGCTCCCCTCCCCTCTTTTTCCCATCCTCCCTCAGCCTACTTTAAAGGCATTTTTAATATGAAAAAAGTATTCACGTTTTGTCTATATGTGTTTATGTGCAGCATGTGCCCGAGGAGGTCAGAATAAGATGCTAGTTTTCGTGGAGCTGAAATTACAGAATGGCTCTAAGCCATCATGTGGGCACTAAGAACAAAACCTGAGTCCTCTGAGCCATTGTGAAGGCATAAATTTACCTTCATAAAACTTTATCTCAGGGAAAAACCATTTTTTTTAAGATCTTCTAGTGTCTAGGGGCAGGGCTCTAAAAGAATCTAGGAAAAATCTCAAGAATTCGCCTGACAGCCAATAGAATCAAAACTTTGTCTCCCACTGAAAGTTCAACCAATAGTTTCAAAGAATCATTCTACCTCAAATCCCTTTACCCAATCCCAAAATGCCAAGGCCTAATACCCTGCTTGTAGGCAAGAAGAGCATGTCAGGTCCCTTGAAAGTGGAGTTACAAATACTTGGGAGCATTTTAGTATTGATATTAGAAACCAAACATGGGTCCTCTCCTAGAGAAGTACACCACGCTCTAAACTGCTGAGCCACTGAGCCATCTCTCTGCCCCACTGTAGACAGAAGTTTTTTGGTCTCACCTAGCCCCAAGGCCCAGAGGAATATCATCCATTCACGGTCCCACAGCCACTTATAAAATAATTACTCAGAGGCTTATATTAATTGTAAACTGTTTGGTCTATGGCTCAGGATATTACTAGCTACTCTTGCATCTTAAGTTAACCCATTTCTATTCATCTATATATTGCCTCCTAATACAGTCTCATCTTGTTTCTTGGGCAGCTGAATCAAGTCTCCTTCACCCTGCCTTTCTTCTTCCCCTATCTCTCTTGGATTCCCCACCTGGCTGTCTCTTGCCTTGCCATAGGCCAGAACAGCTTCTTATTAACCAATGGTAGCAACAAATGTTCACAGCACAGAGAAAGACATTCCATATCATCCCCTCCCCCTTTCTTTTTCATTTTAAGATTGACTTACAGCGATCTGTTTTGCCACCACCTCCTACATGGAGGTGCATAACCATGCCTGGCTTTACATTATATTTTTGCATTTATTTATTTGTTTGTATGTGCATGTTATGCATGTAGAGGTCAGAGGACAATTGTCTGAAGGTGATTTTCTCCTTGTACCATATGTGTTCCTGATGTGGGAATGTCTTTCTGTTTGCTGTGAATATCAATCTTTAAATAAAGGAGCTGTTTTGGCCCAGGACAGGCACCATTAAAAAAAAGTAGGTGGGGGAAATCAGAGTATAGGTAGGAGAAGCAGGGCAGAGTAGGAGAGAGACTGAGCCAGCTGCCAAAGAAGCCTGTGAGAAACACAGGTGAGCCATGGTAGATAGATTAATGAAAATGGGTTGAGTTAAGATGAAAGAGCAAGCTAGCAATGTGCCTGAGCCATAGGCCAAACAGCATGAACTTAATATAAGCATCCTAATCATTTCTGGGGCCTGATCAGCTGCGGGCTGCTAAGGGGTCTGGGGCGGCAGGTCTGTGGGTCTGGACCTCTGGCCGCCCAGGACCAAGAAACCTCATTGTTACATATTCCAGGAATTAAACCCAGGTTGTTAGGCTTAGAGTTAGGTTGTAGGCCCTGAGCAGCTTGACCATACAACTGCCATGACAGACTTAATGAAAGACAGACAGGCTGGTTCTTGCTGGCAGCACCAGGAAGGGCCCAAGAGCAGACACCATCCAGGGAGAAACTGACACCTAAGGGAAAATACCTGACATTCCAAACATTCCCTTCCTGAGAAAGGCACAGAGAGTCTCCAGGTATACCTGCTGATATAGGTAAAAGACCACTGCTAAATGTGGAAACATCCCTAGAATTCAAAGCAGCCCGAGCTTGGACCAATCCCAGGACTGTAACCCTGAAGCACTGAAGCTCCTAGAGCTCTTCCCCCAATAAAAAACTTTGCCTCATGCTGATCAGGATCACTCCGACTCCACTGCTGCATCGGATGGGTGGAGTGACCCAAGCTAGAAACTCTTTGCTGTTGCATTGGACCGGTCTCTTGGTGGTCTATTTGGGGGTCTGGACTGGGCACGACAGAGCTATCTCACTAGCATCCCATTTAGAAGTCTTATCAAGGTGGTGCAAAAATACTTTAATGTTGTAAAGACAAGTCATTAAACTACATGGACAAGGTGAATATACATATATGTGTGTGTGTATATATATATATATATATACACATTATATATGATATGACATATCACCTTTGAAACTCATAACAATTCATTGAATTGAATCCCTTAATGTTATTGATTTTAAGATGAGCCTGTGTCTATCTCAAGTTTTGGTAAGCTGTTCCCTCCTTGCCACATAGATTTTATTCACATAATATATATTGACTTGGCAAAAAATAAAAATAAAATCTCTATATACACACATATATATGCCTCCATTTGATTTTGTCTTTCTCCACCTTCTGAAAGATGAAGAATCTATTGCTCTTGTGATAAAGAAGTGTGTAGATATCACACATACACACATAATTGTTTTTTGAGACTTAGCCTTAAGTAGCCCAGGCTAGCCTCAAATTTGTTGTGTGGCTGAGGATGACCTTAAACTGTCCTCTCTTCACTTGCCTCGTATTGGGATTACAGGCACAAGAATGCCAGGCTGAACAGGATATGCTTTAAACGACAGGGGGAAAGCCGTTAAAAAAATATTATGGGCTGGTGGTTTAAGAGCACAGGCTGCTCTTTCAGAGATTCCCAGCACCCACATGGCAGCTCACAACTGTCTGTAACTCCATTTCCAGGGATCTAATGCACTCACACCAACGCAAGAAGACAAATTTAAATAAATTATATTTTAAAAATCAGGACTCATTCTTTGGAATGGTTTTATTTATCCCTCCCTCAAGGCTGGGGGCCCAAACCTATAGCTTCAGGCGTGATAGGCCGGTACCTTACTGCTGAGCATATATCCAGTCCTGTTCTTTTTAAATCTTTAAATGGTAAATGATTCTAGCACTATTTGGACCTAAATTTCTGAGAAAGAAAGAGGAAGTGGAAAACCACCAATTCCCTTCTCCTTCAGTGCTGATAAACAGCAGCTGGCTTCAGGGCACGTCCGCCTCACCCCCCAGGCTGCAGTGCGCTTATCTTCTCTCTCATCCTCAGGAGCAGCCCTGTCCTCCGAAGTGGTCCCAAGGGCTGGATTTAAAACAACCCTCTGCCAAACTAGGAGAAGAGAACAACCAGCAAGCCAGCACCACCAAGCCCACTGGGGCTGGGGAGGGGATGCAGCTGCCCCTTGTAAATTCCCTGTAACAGAAGTCGACTCGAAAAGGGGAAATTCCCAGCGGGAATGTACGCAGCTGTGGACAGTTACAGACATGGAGAAGTTGAGCCGTGATGCGGGGTGGGTTCAGAGAGAAAGCCCCAAGTACATCAGCATGGCAGTGTTACTCGTCCAGGTATAAACGACTCTAGGACCCCGAGGATCAAACGTCTCTCAGTCTACAGTGCCAGTCAGGAGCGTACCGCATCCTGCTTTACGTCCTTCGATTTGCTCAGCCTGCATCCAGGGTTCTTTAGTCTTGACCCCTGTGCCTTGGTTTTACCTTTTGGCCTCCCGCAGGCTGGTGCACCTGGTGGACACGCTGTCAAGGTGGAAATGAAGAGGCAGTGGGGTGAGAGAAGTGAGGGGCTTCTCATCGCCTTTTGAGACCCAGCGGGATGCACAGGTTTTTCCTTAGAACAGGGTCACATCACCTTCTTTTCAAAGTGAGGGGCTCCGGGTGACGAATCCTTACATAGGCTTCCCGAAAAAACATCCAGCAGGACAGATGCGCAAGGGCCAGAGGGTGCTGTTGGTACTTGGCGGTGTCGGAGGCCAGTGGTCGCAGTTTCCAAAGTGGCTGCAGCCATGGGACCAGGCATTTCTCTTTCTTATCTGCCGCGATCCATTAGATCCCCCTCAAGTGACAACCGCCAGGGATGGGGGAGAGTGGAGCTCCTCACTGGCCCGGGTGCTGTCCTTCTTTACCCAGACATGCTCCCCCGAGGTTCCTGATCGCCTTTCCACCTCCCCAAGATCTCTTTCGGGCCAACCAGCCAGCCACAACCTGCTCAGGCTCTGCTTGACTTAGAGACTCTGTAGACCTCGCCTCATTTTCTAGTTCCTACTTGTATCATGAGGATCGCTAGGGCAGATTCTCCTCAAGGTGGAGTGGACGGCTCCACTGCCCGCCCCCAACTGGACGCCCTTCCGTGCTCCGAGAGTCTGTTCAGGAGTACATCTGGCCCTAGAGCTCAGGCTGCCCCGGAGATGACCGACCAGTCCTGCGGCTGGAGGACAAACTGCCCCTCTTCCTGCCCCGGGGCTGGTTACAGTGGACTGTGGGGAGTGGGAAAGGGCGGGTTTCTAGAGGCCGGTATTTTCCTACGCTGGAAACCCGTTCAGCTTTTGGCATCCCAGGACCCCATCAGCACCGGGGTCCCACGGTCTCTCTAGTTAGCTTCTCAAGTTACAGCTTCGGGTTCTCTCGCGCGTGCCTTTCCTTACTCCGGGACACAGCGTCTGGGAGGCGGTGGCGAGGTCAGGGGAGGACCCCCGCTGCGCTTGGGACTCCGGCTTGCAAGCCGCCCCGCCCTCCGCCCAGCTTTCACCACTCCCCGCGGCTCAGGGAGAGCCCCCGCGGCTCCTCCCACCCCAGGGGCTTTTCTCCAGTCTCCAGTGACTTTGCTTCGGGAGCGCAGCCGCCTGGCGCCGCTCTCCGCCGGACTGGAGCGCGCGGTGCCCCTGGCTCTTCTGCGAACTCCAGGGGCAAGAATCGGTGACCTCGGGGCGCGCCCCACACCCGGGTCTCCTAATCCACATCCCAGCCCCCGGCCCGTGCCTAGGCCTCCAGCATGGTGCTGCTGGCTGGGCCCGGGCCGGAGGGCGGCGGCGGGACACGCTGCTTGTCCCCGCAGTCACCGACGCCACCCCGGGTCGCGCAGACAGGAGACGACCCAGGGGACTACGAGGACTACGAAGACTTTTCGAGTCTGCCGGACACCCGCAGCATAGCATCCGACGATTCCTTCTACCCTCCCGGAGGCGAGGAGGAGTGCGGCGCGGTGAGCGCGGAGTGCGTCTCCGAGGGCGTCCCCGAGGCGGCGACCCTCCTGCGCGCCGCCAGCACCAACGACGTGGGGCTGCTGCGGGCGCTAGTGCTGCGCGGTCCGAGTTCCGAGGAGGTACGAGAGACTGACCGCAACGGCCGGGTAAGTCCGGGTTTGGGTCCCTTCGGCTCTCTTCCCTCAGCCTGACCCCCGAGCCACCCCAATTCTGGATCTGCTGCCGCCCAGAGCACCCTTTCCTTTTCGTATGGCACTTGGTAATGGGACACCATTTGCTCTGCTCAGGTACGGAGCTGGCGGGAGATGGCTCAACCCAGCTTCCTATTGCATCCAGTCCCTTTACCGCCCCGGGGATCCCTTAGTTCTCCCTGGAGGCCCCGGCTGGAAAAGTGTTGACGTCTGTGGAGGTGGAGGGTGGAGGTGGAGGGTGCTGGTCCCTTCTATTTAGTGCTTCACTGACTACTACATTCCCCCAGGACCCAGGTAGGTGACAGTCTCTCTCCTCCCCTGCAGGGGACCACCTATTCCTACCCTCACTCTCCGGTCCTATTTGTCTCCTCGGCCCCTGCCGCTGACCTTGCCTAACTCCCTGTTGTCCGAATTAGGATTTGAAAGCGAGTTTCTTTCGTTACCCAAACCATCCCGTCTTCCCTTGCTTCTCCTAGTGGCGCGCGCTGCCACCAGCCAGCTTTATCTGTGGTCACCGCCGTGGGTCGAAGCCTACGAGCCCGCACAGCCAGCCACCGTTCTGGCAGGTCTGGTACGGCGCGCACAGCAGCGGCACATACCCGGGTCATCACACAGGGAGGAAGGGAGGCGGGCTCCATTAATTAATTATGCCAAGGCTCCGAGAAAGCAAGAAAGTTTCAAAACGGAAAAGAAAAAGTTGGAGAGCTGTTCCCTACTGAACACGAACAAGGACATTGATCTCTGCGCCCGTGTCCCCATTAGTCTCTCTCTGCTGGGTGGACAAACAACCTCACCTGATCTCCATGTTCCCAGAGGCCTCATGGTTTCTGCAGACTCAGCCTTGCACAAATTAGGGACGCCCGTGCTTCTGCTTGGGAGTCACAGCTGACAGAAAACAAGCGCTTTAATACAGGGACGTGACCTCGTGCCTTTGGCTTTTCTTGGGGCTGTAGGTATGCAGTGGTTTGCCCCTGACTGCAGTCTGGGTCAGACTGGCAAGCGTAAAGCCAGAGTGTCAGTTTCTGCTTTCGATAACCCGACAGCTTTGACTTTGGAGGAATGGCTTGTGCTTGTGATATGTCAGGGAGACCTACATGACGAAGGCAGCACCACCCTGGTGCCCTGTGGTGGCTGTTCCGGAGGAGGAAAGACTCAGGGGGCTTTTTCTCTGCTCTACTTTCCAGTTTAACTGAGTTTTCCGGGTCAGGTGTTCTCAATAGAAACCTCTTCTTCCTGAGCAAGCATCGCTTCGGGGCTTGAAAGGATCGTCAGTGACAAAGGGTCGCTGTGTTTGGGGTGGTCTTTACTAAAAGCTTTCCCCTGTGAGTGGCCACTGGCCTCCCCAGCTTTATGGTGTTTTCTGTAGGGAGGGGGCAAACAAAAACTAATCAAAGTTTGAAAGACAGGAAAGCTGAGAACATTTTAAACCATCCAAAGGAGACTTGAGCTGGATAAATCAAATTCCCAGAGAGCCCCTCTCCCACACAGAGGCCAGAAAGGGCCAGGTAAGAGCCTCCGAGAAGCTCCTGTGTAGCACACCCACAGTGACAGTCCCTTCTGCATGGTTTGTGAACCTGTCCAACCCTGGAGCCTGGAGAAGCCCAGCACATGTGGCCCTCATTTACCTTCTGTCTTTTCCCTCATCAGTCCGTCATTTGCTTCTCTCTTTTCTGAAGAGAACATGGTCCAATATTGTGCCAGGTAAAGATTTTTTTGTTTTTGTTTTTCCTCTTCCGTTGATTACAGGGACAGAGACTGAAGGACTTCTGTTCTGCTTGAGTCTCCACCTCTTTGACCCTGGGGATCTGAGGAAAAGGTCCTGGGCTTTTTATCTCTGGAGGAGAGAACCAGGCCTATGTTCTGTGTGCCCTGAGGGGAGAAAGTAACTCTTAGCTATTAAGGAAAGGCAAGAGACTTAGGGAGTCAGGTGGAAGAAGACCTTCTGGTCAGGCAGGTGGAGTTAGGCAGGTACACTATGGTTTGGTCATGGCCTAGAATGGAGAGGAGGGGTTGTGGGAGCCATGGTGGAAAGGGCCACTCAGGCCAAGTGAAGAGTCGCCAGCCACCTCAGCTGGCTAAGAAATGTGGGGAATTGGGAGTTGGGAGCAACCGAGGGTCAGCTCTCTAGTGACCTGGTCTGTAGTGCCAGACTTTCTCTGGTCTGTGGACCTTTTAATGTCTTGTGACTCACTTCCTCACAACCTGCAGGTTTCTGTCTTAAGAGGACTTTCTCTGAAAGGCCTTTCTGCCTGTCCCCATCTAAGCCCAGAGCTGGCTAAGGGTAGTCCATGTGTTGAGACACCAAGGGCTGAGCCTGGCTTAGGATGGCCATTTGCCAGCAGGTGTCCTTTGAGCAGAGAGGGGAAAAGTACAAAGGTCCCAAGGCAGGAACAGAGTCCCAGCCTGGTCTATATATAGGTTGATCATTTGTCCTAATGAAAACCTTAAGGCAAGCCCAGGAGCTTTGGCCTAATAAAAGCGAGGTGTTTGCATTAACAGCTGGTGATGGCAGGTGAGGGTCTCTGCTTAGTGCCAGCTTCCTAGGAGCCTCCAAGTTCTCAACCTGTGGGTCAAGATGCCTTTGGGGTTGCATAACCCCCTCACAGCGGTCGCCTATCAGATATCTATGATTCATAATAGTAGTGAGATTACAGTTATGAAGTGGCAGCTAAAATTGTATGGGTGGGAATCTCCACAACACGAGGAACTGTATTAAAGGGTCGCAGGACTAGGAAGGTTGGGAACCACTGTGTAGAGGTTTTTGAAGTTGTTATGATGAATGGCTCACTTCTTAACACATCCAGCCTGAGCCACAGGTAGCTGACGACAACCACATGTGAGACTAGGGGATGTGGCTGACCACACAACTTTGCTGCTGAATCAGTGTTCTGGAAAGATCTCAGGATTTACCGTGCAACATTTAAATATTTATCACATAATTTTCCAGTAACACAGAACACATGCTCTCCCCATGTTTCTGGACTAGGGTTGTTAGGTTCCTTGCATTAAAGGATGGTGAACCCCCATCCCCCCCTTCTCTTCCCTTCTCAGCATGGAAGCCAGGCTTCCTCCTGCAGCCCTGGTGGCTCTCCTTAATTAACAGCCAAATGGTGTTTGTGCCATTTTAGTTGTGGGAGGGCAGTTTGATGTCAGACTCCTTGGCCAAATTATGCCTGTTAAGCTTAAGTGTCGCAATATGCTGAAATCTCAGGAAATTTCCCAAAGTCACTGCTCATTTATTTCAGCATAAAAAGTCCCCCAGCATGGGGTCCCTCCCATCCTGCAGGAAGCTTAAGGGAAATTTCTCTGGAAGGCGTTTCTGCCTGTCCCAATTGAAGTCCAGAGCTGGCTAAGGGTAGCCTGTATGTTCAGACACCGAGGGTGGAGCCTGTCTTAGGATAGTCGTTTGCCAGCAGGTGTCCTCTTGAGCACAAAGCAAGAGGCTTTTCTGGTTTTACAGACACTTGGGTGTGATCAACACTTTCCCTTGGAATACAACTGAGAAATTTGTTGCATTTTTTAAAACAAAAGATTATGAATCTAGGAATCTCCTCTCTTAAAGTGAGGGTCACAGCACTGGAATTCCTGCACAACCTCAGTTCTCGGTCCTTGAATGCCCTTTGTGTGCATAGAAATTTACTTATTCACAGAGAAGCTGAATTTCCAGGTCTCTGCTAGTTACTGTGCAGAATGTGTTCTGGTCTTGAACCTTCAGTGCTTGCCAAGGGTCAGTGCACCCAGGGAGAGGTTTGCTTTGCTGTTTGGGAAGATGTGTTCATAAGGTTTTCCTTCCCCTCCCCTCCCTTCCCCTCCCTTCCCCTCCCTTCCCCTGCCCTCCCCTCCCCTCCCCTCCCCTCTCCTTTCTCTCTTTCCTCCCTCCCCCCTGGGGGGGGGATATTGTGATTCCTCTGTGTTTGTGTGTGTGGGGGGCATTCTTACCACAGTGCTTATAAGGGTGTCAGAGGAGGTGTCTGCTTCACCTTCCACCTTGTTTGTTTAGGGATTTCTAGCTATTTTGCTTCTGCAAATGTCATGAGCTTCCAAGATTTTTCCATGTCTGCCTTCTATCTGTTGTGGGAATGTTGTGATTACAGGACTGGGATTCTGGGCCCGCGGTGTGGAGCTCGGTTTTATGTGGGTCCTAAGGGTCCAAATTTAGATCCTTATGCTTACGTGGCAAATGCTTCATCCACGGGGCCACCCACTTGATTCACTGTGATTCTGTTTTGGTTTCATTTTCTAGTGAGGAATGAGAGAAGGGTGCATTAAATAGCGTTTACTGGGAACTCCAAGGATTGCATTAAAAGTGAATCAGTTCTGCTTTTTTGGAACCTTTTCCCCTGCTGGGATGCCTCACCTAGCCTTGATGCAGGGGGAGGAGCTTGGTCCTGCCTCAGCTTGAGATGCCATGCTTTGTTGACTCCCATGGGAGGTCTTACCCTTTTCTGAACAGAGGAGGAGTGTTTGGGTGTGGTAGGTGGGAGGTGGGGGGAGGTAAGGAAGAGAGGGGAGAGGGGAACCTGTGGTTGGAATGTAAAATAAATGAAAAAATTTGAAAAAAAAAAAAAAAAAGAGAGAAAGTGAATCAGCTCAAGTGAGCCTGGGAGGCCGGCTGGGGGTAAGTGGTCAGCTCTTTTCCTTCTGCTGACCTTGGAGTGTGTCCAGGCCTAGGATCTGTAGAAAGGAGCTTCTGCTTTAAGGATACCAGTTATATGTGGCTATGTATAATGTTATGTGTGTTAGTACTGTGTACCTCCAAAAATATTTGAGATAACTGGTTTATAAGAATATATTTGTCTAGGCTCATACTTGTGCAGCTTCCAGCACAGGCCCAAACAGGCCTACCCCCTTTTGTCTCTCGGTGCTAGATGGCCATGGCTGTGAGATGGCAGTCCAGGAAGTTGCTCACCTTGAGGCAGCAGTAGGGCCCCTCAGTTTTATAGCTCCTTTCAGAGACATACACCTCCAGTGATCTGTGAACCTCATGCCAGATCCCACCTTCTAATGGTTTGACCATTTCTTAGGAGTACTACTTGGGAGCCAGGGGCCTTATGGGCCGTTTATCCAGGTCATAGTACCATGTAATTCACACCTAGGAAACGCCAGTTCAATAGTAGCCTCTCTGCTGAGAGTGGCCAAGTGCAGCCTGTGGAGGGTAGATTTTCTGTTTGCCTGCACCCAGCTGGTGGTGAGCTGCACATGGCAAGACCAGGGTGGCCTCAGGTGATGACTCATGTCTGCTTCGTGACTACTCATCCTCTAGCAGGCTGGTCCTGCTGGCTTTCTGAGGCACATGCAGGTTCCAGGAGGCCATTCTGGCCCAGGTTTCATTCCACTTCTGCTGAAGTAAGCCACAGGTCAAGTTCAAGTGAAGAAAACAGGCTTTTCTCTCAGTGGGGGACCTGTAAAGAGGAGCTGGCAAGGGGAGGCTCTTCTTGCTGTCAATATGACGGATAATAAGGCCAAGTCTTGGACAATAATAGGCTCTCCCCTGCGTGTCTCCGTCAGATTCTTGGCCTTTGTATGTTTAGCTGCTGAGCAGTGAGGTGTGTGTGTGTGTCTTCATGGGGAAGTGCTTAGGACCTAGAGGTGACCCTCTTTGATCAGTGTGGTTGTACTGGCGGGGTTTCTCTCTGTTGCTTTTTCTGAGTTGTTTTAATGATGCACACTCAGTCATCATGTATACAGGATGCTTGGGACTTCTAGGTCACTGAAATCGCCTTTGACTTAGTTCAGATCCCTGGAGGCTGTGGTTATTTCAGAACAGGTGAGGAGGTTGACAAGATGGCTCAACAGGTAAAGGTGCTTGCTACACAAGGCTGACAACCCAAGTTTAATCCCAGGAACTGTCATAGGGGTGACAGGGAAGAGAGAACTGACTGGAGAACATTGTTGTCTACTGATCCTCTCCACATGCATGCTGTGTTGTGTGTGTGAGAGAGAGAGAGAGAGAAAGAGAGAGAGAGAATAAAATGATTTATATCACAGTCTCAAAGGTTTCAGTTCACAGTCACTATGGCCTGTGGGTGCACAGTACAGCGCTGTGGGAATGTATGATAGCGGCTACTCACTTCATAGCAGTCAGGAAGCAGAGAGAGGAAAAGGAGCTGAGATACTATTATTCATTAAAAACAAACAAACAAACAAACAAACAAACAAACAAACAAAACAAAACTTGCCCCAATGACCTAATTTCTTCCCAATAGGCTCTACTTCCTAAAGGATTTATCACATACTGGTAGTGATATGAGCTAGAACCAAGCTTTCAATACATCAA
Source organism: Phyllotis vaccarum (assembly GCA_033318265.1). Classification (NCBI taxonomy): domain Eukaryota; kingdom Metazoa; phylum Chordata; class Mammalia; order Rodentia; family Cricetidae; genus Phyllotis; species Phyllotis vaccarum. Next base: position 22,646,450 of record JARWLC010000012.1, on the reverse strand, counting down.
CCTTTGAGACCTTGTCCATTTTATAATGAAATAATATGTAGACCCCCCCCCCCCTTTTATATCTGGGAACAGTGGGGCTCACGGGGCAGGCAAGAAGGCTCAGAGGAGAAGGGTACTTGCTGCCCCTCTGACTTCCACACGCAAGCTCTGGGTCACAGGAGATGTTAGGTACTAATCCTTGGTTGGATGTATAGCTGGCAAGGATTTTCTCTCATTTTGTAGTTTGCTGCTTCCCTTGATTGACTGTTCAGAAGCCTTTGAGTTTCATGTGCTCCTGTTTCCAATTGTTGGCCTCATTTCCTGAGTAATTGGATTCCTATTTAGAAATCTTTACCTGTGTTGTATGCACTCTGTACCGTCTCTTTCAGGAGTTTCAGGGTCTGATTCATTTGGAGTTGATTTTTGTGCAGTGAAAGGTAAGTGTCTAGTTTCTGTTTTCTACACGTGGACATGTGGTTTTCCCAACACCGTTTGTAGAAGTTGTTGGCTTCTCTACAGTATGTATCTTTCATCTGTGTAAAGAATGATGTAGCTGTAGTTATGTAGATATGAATCCGGGTTCTGTAGTCTGTACATCTGTTTTTGTGCCGATACTGTTTTTATCACTATAGCTCTGGAGTCTGAGAGTGGGGATGTTGTGTCTTTTTGCTTAGGATTGTCTTTAGCTCTCCTCTTTCATTTCATTTGGATTACTATTTCAGCTTATTGGGATAGTAATCCTAGCATAGAGCATACATAAGTCTAAACAATCCCTTATGTAAAACAATGTTAACTTATTTTTATTAAAAAGAATAAGAAGACAGAAGTTGTTGAAGTTATGTGTTTGATTCAAGAAGGTTGGGAAATAATTTATATAGCCAGTTTGGTAAGCAAGGTTGAAAGCAACAAGCTTAATTTATTTAGGTGGGGGCAAGCCTTAAATATGCTCCTCCCTGCACAGGGGAAGGGGAAGTCTGCTTGCTGGCATCTGCTAATATGGTGTGGTCATCTCTCATTGGCTCAGGTCACCTCTTACTAGGACTCCGCCTCTGTTACCAAGGCCCTCAGGCAGACCCAGGCAGACCCAGGTTGGTTCTTAAAAAGTATCTTATATGCATGCTTCTCATACTGGTGTGAAACAGTTTAAACTGGCTGGCCCTTAGGCCTATAAAAGCCACCAGGGCTAAGTTACCCCACAGTTTGTTTTTGAGACAGGGTCTCTCTATGAAACCCTGGCTGTCCTGGAACTTACTCTGTAGCCCAGACTGGCCTTATACTCAGAGATCCACTTGTTTTTGCCTCCCAAGTGCTGGGATTAAAGGTGTATACCACCTCTGCCCACCATCATGGAACAGAAGGTCATTTTAAATTTAAAGAACAGTTGAAAGTGGAACTGACTTATTTCTATAAAGTCAGAGAAAAGGAAATAGAGTAGACATGAATTCCCGTGTGACCCTTGGCTTCATGGGAAATTAGAAAGGTGGGATTTAAGAGCAATTTCCAAGTAAGAAAAGCAAACAGGCTTCCAAAGGCACGCTCATGTCAGAGCCAACGATGCTCGGCACAAGGCAAGCCCTTGATGAGCAGAGTTCTGTCTAGCTTCAGCTGGTGCTTCAGTTGGAGGCTATACCTGTCCTGGGATGTCTCAGCTGAGAGAGGCATAGACAGACCGGTGTGTGGATGAAGAGGCAGTAATGTCCATCTCCTTGTGCTTGTGGGAAGTGTCAGTTAAGGGTGCTAAATTTATAGTACCTTTTCCTCCAACAATATATATTTGTTGTTTGCTTAGTTAGTGATGCTGAGGTTGGAACCTCAGGTCTCACATGTACTAGGAACATGTCCTTCTATGAAGTTGGTTAAAATAGAGAAGTTGGGCCTCAGTGGTGCAAACCTGTAATCTCAGTTCCTGGGAAAACTGAGACAAGATGATAAAAACTCAAAGCCAGCATGGTCAACTTAGAACCTGTCTCAAAATAAGAAATAAAAAGAGGGGTGTATCTCAGTGGGAATAGCTCATGTAGCATGTGTGGGGCCTTGGGCTCAGTATCTAGTCCTGGGAGTGTGTGTGAGGGGAGGTAAGGAAGTTATACTGAGTGAAAACATTGAAAACTGTAAGTCTCTTGAGGACAGCTCAGAGTTGGAGAAGGCAGGGCTGCTGCAGAAGGCAACTAACTGAGGAGCCCTGGGGAGGGAACAGTTCTTCACCTTGCTTGTAGTTGCTGTGGGAAGACATGTGGGTTAAAGTGCATGGAATTAAACACAGGCATGCACATGCCATTACACAGAGGCACGTACACACTCTCCTACACATGTATGCATATACCTTCTCACAAAATGCACACATACATCCTTACACACACCCATGCACATACTCCAGTACACACATGCTCCATAGATACACTTTCCCATACGTATATGTACATGCATCCATCCTCACACATCTGTTACAATACAGGTACAATTTGAATACATCTGTGGTTTGCAGCAATGTCAAGTTCCGGTTATTGTGTCATATGCAGGGTGCCGGCATCAACGACAAGCGTTGAACAGTGCAATTTCCTGTGGGCCTGTTAACTAGTTGAAGACGTTAATGGGAGTTCCCCTTGATGTCACCTTCACTTTCTGCTTGAATTTATGTTTGGTGATGATGTTGAGTGTACCTGACTCAGAACTGGGACAGGCTGAACCCCTTTATGTGTTGAAAAAGTGTGAGTAGTTGGAGCTTTCCTCTGTGCAGGGTCTCAGCCTCCCTAGGCTGCTGACCCAGGAAGCAGTCTCTGGGGTCCACAGGGCCACTGCAGCCCAGACTGCTGGATACAGCTGCTGCTGCTGATTCAGGTACCCTCTACCACTAGATGCAGGCCCCCTTTTTTTTTGCCAGTTGCTGCGACTATTGTCTTTCCTGGATGCTACACTGGGCAAGCTCAGAGCAGAAGTAAAGCCTCATTGAATACTAATCTTTATCTTTCCAGAATATCCTTCCTAGATCTTCCTTCTGGCTGCTTAGAGGGTGGTGTTCAAAGACAGGGTTTCTCTGTTTAACAGCCCTCTCTGTGGTGATATATTTAATTAATAGAATAGAATTAATAAAATTAATAGAATTAATTTAATAAGAATAGCCTAAAATATCAGAGGACAGAGCAACCCACAGAGCCAAACCATGAGGGTCAGCCAGTGGTGACCCACGCCTTTAAGCACTTGGGAGACAGAGATCTTGTGTGAGTTCCAGGCCTAACAGAGCCAGGCAATGACAGCAACATACCTTTAATCCTAGCTCTAGGGAAGTTGACCCAGGAATTGAGATAACTGGGCAGAGAAAGAAAGACAATGCCAGAGAAGGCCTGGCCTGGGACCCAGACTCCCTGTCAGCTGACTCAGTGATGGAATCAAACACAGGCATGCACACACTCTCCTACACGTGTACACATATACCCTCTCAGGTATTTTGTCTGAGGATTCATGGAGATAGGACCAACCCTTTTTGGCCTGAGGAGTTGGTGGGTGAGATGTGGCTGTGGCTTATTTCTCTGTCTCTGATATTTCAGCTTTTCCCCAATATCTGGCTCCTGGTTTTTATTATAAGACCAAGTAGAATTCATGCAATAAATACTTAGCTGTCCTGGAACTTGCTTCAGGTTGGCCTTGAACTCACAGAGATCCTCCTGTGTCTGCCTCTAGGGTGCTGGGGCTAAAGGCTCTGTCCGGCTTTCATAAATAATTTAAAAAATTGATTTACTTTACTATTTTGTGGGTGTGAGTGTTTTACATACATATAAGTATGTGCACCATGTGCATGATTGGTGCCCTGAAGATCAGAAAGGGCTTTGGATCTCTTGGGACTGGAGTTACCGATGAATTTACAAGCCACCCTGTGAGAGCTGGGAATCAAGCCTAGTCCTATGCAAGAGCAATAAGTACCTTTAATGGCTGAGTCAACTCCCTAGTACTGGAAAATACTTTTTATACTTACTTGTTTCCTTTGTATGTGTATGGGCCCATGTGGAGGTCAGAAAGCAGCATGGTAGATCACCAGTTCTCTCCTGCTTTTGTGAAACACAGAAACTGAACAGATTGTCAGCCTTGGGAATACCCACCTTCACCTGTGGGAATACCCACCTTCACCCACTGAGCACCCGATCTTTTGATCTTGTCTCCTGTAGGTCTGCAATGAAAAGGTCTGTAAGAGAGAACCTTCCCTGCTTCTCTGGGGATACATGAGTTCCTTAAATAGGAAGCATTAGTCCAGTGGTAGCTGTTCAGTTGGCAGCTAGAGTGAATTAGTATCGAGGTCATTTTTTTTTAGTATTCCTGGCTGCACTTTAGCCATGGCAGAAGGCCGGGGTGAAGCAAATGTTTAAGCGAAAAGGGGTGATTAAGGAAATGGAGCTGGTTGTGGTGGCTTTACACTGTAATCCCAGCATTCGAGAGACTGAGGCAGAGGCTGGAGGATTGTCTGTTGTGAATCTGAAGGGCAGTCTGGGCTTTAGTGTGAGACACTGTCTCAAAGAGAGGAAAGAAGGAAGGGAGGAAGGAAGGAAGGGAGGAAGGAAGGAAGGGTGGATGGATGGGAGGAAACACTGAAGCTGGTGTGGCACTTGTAGTACCAGCACTTTGAAGGTAGGAACAGCAGAACCAGGAGGTCAAGATCTTCCTCAGTGACACGGAGTGGAGGACATGCACACCCACACATCTAGGACTCTTGTCCTAGAAAGGGCAGCTGTGGGAAGATGAGGAAGCAGCTGTGGTACAAATCTGGGTGAGTGGGGACTGAGGTGTTGCTATGGTGAGCAGAGGAGAGGCAGATGGGCCTGGAGGCAGCCAGGGCATCCAGACCCTGAAGGGAGTATCCCTGAGAGACAACAGCTGTCCTGTCAGGGATGGCCACAGCTTCTCATCTTCCTTGAGTTTAAGGCAGAGCAGTGCTGACCCATCCGGGGTCTGATGTTGGTGTCAGAAAGCAGCTGCTGTGGTGGATTTCAGAAGTTTCCTTTGACTTCTTTTCACTTCAGTGTGGGCACAGGGCCAGTTCTAAAGGACCCTCCTTCCCATTCTGTTGTTTCCGCCTAAGCCTTCAGCATCACTACTTGACAATTCATGGGACAATGGTCTGCTAAAAATAGCTGGCACTGACCTGGCTTTCCCTCCACTTTAGCTTGTGGTGGTGCTCGATTCTTTTCTGTTGTTTGCGAACATGGGTGGGTTTCTAAGAAGTGAATTCCAGGTGCAGAAAAGTCAGGCTCACTCACCTAGTTAATAATTGACCTAGCTTGCTGAACTGTGGCGACCTTCTTTTCTCTCGAGTACAAATGCCGTGAGTAGGCAGGGGGCACATTTCTAAGGCCCTCCACAGGCATGATGGGGCACAGGGAGGAGAGACTAGCACAGTTAGTCATCTATGTGCCCTCTATTCCATGGTAAGCTGGGCCAGACCTTGTTGATTGGTTGGCTGTGATGGTAGGGAGGCCCCCCAGGAGGCACCAGCCGGACTGAGTGGTCAGCTTACATCGGGCTCTTGTGTGGGTGTGGGTGTGAGTGTACCCTTCCTATGTAGGGGCATGTGGAGACTAGACTTTGATGTTAGGCTGCCTTCTTTGATCATTTGATCACTCTTTTAGCCAGGATCTCTGACTGAACAGCCAGTGAGCCCAGGTTCAACAGCCTCTTTGTGTCCCTTCATCCTTTGGGCTCAGAGATTATAGATGTGCATGTGTCACCCTGGTGTTTACATGAGTGCTGGGGATCCAAAGCAGGTTCTAATGCTTCCTTAGCCAACACTTTATCCTCACTGAACCATCTTCCAGCTTTACACTGTGCTCTTTATCGTGTGAAAGGGAGTCCAAAGAGGGAGGAGAGGGGTGGGGTGGGGGGTAGATGGTCAAGATCATGATGGGGAAATCCACAGAGACAGCTGAACCAAGCCAAGCCAGAGGGAACTCATGAACTTTGGACTGACAGCTGTGGAGCCTGCATGGGACTGGACTCTGCATATAGGAGACAGTTGTGTAGCTCGGCCTGTTTAAGAGGCTGCCGACAGTGGGATCAGGATCTATAGCTGGTGTATGAACTGGCTTTTTGGAGCCCATTACCTTTGCTAGGACACCTTGGACAGTCTTGATTCAGGGAGGAGGGGCCTGGACCTGCCTCATCTGAATGCCCCAGGCTTTGCTGACTCCCTATGGGAGGCCTTCCTTTTTCAGAGGAGGGGATGATGATGGGGAAGTCTTGGGATTGGGAGCAGAAGGAGGGATGAGAGGGAGATCTGTGGTTGACATGTAAAATAAATTTTAAAAATTCTTTTTAAAAAAAGCCATGATGCAGCTGTGGGGCGTAGAGCAGAGCTGTCTTCTTGGGGGGGTGGTGTCTTGGGAGGTAGAGAGTCCTGTTAGGGTGGTGAAGGAGAGTTAGGGCTTCCAGCTCCCCTGCTGTGCAGGACAAGTAAACAGATTCTAAGACACTCAGTTATATAAGACGCACTAGAGAAACTGGCGACTTTGTCTTAAATAGAAATAGTCATCTTTAGGCAGGTGGTGGTGGCTCATACCTTTAATCCCAGTGTAGACGGAGTTTTACTTTCAAGGCGCCAGTCCAAAATTAATATTTATTAGAATATAAATTAACACTCACAATATTAGTAACAGCTTATGGTGGCACCTGAACAAGGACTGGCGTATCCAAGTGATGGACGAGCGATGGACGCGTGATGGAAGGACGATGGATCCCGATTCTGTCTGTCCAGCAGCCAGCAGCCAGGAACCAGGAAGAGAGAGTCCTCCTGTCCTAGCAGCCACTTATCAATGGGCTTGGCCACACCCCCTCCAGGTTGACCACACCCCCTCCAGGTTGGCCACACCCCTCCAGGGTCCCGGAAGTGTCTTCTGAGGGCTGACACCTTAATCCTGCTATATCCCAGCACTTAAAACTCACTACAAAGTGAGCTCCAGTTATGCAGAGAAACCCTATCTCCAAAAACAAAACAAAACAAAACAAAACAAAACAAAACTTGAAACAAGCAAAAACTATCTTTAATTTCTTTTGTGTATGAACGATTCTGAATCCTTTGGGCTGATTTGCAGGGAGGTGTAGAAGCGTCTGGGGCTTGTTAGAGGCTGTCACTCATAGGGTCCAGAGTCCTGCGGGCAATTTCGTCGGGGTCCTCAGCACTGAGGACACTCTTTATTCCCTAGCTTTAGTCCAGGGGACTTTCATCCTGTTGTTCCTGCTGGCTTTGTTTGCAGTGGGTTGGTTGGACGGTGTGTGGTGTGCACACCAGCAACCGCAAGAAGCCTTTCTTAACAACATAGAAAAAGTCACTGCTGAGCGATGGCATTTCAGAAGAATGGCCATGTCGAAGCTTCTGCCATGAGAACAGAACAGCATTGAATGCTGAAGGGCTAAGAAAAACGTGCGTTTTGAGTATCTCTGCTGCAGAAGAGATGTGCTGTTTGAAAACACATGGATAGAATTATATGTGCATGACTTTCCAAGCCTTTTTTTTTTTTTTTTTTTTTTTTTTTTTTTTTTTTGAGACAGATTTTTGCTTTGTAACCCAGACTGGTCCAACTGGCCCTAAACTGAAGTGATCTTCTTACCTCTCCCTCATGAGTGCTGGAAGTCACTTTTACTTAAAACAAAACCCAAACCAAGCAACTACTCACAGAAACGGTCTTGGTCAAAAATTCTGTCCTCTGCAGTTTCTGTCTTGCAGCCTGCTGTCTTGCTTCGCTTCCCACTTGCCTGCTTCCTGACCCCTCCTGGACCGCCAATCTCAGGCCTTCATCTCTTCTCTCTAAGGCTCTTTTGCAGTTCAGTCTCTTCTAACTGGGAAGGCTCATTTTCTGAATCAACCTGGCTTGCTGTAGTAGTGAGGCAGTAATCAGACAGGGCCTATATATTGTTTCACAGGGACTTGGGAGCTGTGGTCAGTATCTGTGGTCAGTCTGCTTTAACTCAAGAAGTCGCCCTTTGTAATGTGGTGGGCCTCATCTGATCAGTTGGTGCTTTATCCACAAAACGGGAGGTTTTCTGAATGATGAATTTTGCCTGAGGAGGACAGTGCTGCAAGGTACAGGCTCTAGCCTGTAATCCCTGGGAGGTTGAGACAGGAGAATTTGGCAAGCTCATATTGAGTTCTAGGTCAGCTTGAGAGAAAGACCCTGTCTCAAAAACAGAAACAAAACCAGGGCTTAGGGGATGGCTAGGTGAGCGGGGTGCTTGCCACATGGAGAGCCATGAATTAAGATCCCTGCACCTGTGTGAAGCTGGGTATGGAAGGGCCGTGTCTGGATCCCTGGCAGCTCCCTGGACCTCTCTGGCCAGCCAGCCTAGCCAGATCATTGAGTTCAATGTTTAATTAGAGAGAATGGCACCTTATACCAACCTCTGACCTCTACCTGCATGACCACACATGCACATGTGCATTCTCATACACACCTACACATGCCTACAGAAATATGCACACACAACACCCTTAATAGCAGAGCGCAGACAAACAGAAACCCAACAGTCACTGCATAAACTCTTCTTTTCCTATCTTCAACCTCTAGGGCTGCCCTGTAGATTTTGGACTTGGCAGACCTCACAATCCTGTGAGCCAATTCCTCAAAATAAATTGTTCCATGTCTGACCCTCCTATTGGTTCTATGTCTCTGGAGAGCCCTGACTGATTCTGCCTTAGCAGATCTGCTTGCCAAGTCTCTGAGTGTGCAGAAGCTGCCAGCTCAGCCTCGGCTGCTGTCCTGAGGGTCTCACTGGCAGTTGGATCAGCCACATCCTCCTGTTCTTTTTCGTCTACTTTTTATGTTGCTGCTGCCTCCAGGCTTAGGGGTGTGGACTGTGCACAGGCCTGGGCCGGTGCTCTGCTGGTGCTGATAGGAATTCTTGATGATTTTGGACTGGGGTCCTCCTTGATGCCTCCTCTTCCTTCTCTTCCCTTCATTCCCTCCCGTCACCCCCTTGTTGGCCTAAGAAACTTTGGGCACTGTATTCTGCTGTCTGTAGTTTTTGATTTTGCAGAATACCATATGCTCCTTTACTGTAGAATGAGATCACGTATGGCTCACCCATCACAATTTTAAAATACCACAAATTCAAAGATGCATTTAAGCCAGGCGTGGTGGCTCATGTAATCCTAGCACTTGAGAGGTGGAGAAAGGAGGCTTGCTGTGAAGCCAGCTTGAGTGAGGTCTAGGCCTGGGCTACCAAGAGAGACTGGGTCTCAAAACCACCATCTCCTCCCTCAAGCAAATGTATTCAGTACACCTGGCCTGCCAATACCCTAGGCCAGTAGCATACATTCCCACTCTTAGCTGTCTCTGTCTTGGTCAGGGACATGTTGCTGCTTCCCAACACTAAAAAGGAAGATGGGACTAGCCTGGGAGAAGACTCAACTTGGTTTCTTTTGCGCGTGTATTACTCTAATTTCACTAAGTCATGGGCTGTCACTGCAAGCTTTCATAGCTTTTCTAAGACGACTGTCCTCTGCATGTTTGATGTTTAGTAGTGTCCTGACATTCCCTATCAGATGATAGGATAAACTCTTTCTCCAGTGGTGACAATATGGTCTAGACACTGTCATGTTACCCTGGGGAAAACGTCCTTAAGCTAGAGCAGGTAGCAGTGATGCTATGGAGGGTGAACTTGGTCTGGTAAAGTGGTGTTTATTTACATTTTCATTCTCTTTATGACATACTTAATGTACTTTGTGTCTTGAGACATGGTTGTGTGTAGCCCAGGATGGCCTTGAGAGAACATTTGTTTTGAAAGTTGCAGAATGTAAATGCCTTTGTAGAAAACTGCCTACTGGCTTTTTTTTTTTTCTTTTCTTTCCTTTTATATTTATTTATTTATTTACTTACTTATTTATTTTCTATTTATGTATGTGTGTATGTATGTATGTATGTATGTATGTATGTATGTATGTATGTATTCTTGACATGAACTCCCATAACCAGGGTTCCTGGCCACGTAAACAATGCTGCCTTTTTTACTTTTCCTTTTTAAAAATAGGGTCTCACTATGTACCACTTGGTGGCCCAGAACTCTATGTAGACCAGGCTGCCCTCAAATTCACAGAGATTGACATGCCTCTGCCTCCCAAGTTCTGGATTTAAAGGTGTGAGCCACTGCACTTGGCACACAGCAGCTTTTTTATTTGGAATTTTTATTGTTTTAATATTGACACTAGACTGTAGCAGAACAAATAAATAATTTTGCAGAACTCCAAATTGAGAGTATTAGCCTTAGGAGTACAGGAAAAACCTGTACTTTTAATTCTGTAAATTCCTCCAATTTTTTTTCCCTACTCTTCCATATTTACCCGGAGCTTGCAGTGAGGGACCCCGAGGACAAGTGGAGACAGCCAGAATGTGCTCAGTCATGACGTGGCTCACTATGTATCTCTTCTATGAGTATGTGATCTATATTTTACCAAGGAAGGTGCAGCCCTGCTGTGTGTGTGTGTGTGTGTGTGTGTGAGAGAGAGAGAGAGAGAGAGAGAGAGAGAGAGAGAGAGAGAGAGAGAGAGAGAGAGAGAGAGAGACTCACTATGTAACCCACACTCCCTTTGAACTTGGCCATGTCCCTTCCTCTCCTTCCCAGGTATTGGGACTACAGACATGCTCTACCGACCCTGGCATACATTTTTTTTTCTTTTTTACTCTTCAAAGGGATTTTTAATAACTACTAGTACTTGAAGTAGTTTTCAACATACTAGAGTTTTCATACAGTTGCCTTTTGGGTTTAACCTATTTATTTTCCAAGTACCTGTATTGGGCTGTTCTGGGAAGGATGCTGAACAGAGGGGCACAGGCTGCTTTCATGAAGTCTGTTTGCTGTTGGGAGAGGAGTGACTACTGAGATGCCTTAAATAAAAGACAAGAACTGCTTCTGGCGGCGTTGAGGGTGGTGGTGGTGGTGAGTTCTCAGAACAAAAGATAAGCAGGCAGTGATGGGGCAGGCAGTGTTGGTTCATGTCGAAACTTCCCCTCTTTCCCGAGGAAGAAATCATTGACTGGAGACTGAAGCTAGAGAGAAAACTACCATGCTATTTCCAAGTGTAGGGAAAGACCATTTTTAGAAGGAATTGATGGGAGAGCTTGGACTTTTCTAGAATGATAAGGAAGTTAGAGGCACTAATGTGGTACAGAGAGACACTGGCAGGAGGAACTAGGGACTCACCAAGGAAGCAGCTTCCAGCTCTATGACCACTGCTGTGGGATGTGTGAGAATTCAGGGTGTGACTGCGAGTGTGCATGGAGAGGCATCACTTGCTCTGGGGAAGGGAAGCACGTGGAAGCTTGAGATAAAAAAGCCTCTGTGGATTTCTTGCCTTCTTAGCCCCACAGCCTGTTGCCCCAAGGCCCATCTGGCTGCTGAGTGCACAAGGCATGTTTGATGACTGCTTTCATCGGTGGCCCCCAGAGGGACCCTGAGCTGTGGCATGTGATAGGTGATAGTCGCCTGTGATAGGTGACCACAGGGGCATGTGAAGCTTCACTGTGTAGTCCAACCACTCCTCTGTCCTTACTTGGAGCAGACAGGGCATCAGGTTTCCTCCTAGCCAGGCCCTGTGAAGACCTCAAGCTCCATGATAATGTGGCTCTTGAGATTCCTCTGTCATTTGTGTACATTGCCAGTTACTTCAGGTGACAACATGAAATAACATTGTTGGATGTGTAGAAGATAGGAAGGTGGCATTGGTGCCACAGCCAGTGACCCCTACTTGTTTAAGAGACCACTGTTTGGACCTGATGCAATGTTAGAATACAGTGTGCCTGGGGGCTCCCATTGCTGTGCCTCTGTGCCTGTGTGTGTGTTACTTTCTTACCTCAATTTCCCAAACACTCCATAAGATGACATTTAGATCATCAGTCTTTTAGTGCTGAACAAGTTTCCCTCTGAGGCACTGGAATGCATAATTTTAAGTTGTTATCTGTCTCCTGTAGTCAGAGCCAGATTCAAATGTCGATCTTTTCACAGTAAATATGGGCCTTTCCCAATATATTTACATTCCCGGGGTGTGATTCATATATCCTGGTGTTTGACTTAACAGTGCAAATGTGTGCCTTTCCCCATACATTTACATGTACCAGGACATTATTCACGTGGTTGCTGAATTTCAACTGGTTAGCAATATGTGCTTGTCTAAGGAGACACTCTCTGTTGCTAAAATGCATTTGGGGATATGTGAAGTTCATATCACAAGAAAAGGCTTCTGGTTTTAATGATTTGAAAGGTGTGGTACAATTCTTTAGGTTGTGACTCCTGAGGGACCTTGTGAGGTCCCAGTCATGACCCCCACCTGATGGGTCTATGATGACCCTTGCCTTTTGCCTGTGGTAGTCTTCCCTACCCCTCAAAGGGTGATAGTCGCCTATCCCCTCAAATTACAGAGTAAAGGAAATTTCCTCCCCTCTCATGCTCCTCTGCTGCCAGGCCTTCTGGATCATCCCTCTCTTCCTCCTTCAACGAGGCCTGGAGTTTCAGGTAGAGTCTATTTCACTGTCCCGAGCTTTCGAGAAGCACCATGGAGAAGAGGTGGACCCAACTTGCAGGGGCATGTAGTGTGAACAAGGAGATATAGACAAAAGTTTTTCTCTGCCCTTCTTTGTCCTGGTGGCCCTGCCACCACTTATAAAACAATCACTTAGAGGCTTCATATTAATTACAAGCTGTTTGTCTATGGTTCAGGCTGTTACTAGCTAGCTCTTGCATCTTAAATTAACCCATTTCTATTTATATATTGCCACATGGCTGGTATCTTACCAGTACTTTCACATCTTGCTTCTTTGGCAGCTGGATCTTGCTCTTCTTCTCCTATCTCTTTTGCATAGATTTCCTGCTCAGCTGTAAGCTGTCTTGCCATAGGCCAAAAACAGCTTCTTTATTAACCAATGATAGCAGCATATATTCACAGTATACAGAAAAGAGCATCCCACAGCAAGGGGATGCTTGTCAAAGCCTTTGGAATTGGGGCTTGCTTGTTACTTCATTGTTACCTAGCACATACTGACCAAGACAGTGCATATGACAAACTGCTTCCTAGAAAAAGGGACCATTGTGCTTATTGTCATGACCGTCATTCAGAAGAGTACTGCATTAGTATGTCTTCTTTCCTGTTCCTGTCTTCTTACCCTTGACAAACATACTTAAACTGTGTCTACTTGCTACTATTATCATGTTATAGAAAAAGAAAGAGTCCTGTTCTTGAACCACTTATGCACGTCAATCCTGCTTTCAATCCAGTAAGCCCAGGATACAGCTAGAGTTTCTGAGATTTTCTTCGTGCCTTCCCTAAAGGATCCAGGCCAGTTCAGTCAAACCACCCAGTAACACCCTGGATCCTAGGCTGCTCGGTTAAGCGCACCTTTCCTGGATGGCTCCTCTCTCCCCGTTGGTCCTGAAAGGGGGTACTACCCACCTCCCAGGATCTGTGGGTAATAAACTTAACCTTCTCATCACCCAGCTGGAGTGTTCTTTTCCTTCTTTCCCTTCCCTCTCCTGGCTGCATCACACTTGCTCGATATTTTACATCACCAATCACAATGTACTCCATATGTCTCTTAGCCCTTTTTCCCACTGGCTTTTTTCTTGGTTAACCAATCTAATATATATATTTACTACTTTTCTTCTTGGCCTAATCTTCTATTGATTTTTATATTCTTTTTTTAAGTTGTTTTTGACTGATACACAGAGCATCCAAATTATACATAGTAAAAGCAACATTTTGATGATGCCTGCATGTAGTGTGTGATATTCCAGTATGGGTAAGCTTCCCTGTCTCTTTAAATAGCTGTTATACTTTTATGACAGATATTTTCACGATGTTTTCTTCTGGCATTTTGAAATGCCTGTTGTAGTAGTCACCCCAGTATGTCCTGAACTGTCTCTGGACTCATTGACCAACCTTTCCTCATCCCCCATCTGCTTTTAAATTCTTACCTTCACTTATATATTTTATTTATAACATCTTCTCCCCTTCCTTGTCCCCCTCCGTTATTTCCCCCTTTTCTAGTACTGGGCATGGAATTTTCTAGAACCTTGTGTATTCAGACAGACACTCAACCAGTAAGATATCTTCCCAGCTCTTATTTGGTTCTTGTCTCCACCCCCCCCTTTGGTTTCAATCTTTGCTATAAGAATGTTTTCCCCGTTTGTTATGAGTTTTTTGTTTTAAGTGTAAGAAGTTATTTGAAATATATGCTTCGATATATGTGTCCCCTGAAGATATTTTCTATTGGTCTTGTCTCCTGGTACTTCTGGTCATTTTTATGTATTGAATTATATTGTAGCCTTGGATGGATGACCTACCTCCAGAGAGTTTCCCACTGGCAGACCGACAGGGCAGATCTTTGCAGCCTGGCTTATGCTCATTGTAAGTCCATTCTCCTGGCTTGCCTTATCCTTAGGGCTAGCTTTGGATTTCCTATAGGAATGGCATGCTTTGCAGGCTTGCTGTCATTGGCAGCCCACACCCACAGGTTGTCTTCCTGACCATTCATTCTGTGTTGGATTGCTTTACTGTCCGTTCCTTTGCTCACTTTTAGTTGGGTTTCTTTGCCTTGTAAGTAAACAGCTGTTAAGAGAGGAGTGGGAAGGGGAGTGGGGACTGAGCCTTCCAGTCCAGTAAGGTGATGTTTCCTAGATTTTTGTTTTGTTGAGACAGTGTTTCACAGTGTATCTGGCTTGGCTGACCTGGAACTCATTATGTAGACCAGGTTGGTCCATTTATTCTGCCTCTCAATAAAGGCATGAGCTACCACATTTGGCTGTGGAATTTTCAGAAAATATTTAGTCATCTCTATTTATGAGGGGAGGGTCTGAGCGGTGCTCTCTCTTGCAACTGAAACTGACAGTTCCTGGTTTGTTTTGCACAGTCTTGCCGAGGAGAATTAAATTTTCATATAACCAGAGTCAACCCATTTTTTTATGGTTTGCGGTTTGCGCTGAGCTTCAGGCCACCCGTTTTAAGCCAGCTTTGTGGAAGGGGTCACCTGAATCCCCTCTCAGTGTCTTTATGGCTGTATGTTTATTTATTCATTTTTGAGCTTATGACTCTAGGCAAATATCCAGCTTTACTTTCCCCTAGAGGGGCTGGGGGCGTATGCTGAACACTTAACAATTAGATACTGTGATTTCTGTGATGATCTCATATTTTATCTTTATTGCTGAGTACTTGTCTTATTAATGCTTTAGTCTACTATCTCTAACTGCTGATGAGCTGGTGTGTGGCTCACACATGCTCATTAGCTCTTTGCTGGTCTTTGGTTATTCTGTTCCTTACCCATTTGGATAATATTACCATAATTATACTGTTGGTACTTCAGGCTGATCTTTAATACGCTCCTGTAGATATTTAAATAAACCCATGTGCATTGTGATTGCTTTCTTCAATGGCTTTTTAATTTTGCTTTTGATGTTTTTATTCGAGGGATTATTATATTTTTTGTCAAGTACACTTATGTATTTATTTCATTGTTTTTATGCTCTCAAAACACTTCTTTGTTTCATTGATAAACTATTTTAGGATAAATGTGTGTATGTATGTATATACACTTATTTTTTGCTTTCAATTTTTTTAAATTTTGTTTGCTTTTGTGTGTAAGTAGAGAGGGGATGGGATGTATGCCATGGCATGTTTGTGTGGATGTTCCAAGACAACCTGCAAAGATTCCATTCTATTTTTTTCTACCATGTGGGTCCTGGTGATGGAGCTTAGGTAGCTGGCTCCTCTACTCGATGGAGCCTCCTTACTGAATCCCGTAAGTATTTTCTCATGCTTTGTTCTGATATAAGGTTTCACTCTGTAGCTCAGGCTGGTCTGGAAGTTACTGCCTAGTTCAGGTTGATCTCTGACTCACATTGCAGCCTGTCAAATACTGGGATTGGAGGAATGAACTCCCAAGCTTGGGGTGGGGGCAGGTTCTCAGTGTTTATTCTGGGATAGCCTAGAAATCTCATTCCTGCTGCCTCCCTAGGCGTGTGCCACCAAACTAGCTTTATACATGTTTTTAGTTTTTAACTTGCTCAGCAAAGTTGCTTGTGTATTCAATCCATTGTCCACCACTTTTTTTTTTTTTTTGTAAACACTTAACCTTTAAAGACAAAGGGCCTTTTCTGGGCTAACTACTCAACCCACATCCCCGTAATTTGCATTGTGTTTGATTTTTCTCTCTCCCTATTTTGCTAACATAACAGACACATGCATTTAGAAAATCATTTAGAAGCCAGGAGCCTTGTGGTAGAAAGGGGCGGTCTGACCTGACTGCAGCCGAGAGTGATAGACCACTTTCTACTCTGCTTCCTTCCACTTTGGCCCATCTGACAAGGGTTGGTCGCTCCTCTGGCAGGAAACTGTACACTCATGATGAGTCCTGATTCGTCAGTCTGGGGTGACGTTCATCACTTGCTGCTGTGACAGATGGAGTTTTTGTTCCTAACCCCCCCCCCCCCCCCCAACTGAGTCAGACCCAGCCACCCATCTGCATTATTTTATAAGTATTATTCGTATTTCTTGTATGGTGCGTGTGCGGGTGGGTGTGTGCATGCACGTGTGTATTTGGGACATGTTGTAGCCTGTGTGACCCAGGCTAGCCTCAAACGTGAGATTCTCTGGTTCCAGAGTACTGAGACCATAGATGCATGCCACCATGCCTGCCCACCACTGTCTGTCCATACCAGTCAGTTCAGTGCTGGCTGTGCCCTGCACCCCCCCTTCGCTTTTCTGGTGTTTAAGGACGTTCTTAATTCCCCCATGTCTTCCCATCTCCACCTCTTATTCTGTCCTCATTACTTTCCTGCTGACAAGATTTGTGACATTTTCTTGATTTTGTAACCGTGTTGTCTCCACGTTCTAGTTTGATTTTACAAACTGAAAATAAGCAAAGTTCATGTTGTTGTAACCTAGCATCGCTTTGCTGAAGATCCTGGTGAGACACAATCGCTTTTTCTTTACTCCTGGGTGATCATTTTCATTTATTTTAGTATGTATTTTACTTGGTCTTTATCCTTGTTTTGGGGGTAAAACCTTAGCTATTAAGTCATTCTTTACAAAAACACAAAGTAAAACTAGGCTTTTACAGTTCTACTCTGGATCCTTTCTTAAGTGAGACACTGCTTCAGCATTTAGGAAGCAAGTGTTTGAGGCGTGTGATCAACTCCCATGCACCTGACTCTTCAGAGACCGAAGAGACACATGTACTCAAGAGTGAATCTGATGCAGCTGGAGGTGAAGACAGTACCAGGGATTCATTGTCAGCGTGTGCATAAATGATTCTTGAGGAAAACTCTCCAAGTAGTGAGTTAGGCTCTTAGACCAAACAAATGGTCCCTGTCTGCATGTCATGGTGTACATGCGAAGGTCACAGGGCAACTCAGGCCATCAGACTTGGTGGCAAGTGTCCTAACCTGCTGAACCCTGGGATCTCTCTGATGGAGTAAGTTGCCCTGGTGGTTTCTTTCTCATTTTCCCTTAGTTGTTTTAAAGAGGGCAGAGCGTACAGGACACTTGCAAAGTGTTTGCCCTGTGCATTTCCTCAGTCAGCTGCTTGCCCCTCTTGTTAAACGTTCACCCCGCCTTCCGGTAGCTGGAGGAAGAGGAGCTAGGCAAATGACTAGGTGTTTTGAGTATAGGCGTGCATGGTACAGTCAGATTTTAGGTTTTTGCAAATGTGCCAAACAAATACCTACTTTTACAACAGGTGCCAGTGATAGGGTACCACTGAGGTTGACTGGACCCCATCCACCATGGGGGATGGGAGCTGGCAGATGTCTCCTGTATACTCATGGCTGTTTGCTTTTTTAAAAATGATACTTTTTCATCTTTTTTGGCCTCTTTTATGTATAACTGATATATTTCTATTTATTTGACTTGTGCTTAATATTTATATTACCCATGAAGAAAAAAAAAATGGTTTGGGTGTCCACTAGAAACAGAATTTCCAGGGCCTGAAGCACTTTCTCAAGATCTTGTAAGCCATGTAGGCAAAGCTTTGCATTTTGCATATTGGTACAAAAAAGGTAAGAGCAGCTGTGGAGTGAAGGAACCAGCCTCCTGGTCCGAAGAGGAGATTTTAACAGGGTGCTCAGCTGGAAGCATGCTGGTCCGTTCAGCTTATGTTCTTGGAGAGTTGTGTTTACAGACACAATTTCCGAGGAGTATATCTAGAACTCGGGGTTTATATTATTCTGTTGCCTCTTAAAAATGCTAAAGTTTACAAGATAATTAGCCAACTTCTCTCTTCCCCTCCCTCTTTGTCCCATATACATATTTATCTCTACAATAAATTGTCCTGATGTTGATAATAGAACCCAAGGGACCCAGGAACCCTTGCCCCCTCTGACTAGTCTCCCACTCCCTATAGCTCAACCTCTTAATCTTGCTCACCTATAGACCCCGATTCTGTCCCCTGCTACCTCTTCCAGTCATCCCTCTACCCTGGTCACACCTGACCCTGAGAGAATACCTCCAATTCTGCCACCAGTTCTATGAAGCCACCTTCCCATCCCCTGTCTGTGGTCAGATCCTGCCCCCTTCCTACAAGGGCCCTCTGCTGATCTCACTCAGTCCTCTGGTTCCTGGCATTCATCTCTGAATGGGCTCCTTTCCTGTCCCCTCATTTTTTGCCAGGAAGTCATTTGTTTTAGCTTCCCATCTTATCCTAATTAATAGAGGAAACATCTCTAGGGACTTCAGGAGCCCTCACACCCCTTGTGGCTCCTGAGGCCACCCAGAGTTAGGGGATAGCAGAATGGAAAGGACTAATGAACAGAAAGAACTAAGGTGCCTTTAGAAGCTGCTGTCTCTAGACATGTCTTCTCTCAGTGGGAAATGTTAGTGTTTGCAGCCACGTGACAGAGAGCTGCTGCTGGCCTTGGTAAGAAGGGAAACCCTCCATAGATAAGGCCCCTGGCGGGTAGTCACACACCATGTGTTCTGCCATCTTTATTTTTGGGGGGAACGTCTGAACAAATTACCTGTCATTCATCATTACCTTGCTGTCACCCCATCGAGCCACATGATGAGCAACCACAGTTAGGCCTGGGACTTGGGTCTCAGGAAACTGACTCACTGGGGATCAGCAGCCCTAACATGGCTGGAAAAAAGGTGTAAGCTGCAATGTGTGTGTGGGGGGGGGCGTGTCTGTAAGCCCACAGAGCATGCTGAGCTGGGATGGGGGGGGGACTTGAAGTAAAAAATGGGGCAAGGGACACACCTGAGTGTGATGAGGGTCAGGGGAAGAACTGAGGAGCCAAGGCTAGCCTGGTGCTGGGTTGGGTGGGTGGGGGGCACCGATTCCTACCTCTCTCCTTCATCTCTCTCAGTCTCACAGACAGGGCCCTAGCCCACAGTTCTGAAGCCTAGAAGTCAGAAATCCAGGTGACAGCAGAACCGTGCATCCCTATCTCCTGTGCAAAGCTGTTGTACCTTTTCTTGCTCCTCGCACAACCAGGCACTCCTGGGGGTGTAGCGGCATTGATTCTTCCCCATATTGCTTTCTCTCTGTCTCAGACCTCCTGAATGACCCCTAAGAGCTTTAGGTTTTTATCCACAAAGGTTCTGTTTCTAAATAGGATCACATTTATGGACACCATGGATTAAGATGGTCCTCTACACCATATGAATCTCCTATCAGGAAGCCCATGTTAGCCTTGAAGTTGGGATCCTCCTACGCCTGCTTCTCCAGGGCTAAGACCGCCTTTTGTGCCATTATGCCCAGCTGCAGATGTTGGAGAGGGAAGCACGGCTCGGAATTCTGGGTAGCAGGGTGTGCTTTGCATCCCTGAGAGGTCTGCATGCTTTTCCATTGTGAGTCCCTGCTCTGACATTTCCGGACTTTTTGGTCATCACCTTCTAGTTGATCCCGACTCCGGAAGTCACCAGCTTTTTCCTCTTTAATGAGTGATGCCAGTCTGAAGCTGAAGAGTTGGGAGGTGGGGAGCGAGCACCTAGAGGGGGAAGTCCTTTCTCAGGGAAGTTCATCCAGGGCATAGTAGAGCTGCTGTGGCTGACTCAGAAGTTGGTGATTCCATCTTGGTGGTGCCCGGGGCATCTATTGTTCCTGGAATAAAATGGACAGCTTGTTCCAGGCAAGGAAGGAAACACACCAATGCAATAGTATGATGTCATTATGTATGTACTTGTAATCCCAGCATCCTTTGCAGCTAATTACACTTGTTATTATGAAGCCATACCTTAATTTGGTGCTAACATGAACCCATACTTCAAACTGATATGTGCTGAGGGTGTATATAGACATTCTAATGGTTTTGCATTTCTGGACCTTCATGTCTTTACAGAATCTAGATCTTTTTTCTTCAATGTTTCCTTTGACAGGGGCCCAGTCAGATTCCTCTGTCCTCTGCTCTCCTACCCTGCTCACTCTCTCCTGCCTCTCTTCCTTTAGCTGCCTTCTTTCCTCCCTGAGGAGATGCTGTCTTCTCATTCAGTGGTCACAGTGCTGCTTTATACTTGTACAGGTTACACGTGTGGCACTGCCTTGCCAGCTCTGGCTGTGCTTGGCTTTTTCCATCCCCTGCTGTGTTAATGTCTTTTTTTCAGAGGTGCTTCATACACAGAGCAAAGCGTATGCATTCTAACAGCTGGATGTTTTCAACAGGTGCATTACTAATGTAGGGGTGTCCTCTGAGAATGGGTTGTTAGATGATGTTGTGCTGATATCATAGACTGTGCTCCTGAAAGCCTGCTTGGACCAGTCCCTCAGTGGCCTTGTGATGCAAAATAAAAACACAAGATAAACTGGAGACATGAGGTTGTTACAACCATAATAGGACATTCTGCTTTACTATAAAAATTCTTTTTGTTAGTAAAATGAATTGAACTTCATGCAAGAGCAGTAGATGCTCTAATCTACTGGTCCATCTCTAGCTCTGTTCTTTTTATTGTTAATAGGTGTGAGAAACAGTTTACATGCTAGTTCACCTGTTTGAAAGAAACAGCTCATTTTTTTTGCATATTTCATTGTTTTCAAAAGTTGTGGTGAATATGTATAACAAAACTAGCTTTTTAAACCAAAGAGTACTATTTAGTGGCGTTAATTACTTTCACAACACTATGCAACCATCGCCACTGTTTCCAAAGATTGATAACCTGAAACAACTCCCGTAACTATGAAACCATCACCAGCTCCCTCTTCACTCTCTCCCCTACTGTCTTTATGGTTTGCTATTCTATATTTTACATAAACAGAATGTAGTGGTTTGTATGAGCAATGTCCCCACAGGCTCCAGTGTTCGAACATTTGTCACCAGCTATAGGTACTTTTCTGGGGAAGTCATGGATCCTTTAGGAGGGTCAGCCCTGCAGGAGAAGTACATCACTGGGAGTGGGCTTTGAGAGTTTATAGACACATCTCATTTTTAGTTAGCTCTCCCAGCTTCCTGTGTGGCAAAATGTGATCAGCCCTTTCCTCCTGCCTACTGCCCCACCTTCCTCATCTTTCTAGACTTTTCCTTTGGAACCATAAAGCAATAGAGACCTTTACTTCCACAAGTTTCTTTCCATCATGATGTTTGATCCTAGCAATGAAAAACAGCGAACACACAAAGGGATATATGTACTCTTTTGTGCCTGGCTTATGCCACTTGCATAATGTTTTCAAGTCTATATATGTTGTATCATGCATTAGAATTCCATTACCTTACAGAGGGGAGCAGTAGTCTTACGTGTACAGCACGTGTTGCTTATCATCTGCCAAAGCTTTGGGTGTTCTGGCTAATGTGAGTAACACAGCTATGGACACATGCACACAAGTCTGTCTTTGAGTTCCTGCTGTAACCTCCCTGGGATGTGAACCTAGAGCTGGAACTGCTGAGTTACATGGCAGCAAACACTCTCTGGGGTTTAGCTGTTTTGTTCAATGGAATGTTTGAGACCTGTCAGTACCGCTGCATGTAGAAAATTTTGTTCTTTTATTGTTAAGCATTTTTTTGTGTGTGTGAATTTGTGTGTTTCCAGGTTTACTTATTCAGTCCTCTGCCTCTTTCACTTTCTTTTCTCCTCTTCTTCCTCTTCCCCTCTTCTATGTAGCCCAAGAAATAGGGCGGTAGACATGAGCTTCTATACCCAGCTTTGTTAGGTCTCTTAATAATGAATGTTTACACTGTTTGCTGTTGGGTCTGTGAGTTGCGAATCAGGCTTCCAATGTTCTTGTGCTTCTCTTAATTTGAGTGCAGATGTTAATTCTCCAGAGCGTGCTTGAGTGGCATTGCTGTGTCATGAGATAGGCATATGCTAAGCTTTAACAGAAACTGGCTTTCCAGTGGTGCTTCCACTTCACACCCCCCATCTGCTGGGAACACGAGCGTTCCACACCCTCACCAACATTTGGTATTGTCAGTCTTTTTAATTTTAGCCATTGTGGTGGGTGTGCGATGCTGTCTCTTTGTGGGTTTAATTTGCATTTCCCTGGTGACTAATGATACTGAGAACCTTCACATTTGGAAAAGGTTATAATTTAAATTCTTTTACATAAAGAAATCACATTAGGAGACATTAACAAACACCTAAGAGCACAGACGTTCCAAAGCCCAGAATGTCCCATCCAAGTCATCTGCCCTGACAGTTATGAGTCAGACAGACAGATGTCAGTATCAGTTACATCTGAAATCACAAATGAGCTGGCAGCTTGGGTTAAAAAAAAAAAAAAAAAAAAAAAAAAAGGCTGGGAGGGGCATGTATTTAAAGACTTTTGAAAATAAAGGAAAATGGAAGGCTGTCTTTCCTCTTTGCCTCCTACTGGAGAGCCAGGCTTTTAGCAGGAAAGTCTGATTCTATTCCATCCCATGAAGACCCTGTTCTGGTTCTCCCTGACTCACTAATGGGTCCCAGCCTCAGCCTGCCTTGTGACCATCTCGACCTGGAGGCTTCTATGCCTTTGTGACATGGTCCTGTCTTCCCTTGTGCCGTGAGGAGGCCCATTCCCTCTGGTGACCTGGTTAAGGAGGTTCTGCCTGCGCGGTGACAACCTCTCCCCAGCACAGGACAATTTCCACCCTCTGCCTCACCCACTGTCCCCTGGGCCAGTTTATATTACGCTGTTTGCTTCCTGGGCCCCTTCCCAGTTTCTCAGAGGAAGGACCTTCTACACCTGTGTTCTTGGCTTCTCTTCTATTTTCCACTCTGTCAGGTCCTCGCAGGCCACCGGTGCCTGCTTGGTGGTGGTGGATGAAGATGGCTTCAGAGGCAGTGTGACTCTCCTCCCTGGGACCTCTTTCTGTGGATATTTGATTAGTTACCCATTCTTAATAAATACTATGCCTGTGTATTCTTAAATCTAGAAGACAAAATGCAAACCACTGTTTCCTGCCCCCTTTTCATGACCATTGCAAACCAGGCTGTCGTCACCAGGGGCTATCATGTGTTCTCAAGGAGGCAGTCTGCTGGCAATGTCATGTAGGAGGCCTTTGAGGGTGACTGTGGGTACCTAGGCTGGAAATAGGTAAGAATTTATTAGAATACACCATGAGAAAGTCTGGACAAGACAAGAGAGTGGGTATGCCTCTTCATTCAAAGGAAAAAAAACACACACACAGTTACAATCAAAGAAGAAGAGAAAAATGAGGTAACTCTATGCCTGGCATTGCTGAGGGGGAGAGATGTGTGGACCTGGGTTCCCAGGCAGTGTGAGCATCTTCACAGCCTCGCCAAGAGCCTCCCTTGCCCAGCACCCTTGCCCTGAATTTTCCTGCCTCATATCTCACAAGCCACTTGGGAGCTTATTAAAAAGTATAGGCTCTGACTCAGGAGGCCGGCTCTGGGGCCTGAGATTCACATTTCTCTCCAGCTCCTGGCAACATTGATGTTACCTGTCCAGAGACCTCCCTTGAGCGGCTGGGTCAGATGTTGAGCCCAAGTGGATTAGTTGTCAGAGGGAATCATCAGCCAGCTTGTTCATGTCCCTTTGCATTGAATCACAGCATCTTTCAGATGGTATAAACTAACATCTGTGTACCCATCCCAGTATTTGTGTTGTGGGGGGTAGGGAGACTGGGAGATGACTTAATGTATAAGGCTTCCAGGCAAGCATGAGGACCCACATTTGGATCTCCAGCACTCACCTGAAGCAGGCAGAAGTTCTGAGTGTGGGTCGGGTAACACATGAGTCCCATGAGTTTACTGTCCAGACAGTTTAGCTAACCAGTGAGCTCCAACTTCAGTGAGAAGACTGTGCCAAAGGTGTGTTGGAAAGGGACATGTGACTTCAATCTCTAAATTCCACATGTGCACACATGGGTGTTGGTGCACAAGAATGCACACACACAGGCAGTCATACACAGATACAGAAAACACACACAAAATACACAGACATATACATAGTAGGGTTTTATTTAACACTAAATAGAGATGTCTGAGGCCTGGAGTAGGCTAGCTGCAGAAGTGAAAAATGCTTGCAGACAACCTAAAAATGTTTAAAGGGCTTTAGTTCTTTGAATTGGACACTAGTGAGCAATTTAGATTACTATCTTGAATTGTATGGAGTCCCCCCCCCCCAAGAACGCAGATTATAAGCTGTGGTCCTTAAGAGGTTCATCTTGTTTACTCATTGATGGATGGCTGGTGTGATAAGCTTATTGGTACCCTCCATATGCTGTCTGTAGGACAGTAAGCAGCCGTCTCTTCCCTGTACTGGTTCCACACCCTGTGAACCTGCCCATGTGGCCAAAGGCACAAGATGGGAAGCTTTGTTGAAAGTCTTATTTTATTAATTAAGGGGACATATTTAGACATGTGACATCAATCTCTAAACTCCACACATGCATACATGGTTGTTGGTGCACAAGAATATATAGACACACACAGAGAGATACATGGACGGACACACATAGAAAGTCATACACAGACACACAGAGATACACCCAACACACATAATACTCATTAACTAAAAATTAGGTTTTTATATTAAATAGAACCAGCTATTCATTACATAAGAAAGAGACATAGAAGAAAAATGTCACATGCATATTGGTTGCCTTTCTGTGTGATAAAACATTGTGTCTTGTAGAGCAACCTGTGGGACAGTTTATTTTTGGCTTGAGGATAGGAGTCCATCATAAGGGTGAGCCTCAGCAGTCAGCAGCAGACATGGCAGTGGGTGCTTGCTCAAGAATCTGAGAGATGACATCTTCAACCACACAAAACAGAGAGAGTGAACTCAAGTGGCATGAAGTGACAAACTCTGAGAACTGGCCCCAGGGATTGACTTCCTCCAGCAAGGCTGTGTTTCCTAAAGGCTTCATGACTCCCCTAAACTGTGCCAACAGCCGAGAAATCAGTTTCAAATATCTGAGACTGTGGGGGACATTATCATTTAACCCACCACATCTAGGAAAGTAACCTCATCATTCAGACCAGTACACTGAAACCCTGGTGAGCCTTCCCCCATGCATTGTTAATTGTTAGCTCTTCAGAGTTTTATACACACACACACACACATATGTTTACCTATTTTTACTTTATTTTACTATTTAGTGCTTTCCTTTTGATTAAAATCTTCATGTATCTCATTTTAGATATTTAATAAGATTACACAATAGAAAAGTTATTCTTTAACTCTTTGTCCTAATCCCAAAAAAAGAACACCTTTTTGGGAGAAGAAACAGCATTTCTCTCAGGTCATCTAAGCATATAGGAAATCCTGATTGAAGCTGAGAGGGAAATTTTCCAAGCTGACAAGTGGCATTAGTTATATATCTCTAACCACAATTAATATAACATCTAGTAATTTTCATGATATACAAGACAACAACCATGTATTTCAGTATGTTAGTTCTTCATAACATTACTACCAAATAACTCACAAGAAGCAACTTACGGGAGAAAGAATTTTGGCTCATGGTTTAGGAGAGGCCAGTCATCTAGGCAGTTACTGAGAGGGACCAGGTCATGCCTAGTGCTGGAGCTGCTTGTTGAATCTGGGCTGATTCTGAATCGGGAAAGGGGATTGCAGTGTTCAGCTGGATTTTTTCCTTTTTTTATTCAGCCTAGAAGCCCAGTTCATGGGATGGTGTTGGTTACATTAGTATAGACCGCCACCTCTCAGTTAACCTTCTCTAGAAACATCCACGCATATATATGTCATCGATGCCCTAGACCAGCAGGTCTCAACTTGTGGGCTGTGACCCCCTGGAGGTTGAATGACCCTTCCACAGGGGTCACCTAAGACCATCAGAAAACAGATATTTACAATTCATATCAGTAGCAAAATTACAGTTATGAAGCAGCAACAAAAATAATTTTATAGTTAGGGTCATCACAACATGAAGGACTGTAGTAAAGGGTCACAGCATTAGCAAGGGTGAGCACCACTTCCAAAGGTGTTTCTTAATCCAGTCAAGTTGACAATCACCGTTAATCACCACAAGTCTGCCTTTTGATGACTTGACATCCAAATGTTTCATTTGAAACCATAACATCCCACCCCAGGGCTCTAAAGTCTCACGTCCATCTCAATGCAGCATGCATTTAGTCCATCTCTAGAGTCCGCAAAGTCCTTGCTATCTTAACATGTTCAAAACTCCAAGTCCAAAGTCACCTCTGAGACTCCCACTGGTCTCTTAGCTGTCAGCTCTTGTGAAAATAAAAACCAAGTTAGATACTGTTGTGGTTTTGGTGTGAAATAGGCCAGTGGTGTCAACCTTCCTATTGCTGAGACCCTTTAGTACAGTTCTTCATGTTGTGGTGATCTCCAAACCATAAAACTGTTTTTGTTATTACTTCATAACTGTAATTTTGCTACTGTTATGAATCAAAAACTAAATATTTGATAATTTCTGATGCTCTAAAATGACCCCTGTAAAAGGGTCATTCGACCCCAAAGGGGCTGAGACCCACAGGTTGAGAACCATTGCCAGAGACTCTTTATTCGATAGTATTAAGTTTTGAGACAGCATCATTTTGTAGCTCTGGCCAGCCTGGAACTCACTATGTAGACCAGGCTGTCCCGGAACTCACACAATCTGCGTGTCTCTGTCTGCCACGTGCTGGGTTGAAGGCCGGCACTATCGTTCCTGGCTTGTACGTTTTTTTGTTCTAGCTCATCCCTGGCTATGGAACCTTTTGTAGCCTCACTGGAGGAAGAGGGTTGCTGGGGCCACCTTTGAGGTTTAGAGCTTGGCTCTACTTCCGGTCGTCTTTCTGCTTCCTGACTGCAGGCATCATGTGATCAGCTGTCTGCTGCTACTAAGGGTTTCTCCACCACAGCTGATTACAACTGTAAGGGGGAAACCTCTCTTCTGAAGTTGATTATTAGGTATTTAGTTACTGTAAAAAGGGGAGTGACAAATACATGGACTTCCAGGTTACATAGGTGCAGAGTAAGCATTCCCGTTTCAAAACGGACGTGGGACAGGAGGTTGGCAAGGACAGAACTGACCCGAGACCACTAGTGTGCAGATTAGGGCTCATGTGTCATCATCTGGGTTCCAGTGGGCGTGGGCAGCCCCATCTCTCTGCTTTGTTGCCTGTGGTACCTGTAGCGTGTCTCGTGAGCCACCCTACTTTGTCTGCAGCTTGTCTCACGAATGTCTCGTGTTCCTGGCATGTATCCTGGGGTCTCCACTGTAACTTGGAGACATTCCTGAGAATACTGTACTGAGTGTTCCGTGGGTCAGAGAAAAACGCTGGGCAGTGTTTTACTTGTTAGGTTGCTCTTAGGTTCTGGGATTCCCTCTTAAGTAAGTCAGTGACTCTGAAGAGCTGTTTTCTCTGTCCTTCTTTAGAAGATGTAGAATGTGCCTGTTCCTGGCCACCCGAGAATCATCCTGGGCTGTCCTCTCATGGCCTGTGGGGCCTAGTTTTTGCTTGGTTTACTTTTTCCACTTCTAATGTGATTTGATTTAAAAAACAAAAACCAGGGCTGGAGAGATGGCTCAGTAGTTAAGAGCACTGGCTCTTCCAAAGGTCCCGAGTTCAATTCCCAGCAACCACATGGTGGTCACAACTATCTGTTGTAAGATCTGGTGTCCTCTTCTGGTGTGCAGCATACATTCACACAGAACACTGAATATATAATAAATAAATCTTTAAAAAAGAAAACTCAAAACATAAACAGATAAATAAGATATGAGTTTAAACAAAACAAAACTTGGTGGTTTCCTTAGTATGTTTCATTCTGCTGTAACAAATTAGTGTACATTGAGTACCACATAAACAACAGAAGCGCAATTGGTTTTGGGAAGCCCGTAAGTTTGGATCTAGGATCCATGTCCAGCAGAGGACATTTTTGCGTTATTCTGTGGCTGATTGAAGACGTGCTAAACAGTTTACATGCTTGAGCAAGCAAGAATTCAATTTGCTGCCTCTGTATAACTACCATCAGTGCACCTGAGAGTGTCCTGCTTCACGCTGTCACTCTACACACTAAGTTTCCAGCACGTCAGACCTTAGAATGCATGCAATAGCAATTGTGAAGTAATGTGAGAGTGAGGAAGGGCAGGGCTAGCCTGTGAAGTCAGGTTTGTCCCAGAGCTGGGAGAGCGCTCTGGCGCTGTGTGTGACACTGGGCCATGCCTGAATGTGCTGTTACTGACCAGGAGAGATGAATTTGTTCACAAATTATGTTGACAAAGTTGGCTTCCCATGCGGAAGAAGGGAAATTGTATTTCTACAAAGATCACCTATAGAAAACGAAGCAATAGTGGGTTAAACCTAAGAATTAAAAAGTAAACCCTAAAACTTTCCAAATGAAATGTGAGTATCTTTGTAGTGCTTTAAGACAAAGAACATGTTTTGTTTTTATTTTTTGTTAGATTCTCATGTAAATGAGACTGGCCTTGAACCCCGAATCCTCCTGATTTCTCCCTCTAAGTACTGAGATTATAGGAGTATATGCCGTGCCCAACCAGAAGGGATTTCTGTCTTTAAAAAAATTATGAGTGTGTGTGTGTGTGTGTGTGCATTTCTCTCTCTGTGTGTGTATCTCTCTCTCTCTGTGTGTGTGATTGTGCAGAAATGACACAGTACTCATGTGGTCAGGAGACAACTTTGTGGGTTGTCTTACCTTACCCTGTATGTGGGTTCTGGGGGTTAGGCTTGATCAGGTTGCCAGGCTTTCATGGCAAATGCCTTTACCCACTGAGTCACTGAGTCTCCACTGAGTCTCCAGCCCAGGCAGGAATTCTTAAATTACAAAAGCATTACCATAATGGAACACTAATAATTTTATTTATGTCAAAATAAAAATTTTTATGGCAAAAAGGTAAATAGAAAGAATGGAAGATAAGGTCCCCTCCTTCCCCCACATTGATTACTGTTGAAATGGAAACATTTTTGGACATGTTGGGTTAAATAAAGCACACTGTCAGGATAATTGCTTTTACCAGTAGGGCTGCTAGAACATTTTGTACGACATCCATTGGTGGTACCCATTCTGTTTCTCTTGGACAGTGCTGACTTTGAATACTTAAAGAACTTAGGCTGTTCATTGAGGAAAAGGTAAAGAAGCCAGTAGGAAATGGCAAAGGATATTAAAAAAAAAAAAAAAAAAACCTGCTTATTAGAGTGGAAATGTAGATGGCCAACAGACATCCAAGATGCTCAGTCTTCCTCTGAACTGAGACAGCGAACACTAAAATCACAGTAACCCGGGGGCACTGACTCCTCAGCCAAGACAGGATTTAAACATGGATTTTTTTTTTTAAAGTTTATTTTTTAATCTTTGAGAACTTCACACATGTGCACAGTGTGCACTATCATACCCACCCCTGTAAGTCTGCCCACCTTATCCTTCTCGACACCTCCCAGCTCTGTGTCTTCCTTTCACGTAGCACACAGAGCTGCCTCATGTGCATGGACGTGGGGCCATCCGCAGGGCAGCGCACTAACGCCCACCCCTGAAGAAACCCGAATCTTCCTCTCCAGAAGCCTTCAATTATCAATAGCTCCTCGGATAGAGGTGTGCGGCCTCGTGAGCAGCTTCCCACTCATTCTGGAATGTGAACTAGAGTTATAAACATGGGTATGCTCGTCTTTTGGATCAGTGCTCAAGAAGCTAGGCAATGAAGGTCTTGGTTTTACATAGTCACCAAGGCGCTGGGTAGGAGATGCACGTCACCACTTCCTGTCTCCTGCTGGTTCATCCTGAACCCCCGTCTTTAGTCATCTTTTTCTCTGGCACTCTTCATTTGTGAGCAAAACATCAGG
Source organism: Phyllotis vaccarum (assembly GCA_033318265.1). Lineage (NCBI taxonomy): Eukaryota > Metazoa > Chordata > Mammalia > Rodentia > Cricetidae > Phyllotis > Phyllotis vaccarum. Next base: position 22,616,314 of record JARWLC010000012.1, on the reverse strand, counting down.
CTGCCGTCACCCAAGCTTGCTTCCTGTTCTGGGAACTCTTCTTCCTAAGAGGGTGGATGGAACAGGCTCCTCAGTAGTCAGAGAGCAGTGTCACAATGACAGTGGTCCAAGAGAAGAGCTGGTCAGGAACCCAAGAGTCACATAAACAGCTATGGATGAGGGTCTTGGAGAGGCAATTGTGGCTGCTGCTAGGATTCCTCTCAGGGTGTTGGGCTGTGTGTACAGAGCTGTAGTGTCTATCTGCCCCTTTAATCCATATATGCTGTATGGGTGAGTGCTAGGACCCCCACAGGCTCCACCGGGCTGAGACACTCCTAAAGGAGAAACAACAGGCTTTGTTCAGTAACTCTGTGTGTAACCCTCTACATGTACACGTTGTTTTCAGGGGAGTTTTTGGTGATGGAAAAAGGCCAGAAGTGTATGGGCAAAGAATCTTCTTTTAATTTGAGGAAAAGCATGTGTGTGTGTGTGTGTGTGTGTGTGTGTGTGTGTGTGTGTGTGTGTGTTAGTTACAGTCTGTTCAGGACATCTGAGTCAGGAAATTGTCAAATGCTAGAGCGATGCTTCCATGCAGAGATCTTTGGGATGAGTTCGAGTGCTCCCAGATGGTGCATTCTGACTCATTTGTGCAATGGTGAGCTGGCAATTGAGTGAGGACAGAGAGGTCGGTGCAGTGACCAGGTCAGCAGGAAAACTGCCAACCCCAGCCTCTCTTGCTCATCTAGCCCCCTGCTGTGCTCTGTGTTCTTTCTCTTTAAATTAAAGAGCTGAAAAAAATTTACTTTATGTATGGGTGACCTATTTCAAAAACCATATCAGCCAGACAGTGTCAGGCAGCCTTCACAGAGTTGGTGATGCTGTCCTATGGATGTCAGTTTAAAACACTAAATTTTTAATTCCTTAGAGCTTGAAACATGTGGGCACAAGATCTAATATTCTTTTGGCATGACAATTTATTATGGTAATGGGAAAGGTACCTTAAAAAAATCATTCTTTTTCTGTAATTTTGATCAGTTTGGCCCTGGAGCTCAGGCTAGTTTTGGGTTTGAGATCTTGTTGCTTCCTCCCCCTCCCCCACCCCCAATGCTGAGATTCCAGCAATATGCTACCATGCCTGACTCCAAAGAGACATTTTTATTGAAAATCTGGCTTAACAGTGCTGGGCCACTGTGGGACTGTTCTGAAGTTAAATGGGGTACCCTCCATGCAGCAGAGCATGCATTAGCTGTGCTGAAGGAGGCTTAATCACCACATCTGGCTCCTGAGAGCCTGAATTGCGTAACTATTAATCTGTGTGTCAGAGAAGGTAACCCCTAGTCTTTTCTATTAGAGGTATTTTGCTCAGCTGAGGTTGCTGTAACAAACACTGTGGATCATGTGACTTATGAGAAATGGCAAGTTCTTCCTTTGTAGTTTGTAGTCTGTGGAAGCCAGAGGTCAGGGTTCTAAGAGGGCTTAGTTCTGATGAGGGCCTCTTCAGGTCTTAGGTAGCCATCTTCTCTGTATGTCCTAAAAGCTGGGAAACGGTCTGGAGAGTTGGCTGAGGTACCTATTCTGTGGGCACTAGTTCATTCTGTGGACATTCATGATAGTGCCATCCTTATGATATGTCACCTCTCAAAGGTCTCACATTCTAATGTCATCACACTGTAGGTCAGGAGTCCAAAGGTGACTTGAAGGAAGATACCAGCAGTCTGTCTGTCTGTCTCTAGCAGCAGGCCCTCCAGGTAGGCCTTTGGGAACAAAGTGATGTCTCCGTGCATTGGGTCCCTTGCTTATGCTTTCTTGAGTCATCTACTCAATATGTTTCTCAAAAGTGTGTGTGTGTTAAGATATCACATCTGGATGTTTTCCTCATACATTTTTCAAAGGGCAGCATGGAATCCCTGCTCTCCTAGTCTACTTCTGACTTGATTTACTGGTGAAATTAAGTCATAGTTTTGTAATTCCTCAGACACAAGGGAATATTGAGCTCTAAAAATGGAATCCTTTCCTTGGGAGTCACGGACCTGTGAGGGTCTAGCACAGATCAGATGGTGATTCTAGCTAGCATCAAGGTGGTCCAGTAGATGAGCAAGTGTGAACCTTTCCCTAGAAACTGCCACATACCTATTTTGAAATAATGTTAGCTGTACCTCCCTAAGCAGGAGCAACACAAACCCTAAGGACAACAAAAGTGGACTTTGTACCCAAGTGGAAAGTCCAGAACCATCCAGGCAAGGAGGCTGAATGCAACTGCTCACACCGTACCTGATACCTACGCTCTGTCTTCACCTCTCTTGGTGCCAGCTGTGTCCTCAGGCTTCAGCCTTCACTCTTTCCCAGGGTCACAGTGGCAGTTAGACCCTGTGCCTCCCAACTCTCCGCCACTAGTCAGAGCCAAGAGCCAGTCTTCATGCTGCGCCTGCTCAACCTCTCTCATTGTCTCTCATTGGTTCTGTTAGGTCACATGCCTCTTCTGGAACTGATTGCTGCTTCTGGATGAGGAGGTGCTTGGCTTAGGACTCAGGGACTGGGGACAACTTACTCCTATGGAAATGCACAGGGGTGGCTAGGTACATTAATTCCCTAGAAGTTGTAAACATCTCCACTAAAAGTCTTATCCAAATTTCTCCTACAATAAAGTGATAAAAGGCACTTGGGTGGAGTGGTCCTGTACCGTGGTGGTCACTGCCACAGCCCTAGAAGAAAGGTGACACAGATGTACACCTTGTCTCTCCCAGGTAAGTTGGGCCTTATATTAGCTTCAGGTGACAGGGAGTCACTGTGGTGTGACTGGCACTGTGGTGTTGACAGAGGTTACCCTCTCTCCCAGTTCTTCCTGTTTCTTCTGGCCCTGGTGGCTTCTTGGGGATATGACATTCTTGGCTAGAAAGCTCCCCACTCCAGTTGCCTCCTGGGTTTTCATATGATCTCCTGCCTGTTTCTTTTCTGTTTATAAGGGCATCCACCACAGTGGATTTGAATTCTGCTCTCTGGCCACATTCTGGGGAACTCATGGTTAGGATTTTAATATTTCCTTCTTCCCCCCTTGCTCCTCCTCCTCCTCACTCCCTGATGTGGGAATGCCTTTCTGTATGCTGTGAATATCAATCTTTAAATAAAGGAGCTGTTTTGGGCCATGACAGGCACCGTAGAAAAAGTAGGAGGGGAAATTGCAACATAGGGAGGAGAAGGGCGGAGTCAGAGACAGAAGGAGCCAGAAGCCCAAAGGAGCAACATGTAAGGAACACAGGTGAGCCACGTGCCACGTGGCAGACAGATTAATAGAAATGGGATGATTTAAGATACAAGAGCAGCTAGCAATGTGCCTGAGCCATAGGCCAAACAACATGAAGTTAATATAAGCATCTGAGTCACTGGGAGCCTAAGCAGCAGCGGGCGGCTGAGAGGTCTGGGGCTGCAGGTCTGTGAGTCTGGGCCTCTGGCCGCCCAGGACCGAAAAACTGCATTGCAACAGCTCCCCACGTGCTGTTCTCCCTCCCCCTCGCTTCTCCCCCCTTGCTCTTCCTCTCCCTCCCTCCTGTTCTTCCTCTCCTCCTCCTCCTGTTACCCCTCCATGCTGGGGGCAGTAGAGGCCATTTTGTAAGAGCAGCCTTCCTGGGCCCTTTTAAGTTCTGGCTTATTTTGATCACAGGCTGGATTGTCCATAGGCTTATGACTTTGTAGTTCTATGCTGTTACTGCTTTAACTCACCCAAAGTCCAGTGGACTCTACACAGCGAGGGCTGTGGCTTAGGGTCCAGTGGGAAAAATTATACTCATGGTCCATGGGCACAGGATCGACCTGCCCCAGGCAGGGTATGGGTTAATTTCCATTTCCTCTCATGATTATTGCTCAGCACATCAGGAACTTGAAAGCCAGCATGGAGCATTGTATTCCACCGCCCTGTGTTCCTCTCCCAGTAGCCTCTCTAGGAAGGTCTTAACTGTAGGCATCGGATGTGGGATGTCTTTTTGTTTGCTGTGAATATACTTTATTGCCATTTGTTAATAAAGAGGTTGTTTTGGCCTATGGCAAGACAGCTTAGAGGCAGACAAGAAATCCAAGCAGATAAAAGACAAGAAGGATGGAGTCGAGATGCTGCAGGCAGCTGCCCAGAAAGCAAGATGTAATGGAAATCAGATAAAAGTATGGAACACAGATAAAGCTACAGAACATCTGATAATATACACATTAATAGAAATGGGTTAAGTTATAAGATCTAGTTGGTAGTGAGCCTGAGCCACAGGCCAAAGAGTTTGTAATTAATGTAAAACTCTGCATAATTATTATATAAGCAGCTGGGAGGCTGCAGGTGTGAGAAGGCTGGTGTAATACAGTGTGCAGATAAAGGACATCTGTGCTTGGCTTCAGGGTGCTTGTACTTGATATTGCTGTTGAGAGACAGATCTCTCCCCCTCCTGATATATGAATGATTTTTTAAAAAATTAGATTATTGAATTTACTTAGATCAGGAAATCAGCTGTTAATCTCAAAATGTTTTACATTGGTATGGATTTTGGTTTATTACAAACTTAAGGTCAGTTCTCTTATGCTGTATGTATTTTTCTACTCTTGTTTAAGATACGATGTTTATGTAACTGATTTAAAATTGTAATGTATAATTTAAAAATGCAATGTAATGTATAATTTAAAAAGGTAGATTATTAGGTATACAAAGATATAATTCAATTAGATAGGTAATCTTCAAACACTTCTAAGACCTACAGAATATGGCATTTAAAATGTTTTAACAACTTAGACTTTTCTGGACAGTAAGACAGGTCTGCTCCTGGCAGCACCAATCTACTTCAAGAGAAAAATGGGCATCGAAGAAACTCCATATTGAGTCTATTTGTGGCAATGGTTAGCCACTGTACATAAATCTGTTCTTATATTGACTGCTTGACAGTATGCTATTAAAAGTGGACATGCGGTTCCATAGGAAGGCGACCTCTGAACTTTGGCAGAATAAGTCGATATGGTCATTCAGGTTCCTACTTTGCAGAGAAAACTGTCAGACATTCTTCAGGACTCAAGAAGAAGAGAAAACTGTCAGACATTCTTCAGGACTCAAGAAGAAGCAACTGATAAATAGACAGAACAGATTTCCTGCTTCACCAAAATGAAAAGAGACTCTGGGCCTATAGGCTGAAGATGGATGCCCCAACTTTATAAAGGAACTTTGGGTGACTGTCTAGGCAGATAGGTGTCATCTCTGTCATTTCTAGGTTTTGGAAGTTACTTACACTTCCGGTTTACTTGGGTTTATATATCCTTCTGTGGTCTTTGATGTAGTTGAAGATTAGATAGTTATAGGTATAGTTTTTCTTAGTCATTTGAAAAGTATATTAGATATGAAACTTTAGATTCATAAGGATAAGATAGATGATAGAGTATTTTCTTTAATTCTGATAAATACAAATAGACTAGATATTGTAACTGTAGTTCTTGCTTGATGGCTATTTTGTTATATATAATTTTACTATGTTAAAATTGAAACCTTCCTTTTTGATTAGACAGGAAGGGGGAGGTGATGTGGGAATGCCTTTCTGTATGCTGTGAATATCAATCTTTAAATAAAGGAGCTGTTTTGGGCCATGATAAGCATCATAGAAAAAGTAGGTGGGGAATCAGAGCATAGGTAGGAGAAGCAGGGCGGAGTCAGACAGACCGAGCTGAAACCCAAAGGAGCAACATGTAAAGAACACAGGTGAGCCATGGGCCACGTGGCAGACAGATTAATAAAAGTGGGTTGATTTAAGATGTAAGAGCTAGCTAGCAATGTGCCTCAGCCATAGGCCAAACAGCATAAAGTTAATATATGTGTCTAAGTCATTTCTGGGGGCCTGAGCAGCAGCAGTGGGCGGCTAAGGGGTCTGGCTCAGCAGGGTCTGGGCCTCTGGCTGACCGGGACCAAGAAACCTCACTACTGCACCCTCCTTTTTCTTTGCCTGCTGTCATGGAAATACCAACTTATCAAAGTGTCTTCAAAAGCCATGGAGCTCAAACTCCTGAGGTAGACCTCACCACCCACCTACTTACACAACAGACGCGTCAGATAGTAACTCTACATGCTCTTCCCTATTGTGTATGTATGTGTATGTATGTGTTTAACTTGATGGGAACCATGTATGTGTAGAAGCCTGCAGAAGAAGGCATGTGAACCCTTTGAAACTGGAGTCTGGGGGTTGTGTGACGGGGCCACGTGGAGGCTGGGAGCCTAACAAGTCATCCATCTCTCTAGCCCCTGTGCCACATATTTTCATCCATTCATGAGCCGATGGATATGTAGACTAGGCCCTGTCTTGGTTACTGTGAATAGCACTGCATAATGTGGATCTGTAAAGATTTTGGCATGTACTCAGGAGTGGTACAGCTGGGTCAGATGGTATCTCTGTTTTTAATTTTGTGAGAACTTTTGCATCAATTTCCACAGTGGCTGCAGTACTTTACATTCCTACTGGCAATGTAGAAGGTTCTTACTTATTATATAGCCTTTGTTTGTTTGTTTTTGTTTATGGGATAGGGTTCCTCTGTTGCCCTGGCTGTCCTGGAACTAGCTCTGTTCAGGCTAGACTTGGTTCCAGAGAGATCCGTCTGCCTCTGCCTCTGAGTGCCACCATCACTTGGCCTGTGTATATTTTCGATTTCTCTGCAAATATTTGATCAATAATCTCCAAAATCAACCATCACTCTGTGTGGATCTCTCTCTGATACGCCACAGTGCCATCGTCCCAGATGCAGTGTGCTGCGGTCTGCATGGTTGCCTTTTAGAATACCTGCTTTCCCAGGGTCTCCTCCTGGTGTGATGGTGGACTTGCCCACTCAGTTGCTTAGGACGAGACTTTGGCATTATCTTGGTTTCCCTTTATACACTCCAAGTCCACTGTAACAGCAAATCTATTTTCATGATAGAGAATCCATACGTATCTCCTACCCATGGATCCACCTTGGGCCACTGTCACCTGCTCAGCTTCCATAGCACATGCTTCTCTGTTCTCCTGGAGCCAATTTCTGCCCAGCATACATAGTTAAATATGGAAAATTGACCACAAACTGTCCAAAGTGTTCTAAGGTTCTTGGCAGCTCAGTGAGCTTGGGTATCAATATCTCTCCCTCAGTTCACTCTGCCGCAGCCTCTGGGCCACCTGGGAATCCACCAACGGACATGCCCAGGTCTGGCTTTGCTCCATTGTCTCTCTGCCTGAGTTCTTTCCTATGCTTCTTCTCCTGGCTTGTGTTCCCTTGCCTCCTTCAAAACTGGGTCCAAATATGCCTTGTGAGTCTGCTCTAACCTTAGATCCCGCCGCACACTCATAACCTGTCTTGCCCCACACTGCCATCTAATATGAAACTGAAATGTGTGTGCTTTCTTTCCCATCTAAGGGAAACACTCCCGAAAGCAAAGATCTAGACATTCGTTGATGTCCCTACACATTGTGCCCCAGGGGGATAGACTCTGCTCGCTTGCAGATAATTAAATGGTTGATCTATAAGTTGAAAACGTTGAGATCCTGGGGACTTGAGGTCCTTGCTGCCTCTCCTCCAGCTTCCAGGAGGACACCTCTTTTCCCTCGGGGTCCCTACAACTCACTGATGATGCTTGGTTGGGCTGTGTACCTTTGACCCATTTCCCCTCTTCATTTCTAGACTGGCCTTATTGTCGCGTGCTACCATGGCTTTGTGGATACGGTGGTAGCCTTAGCAGAGTGCCCCCACGTTGATGTCAACTGGCAGGACAGCGAAGGGAACACAGCCCTCATCACAGCTGCACAGGCAGGTAAGAGCCGACCTTCAGCTACCTCCAGAGTGCGACCGCTGGGCAGTGTGGGCTCCTGTGGCTCCTGGATGTATGACATAAAAATGAAATGGGTCTGCTGGCAGCAGGTGCCAGCAGGTTCCAGGAGGGGAATGTGAGATCACACATTCTTTCTGTGCTCTTGGAACGATATGTTTACCCACTCAGGCAGGATTCAGAATGGAACTGCCACCAGCCAGTGTCGTCACCATAGAGCTACCTCAGGAAGGCAGGCTCGCCTGTCCCTCAGAGCACTGACACCCTCCAAGCCTGGGCAGCATGGTGCTGGTTGGCAGGAGTCACAGTCACATGTTTACTGACAGTTATGTAATTAGGTTCGTTGAGAAGGTGACCTTGCACTTTACCTATAAAAAAAAATTGTCAGGGACAGCTCTCTGAGCTTCAGAGAATCCACGTAACAGGAGTGAAACGAAATTAGCAGAGTCATGTGAATGTGGTCCCAAGTCCGTGTCACGGTCATCTCAGGAAGCTGATCGGTACACCACCACTACCAAATGTACCGTGGCTCCTGCGTATTTGCTTGTAGTTCATTCAGAGTGCTGGGATGTGGCTCGGTTGATAGAATGCTTGCCTAGCATGCTGACTGCCTGGGTTCAATCCCCAGCACTGCCCAAGCCAGGTCTCAGCAGTTCTTATCTGTGATGTCAGCACTCAGGAGATGGATGCAGTGGCATCCGAAGTTCAAGATCATAATAAGGTCATCCTTGGCTGTGTCTGGAGTTAGAGGCCAACTTGGAATATGTGAGACCCCATTCCCAAATTAAATAAACAAGCAAACAAATAAAATTATACATATATATTTCATTCAACCACTTTAACACAAATGCCTACACTGTCCCAGCATTTGTGTCTGATCTTTCCCTATGTTTGTGGCCTCTATAGATCACAGTCCTTTGTACCCTGAGAATTCCCATTCACAGATTTAACATGGATTAAAAAAATTGTTTGGACAGGATCTGGAACAGGGGCTAGATAACGCAGTGGTAAAGCACTTGCTGATCACGTCTAAGGCCCTGGATCTGATCCTGAATAAACAAACAAGAGCAGCAAAATCCACACAAGTCAAAATAGCTCAGCAGCGCTAAAACAGACATTTTTCCTTGTTGCTATTTGCTTAAAATACAGTGTAATAAATATTTGTTATATTTATACTGCTTTAGTTATTGTAGTTGATGTGGAGGTGTTTTAAGCACACAGAGCATGTCTGTATGTTATATTGCCAATGGGACGCTATTTTAAAATTTATAAATTATTTTCCTTTTTGTTTATGGGTACTTTGCCTGCTTCTCTTTATGCCACACACATGCAGTACCCACAGAGGCCAGAAGAGGGCAGTGGGATCTCTCGGGGCTGGAATTACTGGTGATTGTGAGCCATCATGTGGATGCTGTAAAACAAACTCTTGTCCTGGAAGAGCAGTAAGTGCTCCTAACCTCTGAGACTGGAAGCAGAGGCCGGTACAGAGACCATAGAGGGTGCTGCTTACTGGCTTGCTCCCCATGCCCTGCTCAGCCTCCTTATAGAACCCAGGACCACCAGCCCAGGGATGGCCCCACCCACAGTGGACTGAGCCCTCCCCATCAATCACTAATTAAGAAAATGTCCTATGGAGGCACTTCGCACTTGAGGCTCCCTCCTCTCAGAGACTTTAGCTTGTGCCAAGTTGACAGAAAACTGGCCAGCACAGGTGGGTGCTGGACTCAATGCTCTGAAGCTGGAGACAGTGTTGCAAGTGTGATATTGCTCGCAGAAGTGTTGCCCTGAAGAGAAGAGACCTCTGCTGTCCCTTCTTGCTTCCCAGACTCCAGGTTGAGTCCACTCTGGGTGAATCTCTTCAGATGACACAGGGAAGACCAGAAACACTGGCACTTGGTTATTCCACCTTCCTTAATGGGAAGTAATCTGTACACACCACTGGCTGGTCCAGATTTCTGGTGGAGAGCCTCCCGAAATCACCAGGGCCAGGGACTATGCCAGAACATTCCATTTTCCTCTCCCAGTTCTTGAATGGGGAACTTTCTCTGTGTTGTAGGGTCCCAGGCTTTGGAAGGTCACATCTCAGCTACCAGCAGCAGTATAATTTCTTCTGTGGTGATAAATCCCGACAAGAGACAGCTTAGAGGAGAGAGGCTTGCTTTAGTTCCAAATTCCAGGTTACAGTCCATCATAACTAGGAAATCAAGACCACAAGAAATGGAGAGTCTTGTATCACACCCACAGGCAAGAGCACAGAAAGAATGATGCATGTATGCATGGATGCTTGCTGCCCAGTCCATTTTAATCTACTTTTATATAATCTAGGCAAGGGGTCCTCGTAGTGGACTGCGTCTTCCTATATCAATTAACATAATTAATTGTGTTATATAACCATCCCTCCACAGGCACACCCACAGGCTAACCTGACCTAGCAATCCCTCACTGGTATGTTTCCCCCAGGCAATTACAGATTTGTGAAGTTGAAAATTAAAACTAACCTTCACAGCAGTGTTAGGTATTCTCAACTATCTATCATAAAGGATATCCTGTGGGCCAGGCACTGTGTCAGAGTTCTGGAGCTCAGAAGTGAGGGGCCACCCTGCCTTTGAGTCATTTTCCAGCTCACAGAAACAGAGACATAGGCACAGAACTTAGCACTGTCTGCTCTGGCTTTGGGGAAGGGTGTGTTGTGTGTATGGCCTGGGCTCAGGGCCAGGGCTCAGAACATGTGATCTTAATCTTTAGCTAATGTGTCTCAAAGCCTGGGGCTGGGATGGAGGTGCGGGAATGGGACCCAGGAGTGAGGGGACCAGGGATGGTGTAGGTAGTGTGGTTTGGAGAGTCAGTATCTAGAAGACAGGAGTGTTCCTTCGAGGGTGGTAGGGGCTGGGCCACTCAGTGTCCAGCAGGGTGATTCCAAGTGACAGGGAGTGAGCTTGAAGGGGAGCTTTGCGCCTGCAGCTGAGCTGTCGGTGATGAGGTGGGAGTCCCGGCTTTCAGGTGTCTGATCAGGGGCCAGTACTGACTGTGAAGAGTAAAAAGGCAAGAAGCTGGGAGTTGGAAAAGCATTGGTTCTGTTTGAGATGCTGGGATAATCCACAAGGAGGTCCCAGGGGCTGGTGAGGGATGCAGAGGCAGAGGCATGTGTAGGGTTGAGGGAGGTTATGAGGGTTATTTCTTGGTAAGATTAACAGTGGGAGAATGTGAAGGGGCGATCGATCTCTTTTCTGATTGGTCTGTGTGATGGTGTTTAACACCCATGGGATGCTCTCTGAACTCTTTGCCTATTTGAAGTGTTTCCCGTTTGTATAAGTGCATAAGCAGCAACTTTGACTGCTTATAATATTAGCTGCCCTCCAGTTTGTTGATACCTGAAAATGTCATCCATCCTTCATGCTTGACATTGGAAACAAAGATGCAGTTCCTAACACCTACACGGGTCTTACAACTGTCTTTCATGACAGCTCTAGGAGATCTGGCGCCCTCTTCTGGCCCCAGTGGGCATCAGCTATGCATGCAGTACACATACCTACCTACAGACAGACAAAATAAAATTAAAAGTAGTAAATAAATCTTTAAAAAAAATCCACAAAAGCTTATTGTCACATTTAAGCTCCTCTTGGGTGTATGTTTACTTCAGGAGACAGTTTCCAGCTGCTTCTGAAATCCCCATCTGCCTGTTTTGTTCCCAGCCCTCCAACATTGACTCTCACCTAGGGAGTGGAACAGCCCATCCATCTTCAATCACAGCTCTCTCTCTCTCTCTCTGTGCTGGGAAATGCCACCCAGTACCCACCACATTGCTTCAGGTTTTTTTTATGCCAGTTTTCACAGCTTTGATTAGTGCCCCTGAGCTGGCGAGGGGTCTCCCGAAAGCTTCATTGTGAGAAACCCAGCAGAGGTTCAAAGAAAAGTACCCGAGACCTGGTGGCAGCTGGTGACTTTGCAAGTTTGCTTTTGTGTTTTCTAACTGCCCATATAAGTTACTCTTCTCACTGCCGTGACAAAAGCCACTTCAGGAAAGAGGGATTTATTTTGAGATCTGTGGTTTGAAGGTGCAGTCAATCATGGAGGGTCGGGGTGGGTGGCATGAGGTTGAGAGCATCTTTAGATTGTCATTGGTCACATTGCCACCACAGTTAGGAAGCACACAGCTGACACTCATCTTACCTTTTCTTCAGTCAGGGTCTCTACGTAATAGTATGGTGCTACTCATATTTAGGTGACTCTTTTCTCCCCAGTTAAAACTTTCCGGGAGCATCCATACAGTATAGATGGGGATGTGTATCCTAGGTTATTCCAGAAATCAAGTTGACAACAGAGATTACCCCATCTGAAAGTCAGTCACTCTCACATGCTTCAGCATGCATCTCCTAAGACAGAGGCATAATAGCATATTACTGCTGTACCCAAGAAACATAGCATGAACAAGGTTTGATTATGTACCCCCCACACTGAGATTAAAAAGTCCCCATTGCGTCCCACACATATAGGCAAGGACTCTCAACAGCTGTATCAATAATAGTTTTGTGATGTTTAGACTATAGCAACATTAATACCAGACATTGCATTAGGTGTCACGCCCCTTCTGCTTGTCCTCAGGAAGGACAGTTAGGTTTGTAGCCACTGGAATGTCTGACTGGGCTGCATGCTCTCAGTCCTGGGAACACATAGCCTACTTTGTTTAGAGTCCCAGTGACTTCCTGCCAATCAGAAGATCCCTTTTCCTCTTCTTTAGAGCCATGCTTGTGCTCTACTGGTGGAATTTCCAGATGACCTGGGTCTTGAGAGGAGTTTATGAAGCTCTGCCCTGGGTCAGGGACAGGGGATATGGTGGGACTTCCTCTGTGGCCTAGGTCTTCCCTTTCCTGTGTGAGTTTCCCCTCAATTCTTCCAATGTGGGGTCTGTGAGGGCTGAGGTAGGTAGAGCCCACACGGCCTGGGGTGGTTGTTATCTGCTGGCCCAGGAAAGGCCTCTCTTCAGACAGCCTGGGAATATTTGTGGGTAGACTGGAGTGACTGCCATGTACCAAAGGATCTGGGCTATGGGAAGCATGATCACCTCAACTGACCCTGGCTGGGTTGAGCAGGTGGAACGTGATGAACTTGTCTGTGTGAGGCTCCTTCCCCAATGCCTGAATGCTCTTCTCGTGTGCTTTTTATGTAAGTGTGGTACCCAGGGTTTGGGAAGAAACATAAGCAGCCCAGGGGAAGTGGAACAAAGAGTATTCCCCTCCCAGCCACCCTCCCAGAAGGACCGTCCAGCCTTCCAACATAGCAACATGAAGCTATTGTCTACAGAGTTCATATTCACACTTGACACTAGATGTCTACAAGGGGAGCAGCTAAAACAGGACAAAAAAAACTAACAGCAAAGCGCTGAAATGGCCACTCCTTGATTAAGGAGTGAGGGTTTTTATGGTAGATTAGAGAGATAGAATTCTCAGGTGGGCTCTGCCATGGCAGCGTTTCAGGGACAGAGCAAAGAAATTGGCAATGGCCAGGCCAATGAGATCAGAGAGAAAGAGGAGGTGCTCTAGAGATCCTCTCTGGAGGTTGGGGGGCTGTAGGAGCGGATAAGAAAGTAATGGCCTTTTCTGGCCAACAGAAACCCACTGGACAAGGTTCCTGAGGAATGCTGAGGATTTATCAGTTCAGAGTCCAGCCTGAGCTGAGCCCAGACTGTCATCTTGGAGGGGTGGGACCTGACACCAAGTCAGTTACAAGCGTCAAACAAACACCAGCCCACCAACCAAATGCAGGCGGCGCAAAACAGTAGGATCCTCGTGATGGTATCAGTAAGTCTCCGGGTTTGTGTTGGGCTGTATCAGCAGCTGTTCTTGACCACAGATGGTCCATGGTCTGTTAGATGGCCCTGCAGAAAAGCTGTAGTTAGTGCCTTGTGTCTAAGTAAGGCTTTCTCGGTACAAAAAAGAAAATCAGTTCTTTCTTATTTGTTTTAACGGTGTTTCCTCTTTCCCTGGCTTCTGTTATTGCTCCCCCATTGCCAGTGTGCACCTCTACTCTGCATGTAGCTGTATAGATTACATCCTCCCTCCGCCCACCCCCCAAGCCCCCAGGCCCTATGTGCTTCTAGCTTTGCAAATTGCTTGGGAGGCAGCAGGGAGAAGGTGTACACACTGTTAAAATGTAACTTGAAAATGCTTTTTGTTGGTCAATTTATGGTCTCCCCTATCCCTGCCCTGTTGGTGCTGGGAATGATCCCAGGGCTTCCTAAGTACTTACTAGGCAAATCATCCACCTCTAATTTCCTCAGCCTCCCCTCTCCCCTCCCCGCCTTGTCTTAATTATCTCAGCTTGGTGAAGATTTTCCCTAGTTTCTTTTAGAAAAGCCAGAGGCTGCCTTTGCCCCATGGCACATTTTCCGCCTGGCTCCGGTATCTGCAGAACCTGGGCTGGTCAATCCACCTATAGTATAATACAAAGCTGGTTAACGCTGACTGCCAGGCCCTTGCTAGGAGTTTGTTAACAGTCTGGGGCTTGTCACTAAGTGTCAGGGATGCTAGTGTCATGATTAGGGGACCCACTCTGAGGGCCTGGGTCTCAGAGGTTCTTAGTAGATGTTGTGGGGCTCCCAGGGGCCACACTCCAGTGGCAGCACCACTGACCCCCGTGAAGTGACTTCAGAGGGGGACACAAAAGCATTGCAAATTTCAAGTGCAAAACAGGAAAGAAAGGCTGTCACAGTTTTCCAGGAAGGCCAGAGCCCTCTTAACTGCTTGGTCTCTTAATTTCATCTGTTATCTAGAAATTGCTACTTGGTGATAAAGTCACCACAGATTGTGTGTGAGAGAGCTCCTTTGACACTCAATAATCTGCACTCAGCAAATCCCCCACGTAACCTTGGCAACCACGCCATCCAAGGTCAGGCTTTACAACATCATTGCTTAGTCTCTGTCCTTTGCAACCTCAAAGCCTGTCTCGAGGGACACACCCCCTCCAACAAGTCCACACTTCCTAATCCTACTCAAGCAATTTCACTAACTGGCCTAACGTTCTAGTATATGAGCCTACAGGGACCAGCCAAGCCACCATACTTGACTAGGATAACGCTGTTGAAGTTGTGGTTTTAGCTTTCCCCCTAGATCTGGCTAGAATTTTTTTCTTCTGGAATTCTCAGCTTTGCACAGTTCTCATGGCACGCTGGGTTCACTTCCATTTCCCACCTAGATATCAAGTATAGCACTGGGGCAATGGTTAATTTTGTAAACATTACACAGTCTAGAACAATGGTTCTCAACCTGTGGGTCATGACCCCTTTGGTCAGGGATCATATATCAGATATCCAGCCTACCAGATAACAGCATAATTCAGTTATGAAACAGTAGCAACTGTATGATGGGTCATAGCATTAGGAAGGTTGAGAACTACTGATCTAGAGTCATTTGAGACAAGAGTGTCAATGAAGGATTGTCTAGAGCAGGCTGACCTGTGAACACGTTTATGAGGGATTGTTTGGTTATGTTAATTGATATTGGAAGACCCAGTTCACCGTGAGAAGCATCATTCCCTCGGTGTGGGTTCTGGAGTCTAGAAATGTAGGAAAAGAGCCCAGTAGGAAGTCTGCAGCACACATTCGTTCTCACTGTGCTTGACTGTGGATATGATGTGACTAGCTGCTTGAATTCCTGCCTTGATTCCCCCTCAGTGATGGACTGTAACCCAGAATTGTCAGCTGAATAGCCCCCCCCCCCACATTGCCTTTGTCAGGGGAAACTGCCAGGTGAAATCGTGGGGGCTGTGAACGCTGAGCTATCTCTCCAGTTCCCATGCCCTTAGGAAGTGGAGAACTAAGGACAAACTGGAGGGCCACAGAGCCACACCCACAATCCCTTTGTTATGAGTCCTGATCGTACTGCGTTGCCCAGCTGACCATCAACTTAACAGTTGTCCTATCAAAGTTTTTAAGCAACCAGGATTATGGGCTTGTTCTACTGTGTCCAGCTCTCATTTGTAAAACACATTTATGTTCAAATTTTGTGTGTGTGCTCAGTGCGTATGTGCATGCACATGTGTGGGTACGTGAAGTTCAGGTGCCCATGGAGGCCAGAGACATCATATTCCTTTGGAACTAGAGTTCCGGTTGCTAAGAACCACTAGATATAGGTGCTTGGGACCAAACCTGATCTTCTACAAGAGCAGTATATGCTCTTGCCCATCCATTCATCTCTCTAGCCCTATTTAAAACACAGACTTCCTTTTATTATTGTAAAATGGTGTGTGTGTGCATGTGTGAGTGTGCATACTTGCGTGCATGCATGCATGCATGCAAATGAGTACAGGCCAGCTCTTTATTTTTGAAACAATTAGTCTATCACCCCCATTCATTAGACTCTTGTTTTATGACCTTGAGGTTGTGAAGGGTTTGTTTCCTCCCCACCCTCCCTCCTCTCTCTTCCTTCTCTCTTTTGTCGTTTTAAAGAAATGATTAGAATTTTAGTAAGCCTTTGCTTTTCTAGTCCTGGTCTGTCTCTTCCTGTAAACCCAGCTTTCATGCCTGCAGCACACTAGCCCTGTGACTGAGGGGCAGTCCCAGAGAGACTGAGAGTCCCAGAGTCCCTGAGAGAGCAGGCCCAGCCTCCCCCTCTCCTCTGTACCCTGGAAGACAGGAAGGGTGGCTTTCCTTCCTTCCTCTAGCCCTGCTCTGGCATCTTCCCTTCTTCTAGTAGAGATTTCCAGAATCCATTTATACCTTGTAGGATCCTGCATTCCCAAAGCCAACAGTTCCCTCTACTGGCAATTTTGAGAACCACAGTGAGTCAAACCAGACAAGACTTAAGAACAACCCAGATTTTCTACCAGGTTTCATTTCTATAGTGGGTTTGAATAAAGAAAGACATTTTTCACCTGTCCCTGTTCTTAGTGACAGAAAGAATCAGTCATAATTGGTGCTTGTGACAATGTTGAATAAGTCGGTGATTAATTAATGTGGTGGCCTTTTAATCTTAAATAATAGGGTTTGTGGCTTGATGATTATGAAGTGTCTGTTAAGGGAGCTTCTCCCAAGAGGGAAGTAGGCATGTTTTGACCTTTTTATTGGATAGATATTCATTGAGCCTGGAGTCTGCAGCCATCTGGAGGGTTGTGGCTCACCTTGGTACACCGAGTTCAAATCCTGTTGCAAAACCAGAAGAAGTATTGGAAAGTGTTGGCCTATCAGGGAGCCATAAAGAGGGAGGCTGGATGTTCTGTATAGGGTGTAAACAGAGGCCACATGTTAGACACTGTTCATGGGGAGGCATTAACAACAGATCTGTGGACATCTCAGAGATACTTACATATCCGTGCCTATTGTGGCCAATATTCATAGTACAAAGTTATAGAACAAATCTAGGTGTCCAGCAATTGGGCTGTATAAAGAAATATGGTATATGTACATACTGGATTTTTTTTATCCATAAAGAAGTTATCTTATTTTTAGGAAAATGGATATAGCTGGAGTCAAGTTTCTGGAAAGATGAATTGAGATATCTCTTCTCAATTGTGATTCCTTATTCTTTATAGCAGCTACATGATCACACACACACATACACACACACACACACACACACACACACACACACACACACACACACACACACACCACTAAAGTAAGAATAAAATTCTATAGAGGTTCCCAACCTGTGGATTACAACCCTGTAGGGGCCAAATATCAGGAATCCTACATATCAGATATTTACATTGCAATTCATAACAGTAGAAAACTTGCAGTTATGAAGGAGCAACAAAATATCTTTATGGTTGGCGGTCACCGAAGCATGAGGAGCCATGTTAAAGGGTCTCAGCATTAGGAAGGCTGAGAACCAAGGCTCTAAGGGAACCCCATGGGAATGGGGGGCAGGGCGTGAGGAGCGTGTGCTCAATGTAGTGTGTGTGTATGTGTGCATGTGGGTGTGCACAAAAGCTTGGGGGAGGGGAGAAAACCCTAACCATAACACAAAAGAGAGCTATGAAGTCACTGTGGGAGAGAAAGGCTGTGGAGCTACAGGGAGAACTAGAGCCACTCACCACAGAGGTGAAGTATTGTCCAAGGTGCACAGGCTACTGAGGGTTTTGAGTGGCTGGTGTAGTCAGAGAGGCTTCTCCTGGGCCACGGATTGTGGCGATATATTGTATATTTAATAAAATCAGCCTGGAATATCAGAGAACAGAATCACCCACATGTTGTAGAGGGGTTTCTTGGTCCCAGGTGGCCAGAGGCCCAGACCCTGCTGTGCCAGAGCCCTTAGCCGCCCACTGCTGCTGCGCAGGCCCCCAGAAATGACTCAGATGCTTATATTAACTTCATGCTGTTTGGCCTTTGGCTCAGACACATCACTAGCTAGCTCTTACATCTTAAATCAACCCATTTCTATTAATCTGTCTGCCATGTGGCCCATGGCTCACCTGTACTCCTACATGTTGCTCCTTTGGGCTCCAGCTTGGTCTCTCTGACCACGCCCTGCTTCTCCTACCTATGCTCTGATTTCTCCTCCTACTTTTTCTATGGTGCCTGTCATGGCCCAAAACAGCTCCTTTATTTAAAGATTGATATTCACAGCATACAAAAAGACATTCTCACATCACCTCCCCCTTTCTGTCTAAACAAAAAGGAAGGTTTTAATTTTAACAAAGCAAAATTACATATATCAAGCAAGAATTACAGTTATAACATATAGTCTATTTGTACTTAGCAAACTTAAAGAAAATGCTCTTATCATCTACCTTATACTTATGAATCTAAAGTTTCATATCTAATATACCTTACAAATGACTAAGAAAAACTGTACCTATAACTATATAATCTTCAACTACATCAAAGACCACAGAAGGATATATTTACCCAAGTAAACCGGAAGTGCAAACAACTTTCAAAATCTAGAAATGACAGAGATGACACTTATCTGCCTGGACAGTCACCCAAAGTTCCTTTATATAGTTGGGGCATCCATCTTCAGCCTACAGGCCCAGAGAATCTTTTCATTTCAGTGAAACAAGAAATCTGCTCTGCCCATTCTGGTACAGTTAATCAGTTGCTTCTCTTCGAGTCCTGAAGAATGTCTGACAGTTTTCTCTGCAAAGCAGGAACCTGAAGGACCATCTCGGCTTGTTCTGCAAAAGTTCAGAGGTCACCTTCCTATGGAACCTGCATGTCCACTTTTAACAGCATACTCTCAAGCAGTTAATATAAGAATAGGTTTATGTCCAGTGGCTAACTGAAGCCACAAAGAAAATAGACTCCATATGGAGTTTCTTCAATGCCCTTTTTTCTCTTGAAGTAGATTGGTGCTGCCAGGAGCAAATCTGTCTCACTGTCCAGAAAAGTCTAAGTTCTTAAAATATTTTAAATGCCATATTCTGTAGGTCTTAGAAGTGTTTGAAGATTGCCTATCTAATTGAATTATATCTTTGTATACCTAAAAATCTAACTAACATGCATTTCTTAATTATACATTACAATTTTAAATCAGTTACATAAACATCATATCTTAAACAAGAGTAGAAAAATACATACAGCATAAGAGAATTGACCTTAAATTTGTATCAATGAACCAAAATCCATACCAATGTAAAACAATTCAAGATTAACAGCTGATTTCTTGATCTAAGTAAATTTAATAATCTAATTTTAAAACAATCATTCATATACCATATCCCCCTTTTCTTCTTAGAAAGAGATTAACTATGACCATTAACCATTTATAATGAAAACAAACATTTATAAGCAATATTTTGGGAATTTGGATGTAGTTTTCCATTACTACTTTCTGCTGATTATGGGGTGTTGAAAATATCACGGGTTCTTGAGACTGGATCGTTCTCTGCATCTCTGAAGCTGATATGGCCATCTCTTCCCATCAGAGGTTTTTCAGGGGGTCTTGGTTGATGAAACCATATTTGCCTAGAAGCCATCCACAGGTTCTCATCTTCCGTGGAAACAAAAACAGAACTCTTCCAAAGCAATAAATCCTTAGACACAAATTTTAAAATCAAAATACCTTTAAAATATATATTCTTGTTTAACTTAGTAGCCATTGCATTTGCAATCCATTGTCTTTTTGCAGTTAGCTCATTAACAGTTAAAAAATTAAAAGAAAACACAATAACAACCAAAATCCAGATTTTGTGTCTATTTTCCATCTTTACGTGGCTTATTATATTTTTTACTCTATTTCTCTCTTTAAAGACTTTTTTACCATTCTTTTCTCTCTGAAGACTATGTACCTTTTATACACATTGTAACCCGTTTACAGGTTTTTTAAAAATCTGAATCCATTTTATTGTCAATCCTTAATCATTTTCCAACTAGAAGAGCTTTTTAAAATACTCTCTTACCACATAGTTTTTGCAGATACAGCTGAATCATTAAGTTCTCTTAAAGGGACTGTGTCTCTGTTCGTGGCCAGCAAACAGAGCACACCCAAGAAAATGCTGCTACTAAGGAACCGTCTTTGTTTCCTTTTTGTTCAAAATAAACAGAAATCTAAAATCAATCACATGCTACTGAGTCTTCTGTGAGATTTCAGGAACTGGCCTGATTGCAGCTTACACTGCCTGCCGCCAGTCCGCCGGCACCATTTTGATTGTGACCCGGACACCACATTTTCTTTATACAATGACCCGCTTCGCATACACACTTTGGAAGCTGCCTTGGCTCAGTTTCGGTGATCTAGAACCTTTCTAATCTTTCTCAGGCTTTAAGTGAATAATCACCCCACATTGGGTGCCATCTGTTGTAATGGGGTTGATATTCACAGCATACAGAAAGACATTCCCACATCACCCACAGTCAAGCCATGAGGGTCAGAGAGTGGTGACTCACATCTTTGATCCTATCGATCACTCAGGAGACAAAGATCTTTCTGAATTTCTGTGAGTTCAAGGCCTAACAACCACACAGTAGTAGCTCACACCTTTAATCCTAACTCTGGGATTATGATGCAGAGTTGAACCCAGAAGTGAAACAACTGAGAGAGGAAGATATTTAAGGCAGGTATAGGCAGACATTGAAGTATGTTGTAGAAATGACCAGCCAGGCTGAGGACTCTTGAAAGATAGCTTTTACCCTAAAAAGTTGGTTGGGTGAAAATTCACTGTGGTCTGTTTCTTCTCTCTGAAATTTCAACTTTTCTCCAATATCTGTCTCTGGGTTTTTACTACATATCAACTAGAATCCATGCACTAACATGTGCTATAGGTAGAGGATGGGCAACAGAGAAGCAGGGAGGCCAATCATAGGAGGTTCCTTGGCTAGCCTGTGTAGCTAAGTTGCCTAGTGCCAGGTTCTGAGAGACCCTGTCTCCTAAGGTGGAGATGGCTGAGGGAAAGTACTCAGTGTACTGGGCTTTTCAAGTGCATCCACATGCACATTCTGGTGCACCTGCTCATGTATGCACGCACTAACCCCACCACATGCAATTGAACTTTCCCAAAATGTTGCTTGGGGATTAGTTGAGGACACAGACTAGAGCCAGGATGAGCCCATTAATCTACCTGCTCACCTGGAGGTGATGTCCTGACTAGATAGACCCTGAGTACGCGGATGGGGTGGGTTGACATGTCTTCATGTGAGACCTGCTCGCTTAGTTCTCAGGAGTGCTCCCAAACATCTTCCATGCTCCCCCCGAGACAAGTGTTGGAGTTCCCATTGGACCACCAGCTCAGAAATGATGACATGGAGACCTCTTATTACCTCTCTTCCATCTTGTACTCTTCTTTCTTCTCTGTGGCTCCTGACATCATCTGTGCACCTAGATTCTCCTCCTCTTCCCTTCTCCTCTTGAAATCCTGCCTGCCTTTTGATTATACCAACCACAGAAAATATCCCATAACATTTCCCCCTTTTTGTTTCAATAAAAAGGAAAGGTTTTAATTCTAACATTTTACTATCAGATAAGAGTCACATTCACAATGTCCAGCCCATTTGCATTTGGCAAATTTAGAAAAAGTCCTGTATTATATATTCTGAGGCTAACATTTTGTGCCTAAATCAGTTTCTACCTTAATTTGTATTATCAATCCAAAACTATCTTTTTAGCTATCAAAACATTTTCTTAGAAAAACAACTTAAGCTTTTATGTCTCTCAACCGTATACACTTTATATCTCTTATGTAATTTTTTACATGGTAACTGGGAAAACTAGAGCTGTAACTATCTGATCTTTAACCCCTTCAAAGACTTAGAAGAATATAATATTACCTGATTAAACAGGAAGTGCAGCGCAAACAACTTCCAAAACTATAGAAATGACAGAGACATTTGGCTGCCTGGACAGTCACCCAAGGTTCCTCTGCAATGTTGGGCCATCCATCTTCAATCTACAGGCCTAGACTGTCTATCTGACAGACGTTTCTGTGCAGCAGGAATTTTGTTCCGAGTTCCCATATTGCATCTCTGTGTCTTTAGGCTCCTTGTGGCTGTGACCCTTGCTCAGCCTGTTCTTGTGTTTGTGTTTGATGATCTGGATAGATTTTCCACACATACCAGTTCTGGTGTGTTGTAGGACGTCAGCTACTTTCCTTGTGATTGCATTACATGTAGGAGTTTTGTGTGTGTGTGGTGTGTGTAGGATCAGAGCAGACAGCGTCACCTCATCATATCTTCAAAGCGCGTGTACTATAAATACAACTTTGGTCACCTGGCTCAGTAGAGGTGGCCAGTTTCCTCACTGTGATGTTTCCCTCCCATTTCCCTCTCCTGCATTATATATGCTCTGGACAGAAGTCTTCAGGCTCAGCCCTCAAGTCTTAGTAAATGGTCACTTTCTGCCTGGTGACAGTGGACTGACTGCCTGTTTAGGCTCTTCGATTTCTATGTGTGGTTTGCCTTTTTGAGACAGGGCCCTGTGTATTGTAGACTAGCTGCAGACCTAGTATGAGGTTGAGATGCACTAAGCCTTTGCCTTGATCATTCCTGCCCCTGCATCCCACATGCTGGATGTAAAGGTGCACAGCAGAAGTGTTCAGTTTGTCTTGTTTTGCTGGGACACTTTTCTGCTGTTCCTTCCGGCACTTCTGAGACTATCTCCCCATTTTACAGACACAGAAAAGGTGGTCCCTTCTCAGAGTCACTTTGGGGATTGAACTCTGGTGTTTTTAGAGCAAACTCTCTGAAATATAGGGGTGACCTCTTATGTTGGGTATCACTGTGTCCTTTTCTTGGGCAGGATAAGGTTCACTGGGGGGAGGTAGGGAGTCTCTGTGGTGAACCTGACCACCACTGACTCACACACTCTCTCTCTCTTTCTCTCCCCCCACAGAGAGCACCTGTTGTTGTCTGCTTGTCATAGATATTTCTGGGGAGTAAATAAAGCAGGGCCTCCTCCATGGCTGTTAAGTGTTATATTGCTACAATCATAAGCTACACCCCCCACCCCACCCCGATCTCTATTTGCCCTGATTTTTAAGGAGAATAGTTCATGTTTATACAGCATTAGAAAAATCATGCCCATTTTTAGCTTCTACTGAACACATGGTACATGGCAGAGGTCTTGTTCTCCCTTCTAGAAAAGTCCACAAGAGAGGAGGGACTCTTGGATCACCAATGCTTCACACTGCAATCAGGATGCAGGATCTCCATATTGGCTTTCCTGACCTTAACACAATATAAATAAAATATGTGCTATAAAGCAGTTTTCTTTATAGATTTTCTGTTTTCTTTTCTCGTTGTTCATTCTACTTGCCAAGGGTGTGTGTGTGTGTGTGTGTGTGTGTGTGTGTGTGTATGTACAAACAAGTTTACTGCAAATTGTGACTGACATGCAATGTCACATTTTTAAAGAGAAAGATCAGAACAAATTACAGTTCATTTAATGAGACCTGGTCTAGATCTGACTGGTGTGGCAAGTGTTCAAATGGAACACAAGATAACTTCAGGTCAGAGGTCTTCTCCTATTCCAGCAGCTTTACAACTCCCAAGCAGCCATGGTCTCTTGACCCCCACCTGCATCCTGACCCCCTCACACAAAGGAGACCAAAAGCCAGTGAGTCCAAAAAGCACCATCTGAAATTGGAACCTGTGCGTATAGCCTGAAGCCACAGCCCCGCCTTGTTGGCTTTGAAACAGCCAGCAAGGCGATGACCCACCTTTTCACAGCTGTGGTCGAGCTCACTGGTCAGCCATAGCCCTGCTTGGGAATAGAACCCTAGTTTATGAGGCTTGTTTATTTTTAACTTGTTGGTGACAGGTTAAGGATTCAATTTGGACAGCAATGACAGCAGCTTGAAGTACATGTGCACACACATGAGTAAGGTGGTATAGAGTACAAAAAGGGAGAGAAAACCACAGCATTTTAAGTGGTAACCAGAGGTGCCCAGCATGTTTCCCAGCCTCTTTTGCAGCCTAGCTTCTGTTTGCTCCTGTCAGAAGCTGACTACATACACCCTGCTGGTGGGAAATTGAACTCACCACCTGGCAGCCCAGCGTGCCTGTACCCCTGCCTCCCCGAGGGAGAATGAAGGGCCACAAGTGAACTGTACTGTATGTTCTGAGCTGTGTCTCCAGCTTTCCTCTGCTCCGGTGTCTGTATGTGTGCACGCGTGCACGCGCACACACACACGCACACACGGGTGGACAGCCAACACAGTCTGGTGATGCACAATGTCTGTCTTTCTTTGCCACGTTGAGTGATCACCTTTGTGGGTATATGAATCTACATGCATGTATAATTCTCTTTCAGGGCACACCACCATCACCAACTACTTGCTGAATTATTTCCCTGGTCTAGACCTAGAAAGAAGGAACATATTTGGCTTCACAGCTCTCATGAAAGCGGCCATGCAGGGCCGAACGGAATGTGTACGAGCCCTGATGCTGGCAGGTAAGTCCCCTGTCTCATGCAGTCTCCAGCTAGGCTCTAGACATGCCAGGGGTGGGGGAGGCTTTTAAAGAATGCTTCCTAAATAGACCCATGCCTCTGACAGAAACAGTGGTAATAAGGATTTGAGGTTGTTTTTTTTTTTTTTCTTTTGGGTTTTTTTTTTTTTTTTTTTTTTTTGTCTTTTGAGCTGTATGGCTGTCATCCTTTGAGTTTCTTTGAAAAGCCCAAAGTAAGCTGGGGTATATAACTCAGTCAGCAGAATGCTTTTCTAGCATACACTGAGCCTTGGGACGCAATCCTAGAGTAGTACAAAACTGGATGTGTTCATGCATGCCTGTAACCCCAACATTCAAAATGCAGAGGCAGGAGGATAGAGAAGGAGTTTAAAGCCATCCTCGGTCATATAGCAAGTCTAAAGCCTGCCTGAGATACTGAGACCTTGTCTTTTACATCTAGAGAATAAAAACACCCAAAGCAAATGACTTCAGGGCTGGCCAATGGGGATTGATCACAGACAGCACCAATCATTCCCTGAATCCCCATTGCTCTCTGCAGACATCTTCTCTTTCTGTCTGCCTATCAGCTCCCTAGCTGTGCTCATGTATTTCAAGAGTGTATAGTCTGGGGGCTGGTTGGATAGCTCAGTGGGTGGAGTGATGCCCACATTCCTGAGTACTGGAATCAGGATCCCAAGAACCCACACAAATGTTCAGTGGACATGGCAGCCCATCTGGAATTCCACACTGAAAAGAAGAGAACACTGAGGGGATCTCAGGAACATGATGGCCAGCTAGACTAGCTTAATGCAGGTGCTCAAGGATGATTTGAAGGTGCTCAGGGAAGCCTCTGCATGCATAGCTATATATGTGCATGTGCATATGTATCCGAATACACATGTACATGAATGGAACTGTTCATCTTGCCTTGCCTGTGTCCTTAGGACTGCAGTGTTGAACATGACCTAGGTGATGGGGCAGGAGTTAGGATGGTCTGCTTCTGCAGAGCCTTTGTGGGGATATCCCCAGGCCATGGCTGGATCAGCATGACTGTACACTTACTCCATGTGTCCTGCCTGACATCTCAGATACTTTCCTGTCCTGATATGATAGCACTGCATAAATGTTTGATGAACCCCTCTGTGGCAGTCCTTGTGACTGATCCCTTCACCACTTCTCTTGACTTGAGCCTGAAAGGATTGTTTCTAGGACAATGTCAGCAGGCTTCTTTGAAAATTAATTGAGAACACAAGTGTAAAGTGCATGTAACAGTGGGTTCGGCATTACCGTTTAACACTGTGGAGAATATTTCTGTTACTTAAGGTAGTTCTTCTCAATAATCTTTCTTACACAGTGTGTAGCTGATCCTGAAGAGCTGGGGCTCATAAACAGAATGTATGTGCTGTACTCAGTTCCAGGGGCTGAGTATCCTGAAAGACAGGCACCATCAGATTTGGTGTCTGTGAGGACTGAAGCATCTTTGTGTCTTCACATAGCAGAGTCCATGTGTCTTCCTTAAGATTTGTTTCAAAGGGCACTGACCCCATTTGTGGGCCTTGCTTTCAGGATGGGACATGTCTCTAACAGTTCCAGCTTTTATTGCAATCACACTGGGTACAAAGTTCCAATATATGAGTTTTTGAGGACACTGAGGTCAGATCACAAGCCTCCTCTTCTAGTTACCCAAGGGTGGTAACATTGTTGGAGACATCGGTCCTTCCAGGATACCCTATTTCTGTTCTGTGTCCCTAGCTGGCTCCCAAATGCAGTTCCCATATCCTCTGTCCCGTCTGGTCTGTGACAGTTGCTCTGTCTTTACCAGTTGTTTGTGATTTGGTATTACATAGCATCTTTCCCCAGTGGCTTTGTGATTAGTGTGGGGTTCACAACCTTGGATTTTCTTTCCTCCTGCTTTATTCTACATGTCTTAGAAAATACTTTAAGAAAAACACCTCAGATTTAATGAGCAAGGAGAGAAACTTGGAAGATAGAAAACTGTCTTGGGAAAAAAAAAATCATGACTAGAATTGGCTCCTGGGACTAATTAGATCCTAGGACTCATGTGGTGACAGAGAATCAATTTCTACAGGTTATTCTGTCTACCACATGCAAGCTGTGACATGTGTGCATACATGTGCATACACACATTCAATAAATACATACATGTTAAAGTGTATTTTAAAATTAATCCATTGACTGTTCCTTCCAACTGAATTCACTTTTTAAAAGCTAGATATCAGTTTCAGCAGAAGTAAGGCCCTCCTGTCCCATTTCAATGAGAAATAGTCACTTCTAATTAAATAGTGATTATCTGAGGCTATTGTATTAGGCAAAAGCTTTGCCCATTTTTACTGTCAAGATCTAGCTTTAACTAAATGTAGACCTTTAATGATTTATGTTCTTCAACCCAAAAGTTAGGTTGTCAATCACAGCAAGTACGCTTTCCCCCATTAATTAATTTGAATCATCACTTCTTTTTTGGTGAAATCAAAATTCCTGACACTTCCTAGGTCCTCCTGCTTTTTCAGGCCTCAGCTGCAGCATTTAAAGGCCCCTGGAAGATGAGGCCGTTCAGGCGTGGTGTGAACATTGCTCTCTACGCTCCTGTCTGCTGTTTGCGTACACAATTAACATGAACTCTCTAAACTTAACCCTTCCCCATCATCCCACAACCACTGTGAGCTTCTCCCCTTCACTGAAGTATAGAATAATCATCAGGGGTGTGTGTCATTGTTGGCTGTGTTCCTGTGCAGCCTGCTACTTACCTGAACTTGAACCTGTCCCTTATCTCTCTGGGCCTCAGACAATGACAAAGGACTGATCATAGCCTTATCATGGGAAGTTGTAGGCGGTATTTTGTTCATATGAGGGCAGGGTGCCTACCTTGGAGGAAGCTGTCAGTATGTGCTGGTTACAGTCAGCTCTCATTATTGATACATTCACGTGATTCAGAGTTATTTGTGAACGAATGAAAAATGGGGTATATTTTTCTCTCTGAAAATTATCCGTGTGATGAGCTATTTGTGCTAATAAGCACGTAACTTCTTGACATTAGTGAGATGTGGAGCTAGCTCAATCCTTGTGAAGGCCATCTTCCCAATGTATTGGAAGCTTCTATTAGCAGCTTCTATTGCTTCCCCTCACCAGATGACTGGAGCATCCTCCAGTGGGGGGACACCCCCAAATGCCTGTGGCTGTTGCCAAATGACCTCTTCGGGTGTGTCACTTACTCGAGCCACAGGTACCGTTAATTCAAGTGGGATACAATTAAAAGAAAAAGGAGGAAGGGACCATTCTGTCCTCTATCCTGGCCCTCTGCACCTCCTTTGGGTTCATTTGAGCTCCCTAAGAAACTTGATTGGAGCCCTTAGCCTCTAGGTCATTCTAGTTTACACCTGTCTTCTTAGCTTATGATTATCTGGAAACTGAGCTTCTCTTTGCTTTTAGAGTAGATGTTCTTTAAAAGAAACCAATGTGTAAGTGAATGGCCTCGCTGCGTTTGTTAGACAGTGACAAGGATTCCTTTTGAGATATTTCAAAAGTTAACGCTGTTATTTTGAATTTCTTATTTCTATTTAAATACAACAGTATTAAGAAAATGGAAGTATTCATAGATACCAGTTGCCTATGCGTTTCTTGGAACTGACCCCTCAGCATAGAGTGCATTTATGTCTGGTGGGGGACAGTTACTTAGTAGCTGACTGCAGAATGGCCATCCTGTGATGATTATAATAGCAAAATGCACATGCAACATTACCTATTAGTGTAAAACACATGTATCTCATTTTGATTTTTCTTTTTAGCATGCAGGATTCTTCAGTTCCTGAGTGCTTTTAACAGCAGATTTGAATTTCTGACTTGGCAATTTTATTATATTCAGTTGGAACCACTTCACCTAGAAATGATGAATGATTGAATTGGTTGACCTCCTAACCCCTTTAGATTTTTCCACAGTTGGCAACACACAGGCTCATGTCAGCCCTTATCTGCACTGTCATGTAGAATAAAATAATGTTAGGATTATGGGAACTCTGAATCTAATGACAAACGCTGCCGATTCTGCAAACCGATTTGGTGGCTGTTTGGATCAGCCCTCCTGATAATGTCAGCCATTCTGATAAGAATCGAAAGGGACACATGGCACATTGTTAACCCGGTGGAATATTAATGCGCTGAAGTGACAGGTCTATTTCGGTAAGTGGCTCTGAGGAGCTGTGTCAACGACGTGATTTTATTTCCCCCATGGAGGTTGCCAGGTTCCAGACTTGCTTAACAGAGTTCACTTTATTCCTGAAGTATGATGTAATTGCTGCAGCCTCTGAGAGGAAGAACATGAAGCTGAAGCCTGGCATCCTCCTGTGGTTCCTGGGAACAAAATAGATGGAAAGGGAAGCGAGAAGCACACTGCAGACATCATTTCTTGTGTGTTTGCTTTCATCTTAGATGAGCCCTCACGACACGCTTCTCAAAAGCCAGGTGATTTGTGTCAACACAGATGTTGCTTCAGTTCATAAGGAAGACAGAAAATTCCTGTTGAGGTTATGAACCAGAAAAGATGCCCACAAGCAGGGAGTCTACGCTGAAAAGACCCAGGGAGCAGTTTTTGTAGAATGTGACAGGAAGAGGGGAGGGAGGTGAAAATGACCCTGTTCCCTTGTGGGCCACTGGGCTACTGAGAGAGTCAGAAACCAGCTGAAACCAGAAACAGCAGCTGAAGGTCCAGGTAAGCTGTGAGATGTGTCCTGCCGATAGCCCAGGAGTGCAAGGTTCCTGCTTGCCGAGTCTCCCAGGAAGGAGGCTTGCCATCTCTGCTGTGCTGGAGGGTGGCCCTTGCCTCACAATTGGCTGTAGTTTCAGGGCCTAAGTTGTAGGTCAGAGAAGGCTCAATGGTGATGTTGTCAAGGACTGGTTGGAGGTCCAAGCTGGGTTTTGTAGGATAGACAACATGGAGGGTAGCTACGGGAACGGAAAAATGGAGGGTAGCTACGGGAACGGAAAAGAAAAGGAAGTGACACATTTCTGCTTCCTTCTCTGCCTCCCTCTCATAGACCCCCTGGACCTGGGTCTGGGTCTTCATGCCTCCCAGGGGAGAGTGTTCCTGAGACCGAGTGATAGATACTGTTCCCTTTAGCTCTTGCTCACAATGGGTCTGGTAACAAAAAAAGTCCCATCCTGGGGATGATTTCCAGAAGGCAGACATTTGTTTCTCTCAGCTCATTAGAAGCCATGAGTTGGCAGATCTTACCCAGAGTTGCCCTAGGCTCCATGACATCACACACCCTGACCCTGCTTTTTTTTGTCCTCCAGTTCTCTTTAGCCTGTTGACTATTACCTCTGTGTGTGTCCTCATGTGTGTGTGTGTTTATACAT
This sequence comes from Phyllotis vaccarum, assembly GCA_033318265.1. Taxonomy (NCBI): domain Eukaryota; kingdom Metazoa; phylum Chordata; class Mammalia; order Rodentia; family Cricetidae; genus Phyllotis; species Phyllotis vaccarum. The sequence continues at coordinate 22,586,348 of JARWLC010000012.1, read as the reverse complement.
GTATACAGGTTGGGGTGTGTGTGTGTTTGTTCTCATACACGTGTGAGCATTGGTGTGTGTGTGTGAGAGAGAGAGAGAGTTCATACATGTGTGTGTATTGGTGTGTGTGTTTATACATGTGCATATTGGCATGTGTGTGTTTATACATGTGCATATTGGCATGTGTGTGTTTATACAAGTATGCACACTGTTGTGTGTGTTCATACAGGTGTGGGTATGCATGCATGTGAATGTGAATGTATGTGGAGGCCAGAGGTTGTTGTTCAGCACCTTCTTTTGCTCTCCACCTTGATTTCTGAGTAGAGATTTTGCTGAATCTGGAGCTTTCTGACTCAGTGTGGCTGGCCAGTGAGCTTCGGGGATCCCCCTTTCTCTGACTCCCCAGCACTGGGATTACAGGGGTACACTCCAACATACCTAGTGCCTGGCTTTTTACATGGACTTGGAATCCACACAGTTCTTCATGATCATGTGGCAAAAACTTTATCCAGAGCACCAACTTGCCAGCTTCATTGGATGCTTCTTGATTCCATGGGAGTCACCAGGCCTCTAGGCCACTAAAGAGGTAGACGTCAACAGTAGCAGGAGGCCAACAACTCATTAGGGCTCAGTGCTCAGGCCTGAGTCACGGGGCTGCCACAGGAGGCTGGCTGGGAAACAGGACTGTAGTCCTCAGGTTAGACCAGTGATTCTGAGGGGGCAATGTTGTCTTCTAGGTGATATTTGACAATGGCCAAAGAAAAGTTTGTTTGTCACAACAAATGGGTTACTTCTGATATCTTTTAGTGAGAGACTAGGGGTGTTCATAGACATCCCACAGTGTACAGGCTAGCCCAAAAACAAAGAAGTAACTGGCCAAAAATTTCAGTACTTTCAACATTGAGCAGCCCTAGGTTAGACCAATCACGATGTATTGTGCATAGTTGAGTACAATGCTTCTTTGAGTATAGTAGAGCGTTTTGTATAGGCAGCCTATAGCAGACAGCCATGGCAGCCCAATAGACACAACAGTGAGAGCCCAAATCATGTCTCCAGTTTTGTTCAGTTGGTGAAATGGTGCCACCTGGGAGTGGGACTCCGGGGATCCTCGGTAAGGAGATGGGCACAGCAGTGTTTCCCCAGCTCTTCTTACTCTTTGAATCATCTTCTAGGATGGTAGAGCATTTGCCTGGCATCTGCAAGGTCCTCGGCTCAGTCATCAACACTGCAACAAGTTCTTCCAGTTCCATGTCTTAGATTCTGTATCTGTGGGTTCAGGGAGGTCTGATAGAACAAACATGCACACGCACACACACCACACACACACACACACACACACACACACACACACACACACACACACACACACAGACACACACACTATGGACAGATGTTTTTTGTTGCTCTTCCCTAAACACAATGTAGCTGTGATAGATAGCATTTGTATTGAGTGGGATTATGGGTAATCAGGAGATGTTTCAATGTATCAGTATATAGGGTGATACCATTTTATATGTGGGTCCTGAGCAACCTCAGAATTTGGTGTCCAGTGAGGGTCTTGGGCCCCTTCCCTTGTGGAGGCCAGAGACAGCTGTACTCATTTCTCATCATTTAGCTGCTGTTACACTTAGCAGCAGCTTCTAAAGGAAGTGTGTCGCTAACTTGGAGTATGGTGACTTGGGGTCCAGGGCCACTGTGGAAGGATTGGCTCCTTGGTTTGTAGCTTTTATTTCCTGATCATGTTAAAGGTAGGAGGAGACTGCTAAGCTCCGGACAGCCGCTGCTTTCATTTTTTTTTTTTTATTAGCATTTGAAAAATGTCTCTTTCATGCCGTGTTCATTAAAGTTTTAATTTCTCAGTTTGTTCCCTTTTAAAGTGACATGCAATTAATTAAGGTTTAATGTGTCATCTATTTTTGCAGTGGCACTTTTACTGCCCCCTTTTCATTTTCGCTAGTTTATAAATTGTGCTCTGGCTAATGAGTTCCTCCTGAATTCCAGTTCCAAATAATTGCCACTTTCCTAAGATGGGTGTGCTTTAATGTGACTCAGGACTAAGGCTTTTAGCAGGTGAGCTTAGGGAGGTAGTCTCCCCATCCATGAGGCTACTGTGGGGCAGGGAGGTGCCTGAGCCCGACACTCCTGTCTGGAAACAACTGATCACCCACCATATTAGACATGTGGGTCTGTGTGAGATATACCACAGCTGTCTGGGTCCCTGGGGACTCACAGACTAGATAATTGCCCTAGTTCTCCTGGTACTTTACCAGCAGAGAGTAATGGGAACATGATTTTTAACTACATCGGGCTAAGATTGGACCAAGATGAACTGAACAGCAATTCTGCATCCATTTCAGTAGGCAGAAGTTGGATTGTACTGAGGTCTCAGCTGAAATGGAGTCCAAGCCCACAGTGTCTTTTGGGGAAGGGGACATGGAAGAGATATTTTCCGGGGAGTGTTTCTGGAAATTCCCTGAAGAAACAGCCCATAGGGAACATAAGTAAAGTGGTTTGTTTTAAAGTCTTATGCAATCGTGGGCATTCGGGGGTCTGAAATGTGTAGATCTGCAGGACAGATCGTTTCTCCAGGAAACCTGTCCTTGCTCTACAACCTGCAGTGATGGATGAGGCTCACCCCATTTGGAAAGTAACCTTCTGATTTAAGAGTCCCAATCTCTCCAGGCTTGTGCCCAGTTTATGATTTGGTTAAATCCCTGGGTACTCTGGCCTAGCCAAGTGAATACAAAATTAGCCAGCATGACTGTCTCAAATTCTGCCACCCCTCCTTGCCTGTGGAAGAGCATCCTGGTCACCTCGCCCACTGCTGAATGTATGCTTTTGTTTTTCAGGGGCAGATGTTCAAGCGAGGGATCCCCGTCGTGGGATGTCGCCACAGGAGTGGGCTGCATACACTGGCCGAGTAGAGGCTGTTCGTGTCATGCAGAGGCTAATGGAGCGACCTTGCCCAGAGCAGTTTGGGGACAAGTATAAGCTGGAATTACCGCTTCCCTCAGAGATGCTCTTGAAGCCTACAGGTTCCAAAAACTGCTTTCAGAGATTCACCGACTTCCTGCGGAACACTCTGACTTCCCGCTCAGGCAAGAGCCTGGAGGATGGAGGCGTCCTTGATCACATGGTCAGGATGACCACAAGCCTCTATAGCCCCGCTGTTGCTGTGGTCTGCCAGACAGTGTGCCCGGAGAATCCTCCCTGTGTGGGGAAACGGCGCCTGGCAGTGCAGGAAATCCTAGCAGCTAGGGGTAACCGGGACACCCAGGCTCTGGATAGCAACAAGGTAGAGGGCTCTGAGCCACAATTTCAGACTTTGGAGACCCCCAGAGCCAGTCCCTGGTCATCCCAGTCCTCTGGGGCCCCGGGATCTACCCCAGCCCCTGTCTCTCGGAAAACCAGCCTCCTGCCGTTGCAGTTGCTGCGGAGGAGCAGCGTGCGGCCAGGCGTGGTGGTCCCCAGAGTGCGCATCAGCAAGGCCCCAGCGCCCACCTTCCAGCCTGATTGCGCAGCGCCCAAGGGCAACACCAAGGACAGCATACACCTGCAGATTCCCAAGTGGCGCTATAAGGAAGCCAAGGAGGAGAAGAGGAAGGCAGAGGAGGCAGAGAAGAAACGCCAGGCAGAGGCTCAGAAGGAAAAGCGGGCACCTCGCTGGAGGAAAAGGACGTGAAGGGGTCATGATGCCCACCGTGTATGGTGTGCTCCATGTGGGGAGGCAGCACAGGGATCCAGTTGGGAGGCTGTGGCTAGTGTAGACAGCATGACAGAGAGGGATGCTCTTCTCTGCCATGGGGTGCATGTTGTATCACACACAGCCTCTGGGCCATTTTCCTTTCCTAGATCTGAAGAGTACAGATGAGTTTTGCTTGAAACTAGTTCCCTGAGCAATCTATATACCCAAAGGGCAGTTTACCTAGAAGCCACCCTTTAGAGGACCTCAATTAAGAATTAAAAAGTCTAATTTATCAAAGAGCATTTTTGCATACTTTTGTATTTCATTATTTATGAAAAATTGCAAGCATTTTACAAGTGATGGGCTCTTTGTAATTAAGATAGTTTTAATACTTGTGTTTGGAGACCCTTTGTTTAAAATGCTATCTCTAGCAATAAATACTTGTAATAACTGTGTGAATTACACAGAACTCATGGGATTCTCCCTTTTGCCATTTTGTTCTGGTCTTTGCCTTCTCATGTCCTGTGGACACACCTGCGCACTGGCTTTCCTATTAACCCGAGTGATGCCAAATGCCTGTTTCTACTTGATGAAGGCAGTGACTTCTGTTCAAAATGGTCAAAGTCAGATGGAAGTCTTACTTCCTTTCATTTTTTTAAACTCTTTTGTTTCTGTCACATCACCACCATCATCATCAAAGTGGCTATGGCACATTGCAGAAGTGTATATGTTGCTTAGACAAAACTCATTTAAAGCAAGGGGCTTGGATACACCATCTTCCAGATCATTTGAGGAAAGCAATTATTTAGTGGGGGCCAATTTAACAAATGAGTTGTAGAAACAAAGTCATAGGCGCTCAGAAAAACGAATGTAGACATCCTTAGAAATGTCAAAGATGCAGAGGGCAGCGAATACTGCAGAGTGTTAAAGGACATATGGGTGACTTGGAATAGGCGCTACACACTGGTACAATAGTATGGGGAAGGTTTTCCTGGAGCGGGCTAGACTCTGATAGTGGCCCTCTCCTCCAGAGAGCCCCTCGTGTGTTTTGACTGACAGTTCCCCTTTGATGAGCCCCAATGTTGAGCTCATCCCCACATCAACGCTATAGAACTTCTACTACTTGGGGACTTCATCAGGGATTTGCCTTGGGTGCCAACCTGTCAGTGAAAGTTTTCTTTTTATATTTTCTTTTAACTCCAAAGGGGGGGGGGATCCCCACTGGGTCTTAGAGTATCTATCAAACACGCACTTTATTTGAATATTTAATGTAAATACTTGGAAGCTGAAGCTCTACTTCTTTTAGGAGGCTCTTTGTGGACACCAGGCTTGAGCTCCCACAAAAGGCTTCATTTTTGCAGGTTGTCTGGTTGTCACAAGAATAGCCAGCTTTTAGGCAGCTCCTTCACGGGATAACTTAGTGTCTGGCATTAGTGCACTGCCAAATAGCCCATCCTGTTTACACTGTGTTAAGGTCGTCTTAGGAATGGTACATAACCCTGTCAAGCCTGGGTTCCTGTTGCTGACCAATTAAAGATGTATATTTTTGGTCCCTCCCAACTATCTCCCTTTTCATGGTCCATTTTCCGATCCATCCCAGATCAGTGTGGACTACTCATGGTGTTTCAGCAAGGGCTGGAGGCTTCTTTTGTTTCCCAAGTGTTTGAAAGAAGAACTCTTCACTTAAATGTGCCCTGACCAGGCACCAGGATGATGTGGCTCCTTGTATTTGCATGAAAGCTCTGATGATACATGTGTTATTTTAAAAGGCTTCTAAACCCACAAGCCTGTGTCAGTCCAGGGATTTGGGGGTGGGTGTGGGGGGACAGACCTTGATGTGAGCTAGTATCACTCATTCTGTGGAACTGTCTTTGTCCGATGCACCTTGCACTAAGAACATAAATGCCATATGTGTGGAAGTTTGGGGAAGCCCCTCTTCCTGGTGAGCTTGAGTTTGTTCCCTGGGGGAGAAAAATTGAGCTGTGAAACTCAGGGGACCAGAGTGAAGGGAGGCCAATATAGCCTGGGTTACTTTTTGGTGTCTTTTCCCCTGGTATCCTCTGTGTCACTTCCTCTTCCACCCATTGCTGCTTCTGCTTGCTTCCTCCCCTCATGTGACTGAACGCCATGCTTCTCTGGCACCAGATGCCTTGAAGTCTAAAAAGGAAGAAAAACAAAGGCTCTTGAGAAGCTCTTGCTTTCCCACGGCTTTATCCAGCTGTGACCCCGAGATCCCTGGAATGGGTGGAGGGCAGGGCTGTGGCCTCTTGACATCAGATCTGCCTTCTGCTTTTGGAAGGGAGGCCTGGTCCGCTCTCCTGACTTGGGAGAGCAGAGGAATAGGCCCCTGGGGATTTGTTTGCCCTTGTGTGTATTAATTGTAAATAGTGATTTCTAAGTGAACAGGTGTCTTCTCAGGGATTTATACATAAATCTAGTTAGGGGAAAAGTTGAAGTGCATTTTAAGTCTTTTTGATGTTTAAGTCAATTAGGATTAAACTGGACAGAAGAAATATTTCCAAGCTAGTGTCAAAGCTGCCGTTTTTAAGTGAGATCTTAGAACTTGTCTCTTGGAGATTTATGAGGACCGCCCCAGTGGGAATGACTGTGGATATGAAGCTGTAGCTGTATCTCTCAGCTGCTGCTTTTGGGTGTGACCCTAATGTTAACAGTCACCTCCAGGTACATAGAAGTGACTGATTTCCCAGATAGACCATCCTTAGCCCCCCAGAGCAGTTGCACCTCCCTGGTCTTTCTCCTTGCTTTTGAGGATAAAATACCTATAGTCATTTTGCAGGAACCTATAGAACTCCTCAGGAAGAACCCGGAAGCTCTGCACTTTTGGTCTGTCATGGCCTCCATGGACAGTGTGCTTTGCTTGCTGCATTAGCAAAAGGACAGCAGGAGGCAGAGGGACTTTGCACCTTCTTCAGCTCCTTCTAGGCTCCAGGGCCACACCTGATACCTCAGGAAAAAAAAAAGTCAAAATGGCAAGGCATTTTTCACCTCAGCTTTGGATTCCCCTGACTTACCTCACACATCAGGAAAGGAGGGATTTGTAATGTTGGCTAGAAAATGGATTTTATAGATTAAGAGAGAATGTGCCAAGAGACCTTTGCCCTTCTTTCCCAGCTGGCAGCTGGGATCGCTCTCTGGAATGGAGCTGAAGCTGTTATAGATAAGATAGAGGCTTGTGGACAGGGGACTGGCTCCAGTCCCCAGGGGTGTGGAAGCATCAACAATTAGTCCCCACATTGCTCAAATTCCCTTCTCGTGCACTAAGGGAGCTTTTCTAGTGTTTGGGAAATTCCAGCAGGTTCCCCGTGAGTTCTCCAGTGCTGGACACTAGATTCTGGTTTGTGCTTAGCCCCTTCAAGCCACGTTATAATGGATAATTGGAACCATCAGAGAGAGGGTGGAGTTAGCAACAAAGAATGAAAAGCTGCTTCTTATTGTCAGCTCTGGACATCTCTGTAACGTGAGCCAGCTTTTTTTTTTTTTTTTTTGCCCTTAAATTCCCATGTTTATTCCTGAACATTTTAGATAAGTGACTGAAAAATCCTATAGAGGCTTTTTATTTATTATTAAAGACTCAACTATGCAATTGGGAAAGCTGTCTGGGTTGGTCTGGCTGGTTGGACTGGTTTTCAGGTGTTGCTGTGGGATGCCATGTGCTACACATGCTTTTCACAGTCTGCCCCAGCCTGAAGAAGGACCATAATGAAAGGTGAAACCCTTGCTGTGCGTGGGCTGCCCTCAGCAGCAGGTTATATTAATGGAGACCATGCATGCTGTCCACTTAAATATGCAAACTGAAGGGCCAGAACTCTGCTTGTAAATGTTGTACTAGCTGCATTTGCTCACAGTGGCCCCCAGGGAGTATCTTTGCGACCTGTTTTGAGGTGTATATTTAGGCAGATGGCAAGACCTGCAGGTCTACCCAGAGTCCCCAAATAATGTGAAACTTGACATGGCTGGAATTTTCACACTCTAGGCTGTCTTCCTAGAAGATGGTGCTGATTCAGGTGACTAAGAGCAGATAACCCTCCTGCAACTGGCTTTGATGTGCCTCAGCTGCATGAAGGGCCCACACTCAAGAGGACTTCCCTGGAGAGCTCCCATAGCCCCTCTCCTGCTGTGTGTGTGTGGGGGGGGGCGGTATATTCTGTGGGGCTTGACACAGGTGGACACCTTAGGACAGCCTATTACTTCAAAGAAGTATTAGCATTTTCCAATCTTTGGTATTGAATCAGCTGACTAGTTCTGGCTGTGAAAACCTTCCCTTGACCTTGATGTGACTTCTGTTGTTTTAAAAGAAAATGTAGATGGGAGGGAAATGAAGCTGGTTATCTCAGGCAGAGCAGTAGACTGTTGACCTGACCCATTGTAGATATAAAACTAACACCATTTAGAAAGTTCTAGAAATGGATTCAAAATGGTGCAACTCTGAGTACACTTGATGGAGAATGGACACTACATGCCCAGAAATGGCACTGTCATCCTCTCCACTGGGGGCCTGCTAATGGAGTTAGAACCCAGTGCTCCATTCAAGTGACATAAAGTCTGCTGTGACTGGAACTTTCTTGCTCCAAATGATAGTTCTAAAAGCAAACAAGAAGAAGAGAGTTGTTTTTAGAATCTGCTGGCTGTGAGGAGTCTGTGTTTTCAGCAATAGAGAGGGATGGGTGAGGAATGAATTGGACTTTCACACTGCAACAGTTCAGGTTCTGCCTTCCTGGTGTGAGCTCTGTTTTCTGAATGTGAAGCAATTTCCTTTGTCATTTCTAAACCTGCCATTTGTTTCTGAGTGTTGTAAAGATGTTGAATATGGATGTAACTGTAAATTCCAGAGTGTTTTATTTTGAGATGAGAATTTTGCTACAGTTTATACAGGATATTTTCCTATTTAGACCTCAGGGCTACCTTGGGACCCACTAATAAGTGTGACCCCCCCCCCCCCCACAACCCACCCCCAGCAACTTCAATTCTGCATAGACAAGTTATGTAACCTCTAAGTTAAATGTAATACTGTTCAGTAGGAAGAATGTGTTTCTCTCTTAACTTCTGACAAATTCTGTTTTAAAGGTGTAGAAAAAGGATACACTAGAAAAAAATAAAACAATGTTAAAGAATTAAAAAAATCACCTGTAAAATAAACATTCTCATGGTATAAAAATTGTGATGTTTGAATAAACTTATGTGCATAAATTATTTAAAGATACTATGGAATGTATGGTATTTCCCTGTCATTTGCTTTGGCTGAAGTAGTTTTCTATATTTTATTTCCATGCACTTCTACTTTATTTTTCAGGGGTCAGGGTCTTGAATGTGGAGGTTCTCTTGAGTGCTTCCTCATACCTCACAAGGATCTGCTCACAGTCCGCCCTTTCAGGAAGGAGCACTTCTCAGACAGAATGTACCTCCGTTGTCCTGTGTCTCTCTGTACCTGAATGGCACACCATATTTTTTTTTTCATTAATTAAAATGTCCTTGTGAAGTTTTAAAAATAATTTATAAATGTATATTTATATTTGTGTGTGTGTGTGTCGGGGCACATTTGCCATTGATGTAGCGGATTAGAGGACAGTTGTAGATATAGATACTGGGGATCAAACTCAAGCTGACAAGCTAGGCAACAAGCCCCCTTTCCTCACAAAGCCATCTCACCAGGCTAAAGGTGGAGTTCAGGTTGGTCTTAAATCTGTGGTCCTCTTGCCTCTGCCTCTTGGGCATGCCCTACTTCCATGCACCCCCACAACTGGTTTAAAATATTTTTAAAGATCAGTTTTAACAGGAAAAAGGTAGTAAACATTGGGGTGCATGGATAAAGCCCTAGCAAAAGGGTCTGTGATGAAAGTGACTCCCCTATACTTGAGTCTCACTCCAGAGCAGCTGCTTATGATCCTTCTAGCACTGGATCTTTATTTTAACTTTTAATTAAATATTTGTCTTACTTTATGTGTATGAGTGTTTTATACGCCTGGTGCTCTCAGATCTGGAATGGGTTACAGATGGTTGTCAGCCACCCTGTAGGTGCTAGGAATTGAACCTGAGTCCTCTAGAAGGGTAGCCTGTACTCTTTAACAGTTGAACCACCTCTCCACCCAGTGTCTTTATTTTTTAAAACTATTGTATGTGTAGTAATACAACTTATATGTCAAACAATATAATCAATACAGAGGAAAAAAGAGGAAAAAAAAATCAGGTACAACCTCCCTCTCCCAGAACAAAGTTTTAAAAGTCACTCTCCTAAGTTGGATCAGTGTGATGAGTCTCGGCCAATTCCTATTTCACCAATGGTCAATGGAATTAAAAAAACAAAACAAAACCCCAGCTTCCACACTCACAGGCTCAAAAGAATAACACCTGCTGGATTCTTTTGAAATGCAAATGGTTTTTGCTGTTTCAATACACAGCTGAATTCACATGCCCACTATGAAACTAGGAAAAAAAAAAATAGCTTTCTGCTTTCTTTCATGATCCATGTACTCTTGTCTGAGCCCCATCCTTCTTCATCACCTACTATTACCCTCTCAGTCTCCTTTTTAAGCTTTGGAACTTTACCCACACTCCACAGATTTATGTATATGTAATAATTATATGCATATGTCTTCCCTTATATGTAGATACTGGCCTATGACGTATAGAGCTGAGATTTTTAATTTTTTAAAGATTTATTTATTTTATGGGTATGAGTGTGTGTGTGTATGTCTTTTAAGAAAATGTCACCCAAAAGGAGTTGCACTGTCAGAAGGTGTGGCTTTGTTGGAGTGGGTGTGGCCTTGCTGAAGGAAGTGTGTCATTGTGGGGGTGAGCTTTGCGGTCTCACATATGCTCAAGCCACACTCAGAGACCACTTCCTGTTGCCTGAAGGCTGCTTCTCTAGTTCCATGTCTGCCTGCATGCTACCATGATGTACCATGATGATAATGAACTGAATCTCTAAAAATGTAAGCTACCCTAGTTAAATGGTTTTCCTTTTTAAGAGTTGCCATGATCATGGTGTCTCTTCACAGCAGTAGAAACCCTATGATGGGATGTTTGCCAGCGTGTGTATCTGAACTATGTCTGTGCCTGGTGCCCTCAGAGGTCAGAATATGGCATGATATCTGTTGGAACTGAAGTTAAAGATGGTTGTAAGTCACCATATTGGAAACCAAATCCAAGACCTCTGCATGAAAAAGTGGTTTTGTTTGTTTGTTTTTAAATCTTTCTTTCACAAGTGTTTTTAATTACTGAGCCAGCCCTTTTTCCTTTGCTGTATAAATAAGCTACCCATCATTGAGTATGGCTTTGTTTACTGAGAGCATTTTAGGTCCTTCCCATTTTCCTTACTGTTTAATATTCCAGAGTGGAAGTGAGCTATGATAGGTCAACCTTATCTTCCTTGATGGGTTGTTAAATGCTCTTGCATATTACCATTTAGAGATAATAAAATATCCTGTTTGTATATACATAAAAATAGTATGAATGAATAGAGAAACAGTATTTGTTAGGTGGAAGAAAATGAAGCACTTTTAACTGAATTTTTCCATACTGTAGATTTTGATCATATTTTTTCCTCAATTCCTTTCAGATCCTCCCACATACTTACCCACCCAAATTCATGTTCTTATTCCTTCTAAAAAAACCAAAGAAAGCAACATAAACCAAGACCTGAAAATCAAACCAGACAGACTTAAAGCAAGAAAATCAATAAGACAAAAACCAAGCCAAAGCAATACAAAACAAAAAGTACACCGGAGTATGTTTAATGTATACAGTCTATTGGAGAAAACCAATTTTCCTTTTCCTACCAGCTATCAACTGCAAATAGCTTCCTGACTGGGGTGGGATTTGGTATCCACTTTCCTGTTTCAGTCTGGGATTTAGTTTGGTTTGAACCTGTATAGGTCTTGTATGTGCTATTACAGTCTCTGTGAGTTCTTATGTGTATTTGCCTTGTTGTACTTGGAAATCACTTTCCTTGAAGTCATGCATCACCTCTGGCTCCTAAAATCCTTCTGTTTCCTCTTCCACATAGATGCTCAGCCTTGAGGAGAGGAGTTTGATGAAGTCATCCCATTTAAGATTGAGTGCTCCAAAGTCTCTCATTCTGTGCATACTGCTCAGCTATGGGCCTTTCTGTTAAGTTCTATTACTTCAAGAGGCTTCTCTGGTGAGGGTTTAGTGATGCTCTACTCTCTGGGTCTAGCACTGAGTCATTAGGATTCATTTTATTGCTATATCATTTAGCAGAATAACTGTAGAAAGTTTTCCCCTAGGGCTCATGGCCTATGCAGCCTCAAGTTCTTGGCTACTTTAGAAGTGCCAGGTATGGGTTCCATCTCATGGAATGATCTTAAATATAAGTTATTCCCATAACATTTGTGACACTATTGCACCGATATATCTTACAACCAGTCTTTATCATATGTCATGGGGTATATAGTTAGGTGATATTAATGATTATTTTTCTCCTTTAAATGAATGCAAAGTTTCTTCCAGCACCATAGGGCTGATGTGCTGTGGAATTATGTTCTTTTACCTTGTAAATATTTGTCCTGCCTACTGGTTTAATAAAATGCTAATTGGCCAGAAGGCAGACAGGAAGTATGGGTGGGGCTACCAGTCTAAGAAATCTCTGGGAAGAGGAAAAACAGAGAGGACAGCAGATACAGAGGGAAAAAGACAGGAATGCTGCTCTAAGAAAAGGTACCAAGCCATGTGGCTAAACAAGATAAGAATCATGGATTAGTTTAAGAGTAAGAGCTAACTAGCAATATGTCTGAGCCATATGCCAATCAGCATGAAATGAATACAAGCCTTTGTGTGATTATTTGGAGCTAAGCAGCAGCAGGGCTGCAAGCGGGTCCAAAACTTGGGGCTAGGCCGGAGGTTCTAGACAGGCACCAACTTAATTTCTCTATGCTCCATGGCATAAGTAAGTGGAATCTTTAGCAATAGGGTCTTACCATCAAGTTGTAGAGAGTAACCAATAGCCTTGTCTGTAGCCTGTGCTGTTCAGCGGGAGGTGTCTAAGGAACCCATTTGCCTAATGACTCAAAAAGATGTAATGCATTTCTGGCAGTGGAGGTTTTTATTTGGTGGCATAAGTTATCTATCACTGTCTCCATCATTATATGCCAGCTCCATTTAAACATATATTTATTTATATATATAAAAGAATTCATATAGATTGTAAATATTTATATACAAAGGAATTTAATTTAGAAATTTTATACATAATTTAGGAAGCTTCTATGATAATATAAAACCCACTTTCTCTTTTAAGCTTTTGCAAAGTCATAGTCTTTATCTGTTCTTTAAATTATTTGATTTTATATTATTCATATTTATATTTAATTATAATGAATTTTATTCCTCACCACCTATTCTCCTTTTTTATCACTCTCCACGTTCCCTGTCCCTGCCTCATGGCCCTTACCAAGGATTCAGCCGCAGTCTCAGCCATCAGCAGAGGATGATAAAGGCCGTGTTCTACCATCAAATTTCTCAAGGCCTGCAAATCCCATGATTAACACACCGTGTCCTCTTCACTGGCCACTCAGCAGAAGCCCTGCCAGTCTTTCTGACACCCTACCTTTTCATGCCCCCCACTGGCACTTTGCAAGCTGAACTGCTATTATCTGCCCCTCCACCTGCTGTACACTGGTGGTGACATCTTTGTCCTTCCTGGGTTTGCATAATAGCAGTTATTCATTCTACTGTGTCCACGGGCCGTGAGCAGAGTCCAACTGTTGTCCTTTGAAAGGCTGAGAAGCATGAACCCTGGAGGCAGAATGGACCAGTGATTCATACTTTTCAGCTTTTCAAAAGACAGCAGCTGGACTCTGCTCCTGGCTCCACCTCAGCTGGGAGACTCAGCCCCATACCGGAAATTCAGCAAGCTCATGCATGGCTCAAGTCTCCTCTAGCCCTTGGGCCTAGTGGGCACCCCCACATGGCACTGGCCTGTTTGGTCATCCTGATGCCTTTTGTGTTGATCTTTCTGGCACCCAGCATTGCCAGAAGAAAGCTCCCATCATCCCTCATGGTGATGAGCTCTCATAGAAAGGCACCCATTGCCTACCTACCCCCTTTACCCAGGAGTCAGAAAAAGGACTCACCATTCATTAGCAGGGATTTAGTGACTGTCCTAGGAAATGCCTGTCTGGACATTGCGTATTGGGCCATGTTAATAAGGGCATTGGCATTTTGTTATGAGAATGTTAATCAATAATGGAAGCCAGCTAAGTCAGTTCAGTTGAAGACACAATGTGAGAAATATCTAGCTTTATTTGACTCAGCCTGGCTCTTCTCCCAGAAAGGCATACGGGGAAGAAGATGCTTGCCTTGCTTAATTAAACCAAATGACACCATGCATATTCTAAGCTGTGTGAGGATGGTCTTTGGAGGCAGACAGACTGGAGGCTAGTACTGATTACATTTTTCTTCTGTAATATATGTTTTGTTAGTCAATCCATACATGCTGAACTCAAGCTTGGGCCCCATAGAGTAGCCTTCTGGAAGTGACTCTGAACATAGTCTCAGTGTCCAGTTTGGAGTTCTTGGGGATTCCCAACCCTCCTCTGCTTCAGGTTCTTCAGACCATCAGGGACATCTCTCAAGACTCCTAGTAATTCCTGATGGGAAGCTAAGTAGCAAAACATGGTCCACAGGGAGCAAAAAAGAGATGTATGTTTTAAAGGCTTCCTGAGTTCTAATCCCCTGGGAAGACAGACTTACTTGGTCTCAGCCCTGTGAGAACTATTTACCTGCAGGTAGAGATGTAACTTTTGGCTTCTTCTCAAGACCACATTGCAGTCATGGTCCAGGAGACTGTACACTTTTTAATTTGTATATCAGTGGTAGTATTCTCAGGACCCATCCCAACCTTCCGAGCCAACATCCTTCTGTCTTGAAACTCATGAAGAGTGGTTTATAGCAGAGCCTGCCATTTTTCCCGTGCTTAGTGTGGAGCTCGGCTAAGGACTGGCTTTGGACCTTCTGAAAGGAGAGGCCCCTCTAAGTGGGGCCATCTTGCTTGCCTTCCCTCTGCCACCCAGATACTTAGAACAGGGAACAAAGCCTGGCAATAAGGAGACACAGTCTACTGAGAACAGAAAAGCCTCCATTTGCTCTCATGTGACATAGCTAACCCCATAACCTATCCGTCCTGCTCACTAGCCAGACACTTTAACTTAGGATCTGGCAGGCAGAAGACCTAGTAGTCAACTTCTTTGCCCCCTTTCCCTCATCTTTAGGTAGTCAATGTTTCTGACAGCTAGGATGCTACAGGAAACTCGAAAGGAAAAACATGTTTTACGTGGTACTGAGGTGCAGCTCATGTGACTTCCTCCAACTACAGAGTGCGTGAGAGAGTGTAATGGTGACCCCTCTTTAGGGTAAGCACAGAGGACTCTCCTCTCCCTCAGGGCCTGAGCTGGTCTGTAGTAATTTTGTTTGTGCCGCTCTAATAAAACACGGTGAGGACGCAGCGTAGGGGAGGTTGTGCTACCTAGTCCATAGTCCCATCGCAGTGGGGAGGTGAGGGAGCAGCTGGCCACAGCCACAGCCGAGAGCAGAGAGAATACACGCCCTCCTGCTTCTTCTCAGCTCCTTTTCTTTCCTGTTGTACATTCAGGGCTCCCTGTCTAGGGAATGGGTAGATCTTTCCAGTTAACATCCTTAAGGTAATTACCTCACAGATACAAGACACAGACCAACCTGGTCTAAACAATCCTTCATTGGGATTCTCTCCCAGGTGGTTATAGGTTATGTCAAGTGGACAGAAGAAGCTACCATACGGCCCGTGTGTCCATCAGATGCCTGGATTCTTGTTTTGAACAAGAATTATAAGTACACCTGGTATCCAGGGTTAGTGAGTTATGAGGTCTGTCCATATTCATTCTTAAAACTGCTCTCTTTGGATAGCAGCTGCACACAAAGTGCTTGTGGGGATGGATACCAAAACTATCTTCAAACATTTCCTAGAAGGACCCAGGGGGAAAAAAATCCCACAAATACCATAGGCAAATAGGATGCCTGGAATCAGCTAAAGAAGGAGGTTCATAGGCAGAGTCTGGCTGAGTTTCCAATGCATGGCTTCTATTGTCCAGAGGATGCCCTATCTTCCCACCCCCAATGTGTGGCAGTAGACACAGAGTGTGACCCACCGAGTTTCAGGATGCAGCAGTGTTGGAGTTTCATTACCTAGGCATGGCAGGCTTATGGTACATGATGGAGCTTGGCTTCTGGGATGCCTGACATTCCATTATTCAAACCTTATAGTTGATCCTTCCTGTACTTACCAACTCTGAGATTATGTGATATGAAGGCCCTGCCTTAATAATGGTGTGGCCAGCCCTTGCCATACACAAACTCACTATCAGGTATGATATAGGCCACTTAGTCCAAAGAGACACAGCTAGGCCTTTCTTTGCACAATTATTCCCTATGCATCCATCTGGCTCCATGTTGAAGAAAGAAGAAATTTCAGGAGGCTGTCTGATCTCTTCACTCCAAGGGCAGGATGTGGAAAGAGAGCAGAGGAAGCAGCAGAAATGGGAAAACCAGTGATGCAGAGCTCATGCAAATTTAGGGGGAAGGGGAATGTGTGGTGCCTGACAGGCATTATCCAGAGCCATCTTACTGGCCCTGGCTCCACTTAGCCTCATCCCTGACTCTTAGACTTTAGACATCCTCTTCTTCCTCCTCCCTTTTCTCGCACACTCTTGAAGATCCTTTCTTGTGTGAAACTGGCTAATCTGTGGCAGAACAGGTCACACAAGAGCATCTTCCTTGCATGTAGCTACTGGCTGGTTTTCCTCACGTTTCCACAGAGAGGCTGAAAACAAACAAGGAGGTAGCAAAAATCTTATTCTTTAAGAGGAAATTTGGGCTTTGTGAGAATCTGTATCAGGCAGGATTAGGTCCAGTTTTATGTAGCAGATATACAATACAGTTACAAAGTATCTTCCACACATACCATAGGCCAGGCATACTGAACTATAGGGGCTGTTACTATTCCTATCGCACAGATGGGAAACCAGAGAGACAAAGGACAAGCAGGAGATGCTGAGAAGCAGCTAGGTGTTCAGTCTTAGAGCTTATACTCTGGTGCTGGACAGCTGGGTGTGCTGGTACATGCCCATAATGCCAGCCCTGGAGACGCTGTGGCAAGACAGTAGGTGTAATACAGAGAGGTAAGCTAGGGCTATACAGTCAATTTGAGGATAACCCTAGCTAGCATGATGCCTTGTCTTGAGAGACAAGGAAAAAACAAAGATTTGCATTAGAAAGCATAGAATTTTATTTAAATTTTTAAAAACATACCCATCACTGTTCCCCCTCCCTCCTCTCTTCCCAGTCCTTCCCTAACCTCCCCATCCATTTCTCAGAGAGGGCAAGGACTCCCAGGGTGAGTCAATGCAGTCTGGCATATCCAGTTGAGGGAGGACCAAGTCTACCTTCTGTATCAAGGCTGAGAAAGGTGTCCCTCTATAGGGAATGCACTCAAGAAGCCAGTTGATGCTCCAGGAATAAATTCTGATCCCACTGCCAGAAGCCCCACAAACTTCCTGTGCCATTCGACTCTCCTCCACACTCAGAGGGCCTAGTTCATTCAGGTTCCCCAACTGTCAGTCCAGAGTCAGTGAGCTCCCAATAGCTCGGTCGGCCATCTCTGTGGGTTTGCTCGACCCCTTTGTCCATATACTCCCTCCTCCCTCTTTCCATCTAAACCAGGAGCTTAATCCAGTGCTTTGCTGTTTTAATGTCAGATTAACCAAAGCTTTGCTGCCTAACTGTGTGAATCATGCTTGTTATTTTACTTCATTAAACTTTGTTTTCCTTGTCTGTAGAATAACACTGTATAACAGGTAGGGTTTCTGGGAAGGCCTGGTACTTGTAAGTTCAGCAAATGTGGGAAGGTTGATGATGATGGAGATGTCAGCACTGTGATCACAGAGTTCTGATGATGGTGTATATTGATGATGGTGGCAGCAATGTGGTTGATCACAGTGATGGTTTAGCCTCCAAGGAATATCTGTCTACTTCAATGTCTCTGTGATTAATGAAATATGGTGTTACCATGGTTAAGTTTACTTGGTTTAAACAAAGCAAAGCAAAAAAAGTGTCCACCATTTATCATTATCTCATTATGCTGAGGCTAACTAAATGCCCTTGGAGAAAATACTTGTTTACTCTCCTTGGATATGGCAACTGTTTTGTGCCTATATTTGTGTAATAGTCTTTTGATTTTGTTTCCTGGGCTGACTTAAAAAAACAAAAAACCACCCCCCCCCAAAAAAAAACTACTGTGTGTGTATACTCCATCCCCCATCCAATCCTCAGAGAGAGAGAAAGGACTCCCATGGAGAGTCAGCAAAGCCTGGTACATTCATTTGAAGCAGGTTCAAAACAAGGCTGTGCAAGGTGTCCCACCATACGTAATGGGTTCCAAAAAGCCAGCTCATGTATCAGGGGTAGATCCTCATGCACCTGTGAGGAAGCCCAGGAAACTCATAGTTCACCAAGCCAGACTTGGGTCAAATCATGTCCTTGGTGTGTCAACAGTGTCCTTTCAGGGGTGGATAGGTGTTTACTCATCTCTCTCTGGTTCATGAATAGTCTTGGCTCCTCAGGACAGAGAGGAGGGTGTGTTGAGGGCTGTATTAGTAGCAACAGCAGCCAAGACTAAGGTCCTCTCTACCTGCAGGTACTCTTTACCTACTCAGGCTTCTTTCCCAGCAGCCCACTCTTCAAAGAGATAACCGTTTTCTTCTTTTTGCAATGAGTCCTGATAGCCCTGAGGTTAATAAGCTTGCGTGCACACCATTCACTGTGGAAAACAAGCTACAACCATTCAGAAAGAGGTTTTAAGACCTTTCTTAGAGAAAATTTAAATAGCCGAGGCAAAAGCCTGTAAACTTGTCCTGCCTGCCCTCTGTGAGTTGGCTAGGGAAGCCACCAGGGGATATTTATCTCGGTTCTTCTTTGTATTAGCATCGGAGAAACAACCATTACTCTGTAGCTCTGCTGCACACTCTCCCTGAAGGAAGAGATTTGCTCTATCTAACGCATCCAGGAGCGAATCTGCATCATGGCAATTGGCTTCACTGTGCTTTTAGGGCCGAGGAAGCGCAGGAGCACAGGCGGTGGCAGCCACTTCCACTGAAGGTGCCTTCCTCATGGAAACATGGATTACGTGTTTTCAAGATCCCAAATGGAGGGGACATTGCCTTTGACAGTTTAGTTACATTATAATAAACCAGCGGGTTCTAGAACAGGGCAGGCACACAGGACACGGATGGTCTTAGCACTCTTGGCCTTAGTGTGAGGAAATGCCCCTCTCCCAGCCTCCCAGTTGTGACAACAAAAACATGTCTTCAGACTTTGTCAAATGTTCCCTGTAAGATGATGTCACTCCTAGTAAGTAATAGGTGATAAAATACGGAGGGTCCTTATTGCTTCTGTAAACATATCCCATAGTCCAGAAGAGGCCATGGAGGGTTCTTGTCATTTGCATAAAAAACCTGAACCCTCTCCCTTAGATGCAGGCCTGTCTCTTTCAAGCGACCTGCAGCAGTACATAAAGACAATGCCAACATGTAATAAAAATCTCATTTAGGGCTTGAGTAGAGTCCCAAATCCTTCTGATTATATTAGTTTATTTTATCAGATGGTGTTGGGTTTTTTCCAGTTGACAAATTGGATATTTTTTATAGCATGGCAGTTGGATTTATCATAATGTTTAGGATTAAAGGGGAGGGAGAGGGAAAAGTATTTTCTCTTGTCGTGAATATCTTTAATTGAATTTCAGAATGCCTGTTTGGAAGAGTGAACTAAACGCTAGGCAGAACGTTGCAAAGACTTGCAGACGTCTCAGGGCTGTCAGGGGGAATCAGATCCAAAATGCTCTGAGATCCAGATAAATATGAGTGTGGTAAAGTCATGTTGATTCATTTTCTGTGTCAACATGCCATGATGTCCAGATATTTGGCTAAATATCATGCTGAGTGTCAACGTGTGGGCTTTTCTGAATATGGTTTAAATTGGTGGACTTGACTAAGGCAGATTGTCCTCCATCGTGTGGCTGAGCTTCAAGCAGCTTCTCCAATATGATGCTTCTAAGAGTCATGGAAGTCTATCACAGACAACGTCTGGGCTCCTATTGGTACCTCAACTCTTTCCAGGGATACATCCTACCAGTATAGTCTGCAGAGTGCATGTGCCAGTCTCTGTGATTCCTTAGCCAACTCTATTTTCTTCTACTGAGAATGGGTGGCTCACACTCATGGTTTTATCATTCATTCATTCATTCATTCATTTTTGAGACTCAGTCTCTCTATGTTGCCCTGGCTGTCCTGAAACTCACTATGTAGACTAGGTTAGCCTCAAACTCATGGAGATCTGCCAGGCCCTTCCTCTTGAGTGCTGGAATTGAAGGTGTGTGCCACTATACCTGGTGACTAGTATTAGTAATCCCAGCACTGAAAAAGACCCAGGCAAGAACATGGCCATCCTAGTCTATCCAGCCTATCACAGGCCAGTCAAGCCTACACAGACTGTTTGAGAACCATCCCCACCCCCAGACCCACCTCCCCCATTTCCACCATCTCTTCCCCAATGCAGGCTTGGCCATGTGTCCCTGTAACTCCAGTGTGTGTGGAATGAGACAGGTGGGTCATTGTAGCTTGCTGGCTGCCAGGCTAGCTATAGGTTCAGTAAAGACCTTGTCTCAAGATGCCACTTAAGAACAGGTATTGTTCTGAGAAATAAGCCATGGCATGAATTTTTATTTTCAAATCCCATGTGTCCTTAAGCAGCCCATGTCAGTTAGGTGCAGTGTCCCTCGGTGATGTAATCCCATGGAAACTCCCAGTAATACAGAATGAGCTATATGAGGCCCATCATTGGCCACACTGTTATTTAAGATGTGACTGTGCATAGTCACACCCTTTGGCCCTGGTTCTCTGGGGACTCCTGACTCAGGCCACAGTTATGAAGAAATTTCAAGTGCTCAAAATTCCCTACTGCTGTCTCCCAGTTCTTCAGGAGCATATGGCTAGAGCTGTCTCTCTGGAGCCTTGTGAAAGGTCTAGGTTTTTGTTTGGTTTGTGTTTTGATCCTGCAGAGGCCAGCAGGATGCCCTGTCTTGGGGGAAAGTTTTCTTTTGAATTTGTAAAAAGCAACATTTAATCAGTATAGCAGCTGGAAAGTTAGGGACTCTGCAGAATAGCAAAACACCATGGGCAGGGGTGGCAGGAGGCAGATGTTTAGGAAATAATTAATTAATCACAAATTTGCTGAGTCTGCCAATATCTGCTCCCAACCTGGCTCTAGGGCATCTGAGTCTCAGACTCCACTAGGCCAGGTTCTACTGTACCTGTCTGATGGCCATTCCACTGTATGCAGAAGCTGTGGCATGCCCCACTAATGCCTTTCCTGCTGCATGCACATGAAGGCTCATCTGGCTTCCAGACCTGGACATATGGAAGAGTGAGGGGCAGATGTGCAGGGCAATACTATGCACCTTCCGGGCAGCAGCTAAGCTTGTGATGTCAGTGTTCCTGGTGCATCTCAGGATTAGTTTTCCTGTCCTTTCCCCCACCTCCTCAGGGAATTTGATAATTGGGCAGAATTCACAGCATCTCTGATAGTGTTTTATAAATGATACATCAGTGTTAACAGTCTTAACATGTACAACAGTTACCTGGGAACTTCTGGGAGGCTCTGCAAAGTTCCCTACGTTATGATGATAAAACTGATGCCTAGGGGCAAAAGGCAACCTGCCCAAGGTCTTGTGGGTAATAAACAGACAAAGCGGATCTTAAAACTGAGGCTCATCCTCATCCTGAGTTCTCTGTCCTCTTGTCCCAGGCACTAGGAGCTAAGAAAAACCTATAAAAATAAATATGCTGATCTACCTAGAACAAATCCAAGACTCATTTGAATTTGGTGTCTGCCATCCTTGGATGCGAGGAGGCAACACTGGGCTTTCCTCTGCTTTGTGTTCCAGGATTATTTATGGGAGCGTTCTTAGCTCTGGGTCACCTACTTACTTTCCTCATCTTGCTTAGTCTTTCATCTGTCATGTGTACATTGTGGCATGCCTCCACCCTGCCTCATGGGCACCTCCACAGTCATATCTGCAGTGTTCCCAGGGGAAGTGTGTATACCCTCTCCCTCACCAAACCCCAGCCTTCATGGGTCCTTCTGTGCCAATGGTCTGCAGGCTGCAGCCAGCCTTGGAATCTCCTCCAGTCTTCATTTCAACTTGTCAAACTCTGATGAGAAGCTCTGCTTGACTCCACAGCACAGGAAGAGTTGGCCAGGAGTGGTCCCTTCTCTCCCATCCAAGAATCTTCTCCACCGATGTTCTGTTAGCATCACTGTCTCCAACATCGTGGCTATAGACCCCAAAGCTCAGCAATAGCTTGCCCCTCTGCCTCTCACTCTTTGACCAGATAGGCAGTAACCCTTCCTTCCCATGGCTACATGGGCTGAGGCTGGAGGCTCTGTTCAGACGATGGCTCTGGAAACAGAACAATGTGGATATAAACCTCAGCTTTGCCGTTAGCTGACGGCGACTTTTAAAAAACAATCTTTATTGAGATGTGTAGTATGAGGTTTCTGGCCCGGACTTTCTGGCCTAACCTCAAGGTCTAGACCCGCAGACTCGCAGTCCCACAGTCCCACAGAGACACACAGATGCTTTCATTAGTTTTTGGCTGATCAGCCTCAGGCCCAGGCATATCACTTGCTAGTTCTGTACCCTTCACCTAACCCATGTCTCTTGTTCTGTTCAGCCATGCGGCTCGGTACCTTTTCTTAGGGCAGCATAGTTGTCCTCTGCTTCTTCCAGGCCTCTCTCTGGATTTCTGTCTGGAATTCTGCTTTCAGAGATTTTCTTATTCTGGTAGCCCCGCCTACACTTCCTGCCTGCCTTTGGCCAATCAGCTCTTTTTATTAAACCCCAGTGGGTGGGACAATTATTTACCATGAAACAATACAATACCCCTACAGAGATGTGGTTCCCATCACACACATTCACCTACCTGAAGTACAAAACCTGATATTTTTATTCACAGGTATGCGCAAACCATTCTAACTCAACTCATTTTAGAATATTTTCATCGCCTACAAATAAACCCTGCGATCTCTAGCTGTTGCTTTTAAGAATGTCAGCTTTATTTATGTGTGTTTGTCTGTGTGTATGCAGGTGTGCAGGGAGTCAGGAAGGGGGCCTCAGATCTCAGACTGAACTGATTGGCAGTTTTAAGTTTCCCAGTGTGGGTGCGGAGAACTGAACTGTGTCCTCATCCATGGTCCGCCCTCAGCTGAGCTTTCTACAGCACCTGCTGTGGCTTCCCGATTCCTTCTGCCCACATCCTAATAGACCCTCTTCTAGATTTCCATTCTGAACATTGCACAGGGGTTACCTTATGTGACATGTGATCTTTTGTGACTGGCTTCTTTGATGGGCGTAGTGTTTCCGGGTTCATCCATGTTGTAGTGTATCACTATGAAAGTATCACTATGAAAGGTATGAAACCTCTGTATTATTGAGTTACATTCTAGTTTATGGATACACCTAATTTTAAAAAAAAATCTATTCTTGAGTAGGGAAGGCATTGACTCATTTCTCCCCTCTGGATATTGCTGCTATAGATACCGTGTGCAAGCTTTGTGTAGGTATGTCTTTATTTCTATTGGACATATGCCCAGCAGGAAGGAGCTGCTAGCTCCATGCTAAGTTGCTCAGAGAACTGATAGATTCTTTAAGCGAAGGGCTGCAGCATTTCACACATCTGCTTTCTACACATCCTTGTCAGCTCTTGTACTGTCTGACTTTGGTTTTAGCTGTCTTTATTCAGCAGTATTCATTGTGGGTCGAAATTCCATTTCTATCATGACTAAAGAGTAACATCCTTTTACTTTTTCTTTTTGAGACAAAGTCTCACTATGCAGCACAAGATTGATGTGGGATGTCTTGACAGATTAATAGAAATGGGTTAAGATTCGAGTGCTAGCTAGCAATAAGCCTGAGCCATAGGCCAAACAACATGTAATTAATAAATGTCATTATCTGTGGCTATGGGTCAGCAGGGCTGCGGGCAGTCCCTTTGGGCTAGATGGGTCAGAAACTTCTTACTATACAAGATGGCCTTAAACTCACAATCCTCCCTTCTTAGCCTCTCTGGTGCTGGGATTATAGGCATGTTAGGAAATGTCTCTATGGGCTTATTGGCCATTGGTGTATCTTATCAGAGAACCATCTGCTAATAAGACTTTGACATTGACTCCAGGATATACTTTGTCTTCCCCAATACTGGAACACACCCACCAACAGGTCACTCAGGGCAGAGTTGAGCCTGGAGCTCAGGGAGCCCTGTAACTGCAGACATGTGTAAGACACTGAACCAGGGCAGTTGCTCAGTGTGGGGCCCTTAGCACATCTGTCCCTTTTGTCTTCTCTGCCTGTCCATTCTGGGATTAGCTCTGAAATGGACAGCAGGCGACAGGGGTATGTTACGGTGTCTACTTATCACACTAGTTACCAAGAACAGTTCTGTGTCCCTGAATGGAAAGTGGACACAAATACCAACAGTGGCCTTTGTGGGAGAGCAGACTAGCCAAGGGCAAGGCCAGAGGGAGCCAGAGAACCAGCCAAGTCCTCCCCTACTCTAGCTGGAAAGATATCATCAACCTGACCTGGGGCTCTAGCCTTAGCAATTGGGACGGCTTTCTTATCTAGGATCTGAAATAGGTAAATGTCTTGCATATCAAAAGCTGTTCAGCATTACCCCTGGGCTTACCACTACTAATTGTCCTTTAATTCAGCCCTGGAAGAACCTACCCAGCACAGTGCCAGCTGTTGTACCCAAGCAGGACATGTCAATCAACTTGATTAAGCCTTTCTATCTTCTGACAGTTACAGAAGGGACTATGCTCAGTTTACCAGGAGTCTAACAATTCAACTCTATGTCTGGGCAATCAGTGTTGGGGATTTCCATCACGTGTGCCTGTTTCTATATCCACTGAAACAGCTGGAAGGCCCGGGATGCTGTAAAAGAGAATCTCGGAAATGTAAGAAGGGGCCCAAGGCAGAATGCAAGAGCTTTATTATAATCAGCATATTTTCTCAATGTCAATAATTAAGAAATTCATTTAGGGAAACATATCACATTCAGTGACCTAGAGCTAGCATAGAGTACATGGAACATGTTCCTGAGGGCCTCAGGCTGCTGAACTAAAAGGGATTGTGGATGCTTCAGGATTTATGCAATAGAAGATGGAAAGGTCTGCACAGAGGACCTCGTTTCGCCTACTCTAAGGTCCTTTCATACGTTTGGTCCCACACAACAGAGCAAAGCTGTGGGTTCCACGGCAGTTCTGCAGCCAAGTCTGGGTGGCTAACATAACCCTGGTTCACCATTTCAGTAAGAAGGAAGAGACTAACGCAGGTCTTGAGGTTTATGTTCGGCTCCCTGTTAGGTTCACTGCTGGGGTACCAAATTGCTTATAAAATTCAAGGAGCCCGTCCCTCTTTCAGTGAAATGGCACAGGCCTAGTAACAGTTCCAGAATGGCTGGTGGTCTAGATGCTGCTCAGAACCACTGGGGCCTGCAGCTGACTCCTCTGCAGGCCATTGGGACAGCCGGGCACACTCTCCGTAAGCAGCACTCTAGAAAGTTATACATCTGGCTAAAGGAGCCCTTTGACTTTTCAGAGAAGCAGGTATCATGCAGCCACAAACTGGGGGCAGCTCAGGGCACCCTAGGGCTGGAAGTAAGCCTAACTGATGAAAGCCGTATCGTAGTGTTTCGTTGGTCTAACTTCATCAAATCTCTCAAAGTGCCTTCTTCCTTTTAGGATCAAGAGTAAGGATTTTACACAATTGCTAGTATGAGGGACTTTCTCAGGACTTGCTAATGGAATTTCTGGGGAGTACAACGTACGATGACCCTTTAGTGACTCACAACTTGGGCTCTTAGAAATAAAGTTTGGGGTTTGAGACTCTTCTAGTTTTAAATCGGAGACAATGGGGGTTCACTTAGCTTTGTCTTAGGTTTCTGACTTTGGTAAATTGATTAGAAAGTGCAAGTTCCTCTGGCCACGGGAGCACCGTGGGAGGTGGGCCTGCCACAGAGGGTGCTGGGGTCTCGGCGAAGGTCACTTCCGAGGCTGTTGGATATGCTGTGTTCTTGGAGAAACATGTTTGTCCATGGAGGCATGTGGCTTCTGGTGGGCCACCTGTGCAGCCGCTGGGGGAAAGTCTTTGTCACCCTGAGAGGAGACAATATCAAGCTGGTTAGCAGTGAAGGAATAGAGAAAGCCCTCTGCACCCAGCCCCACCAGCCCCAGCCCCACTGGCTTCCTGCAGGGGTGGGGGATGAGTTAGTGGTGGGCTACTGCTGTGGCTGGTCAGGCCCTGCGGGCCAGCAGAACCAGGAAGCAGATGGTGTCATGAGCCCCCAGGATGGAACAGTGATGACACTTGCAGGTTTGCCTTGAGAAGAAGACCCAGCCGGTTTCCCGTCTACATCTGTTTCTGTCATCTGAATTGGGAGCAAGACAGGGCGAATCTAGAATCTCACATTGGGCTCTGTCAGGCGGCTGTGAGCAGTTCTGGAGACTGGGAGGGGGAGACGCAAGCTGTGTGTGTGTGGCTATGTTCGGCTTCTTATGCCAACAGTGGGGTTTGATCTGGGTAAGGGCAGACAGAACCATGTAACCAAGGAGTGAGTCTGGCCTTACTCAGATATTTAATATTCTTGCACACAGCAGACCTGCCATGGGCTGGCCCCCGGTCTCAGATGGCTGTGACAGTTTTGTTAGCAAAGATGTCCCGAACAATGGTGACTTCCTTGGACAGTGGAACTTGGATTTTGAAAGAAAATCTCTCCTCAAAGGTACACAGTGTGCCAGAAAACATTGAGCATAGTCCGAGTGGTGGCCCAGGACACATGTGGGCATGCGTGGCTGCATAATACTAATCCGTCACTCATAAATGCTGAACTGCTATTTCATTCAAGTCTCCTGTGTTATACCCTGCACTGATGTTGGGAAGACATTTGCAAGTCAGGCCACTTAAGGCCCAGGGCCATAGCCTTTGATGAGCAGGTGATTCTGCAGCATAGAGGCAACTGCTAAGCTGGGGGCATCCCAAATTCCTACCCACTGAAGCACACTCCTGGAAGGAAGTCTGTCACTGAAAAAAAGCCACCAGCTCCAGGTCAGCTGGGTAGGACTGTGCTTATTGAAGACAAGAAGAGATTGAATGGGAGTTCGTGTGCCCACACTTTTACAGGAGCAGGACAGGTGCAGGACGGCCCCTGCTCCACCGCTGGTGCAGAGGTCACACTTACCCGGGCAATAACACCAGAGATGAACACTGTCGGTTTAGGCGGGCTGGAAGACAGAAGGGAAAAGAGGGGGCTTTAATGAATAATCCACACTAGGAAAAAAGGTGCTAGGTGACTGTGGAGAGTCCAGAATGAGCAGGGTGGCTGCTGCCAGAGGAGGGAAAGGCAGTTACTTTGTCAACAACCAGGCTATGTGTACGTGTGTGTACGTGTGTCTGTGTGTGTGTGGGGGGGAGGGGGCTCGGGAGCTGCAGGACTTTGAAACTGTGGGATGAGGGGGTGGGCTTCGGGGCTCAGGGGCTGCAGGGATTGGAGCTGCAGGAGGCAGGGGTGCTGCTGAGGTTACTCCAGGAAGAGTGAGAGCTGACATGGATTACAGCAGACAACATCTAAATTATGTAAAAGCACGGATTCTTTTGCTGCTGAAATGAGTGAGACTTGAGTTTATGAGACTGTGGGAACAGGCTTCCCTGAAGCAGGGTAGAAACAGCTTCACACGGGGGTATTCCTTTATAGGATCCCCAGAGTCCATGACTTCTAGCAATTTCTAACTGGGGGGGGGGGGGGCTCAGAGTCAATGAAAACTTATGGCTCTGGCACCTCCCTTCCCCAAGCCCCCAAGTATTATATGGGGGAAAAAGCTGGTGCCATTTAAAAAAAATATGTATGGGTATTTTTGTGCATGCATCTGTGCACCACTTGTGTGCCTGGTGCCCAGAGGGAATAGAAGAGGGCATCCATAGCCCCCAGAACTTGAGGTGCATTGTGAACTTCCAATGTGGGAATGGAAGACAGGTCCTCTGAAAGAGCAGCCAATGTTCTTAACCATTGAGCCATCTCTTCTGCCTCTAACTTAAAAATAAGTGAGAGGGTGTGTGTCTGTGTGTCTGTGTAGGTCAGAGGTCAACCTCAAGTGCAGTATATTTTGTATTTTTCGGACAGGGCTCCTCCTCTCTAGCCTGGAACTTGATGAAGGTAGGGTGGATGGCCAGGGAGCCTCCAGGATCCACCTATCTGTAGGGTCCCAGCATTATGTATTTTTTTAAAACTTTTTTATTAGCATATATTAATTATATATGTCTTCTTTGTGTTATGATAAATTCTTAACATCTTAATTCATATTCAGCTCCTTGAAATGTCTATAGTGCTGAGGGGCAGAATTAAAGTAATACATGTTCACCAAGGTGCAAGAGATGAGCCCAATCCCTCCTTGCACCCTGAAAAACTTACCAACATAGTCCTAAGATTCATTGTATTAAAATGGCTTAAAACTCTGAAATTACTAAGCGATAGCTGCCCAAGTCCCCTGGAAACTATGTTGTCAGGGACCTCCCATCAGAACCTGCTTCTGGCTCAATGACAGTTGATCATACCTCATGGCTGCCTTGGGTACCATCCCTCTCCTTGCCTCCACTCTAGCCATGGCCTGAGTCAAGCATGACAGGTGGGTGGGGCTTTGCAGGATGACTAACAGGAGGTGTGAGAATTAGGATAGGAGGAAAATCGTGTGGAAGCAGCTGCCTACGTGTGGCCCTGGCTCCAGGGCATGTGGGAGACATGCCTTTTCTCAGCTGCTACTTTAGCACCCTACCACTCTGGGAGCCTCTCAAGGAAACAGACCCATCATAGCCTTAAATGGCTGCAAAGACTTGAGGGCTGGAAGGAGACCCCAGGAGTAAGAATGACCTCTCTTATCTCAGTCATCAGGGAGGTTTGGGGGAACAATGGTCAAGGTTCTGAAAACCCACAGGAAGCTCAAGGACACTACTGTCTTTGATGGCCAAATCCTACAAACGCATCTGCCACTGGACAAGGCACCACCCCACCTCAAAGTACTCAAAGACACACACAGTGTCCCAAAAAGCATGCTAGACTCTGATAAACACCTGTGTTTGTGGGGGACACTCAGTGGCAGGTAGAAGAGGCTTTGGCTGTCTGTGGGTACAATGATGAGCAGGTGATGGCCAGCTTTGCAAAGTCCTATACAATGCAGCTACTTAGGTTATTTTTTTTGGGGGGGGTGATTGTTTCTGGAACATACCTGAAACTGACTAGGGACAGGAAGAGGGAATCCAGTACAACATTTCTGAGAGCCCTGGCCTCACTGGGGTACAGATAGCCCACAGATCCCATGAGAAGGGATTTGAGAGAGTAAACATGGCAAACTGGAGAGGTACATATTAAATTTTTATATCAGACTAACATTAAATATTAAAAATTAATAAACACTAAAACATGAAGTAAAAAGTTCAAATATTATCTTTTCAAATCCATCTTGGTTTTATGTCTTAAAATGTACACTGTGGTCAGAGGCTGTGGTACCCTGTGATCCCAGCACTAGGGAAACAGAAGGATTGGAAGTTGGAGTTTGGAAGCAGTCTGGATCACATGGTGCATTCCAGGCAACCCTGCCATCCATCCATCCATCCATCCATCCATCCATCCATCCATCCATCCATCCATCCATCCATCCATCCAGACAAATAAATAAATAAATAAGCAAGCAAGTAAGTAAGTAAGTAAATACACTTTTTCAGTGTACATCCATGTCATACATCTAGTGATGAGTACACATCAAGACACTTTTTATTTCCCAGTTCCACTGGGAGCCACATAGGCTCTGGGTGTACAGTGATCCTGCCACAGTGACACTATACTCTGGCCATATAGTCACAGCAGGGCTCCATTTGGTGACTGGTGTGACCCAAGGTCTCTAGTTCCAGTCAACGGAACTTCAAATGGAAAAGCATGGATCTCCATTGTGAGCACTTGGTTCATCTGATTCTGACCCAGCAGCTGAGGCCAGTTCCAGCTACAATCTAAACAGTATGTTGATTACCTTGGAGATAAAGGATGGCCATTCCTAAAACCTCAGATACATCTGCTGTTGTTAAATAAATATCAAACCAGGCATTGTGGCACACCCCTGTAGTCCTAGCATTCAGGAGGTGGAGGAAGGAGTTCAAGGCCAGTCTGGGTACTTGAAACTCTGCCTTAAAAAACAAACAAACAAACAAAGAAACAAACAAACAAACAAACAAACAAACAAAAAACCAAAAATAAAATACCCAAAATAAGTAGGGAGATTCCTCAAGCTCAGCAGGTTTGTAGTAGACGCTTGCTTTAAGGCTTTAAGGTGCATATAATCAAGTTCAGAGTCCTGCTATCTGTGTAGGTTATCTGTGAGTGGAGGTGGGTGAGGCTGGGTGGGGACAACCTGAGGCTCCAGGCCTTCAAATTTGGTCTGGATACTCTAGCTGGGTCAGCAGTTAACTGAAAAAAAAAGTAATAATAATAAATCATCCTTTAGTCCATTTTTGAAGTATCCAGTTTAGTAAGGTGCATTATGAGCACCCCGTTCTGCCACAGAGAGAAGCAACATCACAGACTGTCACTCTGCACTTGAAGGAGAGCTTCTCCAGGTCTCACTTGGTCTGTCTGTCAGACCTAATTCACAGTTGTTTCTTCGTTCCCAGCTCACTGAAGTCAAGACACAAACGGAAGTGATGTGGTGCCCAAAGGCTATCACTGGGCCTTGGCTTTGACCTCCCTGAGTACAAGGAGTACTAGCCTGGCTTAGAGGAAAGTGGGAGCTGTCAGCAATGATCCCAGCTCTGCCACCCTACCAGGAAGCTGCCCAAAGAAACCAATACTGGTATTTGACAGGCCAGCTGCATGTAGCAACATTAGAAAAAGTTCCAAGAGGATCTAGGAGGGGACATCCTGGTGCAAAGGTATGTCAGCATTCAAAAAAGAGTTTCCTTTTAAACGTCTAAGATGCCTGGTGAATCAGGCCAGAGTGCCAGAATCTTGATGTCAGTTCCTAGGAAGAGGTTTAGCAGTTGCATGAGCAGGGGATTTTCCTGAGACCGAACCTGCAGTACAGTCCCCCTTTACCTGAAGCACACTCGCAGAGGGTGGCAGGTTGCCCCAAGACGAGGAAGACACCAAAGTCAGTCAGTACCACCACTGGGCTTGTCTAATGCATGTCTTACTCCTCTGGACCAATGGGGCTCACATTCACTGGAGAGGACATCATAGGCCCTTAGAGGGGCTGCAAAATCATGCCCACACCTCAGCTGAAATCACCTGCACAATCTTACCAGGCAGGCAAAGCTGATGGGAACAGATATTGCCAGGGTGGGGCTCAGTGTTCTCAGGTGTGTGTGTGGGGGGGTGAATGGTATAGGTGCCTGGAGTGGACACAGTTGTGCCTGCTCAAAACACTGGGGACTGTATGTGCACGTGGGGGGGGGCAGTGCTGATACTTAGATGTTATGATTGAACTCTGTATGTGCACATCTGTGACAGATGTGAGGACTCCATGCTGAGGGCATGCTGTGGCTTTGTCAGGACAGATGGAAAGAGGCCCAGTGACTGGGCATCTCTCATGGAATGCACTCTCCTTGGCTACACTTTGCCTGGAAGCAGAATTATGACCACTTGGAAGCAAATATCAGCTTTGTTTGAACCTGTGGTCCTGTGCTCCCAGAGTTCCCACCTGGGTGTTTCCCAAAGCATCTCATAGCAAACAGATGGAAGATGAGTCCTTTTCTGCCACTCTCTGTCCTTCTAATACCTTCCAGGTCTTCTATTATTGGGGTTATTAATTTCCTGGATGTCTGAATAATCATTAGCATGGCTGGTGAGTGGAGACTACTGTCTCACTCCACTGCACCCAGACAGGGTTTGTAATGGCATTTAAGCTGGCAGAGGCCGCTTCTTGCCTGCTGGCTAATGTCTCCACCAGATGGCGCTGTTGGTCCTTCTAGAGCTAGTGAAGGTTGCGGCCAGACATTTCTATAGGAGTCTTCTAAAGGAGTCACTGTCAGGAGTCTTAGTGGATGGAGGTAGAACTTACCCCTGAGGACTGTCAGGGAAGGACCCACGCTCTCTGCCTCTGGCACATGCAATGGTCTTGTTTATCAAGAGGGCATGTGTAAGCAGGTGCTAGGCCAGCAGATGTGTGGCTCCTGTTCAGTCTGGTCTTAGAACAGCTGCTTGGCAATGAGGTGAAGTTTCCTCGCTGGAATTGATCCTACGTGCCTGTTTCTTCCTGTGGACCCGAAAGTCCAGGGCCTGCCTCTGCAGGACAAAACTTCACCCAGCCTGTTCTCTCAGGTGTCCAGAGGCAGCCAAGGCCAGGGCCCCATGTGATGCAGCAGCTTCTGCTTGGGGCTATAAGGCACTTCTCTCTACCGCTTGGCTAATTGGACCTAGAGGGCTGGACCTCATCTATTCCTTCCATATAACAGGGATGAGTGAGGGTTAGCCTGGCACAACTAAGGAGGCCGTGTGAGAGCTGCCAGCTGCTTCAGGAGGGGCAATGACCTTCACTTTATCTCTAGATAGTTCCAGAAATCTGTCCTGACTAGGACTCTTTACAACCAGACTAGAGTAGAATCCTTTCTCTTTTCTCTTTTCCTTACCTCCTTCCCTTACACAGAGGACAATCATCATTGCTACTCAATGACTGATCTCTCCTCACAGACACAGTCTGTGGTGAGATTCTTGGTACCCAAGACTCGTTACCTTCATCCTACCATAAAGGATGGACCCCTGGCCACGAGCCCAGGACTGCAGTCTCCACACACTTTCACCACTCTGAAGCACAGAGCAAAGTGTGTGAAGGGGCATCGGAGGGCGTGGGTTGGGAAGATGGCAAGTTTGGGTCCTGGCTTCATTATCTATCTGTGAAATGGGAGTGAGATCTGCTCCATACAACAGCTGGAAGTTTAAGTGAATAAGCCTATGATTGCATGCAGCACATCTCTGTTCCCACGCTCATGTTTGGGAGTAATAATGGAATTACTTTGGTCTTCTGAACTGTAACTTAAGAATTCCTCCCAGAGATGGTTCAGTGGGTAAGAGGATGTACCGCTCTAGCAGAGGACCCAAGTTTAGTCCGTAGTACCCACACTGGGTGGCTCACAACCACCTGTAATTCCAGCTTCAGAGGATTCAATGCCTCTGGCCACTGGAGACACCTGCACTCATATACATGTCCACACACACTCACACGTGCAATACTAACAAACCTTTAAGGGGGAGGTTCCCCACCTGTTCCCCCCCTCATTCTTTCCTGGACTAAAGAATTTCGGGGCTTCTTAGGGTTCATCTGAGGGGTATCAGAATGCTCCCCCTGAGTTCCCTCAACTCTCCACCGCAAGCATCATGGGTACCAAAGAATTAGCAGAAATAACAAGGAGAGAGGCTCCCCCAGTCTCAAGAATTTGAAGCCCTGTCTGGCTTACTCTGGGCATGCTCTGTTTCCAACAGGACATGCTGGCAAGGTGCTTTACTCTGCCAGGGTTCTAGGGAAGACCCTAGAAGAATGTAGGCCAACACCAAAGGAAGGAACACGTTTAAAATCAACTGGATTCCTAAGTGTTGTGTGCTCTACCATGCACCAGTGCAGGAGCCGGAGCTGTAGGGCCTGCTGGTTAGCTTCAGAGGCTCCTGAAAAGTTTCGGTTGGTGGAAGGCTGTCCCAGCACACGCTGAGTCAGGAGTCAGATCTGTCTGTACTGATGTCTGAAAAGTGCCCTGGAGTGGGGTAGGAGCTGCCTGCGTGCTGTTACCCAGAGCAGCCTGAGAATAATCTGTGTGATCATCAGACTGTGTGTAAAACCACGCACGCATTAAAAGCTTTACAAGCTCCTTGATTTCAGTAAGCAGCACACTTAACGCTCTCCCATCCTTGATTTTGAAAGCAGCAATGTTTTTAGGTGCATTCTTTTGAATTTCAATTACAAGGAAGTACAGGGAATCACCGCTGCTGATTAGGCAGGTACTGAAAAGTCGGATATTAATTGTTACATCTGGAAATAAACTTCAGGTTTGAGGGTCATGCTTTACAATGACAGGGTTTCTGGGGGGAGGGTACCCACAGTTCAAAGGACAAAGTATGCAGTTTGAGACTCCTACTCTGTTATGGCTCCCAAAGGAGAAACCTCTGCCAAAACAACTGCTAATGGAGTTCTCACAACAAAGGATGCAACGTGACCCATCTGTATCCACCTCCATCTCCAGGTCCGTGCACACCTGGAGGCAGAACCCAGCAATAAGAGGAGAGAAAGGATGATTTCACCTCCTGGGGCAGCTTCTGCCAACCAGTAGGCCATGGAGTTATGCGTCTAGCAAAAATCCGAGCCAGTCCAAGAGGACAAGACACAGCTGGGGTCCTGGTAGGAGGGCTCTGAGTTCTTCATTGCTGGATGCACAGGATGTATCTGTAACCCTCTTTATCACATGTGGTGGAGAGGGACTTCCAGCGGGGGGTCTCCTTCCATGTCCTTTCCCTGGGACAGCTGATCTCACCAATGATTCAGTCGGGTTTTATTATTGCAAAGCGACAAGGCAGGAGAAAGACTGATAGGCGTCTTAAAGGCTGAAGGAGACCAAGACCAGCAGGTGAGAGATCTGTACTCTAAGCCAGGGTCAAGCACAATGTCACTTTGAGTCTTTGGACCCAAGCATCCTCCCAGAGTAACCTGAGAAATTTAAATCATCTTCCATGTGTGGTGTGACCCAGAAAGACACCTGCTAGTAAGGAATGGCAGTAGGGGAAAGTATCACGTTAGCACACACATGGTTGGGGTGGGAGGGGATAGGATGATGGACCAGAGTGGTCCTTATGGTGCTTTACAGGAAGATCTGAACCAGCAGTGACCTGGGCAGTTCTTCTACAGAACTGAGATGGAACTGGGGAGATGGCCACAGCATAAACAAGGTAACTGCCCTCTCAGCAGGCTGGATATAACACACATCTATGAAACATTCGGGTTAAGTGAAAACTTACTCTTTAAACAGGCAGAGGAAAGGAGAATTTGTATTTATAATCCTTTTGTTGAGATGGTGTCTAAGAACAGGTCCACACTAGAACTTTCCCTCTGCCAACACAGCTGGGCAAACATCTCTCCCCCCTCCCCTCCCCCAGGCCCATCCATTCTGAGTGAAGAAAGTGTAAGATCAGTGTGGCTGCATCACAGGAGTTTATGAGCTGCCTTCTCTGTCCCCAATGAGCTAATGACATCTGGTGACAAGCACAGTTGGTGAGGCTTGGTGAGCAAGGGGAACACTCCTCCATTGCTGGTGGGCGTGCAAGCTTGTACAGCCACTGTGGAAATCAATATGGTAGCTCCTCAGAAAATCAGGAATCAATCTACTTCCAGACCCAGCATACCATTCTTGGATGCATACCCAAAGGATGCTCATGCTACCACAAGGACACTTGCTCAATTATATTAATAGCAGCTTTAGTCATAATAGCTAGAAACTGGAAACAACCTATATGTCCTTCAACTAAAAAACGGATAAAAGAAAGGTTGTACATTCACACAATGGAGTATTACTCAGCATGAAATTTGCAGGCAAATGGATGAAACTAGAAAACAAAATCATCTGGAGGTAACCCAGACCCAGAAAGACAAACATGGTATGTACTCACTTATAAATGGATACTAGCTGTAAAGAAAAGAATAATCATGCTGTAATCCACAGACCCAGGAGGCTAAGTAGCAAGGAGGGCTGAAGGGGACCCCATGGGTTTCCTTGGGAAAGGGAAATAAATAGATTTAGGAGGTGGAATAGGAGGGGTTAAGTTGTGGGGAGTGGAGGGAGAGAATACTAAGAGATGACTGGAATGGAGGGCATTTGGGGGATGAGGTGGAAACCTAGTGCAGTGGAAACTCCCTGGAATCTACAGGAGTGACCCTAGCAGAGACCCCTAGTAATGCAGAGCCTTGAGC
This sequence comes from Phyllotis vaccarum, assembly GCA_033318265.1. Classification (NCBI taxonomy): domain Eukaryota; kingdom Metazoa; phylum Chordata; class Mammalia; order Rodentia; family Cricetidae; genus Phyllotis; species Phyllotis vaccarum. Next base: position 22,550,581 of record JARWLC010000012.1, on the reverse strand, counting down.
AGGCCATCTCTATAGCCAGGCAAGGCTTCCTTTCCAGCAGTGGGACTGAGACATCAACCCATACACAGAACCTTTCATCTACAATCTGTCCTGCCTGCAAGATGTGCCCTTTAAAGGGTGGCACAGAACTTATGGGAGTGGTCAACCAATGACTGGTCTAACTTGAGGCACACACCACCAGAGGGAGCCCATGCCTGACATGCCTATTCCTGATGGCCAAGAACAAAAGGCTGGATAGCCCAGAGACCCAGATAGAACCAAATGTGACTGGAAAAAAAAAGTCATGAAATGATTCCTAATGATAGTCTACTATACTCATAGATCGGTCTAGCCCAATTGTCATCAGAGGCTTCACCAACAACAGATGGGAGCAGATGCAGCTTCTGGCTGAGAGCTGTACCTTGCATGTGGGACTCCAGTGTGGCCCTGGTGTATGTAGCATAGCAGTCAACCTGTGGGGACCGGTGTTCCCCCAATGCACCCATAGTCACTGAGCAAGCCTAGTGCTCACCACAGTGAGTGCTGGGTACTGTGGACCAGAAGTAGCAAGGCAGATAGGCTTGACCTAATGAAGAACAACCTCAGGGAACTAAGGGAGGTGTGGACTCAGGGCAGACTTAGCCACTCTGCAAACTGACTCTTGTCTCTCTCTCTGTGTGTGTGTGTGTGTGTGTGTGTGTGTGTGTGTGTGTGTGTGTGTGTAGGTTTCTCGCTCTATGGGAAGCTAATCCTACAGTTTTGCATTTTCTTATCCCTAGAGAGACCACCTGCCTCAGGTCTTTGTGTGGACAGTCAGGGAGAATGTTTGACTCTGGAACTGTCCTTGAAAAACAGGGCCCTGTGTCTCCTGATCGGTAGCAGCAGGGGTCTGAATCTCCTGTGCCTGCACTGTGTGGACCTCCCAAAAGTGAATCGGACATCCAGAAAGAAGGGCCTGAGGGAGAGGCAACAGCAATTTGGGAACCAGAGCTTGGTGAGGTACATGGGCATACAACTGCAACCTGAAATATTGATTTTCTTAAAAAGTTTTTTTAACATGTACTTTGTGTGTGTATGCTGTATTTGTGTATGTACACGTGTGTAAACATGTATATGCCATGGCACATGTAAAAGAGGAAACTTTGCAGGAGCTGCTTGCTTCTCTCTTCCCATTAGTTTGGTCCCAGGGATCAGACTCAGGTCATCAAGCGTACTGGCAGGTGGGCTTACCTGCCGAGCCATCTCACCAGACCAAGAGTCTCTTTCCTATGATTTGTTCCTTGTTTAAAGTGAAGCATGAGTGGATGATCCAGATGAGAATGTCTGCATCTCTGTTGCTTGTTCATTAAAGCTGATAAAGATGGGCCAGAGGACTAACCCCAGACTTGTTTGTGTCACATACAGAAATGCAGGGGAAGCAGGGATTCTGTCCAGGTACAGGATGCAGTTTCCTTGGCACTTGCTTCAATATGGGACCAATTGGAACAGAAAGACAACCCTGGCACCTTTATGGCTCAATGACAGGGCTGAGCTAGGAGCCTGAGACAGTTACAGAGGACCCGAGTACAAATGTTTTGGTGCTATCGCTTTCAGAGGTGATGGCAAAGGCTATGCACCTGCCTTCCTTCTTTTATCTAAAACAAGTGAAATCACTCCTAACTCCTGCTGTCTCCATGGTGACCAGCAGAGGGAGACTTGGACACGCTGCCGAGTCTCCTGCAGGATGGCCATGCTTCCAGGACTGTCCTGGTGTAATGACTGACAGAGTCCTCTTCATTCTCAAAGGCATACCATGCTAAATACATTGTAGGCCATTCCAAGTTGAGACACAAGTCTAGAACAATCCTCACCTTTACTCAGGCTCCTAAGACTCCTTCCTCCTTTTTTTCCTGTAGAACAAATGCTCATATTCTCTCTGTCTACCCTGACCTTGATACTTGAGCCAGTTAGCAAATACCAACTTCAAAGGCTGCCACACATGCTACCTTCTGGCACTTTCCCTGACTCTCCAAGGACAGAACTGATGTGAGGTCAGCTGTGCATCCACAAGAACCTCCCACTTAACCAAAACTTGATGTAATGGAAGTTTCTGCACCCTGACTCCCTCTGAAGATCAGGGACTATAGGGAGACTGTGACCTAGTGCCCAGCACACTGCTTGGCACACAAACATGCTTCTCAGGGGCCAGGAGCATCATCAGAGAGGGACATTAAGCTTAGCACAGGATTTCAGTCACAGAGCAAGTTAAGGATCCAGAGGTGGCTAACGCCTGCTCACTTTGTAGAAATGTATGCAGCTAGTTCTGCACTGTCAGCCTCAAAAGCTTGAAAGAGAATGACTGGAGATGTGTGGGTTCAGTTTTGTTACCTAATGATCTGGCCGAGCTGGAGCCGTGGGCTAGGGATACGACCCCAGAGCCAAACTGACGACTTCTCCCCTTGGTTTCTGCTCAACCTTCTGCTTCCTACCATGAGCTCAGGCTAAGGAGCATTTCTTCAGAGAAAGAGAGAACAGTGTGGACAGAGCCAGGACAGAAGGTGGGGACAGAAAGGAAGAGAAGGACAAGGTGTGTGCCTACTGAAGGTCACTCTCAAGAGACCGAATTAAATTGATTAGGAAATTCCCGTCTCCACGCTGTATGCTAACTCATGGCACTGGCCAGCAATAGCTTCCTTGCTTTATAGGACTTTTGCTGTAAGTCCCTAAAGATTTGGAATGGTTCTGAAAGTCTAGGTTACCAGCATCAGACTCTTGAAAGAAGATGTTTATCATGTAAAGAAACTGATGTCTTTATGCTGTGTGATAAGAAACTCAACTCAATGCAAAATAGATCACTATGTCCAAGGTCTGTTCTCAAGACAAAGAAGTGTGGGCATTAGCTTTGTCTTCAACTGGAAAATCTGATGTGTTCTGTCTCCACAGCCAGACTCTTTAACACCAAGGGGACGCCTTCCAACTACTGGTTTCAGTTCCTGCAGAGAAACAGAGAAGGGCCATTTCCACTGACCACTGTTTGTCAGTGAGTGGCAAGAGCTGGGGGAGATGCAGGGTCTCTGAGGAGTAACAGATAGGATGCTCCCCAACAGAAGCTGACTTGCTGAGGCACAGAAGGGTCTTTTCTTATATATGATGCTTTGTTCTTTCTGTCCCTCTTCTGTCTCATCTGTAATGTACTGAATGTTTGTGTACTGATCTCCAGGGCTAAGAGAAAAGATTTGTAGCAGAAACGATGTGTGCAGGCAGGGAACACACTTTGGACTCCTGTATGGAGTCCTAATTTACTGTGCAGTAGGTAAACTGGGGGACAAGCATATGGGATTCTATTTTCAAATTCTAGAAGTGCTATTTAAGAGAGTAACCTGGTAGAGTTAGCTCTAAAAAGACTTCCCCTAACAATTAAAAGCAACAGACCGAAGGAGCCATACGGGATGAATAAATTATTAAACTACTAGGAAGTTGCTATAAATATGTATGCAATTCAATAATTCATAGTGGACGCGTACAACAAGGCCCTGCTGGCTATAGGAGCAGCTAGCATCCCGGGATATGTGCCAATGGCTTCTTGATAGACAAGTGTGGGTGCAGGAGAGTCAAGAGCCTTAGAAGAGAGGCCCTCGGCACTCACTACATGCCAGTGAGAAGCACTAATGTTGGACAAGAGAGCAATGAGACAAGAGAGTCTAATGCTGGACTGTGACAGAGCATGTCCCTAGACAACCAGGGCAAGACAAGGCACACTTCATTCACAGCTCTCGACCTCGGTTTCTACTGCAGCTCCAAACTCTTCTTCCAGGAAGCACTAGGGTTCCAGAACTCCGATTCTCAGTTTTAAAAGATTTGTTATTACGGTCTGGTATTGTGGAGGCACATGTGTGCTGCGGTGTGGAGGCACGTGTGTGCTGCGGTGTGGAGGCACGTGTGTGCTGCAGTGTGCAGGTGGAGGCCAGAGGACAACTTTGGGAAGTTTGGCTGCTCTGGTGGGCTGGCTCATGAGCTTCTGGGTGAGTCTCCTGTCCCTATCTCCTATCTTGCTATAGGAACACTTTAATTACACATACCAGTTTTTTAGGGGTTTGGTGTGTTTGTGTGTGTGTGTCTGTTGTGTGAGTGTGTATGCATGTGCATGTGTGTGCTTGTCCATGCATGTGTGCATGTGTGTGTCTGTGTATCTCTCTGTGTGTGTGTGCTTGTGCGTGCGTGTGCATGTGGGTGTATGTGTGTGTCTCAAGGGTGGGGGTGTTTTAGGGGACTGAACTTAGTTCATTAAGTTTACACGACAAGCGATTTTTATTCACTAAGCCCTCTCACTGGCTCCCAGCCTGTCTGTCTTTATAAAAAGAACCTGTTCTGTAAGTGTGAAGAACATCCTTGGGGAAAGGGCGTTCACCACAGAACTCCATTTAAAAACTCATTCATTGGTCTACAAAACCTCACAGCAATACTCTAAGGAGAAGAAATAAGGGTCCTGAAGCTCACCTCAGTGCCACTGTCATCAGCATGAACATTTTAGCTTGGAAATGTGAAAAGGGCACAGATTTCCAAGCCCTCCGCGCTGCTCATCTGCCTGCCCCAGTGGCACTGGCATTTCTGCTTTCTGTATCTACATGTTTCTATGTCACACCCCACCCATTAAGACAGTGGAATGGACCTGGCAGAGACAAGACGGCAAAATCATTGGGAAGACTTTCCCTTGGATTGCCTAGAAAACTTAAGCGCCGTCCCCCACACAATCTGCAAAGGGCAACACTGGGTTCTCTATTAAAACCACTTGCCAGGCAGAGGGGACGGTACAACCTTCTGACTGCTGGCCTCAGCTTCTGCTTTTCTGCTCTGACCTCACTGAGTACCAAGCAACACTGGCTTGTGGCTTTATGGCTTCTCATTGATGTCTGTGCTCATCTGCTCACGGTCCCTCAGCCTCACACGCATGCAGGCCAGGAACACACAGGACTGACCTCATCCCACACAGATGAAGAGGAGGTTGAGAACTGAAGGACTCTGTAGCTGTTGCATGTACAACTCAGGATTGTGGCCCAAGACACCCAATTCTTGGTCTTTCTGACCTTATGGTATCACTGATGAGACCCCTGGTCTCTTGCAGACATGCAGACACACACACACACACACACACACACACACACACACACACACACACACACATACACAACCCCAAACAAACAAGATATATATATGTATGTATGTATACAAACAAGATATATATAAGCTGCCTATTGCAACATAAACAGGATCCAAAGTCACAGGTTTGTCACCAGAGCCTGGGCTCCTAGCCATAGATGATGCTCCTCAAAATTCAAACTCTGGAATGCAGTATACATAGTTCCTGCTGTGCTGTATGAAACACTCCCCAAGGCTGAAGGCTTGGTCCCAAGTAGGAAGTACTATTTTTAGAGGTTTTGGAAACTTGTGAGAGGTGGAGACCAGTTGGAGGAAGGTCACTGGGGCACACCCTAGGGGCTGCTCCTTGTTCCTGCCCTCCCTCTCTGCCTCTTATCTACCACATGTAAGTGGCTTCTGCCACGTGCTCTTGCAACCATGATGCTGTGCCTGACCTTGGGCCTCAACTCATTGGTGCCAAGGACCCTGGATAGCAACTGTGAGCCAAACCACACAACTCCTTTTAACCTGTTTCCTCTGGCAGCTGTCACAGAAAGGGGAAAAGCAACTAACACATGTACACTATAGGGCTGTCATGAAGGTGGATCCGTGACAGGAGAGTGTCTGTGACCACTGTAATGGGTTCCCAGACACATCACAGCGCAGAAGGGTGGTGTGTCCCTAACGAGGACGAGTTGCCCAACAGACTGCAAGCTTAGGTCTTGAACTAATTTGAGATTTGTATTTGCCAGGGGAATGGCTACAGACAGGATCAGGATGGCAGGAGAACACTAAAAACCCCAGGAAAACAGGGCACTGGAAGAAAGTTAGAATAGACTCTGTACATAAATAATTGGCATGTTTATTACAAACACTTACACTTGTGCACGAATCACGTTTCCCCCAGTCAGGCTTGACTGCAGTCTGGAAGAGCTCCACACTGTTCTCTCACTTGGTTGGTAGATACCAATTGGACAGCCCTTCAGTAGCAGCTTGCACTGCTGAGGAACTGCACATATTTGTTTGCTGTTGACATACACACACGTGATTCTACCAAGTGCTTGTTACAGAAGACACACAGAGACCCAGTTCCAGCGATACACAGCTGTCCTGTCTATACCATGTCACTCTTGCCTGGTGTACAAGACCTAGATGTAGGGGCATGACAATCAGGCGAGACACCAGGTAGGTGCTACCATTGGAGGCGTCACACCCTCCCTCCCTCACCTCCTAGGAAGGATAAGAAGTGTCCTGTGACACTGCCAGAAGGTGCTGCACAGTAGGACAGCACTGTTGGGTGAACAGGGTTGTGTGGCTTCCTCTGAGGGAAGGGCCCCATGCGATGGTGCACTGTAAATTTCCAAAATGTGCCATAGGAGGGTGTCTGTTGGATGCCCAGAACCCCCTGACTATGAGACTCTTTATTGGAGTGCTTGTTAGGATCAGCGTACTAAGAAGCTGGCTTTAGAGGATGCTGTAAAAAGAATGTTCTCAGCCCCGTGCCAGGCTTAACTGAAGGATGGGGCAGATGGTGCCTCTCACCGGAGCCTGTGCACTGGCCAAGGGAAAAATGCCCAGGTGCGGTAAGGGTAAGCCAGGCTAGAAACCTAGGCTGAATTGCTTGCTAGCTCCTGTACCTTTAAAGCGGCCCCAGGTCTAGTCCCTCTCAGTGAGACGACATTATAGCTGTGGTAGAAGAGCTGGTTTTGGCTGACATCAGTGAACAGCCACCGCTGAGAATGACCGGTGACCACCACTCATAAAACACTGCATCTTTCCACATCAAAGATTCTTACTTTGTTTCATTTCTGACCCAGAACCTCAGGCTCCAGGGGATGGGATGCCTTTCCACTGTCCCACAGGGCTGGGGCTAACAGCACCTACCTCTTCCTCTTCTAGTCACGCATCCGCCATGCTGCACTCTGCCCCAGAGGTGGAGGGGGTGCTCAACACCAAGAGCAGTCACTCCTGGCAGCAGGCGGGGAGGATGTCAGCCTAGCTCATCACCTGTGCCCCTAAACATGAGAACCCACCATAGAATTCAACAGGAGCTATTTATCTCTCTCTGCACACGTCAATTTGTCACATGTAATAGTTAATCTGATGATCCTAAATTGGGCCTGACAGCATGTCTCTTGATACATCAGGCCCGGATTTAGCAGAGATAAACAACGTTGTTAATTTCTCCAACAGAGAAAACACATATTGGCCCAGGATTGCTTGGTGTCCACCTCACAGCAACATTGCCCTAAGTGAGCACTGTGGCCAGTGTTTGCAAGCATGATATCCAATGGCATATATAATTATTGCATATTAGATTTAGGGACAAAAGGATATGACAGTGAGAAACAGAAATTACATGCCATCCATGAGAAAATCAGTGAGAAAATGAGGCTAAATAGGCCCAAAAATGTAAAAGCAAGAAAACCAACAAACTCAGAAACACAAGCATCGTGCAAGGTAAATTGAAGTCTAGATGTCTTCAGGAAACCAAGAAGGAATCTTTTAAATCTAGGCAGGAGGGGGGCTCTCACTGCCAAACTGCACACAGGCTAGTTGAACCACTAACAGTAATGGCCTCCTGACCCCAGTACCCAGTGATTGACACTTGTTCCAGCTCTTCTCTGAGACTGAGTCTCCACCATCCTCTAGGGTCATCAATGGGGAAGGAACCCGCAGAGCTGGTATCAGTCAAAGCCACAGCACAGATGGCCAGAGTTCCTCGGCCCCCTCAAATCCTCTTTTCGTGGTATGCATCCAGTCACTGCAGCCACAAAGTCCCCACACTGTAAGGAACATCCACTCCTCAAAGCTCTCTCCCTTGATGGCATGTCAGTGGTGAAGCAATACAGACAGATATGCCCTGCACAGGCGTGTCACCATTTCCCCAGCAACTATGGCCACCTCTAACAAAGAGAAAACACTTGAAAGACTAAAATGGTATTTAGTTCCTCTGAGAGACTGACAGAGAGAAAGCACTGCACCAATAGCTCCCTGGGCACTTAGCTACACACACACACACACACACACACACACACACACACACACACACACACACACACACACACACACACCCCACACCTATAATAACTGGGCTTGCATTTCTCCATGACACCTTATGTAAGACCCAATTTGAAGAACAGAGCCCTCTACTCTCTAGGCCACTCTATCAGGACTATTGCTTGCTATTGTTAAGTGTGGGACACTGGGGAAAGGTAGAGCCTCCAAGGAGAGAAGGCACTTGCAGATTTACCCATGAAGAAGACCCAGATAGACCCACAAAACAAGAGTTCCTGGGCTGGAGAGATGGCTCAGAGGTTAAGAGCATGTACTGCTTTTTCCAAAGAGTTCAAGGTTGGCTCTTAGCATCCACCTTGGGTGGCTCATGACCGCTTGTAACTCTAGCTCCAGAGACTTGGTGCCTCTGGCTTCCAGTTACCTGCGCTCATATATACACACCGACACACACACAGCTGAATAAGCAAAGGAACAAAGACAAAAACTCTCACAGGAGGTCCTGGGCATTCTCAGTAAAGGTAGACTACAGGCTATAGCCACTATTAACAGCCCTTTCCAGAGAGATTCTGTTACAGGCTGTAGGGCAGTCAGATAAAAAAAATAGTGTCTGAAATCAGGCTCCTATCTCGTTCTAACTCTCTGGACTGTAGCACTGTGCATTTTATCACGTTCCTGTGCCCTTTTCTTACTCTCATTAGAATGCTGAATTAAGGTGCTATGTTGGATGTTGAAAAGGGAACTTGTCTGTCCAGTTATCTCAGGGCTGTTTGTCAGCCTGTGTCTGGCAGAGTCTGTCTGGAGATGATGGCAGCCAAGGCCCAACTACAAATGGTGTACTGTTTGTGTGCAAAGAAAATGTGCACCATGAAAATAACCCTGTGGGGTGGGGCTAACATAGTACTGAGCACGGCATGCACCTCCTGTGCTCTGCATAAATGTTACACAATAATTTTCTGTGAAACCTTTATAGCATGGAGCTGGAGAGGTGGCTCGGATATTAGCGGCACTGTATGCTGCTGCAGAGGACTTGGGTTTGGGTCCCAGAACTCACACTGAGGCCCAGAACCATCTAAATCTAGTTCCAGGAGATCCAGTGTTCGCTTCTGACCTCTGAAGGCCTCAGACACCTACACGGTGAACATATATACACACAGACAAAATACTCATGCACACAATAAATAAATATATCCTAACTTTTTAAAGCTGAAAACTTCACAGCACCTCTAATCTCGGAGTGGGGAAACTTTTAAGCCAATGGAAACTAGCCCTCCAATAGAGCCTACCGCAGCAAGCTTTCCATAGACAAACTTCCACTCTGCAATTTCCTTCAGTCTTAGGCAGGTTCCAGGAGCCTCAGGAATATGGAAAGTTACTAAAGCATGCTGAGCTCTGACTGATTTTCAAAATGACAGATCCTCCTTTTCTACCACAAATGTCTCAGCAGAGAAAGAGACACATGAAAAAATTCTGGGCTCGAGACAAGGGAGCAGGCACCAAGCTTAGTGATCTGCCTGTGGCCACCCAGCAGTCATTGGCCAGGACTCCAGAGACAACCAGAGGCCAGAATCCCAGGCACCTCAGGGATCCTTTTGTTTGTTAGGACGAAAATGGTCCATGTATAACTCTGACTCTTGAAGGTGACATGACCCTATTGTTTACACATCACACATGTAGTTGGTGACTGAGAATGAAATTGTAAAACCTAATAGGAAATAGTCAAGTTCAAGACTGTGATGCAGGGGAGTGGGTCATGGGTAGGGAGGCTGAAAGGGAGAAGACTGCAGGAGGGGAGGCTGAAGGGGAAGAGGCTGCTGCGGAGGTGGGGGTGGGGTGGGGGAAGAGGCTGCCTGAGGGGAAGCTGTAGGGGCAGCTTTGCATGTCCATGTCCCGTCCTGTCGTGTGTGTCGTGGTGTCGTCTCCCCCCCCCCCCCCCCCCCCCCCCCCCCCCCCCCCCCCCCGCTTGTCCAGGCCTCTCTTTCAGGAGGATGGATCTGCACTGCCACAGACTCTGGGGGATTCCAGAGTGTCCTGAGGGCCTGCCCTACCCTGCCGACTTCCTCCCTCAAGGCAGATACTTTCATTTCGTGGATGTGGACACTGTCTTGCCAGGGCCAGAACATTCTGCCTTCCTTTCCATGGACAGTCCCACATGGAACAGACTCTGGCCCAGGGAAAACAAGGTTCCTTCTTCAGCTGCCTTTGCTTGTGGTCCCACTGGCACGGCCCTTCTCATATACGGCAAAGTTTGTTTTTTCACTCAGGATCATAACAGGCTTGAACAGTGATGAGTCATCAGTTTTTACAGGACTCCAAATTCCCCCATTTGTACTTCGTCCTGATTTCTCTTCTTTCCAACAGCCTTGGGGACTTTCAGTCTCTGAAATCAGGGTATCCACCTGCGTACCAGTGTGCCCAGTCTGGAAGCAGAGGGTCTCAGATCCTGGACTGGTTGGTTCAGAGGTGAACTGTCATTTCACGACCGCAGCTGAGGAAAATGTTGTCCCTACAGAAGCCTGTGTCACCTGCACACCGACTGGCCCAGTGCCTTGTGACTCCAGTGCCCGAGCTGACACTCAGGGTGAAAACAGCAGGGCCCACTTCTGAGATAACCTGTGTCACCTGAGATGACTACTGTCCAGTGATACAATCCAATTCTGTAAAGATGCTTCTGAACTGCAGAGTTCCAGGCTGATCCCCACACCCCACCCCAACACACACGTTCTTCTCAATAATCTGCCCCAGGTCTTTGGGGGAAGCACCGCTGTCATCAGAACAGAGCTGGTGTGCCTGCTGGAGAGTGGCAAACAGCTCTGCAGCTAGACATTCGAGTCAAATCCTAGCTCTGCCAGTCATTTCAATGTGATGGAGAACATGTCTTTAGCCTTTCCGGGCTGATCTCTTCAACCATAAAATGGAGCCACATCAGCTTCCTTGCAGGATGAAGATGGCAAAAAACTAACTAGACAAGCCCGAGGGTCGTTTACATTTGCCATTATTTGGTCATGAGACTTTCTGAACAAGGCTGGATTGCTTGTTTAGCATCCAGACAATCTTCTGAACCTCTCATCCTCCAGGGCCCAGGGAGGACGCCATGTAATTACAAATTCAATAGGCTGAATGACATACTTTGCAAAGCAGATTAAAGTCCCATGAAAAACATTTCCAAGGCTGCTCTGTGGACAGTTCTCTGTATCTGCCCTCCCCACCCCCACCCCACTGGAGAGCCTGCAAATCCAGAAATCCATCAGGGTACTGTAACAACTCTCTCAAGGAGGTTCTGCCTCTTAGCATGCTCACTACACCGCTGGAGTAGGTGTGCACCTTAGAGGGAGGCTCCCCGTCTCGGTGCCCTGGGGGTGTAGGGAAATGTGTCTAGCAGTCAGCAGATCCTCGGATACAAACTGGCCTGTGGTTGCAATCACATTAGTTTGAGAGGTTCTGCCCATCTCTGTCATCCAGAGGAAGAAGGCCATGGCCTAGGACACAGGAGACCAGGACTCTGAGTATTATTCAGTCCCAACATACTAGACTCTGTGTGTGTGTGTGTGTGTGTATGAGAGAGAGATTTAAGAGAGAACAAAGATCTAAGACCTCTGTTTTTTGTTTCTAGATCATAGAAAAACAACCATCATTTTCAGAAAGACAGGAATAAAAATTAGGCCAGTGATCCTGTAGTAGCAGCCCCTGGAGCATCAATCCCACAGTGAGACAGTGACACATGGGGACCAGGAGTCATTTGTGTATGCAGTGGGATCCTCCCAGGAGGGAGCCCCTGAAATGAAGCTGGCTGTTGCTGCAGAGCTCGGGTGACATCCCTCTATCTTCTCTGGGGACCAGGAGACAGCTCTCCTTGACTGCAGGCACCAGCAGCTGTCTCAGGGGTGAAGAAGGGTGAGGCCTTCCCTCCTCTAGTCTGGATGGATCTGGGAAGGGACGTACTTAAGTCTCAAATGTCTCCAGACACAGTAATGCCATCTTGCTGGTGTGTCTTGACTCTAAGGATCCAGACTGCAGAACTGTGAGGTATGCAGGAGAACTGACAGATGGCTGACGTAGCAGGATATGACAGAAGCAGCTCCGGGAGTTTGTGAGCAGAGAAGTGGCCATGATCAAGTCGAGCGCTATGACAGAGGAAGGCCCAGGTACTTATGTGAAACCCACAGTGGTCAGACACAGGTAGGACCACAATAATCAGGCCTGAGGTGTATGGGGGATGGGGCTATGACCTTGTTTTCAGCGAGGAGGGGATTTTCTCCTGACATTCAGGAAAAGTGCTCATTCCTTGGTTCCCACAAGGTGCCTGGGAAGCGGGAAGGAGAGGGAGTTCAGGGCGAGAATGGCACGCTCATTTGACAGGCAGTCTGACATGTTTCCACATCCAGACTGAGACAGCCAACCAATCGGCAGTTAACAGAAAAGAAACAGTATCAAACGTTGGCTGACACTGAGTAGCTTCCTCAATGGCTTTCTACCTTATCATGTCTGAGAAAGGCTGCTCACAGAATCTAGATCTCCACAGCCAGCTATGCTAGCTAGTAACCAACCCCAGGGATCTTCTCAGCTGTGTCCCCAGAGCTGAGATTTTCAGGCACAAGCCACCCAGGCCTCATGAGGGTGATGGGCACTGAAAACAGTTTCCATGCTCATGTGATAAGAGTTTTATTGACTGAACTGAACTGTCTCCCCCATCCCTGGTTATCATTCTCTCTCTCAAAAATTGTGGTCTTAGTTTAACCTTATTCGTTTGCTGCCAGTATTTACTTACATTTAGTTTTTTATGAATTGTGTTCTTTTGACCTACTGGTAATCTGGCACTCACTGATTTGTACTGGGCTGTCTGCTTGTCATGATAGTTTGTCCTGGGCTTTAGTGAGCTGGTTATGCTCCTTAAGGTGCTGGGAAGATTATGCTCTGTCCTGGAACAGGTGACAATGACCACCGGGCCACCCACAACCTTCTGCTCCATTTTCTCACAGCTTTGGGGAAATAAGTTACAAGGCAGTGCACACAGCGCAGGCTCCTGAGTGAGTGAGGTGAAGCAGACCCTGTGAGATGACCTCATGACACTCACTCTTCAGTCTAGATAACACACGCTTACCTCCTCTGCTTCAGTATACAGGTGTGTCCCCCCAGGGACTGGCTGTCACTGTCAGTTAGGAGCATACCATTCGGCTGTCCCACATGAGGTTTTCTTAGGGGCTGATCAATCTCTGATGTCCTCCACTGGCTTTGTTTGTACCTCTGTGTCTGATAAGCCTACTCACCAGAGCACAAAATCACCAGGCTCAAATTAATAACAAGCCAGAAGCAAGTCCTCCCTGAAAAGTGAATGTCTGGCCATGGTCCCTAGCAGCAGCAGCAGCAGCCTGGAGCCACATGCTGTGAAAAGGCAGGGGTGGGAAGAGAAGCATGGGAAGGACAGGTGACCCAGGCTTCACTGAGTGTCAATAGCAGGATCCCTAAACCTCATCCTTTCCCATAAAATTCTGTGGGATGGCTCAGCAGGTAAAGGTGCTTGCTGCCAAGCCTGGCAACCTGAGTTTGAACCCAGGGACCTACCTGTGGGAGAGAAATGTAATTAAATTTTTTTCTGTGTGCTTCTAGGTCCAAAGAGCAAATGTTCTGACATAAATTAAACTGCATATTCATTAACAACATCCACGACAAACATCCTAGCTTTGGATTCAATCCACAGTGCTCTGAATGTTGGTTGAGGGTTCAAGTGCTGAGATTTAATCCCCAAAGGGAAGGCCTAGTTCCTAGCTCTATGGTATTTAGAGTTGGGGGTAGATGACCAGCATTACATAAGGTCATCAAGCTATATTACTGAATGCTGGTGGCTTTATAAGGAGAAGGGCACAGACCAGAAGACAAACACAGAGGCACACACATATACACATACATGTACAAACACACCTCCATTACTGCCATGTGATGCACTGTGCCACCTTGTGATTCTGCGAAGGCCATCACCAGATGCAGTCCCTGGGCTATAAATCTCCAGAACCATTCGCTAAAACAAAGCCTTGCTTTATAATCCACCAGTTTTAGGAGTTTGGTTACAAATACAAAATATACTATGATTTCAAGACACTAACAAGCCTTTCCATACAAAAAGCACAGGTTTCAAACTCAAGGCACTGGAACAGCTTCTGAGACACATGTCACTTGACAGCTTCTTTCCCTGTGACTCACACAAATCCAACATCTTGCTAGTGGTGGAAGTACAACTGTTTTGACTGAACTAGCAAGATATACTTGAAGCATCTAAGACATATTCTATTTTTCTCTGGCTTGCTATGCTTGTCCTAGGGAGACTGAGCTAACTGCATTGGGCCACACACCATGCAACTCTGATGACTGTGTATCTATCATTTGCAAATCCTTAGGCTTGGGTTTGCTATAACTCTCGAAGTCATGTCTGCAAAGGTCCCATTCTAGCTTCTCCTTAGCAGAAAATCTCTTTGCAGTGATACAAGCCAGCAGCAGAGCAGATGTGCTCAGATGCCCCTCAATGAGCTCCACACACTGTCAGAATCATGAAATCAGGCCTGTCTCAGGCCATGGCTGCCCAGCATTCATTTTCCTTGCTTTTCTGTCCACAGCCAACCCCAACAAGGCCCTGGCTGTCATCATGGGTGGTTAAGAACATTGAGCTGGGCTGTCTTCTACATGGAGCTTCTTAGGAGCCAAAGAACCCTAAAGATGCCCTCTTATGTGATATCACAGTGTAGTGATAAACATAACTTCAATTATCTAGGCTCATAGTTACCAAAGGAATGCAAGGTTCCTAGCATGCCCTGCATAGAAAAGTACCTGACACTCAGCAGTGCTCTGTGCACCCTGGGAATGGCTGAAAGCTGCTGTTGAAAGGCCAGTAGGATGTCAAATCTCTGTCCCACATGTTTATCTAGTAGAAAATTGGAGGCAGTGACATTCTAGTAACTTAATGAGTGAGTGCTTAGGATGCTTATAAGGACTCATCTTTAAGAGACAGCCTTATGCCAAACATTCATTCTGCTGAAAACTGTGAGTCTAAGAGAATCTTAGGCATGCTAGATTTAGGGACAGTCATGTGATCAGTTCTGACAAATGGGTTTATTATGGGGCTTCTGGCATACCACCTTCTTGCTTTTAAAACCAGGCACAACAAATGCCTACTTCACCTTCCAGGTACCACTTGTGTGGATGTGGCCTGTCTATCTGCAGCCAGACCTCAGAGCCTAAGGAAACAAATGTATGATGAATTCAGGACTTCAGTGCGCACCTGGCCCAGCTGCCCTGGCCCTTCTTCAACGAGACCATTATGTCCAAGTATGTGTCTTTCTCTTTTTTCTCAGAACAGTTCTGGTCCCTCTAGGATGGCAGCCATAGCTCTATAGGAAATCTTTTTAACACTTGAGTGTGCACTTTCCCAGCTAAGAAAAATCATAGAGGCCGGACTACAGCCAGGACTCCCTCCCCTTAACAGCCACAGGACATAAGTATCATCATTTCAACCACCTTAAATTGTACAATGTGACAGTGCTCGCTGAAGTCATTTCTTATGGGACTATTGCCACTACCTAATTTTACAACATTCCATCGTCTGAAGGGAACCCATAGCCATTAAGCCTCCACGGGCTCTTTTCTTCTCGTCACCAATGGCCAATGAGCTACTTTCTGTCTATAGATTTCCTTCTCAAACCATGGCCATTGGTGTCTGCTTCCCTTACCAAACGGCAAACGGCTTTCAAGCTCCACCCAGTGTTGTAACGGCTCTCACCCATTCCCTTGGCTAGATAATATTGCACCATATGGATGGAGCACATTCTTCCTAGAGGAAGATCTGCTGAGTCACAGGGTAGTGCTTCTACTTTCTGAGCCACCAGAGCATTGCCACAGCACTGAGGCCTCTTTGCTATATTGTGCTTATGAACTTATAATGGTAAGCAATAGTAAAACTGACCACCTTTGTGATTTTCTGTAGTACTGAGTGTGTTCACAGTGCTGAGACAGAGCCCTTTCCTCTAAGCATCAAGGCTGCATGCTGAACACTCCCTCCCTGCTCTCTCCACACCTCTTCTGAGCTTCCATTCTTTCTAATCTACAAATGGGCTGCACTAGACCTGCCGATGGAATCACACAGGCTGAGTCTCTTTGTTGTCTTCAGTGGCGTCCTGTGTGTGTGTGTGTGTGTGTGTGTGTGTGTGTGTGTGTGTGTGTGTGTGTGTGTGTGTTATCTGTGGGTATCCCTGTGTGTTTGTGTATTACTATGTGCGTGCTCGTGTATTTGTGTATTATCTATGTATGTCTCTCTGTGTGTTTGTGTATTATCTCTCTCTGTGTGGGTGTGTGTCCTGGCTTCTTTCACTTGGCACAGTATTTCAAGGTCCTCTCATGCTATGACAGACACAATTTCTCCCTTTTAAAACTCTAAATAATATTTAAGTGTATGTTTTAAGAGAGCTATTATTTTTGGGGGGCTATGAACAGCCTTTATAGGTTGCAGCACCGAGGAGGGGACGTGTCAGCCATACTGCTGGGGCAGTGTCACTGACCTGGGAAATCTATGGGATCTTCATGAGTGTGACATTACTCACAGTCTTCCAACCCACAATAATTCACTTATAATGATTAAACCCTGTCCCAAGGGGTGAACAAAAGCAAAAAAATCAATGAACACTTTGCCCCGAGAGAGCCGAGCAACAGCAGAACATGGCCAAGAAGGTGAAGAAGGCTCTTCCCTCCACAGGCACCAGCCCATTCACCTGTCCCAGCAGCTGGAAGAGGTCAGCCAGTTGGTAGGTTTCTTAGAAGGTTCTCTTTCAAAAGTCTGCTAGGCATTTTCCAAGCTGAAGGCAACAGGGTTATTTAAAAGAGCCGAAAAGGTTCAGGCAACTAGGAGGCAGCAGACTTAAGCAAGGCTCGTGTTTCCATTTGTAGTCACTGTTATATAATTTTATAAACCCAAGCTTGGCTCACACGTTCATGGTAAGCAAATGCTCCCGATACACAGGGAAGCTCTTGGAGTCTCCATAAACGGAACGGAGAGGCTAGTGGGCACACAGAAAAGACTCATTTCTCTCTTCCCCGCATGTGCCGAGAGGAACTACAAGAATAAAGGGTGCATCTGGCTTCCAAGGGCCACTGAGACAAACTACTTCTGGTTTCTACACCTGCTGTGGAGACAGATGCTAGATAAATGCTCCCCTGCAGAGTGGCCAAGGACAGCTGTGGCTTCATAGTCTTTCTCATCCCCAAACTGAAAGCGTTCAGCCAGGATCTGTGATGTATGCTCTGTTGCCGTGTAGGGACACCTTGATTGGTTGTGCACCAAATACGAACCTCTTCTGCTGCCCACCTAGCAGAGAAATTGGGTGGGATGAGGGGAAACTGCCAACCCCTGGTGCTGGTTTTATTGCCACACGTGCCCTGCTCTGCTCATAGGGAGATTCTAACAAGAGCCTCCAAACTGTAGTTACAGTTTCGTCTATCATGTAAAACTCCCGAGTGACTGGGATGAAAGGCTTAACTTCTGCTGTGCACAATGTCAAGATGGGCATTGGGGCAGGTGCCAATCAGTGAAGAAGGCGGGCCTTGAGCTTAGAATGGCTTATGTTTAGTTTGGAGAGGGAGATGAACATAAGAACCCATTCTATTCACAATTGTTTGCCCCAAAGAAACAAACCATGCTAAGTTAAATTGGCCCCCACTTAACACATAGACCATCTATCACCAGGTCTCATCGTCCTAAGGGCTCCCATTGAAGCAGATGGAGTGACCCCCTCACAGATCCATGTCCCTTCACCTGCCCATAGCACCTTGTAATATATGTACAAAGTGTGTATCTGGTGGTTTACTGAGGCAAACTGTCTCTCTTCATCCTTAACACATCCCGAGTGCCTAGAACCGTGCTCAAATACTGTCTTAGGAATGGATTTGAACTAGTTTTCAGAAAATGGATACGTGGCTTACAGTGAAGCTAATCTAAATGTACACTTGTGAGCAAAAAGAAAAGGAAATATTCACATCACAGTTCATCACCAACAAAGTGGCAAATGCCAATGATCTAATTGGACTTGACAAGAGGCAGCCCGCCCCCACCAAACCAGAAATCACCCAGAAGGTCATTATAAATTAAACTCACGTCTGAATCATTAATGGGAAACTTCTCTACAGTAGTTGGATCTTGAGATATTAGCTAATGATAGTATCAAGTTGCTATTGTTTATCTCACCTTTATCAATTAGGTTGCCATCTATTTTATAGATGTCATATAATTTACAGAGTGAATGTATAGCACTAAACAGTGTGTGCATGTATGTGTGCGTGTGTGTAAAAATGACCCACGTATGGTGGTACAAGCCAATAACTCCAGCACTTGGGAGACTTGGGCAAGAGAATCTCAGGTTTGAAGCCAGCCTCAACTACATAATGAGACTTTTCTCAAACAATCCAACAGAACGAGTGCAGAAAATCTTCTTCAAAATTGACGAGACATGAAATCAAAGGGTGGGGCCACACTCTTGAGACAGAACATCCATGTGGCCTGAAAGACAGGTTGCTTAGCCAATATAACAGTAAATGCTGGCAGAGATTTCCCTTTGCCATGGGAACTTCATAATTCAATTATTTTTCTGACACTGCCTTTGGGATGTCAGTGGGATTTTTTTCCCAAAGGGCATTTGTTAAAGTCCTAGCCTACAAATAAGAATGTGGTCTTATTTGTATGCAGTGTCCCTGCAGCTGTGATTAGTTAAGCTGAGGTCATACAGTGTTAGGGGAGCCCTATTCTCCCATGGCTAGTTGTGGACTATTCCTTTATACTGTGTGAATACATGTCACTGTGATTAGTTTAATAAGAAGTTGACTGGCCAGTAGCTGGACAGGATAAGGTTAGGTGGGAGAGCCAAATTGAGAATGCTGGGAAGAAGGGTGGGGTCAGGAGGCACTGGCAGACACAGAGTTAAGATGGGCATGCCATGCTGAGAAAAGATACTAAGCCACATGACAAAGTGTAGATAAGAAATATGGGTTAATTTAAATGTATGGGCTAGCTAGTAACAAGCCTAAGCTATTGGTTGAGTATTTATAATTAATATTAAGCCTCTTTGTAGTTACTTGAGATGGCTGAGGGACAGAAACTTCTGCCAAGTAGTGTCCTTTTAAAAGGGAATTTAGACAAACTTTCAACAAGTATAATGCCACATAGCATCTGGAGTAGACACCACCATGGCACACCAGAAGCAGTGTGATTTGCTGACGCTTGACCTCAAGTTTTCAGAAAATGAGAGATCAGAGTTTTTCTGCTTGACCCACTAAGCCTGTGGCATATCACCATTACAGCCCAGGGAACTGAGAGAGATGGAAGCTACGAGGAAGTCTTGCCTACAATGGCCTATC
The DNA here is from genome assembly GCA_033318265.1 of Phyllotis vaccarum. Classification (NCBI taxonomy): domain Eukaryota; kingdom Metazoa; phylum Chordata; class Mammalia; order Rodentia; family Cricetidae; genus Phyllotis; species Phyllotis vaccarum. Next base: position 22,531,084 of record JARWLC010000012.1, on the reverse strand, counting down.
GCCATGCCAGTGGATCTTTCTGCCACTCTGAGTGGGTAGCTGTGGGATAGACTCAAGACTCACTGAGGCAGATAAGCATCACTCTACACCTCTCTTCTGGATGCTGGTGAATGTGACTTTACAGAGTACAGCTGATACCATCAGCTGACCTCGCTGAGGTATGGGGCCAGTACTTCAACCTGTCAACCTCCTGAGTAGCCAGCCATAGGCAGAAGATGACTCTTACCCGTCCTTCACTGGTGTGCGACTGAAAAACACTGCCTCAGTTCTGTCAGCAGACTTAGAATGATGATGTACCAGTTTCACTCAGGTAACTCTGATTAAAGACCTTTCATGTCACAGACACTGCCTTTGATGTGCGCAAGGTTCCGGGACCCACTACATACCAACCTGGGTCAGCTCTTTCTGCCATTTCATTGAAGCCCCAATATCTCACCAAGTTTGGTCTGTCTGTATCTGCCTATGTGTTGGGGAAAAGGACATACTTCCAAAGGGCAGCTGGCAACTGGGCCTGAACATAAAAGGCAGCACTAAACTCATGGATGATTTTCACGTTATTCCAGCGCACAGAGCTACTGGGGTTCAAACACCCAGATGACAGTCAAACATAAACAGTCTAATGTAGGGGCCTTGTGACTGAAGTAGCACACAGCTGTGCTACCCTCTGACGTCAGAGTTCTGAGTCCCCTCTTTCTTACTTATCCCGACAAGTGACTCACTGAGAGAAACATTAAGATTTCAGTGGATCATAACTTGGCATTTATTTGGGGCTCATTTAAAAAGGGGTGCAGTGAAATCTTAAACCTTTAAGTTTTCAAAATATGACATTATTTGGAAATAGGGTCTTCATAGAGATTGGTAAAGGGAGGTCACCAAGGTGAGCCCCTAATGCAGTAAGAAGGGGAAATGGGGACATGGAGACACATGATGGGAGCGTGTGAGGCAAAGGCAGTGCCACCTTGAAGCAGAGCAGCTGCGATCACTTCCACAGACCTCAGAGAATCAGGGTTCTCTTGTGGGGGAAGGAGGGAGTTGCTCAGGGGATCCCCTGTTCCTACATAAAGCCCCAGGGCCACCTATCTTCCACAGTTATGTCTCTGCTCTGCACCTTCGCACACTTGTTGATTCACACAGTCAGGCCGTCACAGCGATGACCCCATTGTGAGTTCAAGTTCTCTGCCTTGGCTTCATCATGTGACCAAACCCTTGGTAGAAACGTCTGAGAGGAAGATTGATTTTGGCACAGTTCTGGAAGCTCAGTCCGTCATGTAAGGGAGGGCACGACAGAAGAGAAGGATAAGTGTCACCATAGCCATAAGACAAAGAGGAAAGACTGCAAAACCAGCACATGGATGACACTGTGGCCATGGTCCACAGCCCCCTCCACTTCCTGCCCAGCACAGACTCCTCCAGCAGTGTGCTGCCCGAGGACACACAGACCCTCTGCAGCACAGCTACATCTCTCCTTTTAAGTTGCTTATGCCATGTGTTCTGTCACAGTGACAAGGAGGCTGACGAACACACATCTTTTCAAAGTTAAAGCAGAACAAACACATTTTCAGACAGATAAGAGATGAAAGAATTCATCCCCAAGAGGCATCCTGTCACAGTCCATTTTCTGTTGCTATAATGTCGTAATCTAATTTTGAAGAAAAGAGCCTTTACCTTGGTTCATAGTCTAGTTCAAGGTCAGGGGCTGCATCTGGTGACAGTTCCAAAGGAGTGCGAGGCAGCTTGAGGGCATCACACATGTACACTCTCCTATGTCCCCATCTTGGCTTATATAAAGCCACTAAAATTCAGCCATGGGGTCCAGGCTATGACCTACATAATCACCTCTTAAAGCCTGCTAGTCTTTTTCCACTTTCTCAGTGCCTCACAGTGGGGCTACACGCTTCACTATAGAGGACACCAGGCAGAATAAATATGTGGACATCTACAGTGGATCATAAATATGAGCTATAAACAACAAATAGAACTACGTACAAGAGGACTGTAGTCCCCGGCATGCTTGAGCTAACTCTGGTGGGAGCGCTGGCTGGAGGTCCCTCTTCACATGTCTGTGCTAGTGAAACCATGTTTCTACTTAAAACAGGCCGTGGTGGGAGTATTTAGCTCACAAAAACAGCAAGTGCTACAAACCAAGGCTCGGTTCCCAGGAGAGGTGTGATTAGGCAGTTCCCAGCAAAATATATTGAGAGTACGGGAACAGAGGGAGAGTGGGGCGGGGTGAGAACAGAGAACATACCAGAAGCACCAGGAGAGAGGAGCCTTAGAAGAGTTTCAAGTTTTCCTTGTTTACCTTTTATTATTTTAGGTGTATGAGCATTTGATCTGCATGTATATATGTGTACCAAATGTGCCTGGTGCATGTAGAGGCCAGAAGAGGCACTGGATATCTTGCTGGGGTTATAGATGGGTGTGAGCCTCCACATATGTGCCAGGAATTGAACCTGGTTCCTCTGCAAGAGCAGCCAGTGCTCTTAACCACTGAGCCATCTCTCCATCTCTGATTTTTATGGTTTTAATACAGTCTTTCTTTTCCCTTAAATGTCATATCTCAGAACAGCCTGGCAGCATAAAACATATTTAAATCTCCAGGATATTAAGGATTAAGGGAGTAAGGGTTGCATATGCTTATATGAGGAAATAATTGCCAGGGAAGGTTGTGGGATTCTTTGGGTCACAAAATGACCTCCTCAGGGCTCTGAATATTCATTTTCTCCAAAATCACTTCTCTGTCTTCAAGAGGAAGGAAGAAGCCACTAGAAATGGTAAAAGGGAAAGGTAAAAAGTCTTAAATATCCAGGAAATGTTTAAAAATGAGTCTGTAAATGTGGATCTGAGGGGGAGACTGGTATGTAATGTAGACAGTATGTTTATTTTCATATCCAGAGTAAAATCTTAGGCGTATGCGAACATGCATACTCAAAGAGCACACCAAATGCCATTCCCAGGATGATGACTACATATTTTATATATTCAGAAAATAAACGGACCCTTCCATATATAAAGTGAAGCCAGCCCTGTCCCTAGGACCTGGCTGAAAACTGATAACTTGCCCATCTCTTGATGGTAAGGGTGCAGACATAAAGGAAGATTATGGATTTGTGAAGTACAGACTTTAAGAACTAATTCATCTTATAAAAAGAAGGATCCAGTTTGCAATCTGGATTGATGGGTTTTTTGGACTAAAATCTGGCTAGATACTGACTAAGCTTGGGGGCCACACAACCCCCAAGCCTTGCCTTCTTTATCCATACAGTAGGCATAGTGAGACTAAGTTTTAGATGGTTTCAGACCTGATGGGAATTAGTCAGTAAATGTCCATTCCCAAGCAGGAGCTGAACTAGTCAGTACAGCTTGGAGGCTGACCCTGAGGAACAAGGAGCCAGATGCCTGCACTCTGACACTTATTTGCTAAGAGCCCATGGAAGCTAAGTGTACTCTCTGGAGAGCTAAGGAGGGGGTTCCAGAATGGGGACAATAGCCAACTCTGAAACAGGGAAGATAACAGTGGTCAGAGTCCCATGTATGAAGGTGAATGTTTAGAACAAGCAGGCTCCTTACACACCACAAGTCAGCCATGATTAGTTGGTGTGGCGGCACACACCTGTATGTCCAGCACTCAAGAGACAGGAGCAGGATTGTGAGCCTGAGCTGTCTCAAAACACAAAACAAAAACTAAAAAGAACAAAAATTTGGGCCAGAAAAATGGCTCAGTGGATAAAGCCATTTGCTGCCAAGCCTGATGACCCAAGTTCAACTCCTGGGATCTACATGGTGCAAACAGAGAAACATTTCCTGAAGGTTGTCTTCTGGCCTCCACAGGTGAACTGTGACATACGTGTGCACCCACAGAAAAGTAATTAAAAAGTATTTTCAAAATCCCCAAAGAAGCAACAGCAATAATCATTACTCATGATGCTGTGGTTACTCAGTCACCTAACCAAAACTTACACCGTCACACAAGGCACCAGGACTGATGCCTGTATTGGGAACACGGGTCAGCAGCCAGCCTAGTGTTCAGATTTCTTCCACTTGGGATACGCTCCCATTAGGTCACACCGTTTATGCCACACTGGTGAAGAACCAGGCCGAAGCCAATATGCCTACAAGGAACACAGCAATCTGACTTCAGGGAAGCACAACAGAGACTCTTTGTTTGCATCTATGCAGACTCTCCTCCGCAATCAGCTTGCTCCAATGCCTCCGACTTTACAGATGTGGAGGAGACTGATTACTCTTCCAGGCGAAGGGGATGCTGTAATCTAAGGCAGGCACACCCAATCTTCCTCTCAACACCAACTCCTCCATTATCTAAGATGCTCATCTCCGGCAGCTGTTATATTTCTTCTCACAGGAAAGTCAGCAAGAAATGCAAGAGATCATCCTGCCTTTGCTCTTTCACAGATAACTTTTTACCCTTCAAAATCTAGAGGCCAAATCACCCTCTTTTCTTGCTACACCCCCCTTCCTTCAACTGTAGAGGAGACACTTCCCGCAGTAGAACTTTACTGCTGATGCTCTTCCATGTAGATGGAGTCACGGCTGTGTCTGTGGTGACAATGTTATGACAGGGTTACTCACAATGAAGGATGTAGCCCCCAAACCGAACTTTGAGTTCAGAACTTTCAAGAAAAATACGTGGTCCACAGAGAGCGGCAAACAGGATGCAGGACCCAGGAGAGCCGGGCAGAGAGGTCACCAAAGGACACACATGGTCACCTGAAGGGTAGCCTTGCTTATTACAGATCTGCCTGCAAAGCATTTCTCAAGTCCTGAGTTCTCAACCCTGCATGTGAGGATGATAAAGTTCCACTGGTGTGAGTGATGGCAGGATTTTCCAGGGGGTTTCAGGCTGCAGCCCCAGTGGAGAGCTCCTGTCCACAGATGGGCAGTACTCATACATCTAGACTGGGCAGAGACCTGAGCACAAAGAACCATTAAGCACAGGAATTTATTCCCTCCCTTCAGCATTGTGGCCTTCCAGGAGAGGTTAATGCTGTGTCTGTGTCCCCCCCAGTCCCAGACTAGGTGATGTTTCTGCTCAGCTCCTGGACTCGGCAGCCCAGAGTAAACCAGAGGACAGGGTGCTTGGGGAGGCAAGCCGGACAGTACACTTTGGATGCACTGTCTCCCCCTCCTTACCTTACAATAGGAAAGAAAAACACACAGCATGCAGGCTGCAAGTCCGGAAGGTACCAGAAGCACAGAACAGACATTAATATTTAACCAAATGGTCATCGGCACAGTCAACTTTAGTCACCAGACGTCTCTCACCTGGTGCTTTCCCATTCCTGATCATCTCTGTCCTTCTCTTCCTTCCCATCTCCCGTGTGTGGGTGTTTCTGCACAATCCGCATTCCACCAGCTTTCACTGAAATAAAAACAAAGGTGGGTGACCAGGCTGGAGGTGGAGGTGCATCTGCCTGCAATCTGGTGCACCTGACAGAAGACCACGGTTACTGAATGGACTCCAAGAACAGTGACAATCATTAACAAGAGGAGGGTAATGTGATGTAGGAGACCAGACATGATATAGTTTTCGATGCCCTCTTGTATCTCAGAGGCTTCCCAAGCCCCCTGTGCTCCTTTCTGACCACCGGATTTTCTAAGAATAGCAGAGAGAGCAGAACACAAGCCATGTGGCAAAGTGGTTAATTTGGGGTCTATATGTCATATGCACATAGCACAAGGCACTTAAACCTTGCCTGGTGATCTTATTTCTTCAAGCATCAGTGATTTGGACAGAGTAACATAACCATGGTCACCCAGAAAGTTCTGGGAATTTCCCTAGCATTGTGATTACAGACATGAATCATGCCCAGTCTAGGTGGTACCAGAGATCTGAACTCAAGTCCTTTCAGAGTATGCATGGACTGAAATGGCCCTTTTCCCAGATGGGCTCTTTTCAAGAGACTGCCTCTGGGCGAATCCCAGAGCCCAGTCACGGGCTGCAAAGCCATTCAGGACAATCCTTCACACAATGTGCTACAAAGGCTGCTGTTGGCAGATGTTACTTTCTTTTTAAAAGAGCTTTATGAAAATGCACTTCCTGTGCAACAGAGCTCACCTGTTTAGACTAACACAGCCTGAATACTATGACTGCTTTTCGTCACCCCATGCAGAAGTCCCATACCCATGAACAGTCTTCTCTGTCAATCCCTCCTTGGCTCCTGTAACCATCAATCATTCCTATTCTGGATATCTAAAGTGGAGAAGAAACCATAAAACACACAGAACTTGGTCATTGGCTCTTTTCCTTTATTTTCAAGGTTCACCTGTGTTACCTCATGTATTAGGGCGTCATTTTTCTTAAAGTCAAATACACTCCTCTGCATGAATGTATCACATTTTGATTTTCCCGTTCACCATGAGAGGGGCATTTAGGTTGTTGGCAGTTTGTGCTGTTATGAGCATTGCAGCTCTGAACAATGTTTATGTAATGTTCTGTGTCTCTGTTCATTCCCTTGGATCTGTATAAAAGGAAGGTATTGCTGGGTCCCCAGGAACTTTGTGTACCCTACTGAGAAATGGCCAAGTGGACATATGTGTGCTCACTCTCGTTATTTCTAATAAGTCAAACTAGCTAGTGTGAAGTGGGAAATCCTTGCACCATGATGGAAGATGGGTTGGAGGTGGAAAGTCTAGGGTGGAGGGAAGTGCCAGGTAGATGGAACCCAATGGGTTAGTGCAGTGTGTGTGTGTGTGTGTGTGTGTGTGTGTGTGTGTGTGTGTGTGTGTGTGTGTGTGTGTGTGTGTGTAGGCCGAGTCTTTCTCAATCTTTCCTACACCTATCATCATCCATTATTATTATGATTGAGACAGATAAGTTCTGTGGAGCCATCTCTCTCTGCTTCCCTAGCACTGGGATTACAGATACAAACTAGGTATGCCAGGAATCTGAACTCAGATCCTAATGTTTCACCAGAGCAAGCATGATACTAACTCTTCCCCGCCCCAAATGGTCCAAGAGAGATTTTATGAGCTTTCATTGCACTAATGTGCATTAAGCTTTGTGGTGGGATGGGACTTGAAGTCTCCCAAGTGTATCCAACAGCCAACTTCTACTCCCCAATCACCCTGGGCATCACCTTTCAGTAGCATATCCTAGAGCATGGTTTGCAAGTCCAGCCTTGTGCTCACCAAGCCTTCCACCATGGTGTGAAGCTCAAGTTCTCTGAAGAAGCCGGCCTGTCTAAAGACCCCAGAGAATTGATCTAGTCTGAGTTGACCACTCTAACAGTACAGAGAGGGAATGGATCAGAGTTAAAATTACCTTGGGTACATTCAGTTATTAACAGCCACTACTACATACCTCTCTATCTAACCTAATGTTCTTAAGACTCAGATAACCCTCTAAGTATGCATTGATGCTAAGCTCCGCAGATCTACCAGACTTAAAATGAAGAAGATCTGAAGCCTCTCGGAAAGATTTCCCATCTGGGGACCACCCACCTACTTGACACTCCCAACAAGGCATCTGCTGGCTGTACTGACTTATAACTTCCTTCTGTAGCTAGGAAAGCTTAGTATTTTCACAGTGGTTCTGTCGGTCACCTAAATCTTTGTTCCTGGGACACAATTAACTGTTTTCTGTAAAACAGAACTATTTTCCATCGTTTGTACTTGCTAGCTTCAGAAACCTCTAAATGAGGACAGAGCAGAGCCCTGGTATATTTCTGTGGCTGTTTCTGTGGTACTCACAGAGCCCAAAGATAGCTATCTACTCTTTTACCAAGACACAGCCCTCCTACAGAGTGGAGTACTCATCAGTTTATCTCTGGTGTGCCAGATTTGGATGGTTCCTGCTGAGTCACAAGGAATTTTCAAGTATACTGTGAGGATGGACAGGGAGGATTAGGTCAATGTCTTCTCAGGCTCTTACTCAGATTTCCTTGGGAAACATGGCCAGGCTTAGGTTAGTAAGACAAAGATGCTGGTTTCTCGTGGCCAGCAGGACCCTAGAGCTGATGGCAGAAGGCAGAAGACTGGAGCAGCAGATCAGAGGGCTGCCCTTAAATGATGTATCTGTCAGGCTGGGCTTGAAACTAAAACCTTGGTGTCCCATCCTTTAATGCAGGGACACCATGCTACTTTGGGGGCAAAAAACGGATCCTGTTTAACAATGCTCCCAGAAATATGCCTTTTATCAATAGCCTAGCTTTGCTTTGCCATCACATCATCAGGCCTTGGTTGGGGACTTATTTCTTTCCTGTTTCTAATCATGTATTTGCATGTCACACCTTAGAGTTGCCTGTCCTTCTATTTTGCCATCTGAGGTCTTTGTGTATCTATTCTTGATGTCTGCCGATCTCACTCCTGAGCTTCATGGCTGTGGATCATGTGCTGCCTTCCCTGAGTGAGACAGGAGGTCTGTGGAGGGGCTGTAACTGTTTCCATTCAGGTCTGGTCATCCTTTCTGATAGATTTCTTGGCATGGGAAGGGTAACAGCAGATGTCATGGTTTGAATGTGGTATGTCCCACTCGGCTGCGTTTGGAGCCCTTGGCTTCCAGTTGGTACCTCTGCTTAGCAAGACTGTGGACCATTGAGACATGGTGCCTACCTGATGGACATGAACAGCTTTAAGGATTCTAAGTCAGCCCTGGTTCCAGTCTTGGGTACTGTTTTTCAATCTGCCAAGAAATGGGAAGCCTTTGCCACATCCTCCAGTCACCATGAACTTTGCCATGCCTGCCTGGCTTCAAGAGAACTGAGACTGTGAGCTGAAATTCACCTTGCCTCCTTTCTCTGGCAGGTATTTTGTCATAAACTAGTAAGGCAGAGAAGACACCACGTGATGTGTATTTCAGCTTAACTCGCCCTAAGATCCCTCCCACGTTCATAGTAATCAGTCTTTTACTTGTGTTTGGTGCCCGCTGTCTCACGGTGCTGCTGGACAGGCCACGCCTTCACAGGGTCTAACCTCTACGCATCCAGCTTTATGTTGGGATCTGGAGTCGGACACTCCACTCAGTAAGACCCAAGTCTCAATTTCAGATCCTTCTTCCTGGTCCTTAGGGATTTCCCTCACTCAGAGTCCAGATAGGGGAAAAAAAAAAAAAAGATTTTGCCACCATTTTTAGGCAAAATTTTAATCTAAGACATCCAGACTTAGATTAAAATTCTGTGGTATGATATGGTTTTCTATCTCAGAATTATGGACATTTTTGACAAAATGACGAGTCTAGAACTGCCCCATAAGTTATCTTTAGGATATACTTACCTCCTCCTGCCCATGCCCACCAGAAACTGATGAAAGCTGCTGCCGTGCCACCAAATACATATGGTGAGGTATTAATAGTCACAGCCTTAACACTGTGATGGTATTTGGCACGAGGGCCTTTAAAGAGACAAGTTAAAGCTGAAGGTGAATTGCAATGTAATGCACCTAAGCTTGTGCACTGGAGGGTACATGGATGTACATGGATGTACGTGGATGTACGTGGATGTACGTGGATGTACGTGGATGTACGTGGATGTACGTGGATGTACATGGATGTACATGGAGAAAAGGTTGCGTGAGTTTATCTGCCAGATGGTGAGTAGAGGAGGGAGGGAGAGAGCGCTCGGGTGAAACCAGACATGTCAACACCTTCATCTAGGACTTCCAGCCTCCAGAACCACAAGAGAGAAATGTCTGCTGAAGGACCTGCCCAGCTGTAGTATTCTGTCACAGAAGCAGTGGCAAAGGGGTGATTGCCGATAAATGATGTGCCTGGAATGTTTTTATGTGGCAGTTTGCACACATGTTCCACAAACCGACTACATGTGGCAAGGGCTGGTAATGAATGTCAAGGTGACACGTGAAATTATTACATCTCTGGAGGGACCCCTGGGACAACCTGTCCACTTCTGTGCAAAGTATGTGGTCCAGAGCTCAGTTACCTAAGCATTAGCACTTGTGTTTAATTTAGTTTCTATAAACAATTAGCTTCATTAATCCATCTCAGTATGTTTGTGATTAATGCAGCAATAAAAAGTGGCAATGTTAATAATAACTCAAGGTTGTGGCAGATTTATTTTAGCTTGCAATAATGTCAAATGACAGCATGTAGTACGGTTCTATCAACCTATCTAGAATTCTGTTTGAAAAATTAGAAATCTGTAGAATCATTTGCAAAATATAGGTTTTTTTTTTTTTGAGACACTTCAAAAATAAGTTTCCAGATTTTTGTTTTGTGGAGATTCGCATTTGAAACATGACAACGTCCTTTTAGGCTGAGTGTAATGCTGAGGTTAAGGACTGGGTTCAGGGTCTTCTGGTTCAAACCTCAGCTCTGCCCACACTTGTGTGAGTGTATGTACTTGTGTCGGATACTCTTTCTGTGCCTCAGGGCCCTCTATCTGTGAAGAAAGAGTGACAATATTCCTCCCTTCTAGAGACATCTGAGGGTAACTCAATTGGCTCCAGAAACACCTCCTGAGAGAGCCTGGCATGTATAATATGCTCCACTCTACCAAGCATGTACTGAAATGAGAACTCAGAGCTCAGAAAGCTGTCATGTTCTCAGAGCCTGTGTGCTTGAACATCTCCTCACCGTGGAGGTAACAACCCATAGGGAAGGAGACCACTGTGGTACCGACTTACTTACGATGGCTGACAACTAGTGGGCCTCCATCACAAAATCACTGCTAGCTAAGGACACTTCCAGAGATGCTCGGAGCCTGGGTAACTCTGCCACATCTGCTTTTTTATTGTCACGATATTCTAGGCACTGAACTTAACCACATCATCAACACACTTTAGTCCCCTGGGCTATGGCCCAGTGTCTCCCAGGGGCACAGCCTGCAATAGGCACAGCTGGACCAGAGAGATCTGGATGATCTATGTCCTTAACCACTGCAACCCTTCCACGCACAGTACGCAGGCAACTGTGATCAAGTCCTGCTCATTAGATCACCGGTAGGAATGAAGAAAGTCTGAAGTTAAAAAAGGGGGGGGGGGGCGAGCCGTGGAACAACTTCTTGTCCAAATGGCAAGAGGGAAGAAGAAAGTCTTGTCATGCTGGCCCTGGAAGCAAGTGGAGGGGCCAGTGACTGCCTGCCATCCCTGGCCAGGTCCCCTCAGCTATTGCTGCTCTGAGTGTGAGAAGGTGCCGCTGGCAGTTATTGCTAAGGCTCAGCAAGAGGGTGGAAAAATCTGTAGCAGGATGGTGGAGGGGAGAAAGGTCTTCTAGGATCCTGCAGGACACTGGACACAGTGTCTGATGGGGAGTGCCTTTGGCTGTTAGTAACGCACACTGAAGTTTCCAAAGCTTGAGTGCAGATCTTAAAGCACGCTGTGCAAGGGCAACTGCCTTTGTTCTTTCTTGAGAGGAGCTACTGAAATGTTCTCTAAAAGGAGGCTAATCCACCCGTAAGAGATGGAGGGTTCTGATTGTTTTGTTATAGGTTAGAATTAAGCACAGGCAGTGCACTGCAGAGGCACATAAGCAAGGGGAGGTGGAATTGGACCTTCCCTAGGGTACATAGGACACAGGAGCACGAAACCAAAGGAAGCCAGGCAAGGGAATGCATCCTGCCTTTGTTAAGAGTGTCTCTGTATTACCAGGCAAGGAAGAGGCCCCCTCTGTGGATGCTCATGCAACTCAGAGTGTGAGCTCTGTAAGAAGGTGTAGAATGAAAAAAGAAGGAAGAACCATGTGTGGACACCGGATGTTTATGTCAGTTGTTGGAGATCCCAGTGAGAACCCTGTGCCCAGATCATGTGGGGTCCCAGCAGAGGCTCTCTGTGATATGTATGTGATAAAATTATAAGCCCCTCCCCATGCCCTGATCCTGTACCTCAGCCAGCTCATCACTAAGAAAGCTGAAAGTAAAAGGAAGCAACACTCTGCATGTAGGATACAGGCTGCCTAGGTGCTAGGTGATGGAGGCCACACGGGTAACTCCTTTCGCTTTCCAGGTAGAAATGAAGTTAAGAGATAGATCTAGGAAGCTTGTGTCAGTATCACTGTGTCTAAGTGCAGAGGCAGCTGCAAGCCTCGTGATTCAGCAGAGAAAGCAGGACCCACTGCTGGAGATGCCAAGAACTGTCACGAGAAATCTGGGAGGCAGGGACTGTTAGGTATTGGTTGATGTCACTTCCGGACTCATGCACATGGGTCAAGGCCATTTAGCTGGGTTATAGGTGGCAGAATGGGGAAAGTAACTGTGGTGTTACTTTTAAAGTTACACTATAATGTCCCCTCTCCCCAGAACTTACAAACATGCTCCACAGCAAAGTTGCGGATGGAATTAGAAAGCTAATCATCTGAATTTAAGATTACTCTTGATTAGCCACATGAACCAGGCCATCAGAAAGGTCTTTAGATGTAAAAACAGGGAAGAGAAGGTTCAGGGTCACAGTGGGGGTGGAGGAGGGGGTAACAAACCAAGGCCTGAGGGTGAACTCAACACGCAGGTCCAGAAAGCAAGCTCTGCTCAGAGCCTCCAGAGGACACACCAGTCCTGCTCACACCTTGATCTTAGCATTGTGATACCTACTTTGGACTCTTCGCAGGCTATGCAAGAAGAAAGAACTGAATTATTTTGCATTTACTGAAATAAAAAAGTGGTATGGCTAAAAAGAGCAAAGAGCACTTGACTTTAAATAAACACAATCATCTGTCTAGTGACCTAAAGTTCATAGCGGCTTAAAACCACTAAATTTAATAGCATGCTTCTCAGGGCCCCACCAGAGACCTGATATGTCTACCACACTCATTCCTCTGTGGCAGCTTACACAGACATGGCAGCATCAGGGGGCAGAAAGTGTCCGGGACTTCACACTGTGTGGTGATATGTTATATATTTAATATATCAAATATATGTTTTTGGAGGTTCAACAGGAGAAAAAGAAACTCTGATTTCTTCAGCTCACTTACTGTACCTAAAAGGACTGTTTTTACGGAAGTGAATATTCCCTATGTAAACAAAAGAATGTCAGATATGGGTGAGAGATGGGCACTAATCCATATCAGGTCACAGAGGGCATTGGCCAAAGCAAATAGGGCACACACAGAAGGTTCCAGAAGAGGAAGACAGCCACACCTAGCTGTCTAAGGCACAGAGGAACTGCATTAGAAATGCTAGATCAATCCTGATGGAAGCAGCTCAGAGAAACCAGTCACAAAGGCATGGTCGGCCCATGGCATGCTGGGAGTGAAAGCAGAGGGCTATCTTCCTTTCAACCTGTGCTAAGTGGCTGGGTTCACTGGCTGCATGGGAACCTGCTTAGCCACGTATATGACAGTATATGACAGGGTGCTCGCTACAATAAGAGTCAGATTCACTTTCCACGTCTAGTAACAGAATAGTCTGGATAATCCAAAAACTTCCTGCAAGAAAGTACTTCAGGGTCAATTATCACCCACAAGCTTTAATGTATCTTGAAGCCATGTCTGAATGAGTAATGTAATGTCACTGAATCATCTGTGTTGCTGAAAACAGCAAGCGGTAGTCTATTTCCCACTGTACTCGATGTAAACAGTCACGTTTATATTTTCACTTGACTTGGTTCTGTGGGGGAGGTGAGGACAACTTTTGGAGGAAAATCTCAGGAGAAAACCAACAATCAATGGGATCATATCAGGTTTGTGAAACTTGTCTTATAGTTCTGGCTCCCCCGGGCAATAGGTGCACGTGGTAGGGGCTATAGGCCCGAAACATGTATTTGCCAAGCAAATATTACCCAATCATATGGGGACTGGCAGGGATGAATAATCAGGTGTATGTAGTCTGGGCGGTTGGGAAGGCCATGGCTGCTGTTAGTACTGACCGTGGCTTCTTAATACTTTGTGCCCTAGTAACAGCGGTGAAAGGAACGGGCTCATCCTTATTTCTCTGTACACACTTCCTGGTGAGGAGCAGCGTGGGATACAGTTAGGGTGACTGGCTTGCTTTCAGGGAAATCTGTGCCACTGCAGGAAGGTCTCAGTAACCTCACAGCTTGGGACTAGTGTAAGTGATGAACACTGTTAAGCTGCTGAAAAGCCCTTCAGGCTAGTCCCCCCATAAGTAGCTCTGAGAGGTTAGCTAGCAAGTCACCCCAAATAGCTCTGCCAGTGATTTAAATGGCACTGCCCATTGTATCTTGATGGTAGGTCGCTGTAATGAATGTGCCCAGCACTTAGATACTGGCTAGTATGTGGTTACAGTGACAAGACTCTAGTTACTGTTTCAACATCATTTACCACTCAGCTACCTGTGCAAATGAGGAGAAGGAGGCTGAAGGCGTGCTGTTAGGGAGTGAGGTGGGTGGGGTCAGGCCCTGAGGAAACTTTCCTGGACTATTTACAAAGTGTCCGGGTCCAGATGGTCCAGATACAGTGCCAGCCCCTGAAGATGTCAACAAGTGTGGAAGCCAGGAGAAGAGTAGGAGAGAGCAGGAGGTAGGTAGGAGAAAATGGGGGCATTGTAGGGACCGGAGAGGCCAATAAAGAGAAAACACAAGAGAGGACAAGCAAGAGAGTTGTGGTGACAGAATTTTATTATTTCCAGTTAAAGATTTAAGCACAAGTCTGTTATATATTGTAAGCGCTTAATGAAAGTGTTCCCGAAGTTCTTAAGGAAGTCCTTTTGACTTATGAACTGCATCCTTGCCAATCTCTTATTATTCTTTACTGTGAGTGGCCTTTTCTTCTTTTTAAAAATATTTATTCTGCAGCATTGCTGCTCTCTGGTACTGCTAGATTAAAAAAAGCACACTCTGGCCTTCCTGCCTCAAAAAGGCCGGTCCAGGAACTTGTGCAGATAGAAAGAAACATGCCCAGGAGGGGCACTGCTAGTAACCACAGCCTTCTAACCGCACCATCCCACCCACACCTATGGGCTCACAGGTCTAGCTGGCCTTGGAATTGGGCATGTGACACAGGCAGCTCTACTATCACTAAACTTTTGGGTCAGGTGAGTTAAAAGGCTCGCCTTAAGGTCCAGAATTTATCTGTTTAACTAACTAGAGGAACAAACAGAGGGCAAAAGAGCAACAGTTACAGGCCCAAGGCTGGGCTCAACCAATGGCCAGCAGGGAGAAAGACCATTTGGCCCAGGTGAGGAAACCCTGAGTCCTAGAAAAGCACAGTGGTGTGCCTCAAAACTCTAAACATGGAGTCTAAGTGCACAGCTACACAGGCACAAACAAGGTGGTTCTCTCTGTAGTCACATTAAGGTATTTCGTTTCTAATTCAAAAGCAGGTTTGTAAACCTAAGAAAACCAGAGCTCTCCAGTTTCTCCCTCTAAGATGTACATATGGATATCTCTTCAATGCAATTTAATTAATGTTATTTTGACCCAATGTCTTTCTAACCGGTAACATTAATAAAATCCTTATCCTGTGACAATCACTAATATCAGGGCAATCGCCTCTGTCTGTCTGTACAGATAGTGTGGGTCATGCCAAGCAGGGCAGATCCACTGGTGGATGAAACTGCTCATTTAAGAATTAAAGGTCAGGTTTCCCTTAATGGAAATCTCCTGCCCTTATTAAAAAGAAAACATATTTTTCATACAATATAGCTTGATATCTTTCTCTTCTAGCCCAACTCTCCCCCTTCCCAACCAACTTCACTTTTTCTTTTTAAAAAACATAAAGACTCTCTCTCTCTCACACACACACAACCAGAAACCAAAATACACAAGCAAAAGACCAAAAAAAAAAAAAAAAAAAAAAAAAAGGGCCCTAACATGAGACTGAAAATGCAAAAAATCCCGCTGAGTTCCTTTTGTGCTGGCCATCTACTTCCTGGGTGTGGGACCTGCCCTGAAGTGAGATCTAATATACTCAGTGAGACGCACTGGAAAGTTTTCCTTTGCAAGTGGGTACCAGTTTCGGATTGGAGTCAGCATCTTAGCGGAGTCATTAAGGGTGGTTTTGTTTTGTGAGAACTGAACCCCAGGGCCTTACATACTCTACTATCCTACAATTACACCAAACATAAAGGCTCCCCTAACTGTTTCCGCAATGGGTTTCTTTTCTAACTCCTACACCCAGGTAGGTTAGTTGAGAGTTGCTGTCACAGTGAATCTGCTTCCTAGCTCCTGTCCTTCAGTGGGGGCCCCCAGCTGGAAAGTGTTAGTTGTTTTACAGCAGAAAGATGGTACAGATATGTCCCTACCCAACAAGTTCCTCTAAAGTTTACTTTGATAAACCCTGGTTTATGGCACCAGCATGTGCAGTCAAGAACTGGAGGAACTTCAAATAGACTTGGCTTCTGGGACCCGAGGCCTTCGAGATGGCTCTCAATGGTACTTCCACAGGCATCACTGCCACCTAACCCCACCAGCGAGTCCACCAGAGAGGAACAAACAGGAACTGAGTGGAGGCAGGGCCCAAGGTGCACAAAGGTTGCTTTGCCATTTCCTAAGAAAGGCTGTTCTTTTCTGCCTTGGCTTAGAAGCATAAGGTTTGCTTTAAAAATATGATATTCACCACTTTCAAGAGAAAGCTGGATGAGAAAAGAAAATGCGAGAAAGGGAAGACACGCCGGGTGATTAATGATCAGAATTATTTCTGCTCCTTTGGTCTGTCAGTGTAAAATGCTGTCAGCCCACGATTAATCATCATGACATAACACTGCCTTTCAATTGTTGGAGGACCCCCCCCCCCCCCCAACATCTGTGCAATCTCAGTAGAAACTGCCTACGTTCGAGTTTTGAGTTGTACAACTTGAGCTCAGCGCGGGCACTCGCGGCGACTTCCGAGGTGGCTACGTGTCCATACCGGGGAGGGCTGGATCCCAAGCCCCGCACACCTGCGACCTGCGCACCGTGCTGGTTACGGAGACACGGGGAGGACCCCGATCCTGCCCCGCCCCCGCCCGGCGCCCCGAGACAAAGTGCAAACCAGTCAGTACCGGCGGGCGGGTGTCCGGCTTTGGTCTCCAGTTTTCCTTCCGAAGGTGAAGACATGGCACCGCTAGCTTTCGGAGGGGTGACGGCGGCAACCGGGTGGGCGGCGGTGTGCGCGCGAGGCCCCGCGAAGGAAAGCGAGAAGCGCGCGCGGCTCGGGGACGCGCACTGCCGCCTGGGGGTCGAGGGCGTGGCTCCGTCATGCTTACGTGAAGGCCACGCCCACACGTTCTGGGAGAGTCGTCCCGCCCTGCCCCTCCCGTCCGTGTGGAGCATGCGCAGCGGCCAGCGCCACGTCTATCTCTTGGCTGCTGGTGGGGAAGGGTGGCAAAGCGCGTGTCCGCGGAGGGCGCGCGGTCCCCACGGTTGATGGGGTGCTGGACTTTCGGTGCGCTGTCACTAAGAAAAGTGTCTTCCGCCGGTGGTTCGAGACCTCAGTGCTGAGTTTCGTGCAGAGATGACAGCGGCCCGCTTCTCTCTCTACTGTCAGTCGATCGCTCATGGCTCCTTGGCCCTCTTTGCTTCGCAACTCATCCAGTACCTCCCCAGAGCTGGCGGCTCTACAAGATCAGCAGTGGCACATATCCTGTCTTTAGAAAAAGGTCTGCCACCATCCCCCTTAGTGCTGCTTAGGTAGCTTTGATGACACAGCTATTCAAAGAGTATGGGTGCCGCACCCCACTACTCTTTCCTCACCCCACAAAGTCTTGATCAGTCTCCTCCCTGACTTCTACTCTATCCAAAGGTCACTTGTTCAGTGTCCTTAATCTCTTAGTAGAATTGGAGATGGCTGCGGATCCTCTTTAGCTTTAGGGACGGTGTGCCACCGCCTTGTTCAGTCAAGAGGGCCCCCTGGCTGCCATTCAGCTTGGCCAGCTTCTCCGTAGGCTTGTAAATATTCGTATCCCCAAGTGTCTGTCTCAGCCCTCCTCCCTCCCTGGGTGCTGTCTTCTGTATTTGAGTCTAAGTAATTCATAAAAGAGGTATTTAGCTCACAGTCCTCAAGAGGCAGGTGGATGGCTTGAATGGAAAACGAACTCCTAGTGGAGGAAAGTCCTAGGTTTGGAGGAAGGTCCTAGGTTTACCAACACCAAGCTGCAACCTTGCAGCAAATACAGCTGTGGGCAAACTGTATTTGCTGCATGGCTCCTTGGTCCACACGGGGCATTATGGTGCTTCCTTAGAGGGACAGGTCAGTTCTTTTAGTTTAGGCACCTACCATTTCCAACACTGACCATGATCGACCCCTTCCTGCAACACAACCAGTTTGTAAAGTCAGCTCACCTGAGAGAACCCATTGTTTAGATTGTGTGTTTGAAAGTACTTTAAAACCATAATGCCCTAGAGAACATACTTTTGTTTCTGCAATGGATTTTTTAAAATCACTGTATAATGTGCAGGAATTACCCCATGGTGTATTAAAATAACTCTGTGAATCAGTTAGTTCAACTGCCTTCTTATTCCAGGCTAGCTTCTACTTTCTTCCTGTGTTGCTATCTTATGAATAAGAATTTTCACACACAGAATTCTTTCACATTGCTGATTTAGCCCATAAAGGGAGGGTAGCTTTCATTCTCCACCCAGCTTCATAGCGTTAAAGATATTTCTTTGTTATACTATGGAAATTAGAAATAAAATTAGGTATAATAGATTTGACATCCACACCTATGGGGGAAATTCCACACAATTTCCAAATGCCACAAAGAAAATGAGATTGCACACACACAGTGTGTATGTGTATGTGTGCAGCAGCAAGCAATCCTTGAGGGTTTCAACTTAGGTTCAGCCACAGGGTGATTGAGAAGCCATCCAGGGGATTTTCAGAAGCGCTTCAATAAATAGCTAATAAAAAATGTGGAGTCAATTTCAGCCCCATAAGAACTTACAGTTTAGTAAAAGACATTTGAAGAAAGAAATGACCAACGTGAACCTTGGAAAATATTCCTCTTATCTTTTATTTGGAAGTTAGGAAATAGAAACTATAAAGAAAACGAGAGCCATGCAGTGTGAATACTGATTTCCTGCAGACTGTCCAAGCACATTGTCGATTATTTATGAAAAAAAAATGTGTCTAATGGAGAAATGAGGGGAAGGGTGTGGACAAAGGACTTTTCTAGCTTGTCCTCTGAGCCGTGATTTGACCTTGTGGAAGCTCCTTATATAGTTTGTGATTATGACTCTGCATTGAATGTGGTAATATGTATCATAGAGATTCAAACAGTTATTCAATATTATGGCTTTGCATTTATCTCCTTATATAAACTTCTTACCAGGGTATATAAATCGCTATATGTATAAAAACAAACAACAAAGACAGTGAAGATAAAGAGGCTTTCAGCAAGACAAAATAATCTTAGGGGAGCCCAGAACCTAAAATTGAATAATAAAATATTTTTGTTACACTGTTTTTTTTTAAAAATCTATCTAGGAGACAGAGCTCGAAGGCATACTATTACCCTTAAAAATACATAAAACCCTTCCAGAAGTTTCTTTGCCTGTGAGCCCATCAATCTCAGAGAGAATAAATATGAGATGAGAACCAGGAGGGTGTGAGGTCACCATGACCTTTAAGCCCACGGGGCTCTGCGTGGGCTTTTCCTTTGTGGGCTGATTAGAAAGAAGAGTCAATGAAAGAGGTCTGTAGACACATTAGGACTCATCCTGACCACACAATCAATGTCTGGGTTCCCGAAAATGCTGCCCTCCCTGAGAATCAGTGTCCTAGTCTTAACAGAGAAATAGTAATGCACCCTCTAGAATGTCTCTGAGACGTGTGTGGACTGGTAATATAACATATTGGGAATGTTGCATAAGCCTTAAGGATTAGACATGTCTACCCGAAGCATTTTGCTTATTTAGAAATTTTAGAGAAAATAAACGAAGTAAAACCTTTATAATACAGGGCAGGATGTGACGAACATGACAAAGTAGTAACAGGTCCCCATCGTTTTACGCTGGTTCAGGGAAAGGTGAGAAGAAAGATGTTCAAGGCCAAGAGCGTGAGTCTGGAGGTGGGAGGGAGGGTGCTCATACAGAGGAAGCACAGAGGAGAGTGATAGATGGAAGACAAGGACCACATTCTCATCACACCTAATGTAGAATGTAGTGAGCGGACATAGGAGGTCCTGTCCTAAGTCAAGATAACCACTGCATCATTTCTGTACCTGCATTTAGTACCTCAACACATTCCATCATGTAGCTATAAGAAAGCTCCATGGTATCCTTGAGACAGAGTGGGAAGCAAGATTTTAGTGTATTATAAACATGATCTCCTCATCTTTCAGTGTAAGTCTAGCCTCTTCTCACTGGCATCAGATTTCCCCAGGACAGTTTGTGAACTGTTGCTGTGATCAGTCCTGTGACGCTGTCTGGAGATGCAGAATAAAGACAAATCTAGGGACCCAAGTGCTGATGTAGCAGTGGGAGCACTTGCTTCCCAGACATGTGGACTGGAGTCTGGATCACCCCCAAACTATGTAAATACACTCATAACATGTGGGTGTATCTGCCCTCTACAGTTCCAATCTCAAAAGGCAGAGATGGGATCTCTAGAGCAAGCTAGCTAGCAAGACTAGCTACTTGGGCGCACTCTGGGTTTTTGATAAAGAGATTCTGCCTCAATAAGTGTGGAAAAGCAATGAAGGATGATTATGACATTAACTGCAGACGCCCACTTCATGCACATATGAGCATGCCTTCCTACACACAAAAGCATGCATACATATACATGTACATCACAGGCACACAAGAAAAATAGAAAAAGAGAAAAGGCTTAAAAACAATGGAGGCCATAGGGGATATCAGCACACTAGTCAGTGAACAGGTGAGCTCTAAGGCCTTTCTATAGTAAGAAGCTTCTGGCCTGGCCTAGCCCCAAGATCTAGACCAGAAGTCCCAAATAACCACACAAAGTCTTATATTAATTAAATGCTGTTAGACATATGGCTCAGGCATATTACTTGCTAATTCTTACTCTTAAACTAACCCATGATTAGCCAGTGTCTTAGTACCTTTTCTCAGAGCAGCGTTCTCACCTCTCTTCCTCTGATCTCCATGGCATCTCTGCTCTGTTTGTTCTTCCTCTTCCCAGAGTTTTCTTAGTCTGGTAGCCCCGCCCATACTTCCTCTCTGCCTTCTGGCCAATCAGTGTTTTGTTAAACCAATAGGAGAGACAAATATTTACAATGTATGAGAGCATAACCCCATAGTACCATTCCCTCTTCAGCTTCACAGTTACTAGGTAGGCCCTTCAATAGAAGGCTCCATGGGCTTTCTGTAGCCCCGGATGTTTGACTATATACCTCAGATGCTTCTAGGCCATGCTCTGTACCTCTGTGTGATGGGTTGTCAGTCTCAGAGATCTGAGTGTGTTAGTGTACCCCCTTTTCTGTCTCAGAGCTCCCCTGAGAGGAAGAGAGAAAGGACTCTGCCATGAAGTTGCTGCCCCTTTGTTCCCTTCAAAGCTCGGTGTTGTACCCTCTCTCAACTTGCCACATGGATGTTCGGACTGCTTTCCAAAAACAAAGACATGTTATGAGTACATTTTGGAAGAACACTGCCAAACGAAGCTCATTGTCAAATCTAAACAGCAGAGTAGTATCTGAAGAGAAAAGCAAGCCTGCACTTGGTCAGCAGCCCACCAGCCTATGGAGCTGACCACTGTGTCCCTTCGTGTGCCCATCAGGACCACCAGATGAGAGTGAGCAAAGGTCTTTTTCCCCCATCTCATTTTGTACTGTCCCTCGGTTGATGTTGGATGCTTTTCTCCTTAGCAGTGGCTGCAGAGCTGGCGGAGAAGCCCCTGGGACCAGAGTAGGAAAAGGGAGTGCATGCTGTCAGTGTGTCTTACCACAAGAGCTTTTGATCTCTTGCGCCCCACTGATGAAGATGCCTTTACAATATGGAGATTTTACACGGTGAAATTTAATGTATTTGTATGGTCAGCTCTTTTTAAATAATCACGTGAACTGACTGATCTTTTGTGTTTGGATATTGTGTGAATGTCCTCAAGACTTCCTGTATGGAAATTCCATCCTCTTAGAAAGGATGAAGCCTTGTCACGAGGTTGCTGTTTCAAGGAAGGGATTGAATTCATTACAGTGGAGTCCCCACCATTGTATCTTTGAAGATTTACAAAGGTTCTTATCTCTCATCTTCGGTGGGTGTGTTGTCCAGAGACTGTCAGCAAAGATGATAATCATTAGGTGAGGTGTCTGGATCTTACACTGTGAGCAGAAATAGACACTTTCTTCTTCTTAAAAAAGTCCACCTCAGGTATTTCCTGTTAGTAATAAAAAAAAAAACAGGCTAATATGATATGATTTTTAATTCCTATAATAGTTGCTTAGAGTCTATATTAACAAGCTTATCCCTGGATGAGGTTCTGGAAAATACTTCCTGTGACTCTCTTCATCTCTTCCTTGTCCCCTGTCTCCTGAGGTTAGAGGTGGCAAAGCAATATTTTTAACAAATTTAAAGCCTATTTTTCCTGCTGAAATTACTTGGGTTTCTTTCAAAACCATTTTTCTTCTCTGTTGGTGATTTCCCATCATTGATTAATTATTCTGCTCCCACCAGAGTGTCTGTTACTTTGCAGGCTGAGGAAGGCTATAAATAGTGCCTTCTGTCACAGCCCAGTCCTCGGTGTCTACAACAAAATCTGTTTTGTGCTTGTTCAATACTCGAGAAAGTTCAAGCTTGGGAAATACAATTGCTGTTAATCCAGATGAGGACAAATCTCCACCCGTTCTTTTGGGGTGGAAGGACCCTCTGGGTGCCATTCTGGAGCTTTTTCCTCAGCAAAAATTAATAGATTACCTTTGGCCACCGAAAAGAAAAAATACAATTTCAGTAGCTCGTTGGATACCTTCTCATCTTCTTTATCTTAATGAAGAGCTGTGGGACATCTGGGAGAGAAATGCTTCGCTTGGGCAATTCATGAAAGCTTCAGAAAATACACGGCTTAACAAGACACCATTCAGCAACAATACCATAGAATGATGTTCTGGGCCAGTCTGATATTTGCTTGTTTACTGATTATTTTGTCACTGAGGGGTGTTGTCATTCTCATTTTCTCTCCACTTATTCATTTTGAAAGAGAACATTCTGAAATCTTATGAGAAGTTTTGTAGAACACGTCAGGGGTTCCCGAGGTTAAGGGAAGATGCCTGCAGTCTCAGATGACTGGGAAACTCTGGACATGGCAAGAGTGTCCTCTCTCAGGACACTGTCGGTGGATGACACCATGCGACCCCCTATCTTAAATGTTATCTTAACTGAGCCCCAGTACTCAGGTATTTGGTCAAATGTGAGATAGGTTGTAAGGACAGTTTTTAGATGGGGTGGGTATTTCAATTGGTGAGTCTGGAGCAAAAGTGATGACCCTCTTTGGTGCCATGGTGAGATGAGACCAACTGTGGATACCCAAATGAACAAAAGGCCAACTGCATTGCAACACATCAACTCCTTACAACTCTCTCTGTTGATGTCTGTGGAAGTTTGAATGTGACGTGTCCCTCATAGGCTCTTAGTCCATAGCTACTGGGGCTCTTTTGGGAAATTATGAGATCTTCAGGAAGTAGAGACTTGCTAGAGAAGGTGGGTCTCTGGGCTCTAGCCTTGAGTTTATAGCCTAGCTTCACTTCATGAAATACCTAGTCAATATCCGTATCCCAGAGAGTGGACATGCTTGTTGACATCCTCAGGGACTCCTGGTCTTTCCCCATGTTGAGGGCTGCAGGGCCTTCTTCCACTTCAGGAGACCCTACTGTGTCTTCAGATCCCCCCATTATTCTCTTTCTCGCTGTGGACACAATGTGACTGATCACTTCCTACTCCTGTCCTTATGCCTTCTCTACCACAATGAGTGTACTCTCACAATATTGGTCAAAATAAACATTTCTTTAAGTTGTATCATGTTGGGTATTCTGTCACAATAACAAGAAAAGTAGCTAATGCAGGGCCTCTCTTGACCTGGCTCTGCCCCACTCTCTACCCATACAGTTATGCGTCTGTGTATAAAAGGTGTGCAAAATACACATACCCAAACCCTTCCTGATCCTGCTTCTCTGAAGAGTCTTTACTCACATATTCCATCCCTCTTTTAAAGACCACTTTACAACAGAGAACATGCAACAAGCACCCTGGGGCCTTAGCTCACCAGGGATCGGGTGCTATGCTACATGATCTTTCTGATTGTTAATCAGTAAGCAGAAGCAGATGGAACACTTACAACCCAGTGATAAAAGCAAGGGAAGGAGCCTCATTAGCTGATTAATCAGGTCTCAGGCCACACTGGATTTGCCTATTCCCTGGGGATCTGTTCTAAGGTTCTGATGTACCCTATCCAATCATTCTGTAATTTGATGTCAGGAGATAAGAACACCTCTGTCCTCTGGTGCTCCAGGAACATAACTCTTGCGCCTCATACCTTGAGGAACTTCAAGCTGGAAAATAAACTTAAGAGTATTTTATTAAGTCCCAAGCCTGCCCCTTGAGAGGAATTGTTCTTGCTCACAAAGCTACCTTCTGGAGCTAGCTCACTGGCTTTAGTTATTTGGCTAATCACTAGATTGTATGTCTGATGATTAAAAGATTCTCAGACCTCAGAGTCTAGCTTTTTTCCTTTTTCCTAACTTTTGAACATAACCGAATTAAAATGAAGTTCTGGTGGATTGTTAAAATATGGTAGGAACATTAATGGCCCTTTTAACAAAGCAAGTGTGCAGGACCGGTGTGTCCCCGATAGACTCAGTGTTGTACTTGGGAAAGTACTCATTCCAAATGTACAACATTTGTTGTACTTTGAAATGTATTCATTTCAGCATGCATTTGGAACATGCTCATCTTGAAGAGATGAAGCACCATATCAAGGAAGTTGATTGGCATCTCCAAGCCTCCCGCTATCTGCCCATACCAATTTACTTTACATTTCTCCTTTAAGTGAAATTGTTCAGCATTTGCCCTTCTGTGGCTGCGTAATTTCACTTAAAAATTTTCCTTCAAGGTTCATCTAAGTGGTGCATATGTAGCTACATCCCTTGCTGGTTTCAAAATGCCCAATCTATTTGCCTTCAAAGAAAACACGCTTGGAAAGAAAGAAGCAATATTAGTTCAAAAGTAATATTGAAAATTATTGGAAGGGTTTTTAGTAAAAATGACCATTTGGGGGGAAGGTTAGAAAGCATGAATTTCAGTCCATTTTGGGGTATTGATCTAGGTACAAATAGAGGAAGAATTGGGATAAGAGGTGAGTGATGTGCTTGATTAAGTAGTCTTGGTCACAGTGTGGGATGGATAGTGTTTATGGCAGTGGTGTTTATGCGCAATAATCTGACCCTGTCCTTATCTCTCGAGGGGATGAACTACTTCTCCCAGATGGCTTCTGGTACTCCGTGTGATCTTGTCTTCAAGACTCTGCTGTCAGCAACAGCAGAGGGATGCATGCCCAAGAGGATGACTGCAGACTTTCAGGATGGAACACACGCTGTAACATGGTAAGATGTCTCGGTTCCTCTTAGCTCTGTGCTTCCATCCTTGAAGGGGATGAAATAGATAAGTATGACTGAACTTTTATCTAGAGAAGTCACCTTTTGAAGGGGTAACATGCCAGCAGACAGATTTAAACACAAGTCTGACTCTAAGTTTTAAGACAAAGGGACAGATGTAAAACAAAGGAGGGATTCCAGGCCTTCTTCCTCAATAAGCATTCTTTCGGTGCCTGTTACACACAGGTCATGCGTAGCTAGAATTCTAATTGGTCATAATAATAATAAAAAAAAGGAGCCAGATATTGGGATAAATGCTAAAAGATCAAAGCAAGTCACAGACAACTTTTATCTCAAAAACTCCTCAGCTGAAAAGGGGGCTGAGATCCTGTCTTCACTCACCTTATATTCCTCTCTCTATTCAGTCATAACACTTCCTCTTTCCTCCTCCCAAGAGCTGGGATTAAAGGTGTGAACCACCACAGCCTGGCCTCTATGGTTAACTAGTGGCTGGCTCTGCCCTCTGATCTCCAGGCAAGCTTTATTTGTTAGAGCACAAACAATATATCACCACAGATATGTTTCCTTTTTGCAATGGCTATGTACATAATTAATTACCTTTTCTTACTCTGGGCAATTGACTCTCCTTACTTCCATTGGCCAGCATTATCCAGTGGACCTTTCTGTTCCAGAGGCTGACGTGTTCCATCAGATTCAGTACTCACTCCAGGCTCTGCCCAGTGATGGCCTGAGGGTCTCAGCCTGTGTCCCAGACTCCAGCCCTCAGTGTGGCTCCCTGTAGAGGTCCCACCATTTGTTAAGCCTGCCTGCTCTTCTGAGTTACTCAGAAACACACACCTTTCCCCTTTTCCTTCCTTTTATCTTTTTTTCCTTTATTTCAAACATTTGCCAGAGCCTAGATATTCTGCTCTGACCCTCTACGTGTGCTCACAGTCCTCTCAAGCTCTCTCTATCTTTTCCATGTGGCTACTTGTCTTCCCCCTGGCTGACCCCCACTCCTAACTCAAATGGCCCGGCTTTATCTTTTCTCCATCTCCCTTGTCCTAACAGTTGCTGAGATTCCCAGCTTCCCTGCCCTGTTGCTTTTCTTTTAAACAATAGGAAAAGTGTCATGATTTTCTTCTGAGTCTGTTCTTGAATTCTTTTATTAGTGAGACCAAAAACCCATAGTGGGTCCTCCAAATCCCGTGGTGCCATGTATCATTTAATATGGAGCTTCCAAGTGTGGTGGTCTTGGTTATATAAACACACCCAATCCTCTTTTGCCCCTAGAATCCTGAGGCTGTCATGGGGAAGAGGAAGGAAACACAGTTGGCTTCCAGGTTCCAAGGCCAAATTGGGATATTGTAAGGCTAGAAAGAATATTGATCTTGCAGATTTTTTTTTCCATTCAACAAATCTTTTTAATATATACCCAATGCCAAGAACCTTTCTAGAAAGTAGAGGTAAGGTTTCCACTTACTCCGCATTTATAGTCTTGCTCATTGGAGGCTCACATGGCATGTTGACAAGTGACAGAAATGGGTGACGATATTCTCTGAAACAGCCTGCAAAGCTGAAGACCAACACCACACATTCTGAAGCTTTGTGAGACTGATATGATGAGTTGTATCTGATCAAACACTATGGTTCCTTGGGACAGAGTTTCAAAGGTAAAAGGCGGGCTGATGTGAGAATGCCTTTCTGTATGCTGTGAATCTCAATCTTTAAATAAAGGAGCTGTTTTGGCCCATGACGGGCACCATAGAAGAAGTAGGAGGAGAAATCAGAGCCAGCAAGAGATGGAGCAGGAAGATGGAGCAAGCCACCCAAGGAGCAACATGTAAGGAACAAAGGTGAGCCATGGGCCACGTGGCAGACAGATTAATAGAAATGGGTTGATTTAAGATGTAAGAGATAGCTAGCAATGTGCCTGAGCCATAAACCAAACAGCATAAAGTTGATATAAGCATCTGAGTCGTTTCTGGGGGCCTGAGCAGCAGCAGCGGGTGGCTAATGGGTCTTGCGCACATGTCTGTGGGTCTGCGCCTCTGGCCGCCTGGGACCAAGAAACCCTACTACAACAGCGGGCATCACTGCATTTGTGATTCTAACTGTATTCAGGAAGAAGTGTGTGGTCGGCAGGTACTGCCTGCATAGACTTTATCCCTTTCAGCCGCTCCCCCATGTTAGTCTTTTGAAGAATCCCTCATTCTCCCTGGAGGGATCAGTAAACTGTGGCACAAGGCCAGATTCAGCCTGTTGCTTCTGTTTGTATTTAAATCTTGCTAGAGCACAGCCACACCACACCACACACACACTCACACATACACACACACCACATACACACACATGCACACACACACACACACACACACGCACACACACACACACCATACACACACATACAAGTGCTGCTAACAGTGGTTTTGGCTTTGTAACAGCACACAGAGCAGTTGGAGTAGAGGTGGTCTGGGCTGCAACACTGAATGCATTTATTTGACTTTTTACAGCATTTGCAGCTTTTCTTCTTCCAAGCAGTGGTTCTGAGAGTGTGGTCCCTAGGGCAGCAGCATGCATCCCATTGAAACCCTGCATCGAGTTTCAATGTTCTCATCTAGCCTCAGGCTTATTAAGTTAGAAACTTTGATACTCACTCTATGATGTTCACTGGTGATTCGGGTCTGTGGTAAGGATCCAGAACTATGGAATATCACACGAGCCACAGCTTTCGGGGAAGTCTGCAGGAGTTTTGGATCCCTAGTGTCTCCTTACTTTGTAAAAAGTATATATTGTATGGGGGATGACAGATACGGTGGTGTAAGTGATTGAGAATGGTGTTTACCACAAATAACTAGTTGATTCTAAAGATAGAACCTATATTTAGTTGTTTGGTATATGAACATCATACTCATGTCTCTTTTCAGGCTAAATTTTGTTAAATTCGTTTTTGTTACAGTTCAGAAGAGGGTCACAGGGTGTATGTCAGTGTGCAGTGACTTTTACAGCTCCTACACTGTCCCCGGAGGTGGTAAGTGAGTCTGGTTCGCATACTCCCACAAAAGGTACTGGGAAAGCGCAGACACCCTTTGCATCCATCCTGGCTGGTGTGATAAATGATACCGCCTCTGAGGAGGTTTCCCCGAGTGTGTTTGGTCGTAGCTCACCTGTTCCTATGTAACAGAGTCCTACAGCCTTCATATTTCATGGAGAAAGGGATTTATTTCTTACAGTTATGGAGGCACAGAAGACCAAAGTCAAGGTGAGGGTTTGTGTGCGTTATAACAGGACGGAATACAACATGCTCTTCCCTGAACTTGCTCTTACACAAACAGTGGTGATAATGAATGTTCTGCATTGATCATATTAACTCTCTCGTGAAAGCTCTATCTAGTGACTAAAATGTCTCTTTAAGAGCCTACCCCTCAATACAATGGTTGCATTGGAGATTAATTTTCTAACATGTAGATTTTGAGGGACACATTCAAACCATGCATGCTTCTCCAAAGAGGAAAGCTCACATCATAGCAAAATACCAACCAGAGGTTAGAAGTCTGGAATATGGAAGACATAGTCAGAATGAGGAAATAAAAGGCTATTGGACCATTATTTGAAGTAACAAGCTTCTGCAGTTATACAGATTGATAATGAGTGAGACGATTCCAGGCTTCATTGAATATTTGACTTGCCTAACTCTCCTTTCTAGACACTAAAACTTGAAAAAACTTGACTGAACTGGCTCTTCCTTTGTCTTCATGGGCTTAGTAATCATCACAGTAAGACTTCACTTACCTTAATTGTGTCCTCCAAACAGGTGGATTTCCTAATTGAATCTTTGTCACGGCGACATGCAATGGCACTGTGGGTGTTAAACTTTGTCACCAGGACATCACCTTGGGAAAATTACAAGAAAGGACTTGATGTTGGCTTATGATTTTAGAGGCACTATCCTTGTTATTGGACCCTGTTGCTTTCTGGACCTGGGAGAGGAGGTTGCTCAGCTCATGGTGCACAGGAGGCAGAGATGGGGATCTGGACTTCCTTCTGCTTTTGTTTCAACTCACTGCTTCCAGACTCTAGGCTGATGGCACTCACATTCAGGTCAGTGACACCCTTAATCATTCCCCCACATGTTAACCGTCTCTGGAAGGACCCTCTCAGAAACACCCAGATGTGTGCTTTTCTGCCCCCATCCGCTCTCTCCATGCGATCAAATCAAGATTGACCATCGAGCTAGTGGTCTAGTTGATTAGGAAGAAATTCATCATTAAACTGAATTCCAGGTCTTTTCTCCTTTGCTTCATGGGTTCAGCAATTTTATACCACTTTTTAAATGATTATAGATGATGGAACCTACAGGTCACAGCTGCAGCATTTGGACAGTGATTGCTACTATAGCTTCTTAATATAAAATTTGTAGATGCTATAGTAAGCTTTCTTTCTTCTTCTTTATGGTAAATCATTTTTTAATATGTGTGTTTACTTAATGCTTTGTCAGAAGTGACAGCACATCAGTTCTGTTGGACATTTAACTTTAATTTTTGTATAGACATGCTATTATCTGTTCAGGGACCACAAGATAAATCTGACCCAGTATCAGAATATATGTGTTCCATACAAAAGGACTAGTTTATGTCCTCAGCCCATACTCTACCCATTCCTTAACCTTTTACTATGAGGTGAGGCAGAAGGAAGGCTGTCACCAGAGGTCGGCATCTCAGTCCTAGACTTTCTGGTCTCCAGAACTGTGAACTAATAAAGTTCTGTTTTATCTACTGTTCTATTGCTGTGATAAAACACTGATCAAGGCAACTTTTAAAAGAAAGCTTCTAATCGGGTTTATACTTTGTAGTAATTTGAAGAAAATGGCCCACGAGGCACTAATTAGGAGGTGTAACTTTATTGGAGTAGGCATGGCTTTGTTAAAAATGTGTGAGGTTTCCTATGCTCAAGATATGCCCAAGTGAGAGAGATCACTTCCTGTTGCCTAGGGATCAAGATGTATTTACATCTTCTCAGCTTCTATCTTCAGCATCATGTCTGACTGCATGCCACCATGTTGCACAATGATTGATGAAAATGGACTAAACCTCTGAAACTGTAGGCCACCACTCCAATTAATTGTTTTTCTTGAAAGCAATAGAAACCCTAAGACACACTTTCAGAGGGTTAGAGTCCATGGTGACAGAACATAGGCATTATGGCAGGAACAGTCTGGAGCTCACAACTTAATGTACAACCTGGAGGCAGAGAAGGGACTGGGAATGGATCCAGTTTTCTGAATCCCAACTCAAATCCCACCCTCAGTGACACACCTCCTCCAACAGGTGACCAAGTATTCAAACATATAAACCTTTGGGGGCTGGTCTCATAATTTCCATTATTATAAATCAGGCAGGCTGTAGTATTCTCCACATATGTATGGCTTGCCCTAGGCCACCATGAGGCCCATGTAGTCTTGAGTAGTCTGAGAAGCAGCTCCATACTCACAATCCCCAGCTGATCATTTGTATAGAACCTTAGTCCTAATGACAGCTCAATTTGAATGACTGAAAGAATGAGCAGGACATTTGCCATCCTCCTCTGGCCCCTGCATGTCCATGCACAGGTGTGTATTTGCACACACTTGCACATATGTAACACATGCATAACATACAAATTAAAAATATCACATGGGAAACATAACATTTTATAAGCAAATTGTCTGTAGGGTTAAAAAAAAAGCACATACAAAGCATTATGAGATAAAAAGAAAACACACACACACACACACACACACACACACACACACACACACACACACACAAAGAACAACAACAAAACCCTTCAAAAAATTGGTGTGGACCACATGGTGACCATTGGTGTTGATAAAGTCTTGGTTGGACCACATGGTGACCATTGGTGTTGACAAAGTCTTGGTGTGGACCACGTGGTGACCATTGGTGTTGACAAAGTCTCAGCATTTCAATACTGCAGACCACACTTCTCCGGCACCTTTTGACTTTTATTTTTAATGATTCTCAATAGTAATGCCTTTCCCTTTGGGAAATTTTGTGTAGACTTCGGTAAAGGATAAGAATATGTACAATGGTAGTCTCTCTAAACAAACCAAAACAATTCTTTGAAAAAAAAATTCTCACCACCACGAAACCAGGAATTCCAATGTACCCTCTAACAGGAATGTTAGAAATTTACTAGACACACCTGATCCCAAGATTGAAATGTCTACAATTCAGATCCAGAGGCTGAGGCATTTAAGGGCTAGAGTTCAGTTAATAAATACAGAAAAATCAAAATGATAAAGTATAATGAAAAAAAGAGTAAGACACCAGGATCTTCCCTTTTGAGAGTGTTTGAGGGAAACGGGCCCATATAGTAAGACTAATAAGTTGCAACCTTTGCTCTCCCAGCGTCCTTTTTCCAAAGTCAAGCATTTGGATAAAGATTTCCATCCCTTAGGAGCTTGAGGGAAGTTCCTGCTTGATAAAAAGCATTCATTCTTTTTATCTCTAACAAAAGGAATTGTGGCCCTTTCATTATCACCTGACTGGTGCCTATTGTCAAGGTCAACACTGGTTTCCTCAAGCCAGGATCTCAAGCCACACCTCAGCTCACGTGTCCCTTATCTCCAGTTTAATCCTAAATGCAACTATAGACTATTAAAAGTGTATAGCCTCTTTTCAACTAAATGGCTGGCAGCCAATCTGATTCACCCTCAGGTAGTGTCCACTCCCCCTTCTCTGTTGTTATAATATCTGATTTAGAAATGATAAAAAAAAAAACAAAAAAACAAGGCTTAAAGAGAAACTAGGCAACTTAGCCACACTCTACAACTGGTAAGTGTTAGAGTGTGACTTTGGTCTGAGTTGGAATGGCCCCAGAAGCAATGTACTCGGTATTGGATATTCAGTTGTCAGGGAATAATTAACCAAACTTGAAGCCTATATTTGTTTAGAGACCTTATCATTCTTTCTTTGTAGACAGTGTTCATGTTCTTCTCCCTTAGTGGCAGATGATCATAAAAGCCCAGTCAGCCCATCCCTAATGTGGGACACTCCAACTTTTCTCTGAATAGAATAATCTAGATCTTTTGACCACAGGGACAATCTCCTAGAGACCTTTAGTTTTCTAATGAGCATCTTAAGCTTTCCATCGCAAACTGGAGGTGAATTTGGACATCATCGTCTCCGAATGTACTGCCTGAATATGCTCCCCCAAAATAAAGCCTCATGACTCCTGGGAATGGTGTCCCATTAAGCCAAGTTTTGTCCTTTCATGGAATCATATAATAACACAAGCTGATCTCTCAGTACAAGTAAATAATACATTTTGGTTATAACAACTACCATGAAAAAAATAATGCAAGATAATGGAGTTTCGCATATGAATTTGTGCATGAGTATGTATGTATGTGTGAAAATAGAAAAATCCTGTAACTCTGTCCCCTTGGACCCCTTCCTGAGGTCCCTGAAACTAGCCAAAGTCGAGATGGCTGCTTGAGACACACCCTGCAGCCTGAGCCTGATACTTCCTGAATTTCTGAGACCCACCTGGTACCTGGTGAGCAGCTTGACCTTCCAAGATAAGGCTCTGAGACCACATTCCTGATCTAGCAACCTAGGTGGGGTCACCCAGGAAAACCCTACCATGAGAATTGTTAACTGTTAACTGTTTAAAGCTTGCACAATGTGTCCTGCTCCAGGAAATGAATGTCGTCAGGTGGTCCTTATTGTTTCACAGGAAATAGCTTGCCTGCCTGCATTCCTAAACTCTGTCCTAAGCAGACCGGGCAGTGCCCTGTTAGCGTGCCGAGCCCGCCCATATCCCCTCCCCTACCCAGAGTGGAGTATAAGAATTCTGCCCCGAAAATATTCGGGGCTCTAGGCTTTTCTACAGTGCCTGGAGCCCACACATGTGTGTACCGGTATTCATATTCATATTCATTAAACTCTCTTTTTCTTTAATGTTAACAGTGGTCATTAGCCGTGGTCTTGGGGTATCTTGGGGTGCCCTAGGGGCGCCCGCCTATTACATATGTATGTATGTATGTATGTATGTATGTATGTATGTATGTATGTATGTATGATGTATGAACCTTTCTAGGATCTTCTAGTGAGAAGTCAACAACCCAATTTCTGTTTTACTAACAATAACTCTCAGTACTCTGATGTTGGAGCAGGTGGCTTGCATCATCCTCTCTCGCTTACTAGATAGGGTTCCTCAAAGTAGCTTTTGGATTTTCTCATTTGTGAAACTGAAGGTCTTACCTATAGCCAGAAGTTGTTCTCTGGCCCCACCCTGATTCCATAACCACTTATAAAATATGACTCAGAGGCTTAATATCAATCACAAACTGTTTGATCTATGGCTCCGGTTTCTGACTTGCTAGCTCTTGCATCTTAAGTCAACCCATTTCTATGACTCTTTGTATGGCCACTTGTTTTGTGGCTTACCTGTGTTTCATTACATCTTGATTAGATATGAAACTTTAGACTCACAAAGATAGGATAGACAGTATTTTCTTGAATTTTGCTAAATACAAATAGGCTAGATAGTGTAACTGTAATTACTGTTTGATAACTGTTTTATTATATGTAATTTTACCATGTTAGAGTTAAAAAATCTTCCTTTTTGATTAGACAGAAAATGGGAAGTGAGGAAGTGACGTGTGATGCCTTTCTGTATGCTGTGAATATGGGTTGCTTCCACTGACTAACAAAGAAGCTGTTTTGGTCTGTGGTAAGATAGCTTATAGCCAGGTGGGAAATCCAAGCAGAGAGAGAGAAGAAAGGCAGAGTCAGGGCAGTACTTCCAGCTTCAGGGGAGAAAGATGCAATGGAATACAGGTAAGTCATGAGATATGTGGTGACACATACATTAATAAAAATGGGTAAATTTAAGATGAAAGAGCCAGAAAGTAAGAAGCCTGAGCCAAAGTCCAAACAGTTTATATTTTAAATAAACGTCTGAGTGATTATTTTATAAGTGGCTGCAGGACCACCAGGGCAGGGTGAAACAGAGAAAACCTTATGGCTACACTTACCTATGCAACCAAATGATGTGCAATCAGAGGTACTTCTTGTAAGTTCCCCCTGAGCTACACATGATCCTGGACACCTCTATGAAAAGACCCTCTGCTTCAGAGCCTACAGAGTGAGACAGGGCCCTGGGGCAGCTGTGGAGAGGAGAGAAGTGACCTTGGTCTCCACCCCTCCATAACTCTCATTTCTGATCTTCCTCACGCTTCAGCTTCTTTAAACTCAATAGACTTCAATTGTCAAAACTGGAAGGGCCTCACCTCAGGCTGAGAGTCAAAGTTGTCATTTATGGTTAGGTGAGAGATCAGGATCAGGCCGCTGTACCTGGAACAAGGGAAGAACACTTCTTAAGTGCCTCATCAGTTTGCATGCCTAGGATCTTTAGTGAAGCACATGGTGTTGTAGGCCACAAATCCCAATGGGCCAACCTGCTAGGAAAGAAGAACGTCAGGCCTGCATGGCCCTACCTGAGCTTGGAAAGGCCACAGCTAAGCTGGAGGACAGAGCAAAATGAGAGTCTTCATATTGGAAAGGTCGTCCTTATGGAATAGAAGAAGCCCTTGAATCTTGGGAAGAAGAGGATGCTTTATCCAGAGCTCTTGTTTTTCTGAGGCTCAGCTGCCACCACAGAAAATCAAGTGGAGTCTTCTTACTGAGCGAAATGGAGGTGGAAATTCTTGCAAGCTACTTTTATGTTACTGTTTTTGTTTAAACATTGTTGACAATTGTGTTTTATGACAACTTGACACAAGCTAAAGCTATTTGGGAAGAACCCTGAAAAAGAGAAAGCCCCCACAGTTTGGTCTGTGGACAGGACTGTAATGCATTTTCCTGATTCATGATTAATGAGGAAGGGCCTAGTTCACTGTGGGTGGTGCCATGCCCAAAGTGGTAGTTTTGGGTGCTGTAAAAAAAAAAAAAAAAAAAAAAAAGGGAAATGAGTAATCCAGAAAGAGCAAGTCAGTTATCAGCATTCCTTTATAGCCTGTGCTTCAGTATGTGCTTCCAGGTTCCTGCCCTGACTTCCCTCAGTGATAGATGAAAAAAACCCTTGTTTCCCAAAGTTTCTTTTGTTCATAGTATTTATCTCAGATACAGAACAGTAATTAAAACATTACTTTATCTAGTATTGCAGCTCCTTTGTATGACCTTATATTGTACTTCTTGCAAGTGGACCCCTTTGAGTCCCATATGGTCCTGGACACTG
Organism: Phyllotis vaccarum; assembly: GCA_033318265.1. Taxonomy (NCBI): domain Eukaryota; kingdom Metazoa; phylum Chordata; class Mammalia; order Rodentia; family Cricetidae; genus Phyllotis; species Phyllotis vaccarum. The sequence goes on along the minus strand of JARWLC010000012.1, from coordinate 22,495,517 downwards.
CCGTGAAATGAGCCCCTTTAGTGCCTCAACTTTAGCTTCTTTGGTTTTTAGCATGTATTAGTTGTACAAATTAATGAGATTTAATGTGATGCTACTGTTCTTGCACATAGTCTATGTTGATTAACCCTAATCTCCTTTTTATCCACTTTTCCTCTTCCTCTATTTGCTTCATCGCCTCCAACATGGTAGCACTTTTGAGTTAATGTATAACAGGTGGGCGCCCCTAGAGCACCCCAAGAACACGGCTAATGACCACTGTTAACTTTAAAGAAAAAGAGAGTTTAATGAATATGAATGATATACCGGTACATACATGTGTGGGCTTGAGGCACTGTGGAAGCCAAGAGCCCCAAATGCTTTCAGGGTAGAATTCTTATACCACACTCTGGGTAGGGGAGGGATACATCTGGCTCATGAGACAGAAGTTGTAACAGTTCTCATGGTAGGGCTTTCCTGGGTGGCCCCACCCAGGTTGTTATATCAGGAATGCAGTCCCAGGGCCTTATCTTGGATGGTCCCAGCTGGAGTGAAGTCCAGAAGGTCAAGCTGCTGACCAGGTGGGTCCCAAGAACTCAGGAAGTATATCCTGAGCAGTTGAGAAAGCTGCCATAAATCCTGTGAACAAAGCTTTATCCGAGAGTTCTGAGAGCCTGAGTCTTTGAGCAAATAGCCATCTGATCAATTGTCTGTCATACAGGGACTGAAACTTTGTCCGCCTCGGCTAGTTTTGGGGACCTCAGGAAGGGGGCATGGGGAGGGGGTTGGACAATTCAGGTGGAAAAGAGTCAAACAGGATTTTTTTTATTATTTCAAATGCATTTAAGGGAGACATGCTGTAACTTGAATTGAAGCCAAGGGAAGGCCCACGAAGTTCCCTGCTTGGGAATGGGAACCCACACAAGGTCCCAGGATGTCCCTGTCTCAGCATCCTGGTAAACTCAAAGTTACAGATCTCTAACTCCTTGCCCTGCCTCCCCTTGTTCTAATCCATTCCCTGGAAAAAACGGGTACATCTCAGTTTGCTTAAAGAGCAGGTTCTAGAATGTCCATAAAATAGACAGGATAGAGTAGAGGAGATGAGAAGGGTTAGGATGTTATTAGCCAGGACCCTGGAGGCTAGCATGCACTTTGATGTGCTAATAAGAGCCACAAGGAGCCATTTTCCCCTTCTGCCAATGACAAATTACTTCTTGTGGTGGAGGGTAACAGGCTCCATAAGTTCTGAGGAAAGTTGGCTCATCTAACCGCCAGAATGCCTCCTACAGTCTAGGTCAAGTCCATTTCAGGATATTTGGACTGTTTTTTGGAGTTTAAGGAATCGGGGGGTCTCCTTTAGACCTAATAGCTTGAAAGCCAGGAGGGGGACACTATTGTTAAAGAGACAATTAGATAATGTTTTAATAACATGGCAGCTGAGTTGGAGAGACAGTTGTCTTGGAGCCAGGTCAACTCAGCTATGGGGGTCTTAGTGGAAGTTCCCTTTCCCAGATCTTGGTTTCCCCACTATGGACCTCTGGGGCGAAGCATGAAGCTTGACTTGACCAAGGCCAAAGGAACTGGCTTCTTACTCTCCCCTCCCTGTGGATTTGTGGTTACGGGGTGAGGCTTGGGTGTCACTTAAAGTAGTCACACCCAGGGTTCTTGAACTCTTTCCTCTGACAAAGTGAGGTTTAAATATTTATCTGAGGCTCAAAGAGCCATTAACCAATGACTAGGATACAGTAGGCTACATTATCAGAAGTAGAATTCCCGAGAGAGAGCTGTGTCTGCAAAGGCCAATTTAAGCTTCAATGCCTTTGAGAGTTTGGCTATTGTCAGGCTGGGAGCCTAATTACAATTGGGCTATCTTTACCTCTTCACTCTGTACCCTAAAGGCCACTCCTTGTTCACCTGGTGCTAGACCTAACATCCTATAAATAGATAAACATCTCGGGAGTGTATTAACAAGGCCCTATTTTCCATTGATGGAAGAGCTAAGAATGCCATCCAGTAACAATGGAAGTCACCTTCAAATTTCTCCTATCTTTTGGCAACTCACCTCTGATGTTCCCATCTGAGTGCCTTGATACATAACTTTCTTTGTGCTGTTTCCATAAAAACTCCATGAAACTCCTTCCATGTGGGAACCTTGTATTTGGGATTATCTAAATTGATGTTCCAGGGGCATGGTCATTCACATTTGAGTCTCAGAATAAAACATCTCCTTTCTTTTGAGTCGTGAGCTTTGTTTTGTATCAACATACTTTTATCCGGGCCCCAGCCTTCTGCTTGGAGGCCAGTGCAGGCTAAGCTTCTCTGTTTATAATTTCTCCTATGTCTATGACCTGACTGATTTTCTGTAAAGGATCTCCTCCATCCAGAGTCTATTTAGCTTATTTGGCTGGGAAACTTTGTTAATGATATAGAGAGATAACCAGTCATGTAGTTTATATTAGAATCAAGGATTTTGTCTCCCTCAAGAATAGAATCTTAACTTATGTTTGAGGCTCCATTGCTTTTGGATAAATACAGAGTGTGTTTTCTATTCCCCTATTCCAGTGTGCAGCTTTTTCAAATGGACTGTAACGGAGCTCGCGCTCTCTGTTTGTATTGGGAACCATCTCAGGTTTGCATCCAGAAAGCCTAATAGTGTGAGCTGCAAACAATCCTGTGGAAGCAGAGGCATGAAGAGAAGTTGTTTCGTGAGCAGTTTTCAAAATAACAGTGCAAAGCTGCTGCTTGAGCCAATTTCTTAGGCAGGAGGTATTGCTTTTGTCCACATAGTTGGCCATTTCTGGGGGGCTCAGGTGACCATCAATGTGCAAAACTACCTCACACACACCCCAGAGACTCTTTCCACATTCATATAATCTAGATTGAGCTGCATTTATTCCCACCCTCCCCCCCTTTAAACTTGATATGATATAAAGCTACGCAAAGTTACAATAAACAAAACCAGAACAAAGCAAACAAACCTCCTGGGGGTGGCTGTCTCTCAGACCTTATTCAGGACTATGGTCACTTTGCCAATTTTATGCATGAAAATTTGCTGTTTGTTAGTTGTACATGTGCCAGGAGGCAGAGGGGAGCTTCCTCCAAAAGATACCCCTACAGTGTTGGTTTACTGGATAAACAGTGTCAATAGAATAAGTAAGCACTGGCTGGCAAACCAGATGCTGTAGCATCTCTGTTTCTGTGGCTTTTAGGTATCTACCTTTTAACTCATGTCGTGTGGCTCCTGAGTACCTACATGTGCTGATGCTGTCCACCAGAGCTGATTGCTACAGTCTTTGACCCTGTTTTCAGTGACCTCACACTGATAGCTTGAACCTGTCCTCAAGGGACTGCCTACAGCATGGAAACATGCAAATTTTACAATAACCTAAAATAAAGCCTGCCTCACTCCTAACCCAGAGAGCTGGATTCTAGATGGCTATCAGTTCTCTATGTTCCAAACCCTAAATGTTGAGTGATGGATAAAAAGTTGGCATCCAGAAAACAGATTTGGGTTTTCATTACCAGATGAAGACAACTGTCACAAGACAGACCTTTCTGCTGCCACTGTCTGGTCACCACTCAGCTGGAAAGTATAGCTGCTCCTCTAAGTATCCCTGTGTGAGCATACCTGTGTATGTCTTTATAAATGTGGGAGTCTATGTATGTGCTCATCATTGTTCCAATACAGCATACTCGTGTGTGTCATTGTGCATTTTGGGAGTTGTATGTATCTGTGTCTGCACTTTGTGTGTCTGTACACCTGTGTACCTGTATATGAAAGTTTGTATTCATCTTTGTGTACCTATGATGTGAGCATATGTGTGAGTGTACATGTGTGTACACGGACAACTTTGTTCAACTGCGTGGGCTTGAATTTGGGTGTTCATTCATTAAAATACTTCTGTATATCATTGTGCCCATGTGTACTTATGTCTAGATATGTTCACATGCATGCATGCTTCCATATGTGAGTACATATACACAGGTGTGCACATGAGTATTATGCTTGTGTATGCATGAAAATATTATATAGCCATGTGTAGGAAAATCCATGCATGAATGTTCTTATTTGGACCTGTAAGCATATGCATGTGTACATCTATTGCATCTGCAAGCAAGTACCCGCTGCTTCACATGTTTTGTCTTTCTCTCCATCTGAGTGTAAGGCCAGGGTGGGAGTCCACTAGCTTGGGTAAACAACTGCTCCAAGTCTTTGGTGCAGTGGGAAACTGAGGGCTGGAGATCCTCAGGAGAGTGGGAATATCTGAAGCACTTTTTCCACACCCTCCCCCTTCTCATCTCTGCCTCTTTCTTACCATTCAAAAGACATCTAGAAACTGCAAAGAAGAAATAATAACTGGTCAAGAGAGATAACACCATCTGTTTAGCTTTCGGTGTTGGACAGTCTGTAGGTAGACCATGGTGCCAAAGCCCTGCAAGTTCCTGGGCTCTTCCATGAGCCTTTGAGCTTCTGACCAGTGGAACTTAGATTGACCTCAAGGACCTGAGCTTTTGGTCCAGTCCTTGGTTCCTGTGGTCTCTACCATCAGTGTTGACAGGAGTGCAGGACTGACTTCACACTCTATTAGACACAAGGCAGGAGCATTAGACCTTTCTCTGTACTTTGAGACAAGGCTGCTTGCTTTTCACCGGTGTGTGCTTGCCTGTTTCTTGCCTGCTCTTATCTCCACAGTATTTATGGGTAGTAATCACTTGAAACCTTACAGAGACTCACTGAGGAAGGCTATTAAAATTCCCACTGACCCTTGAGATGTAGGCTCAAAGAGAGGGGATAACTTGCCCATAGCCAGCAAGTGACAGAAACAACTGGAGACCAAAGCTTTCAGTTAAATTTATTCAAGGACTAGGAAAAACATTTCCATTTATGTGCTACTTTCTTTACCTCTAATGTGAGTGTCTCTTTACCCAACATCATAAGGCGAGTGTATTGAGTAATTCCTGCTTTCCCAGGCAAGAGTGGGGATACTGCCATGGACGTCATCATCATGCAGCCCGCTGTGTTGACTGGGCACTAGCATCATCCTATATCTGAGATTTTTTGAGCAAAGAGGATAACACTTTCATGCTTATCCAACAGATTAATACCCTCAGAGGAGATCTCTTGATCTACCTTGGGGGAAGGCAAGTCTGGAAGAGAAGTGAGGATGGTGAGAGAGAGGGAGAGAGAGATTTTCTCAAGGCAGCTCAAGTCTGTTTCATATTCTTCTCTGATTTGGGATATAGATTGTTCTTCTGGCAGGTGGCTACTGTGTACATGGGTTCCCCTTGGAGCAGACAAATGTGACTATTGGTCACAGGAATGAGCTGCAGGAAGAGGCCCAGAACAATTCTGAACAGAGGCAAAAAATGTGCCAAATGCTGGGGCTGTCGACTCTATGACATCAGTGTGGGCAGAGTTGAACTGACCACTGAGGCCAAGCACTGCACTGCACTCACACCTTGACCTCACAGAAAGTTTCAGACGTGCAGAAGATGGTGTTTTGAAACTCTGAGCACTTGAATGTGCTCAAACAGTGTCCTAAAGGACAAATAACCCAGTAAAGACACAACAGCGTTGAATGCCATCTGTCTGCCTCCATCAAGCAAGAAGCATGTACCTTTTCTATAGGAATCTTCATAGAGGTCACATCCAGCCTTGATCACATTCCTTCTCTTAGCTGTAACCCCTTGTTTGTCTGGGCATGCAATGGCATTTTATTGCTGACTACTAAAAGCAAACATGCTTGAATGTTAAATGTTTGTGAATTTCATAATTAAAAACATTCCCAAGGATTTCCTGCTAATCTATACCTTTTATCTGTTGACAGTTGGTGCAAAGGTATTTCTTATTTGGTCAATCAGAAAACTACTAGAGGAAATAACAACACAGGTGAGATTGGGTTCACTGAGAGACGACTGATTTTCTGTGGCTTCTGGGTTGTCTGATATTTAGCACTCTTAGTCAATAAAATCATTGACTAATTTGTAATTACATGCTGAAAGGTATATTTGGAGCAGCCTGTTTCAGGGATTTTTTTACTGACAGGATATTTTGGTCTTAAATAAAAGGATGTGAAGCTTTAAAACATTTGATGGTTCTGAGGGGCCAGGCTGGAAATAGCAACAGTCTCTTTTGTGCAACACAAAGCATAGGAAGGCTCTTTCAAGCCTCTGTCAAGGAGATGTGCCTGACACATATCTCAGATAAACCCGAGTATGCTCTCTCCGTCAGAATTCTCGGAAATGTGCTAAATGAAACCAGGCAACACATCTTAGAATATTTCTTACTTTTATGTGCTCTGAGAACAAACAGCAAACACAACAGTGTGTTAAAGGCCCTTACATAGCATAAACCATGTCTGGATATGGGCAGCTGGCTGAAGTCGTATGTGTTCCACCCCCGCCTTTTCCCGCCCCTGCCGCTCTCCATGTCCCTCCCTCCCACCTCATACGCAACCCCCCCCCCCCCCCCCCAATCACCAATATTCCAGGAGCTGCTGATAGCCCTGACCTTGACTTATAATAGCTTTCTTGGTCTTCCCTCCAAGAAGGCTGGGGGCAAAGCAAAAGGAAAGGCAGCCTGCAATTGGTCTTCAGAAAGGGCTGGCCACGCCCCATACAGGCTTCCTCAAGATCTCAAAGCCACGCCTCTAGGTCTTGCCTAAACCCTCCACACATTCTCTTGTATAAAACAGAATAATCTTTAATTAATTTTTTTATGTGTATCAGTGTTTTTACCTGTGTGCTTGTGTGTGTACTGAAAGTATACCCGGGTGCTCTTATGACCACTAGAGGTTATCTGAGCCCCTGAAACTGGAGTCACGGGCAATTGTAAGTCACTTGAAGCCAGTGCTGTGAACAAAAGTGGGTCCTCTGCACTGAAGTGAGTCTGCTTGGATGCTGAGCCATATCTGCAGCTGTTGCCTATCCTTGGCCTCCAAGAATGTGTTCATTGGTGCTTTTCTAGGAAGTCTCTTAGTGGACATTAACAGGATACAAAAGTGACTTGTAATTATTTTCTACAGAGTAAAAAAGACCATGTCAATCTTACGCAGTGCTCCACTGGCCCTCAAATTCAGCAGATGTCCATCAATGCCCCATCCCTACCTTTTCTTTCCATATGTGGTGATATATTTTATATGTAATAAAATCAGCCTGAAATATCAAAGAACAGAATCACCCACAGTCAAACCATGAAGGCCAGAGAGTGGTAACTCATGCCTTTAATCTCTTTGCTCAGGAGACAGGCCGTTCTGTATCTCTGTGAGTTTAAGTCCTAACAACTAAACAGTAGTAGCTCACACCTTTAATCTTAACTCTAGAAAATGGTGCAGAGTTGAACCCAGAAGTGAAACAACTGGGTGAAGAAGTTATTAAAGCAGGCGTAAGCAGACATTCAGGCATTCTGTAGAAGCAACAAGCCAGGCTGAGGACTCTTGAAGACAGTTTTTACCCTGAAAAGTTGGCTGGGTAAGAATTGACTGTGGTGTTTCCTCTCCCTGATATTCCAGCTTTTCCTCACTATCTGGCTCTGAGTTTTCATTAAATTCCAAATAGAATTTGTTTTTTACCCCAGCCCCTCGTTATGGGGTTTTGAAGCTCTTCATATCAAAAGGTGGCTTAGTTTCTTGACCCCTGAGTATATCCCAGTTTATGACTTGCATTAGATTTAATAAAGCAACAAATATGGCAGTGTAGTAGACCTAAGCAGGGCCTCCATCTGTCTGACAAATATCCACTCACTCTTATGGTCCTCAGATCGCTATGACAACAAGACCAAGACAGCCTGATAGAGCATGGAAGACCATGTGTAACAGCACCAAGCTATCTCAGGCAAAGTCAACTTCAACCAACTTGTCACTAGTCACTTGCCTGCTGGAGGCACATGAGCCAATTAAACTAAAACCCCCAGATGAGCAGACCCAACAACCATCAGACTCAAAACTGATAAGTCTGGTTTGCAGGCATGGAGTTTGGAGGCGTTCTGTTGATTGTGAGTAACTAATTGAAACTCCCAAACAACAGAAAGCATTTTGTAAATATAGTTAATGCTCTCTGTTGTGTTGTCAGCTCACTAAATAAATCTCGGTTTCATCACTGTGTGACTCCCCGTCTCCCCTAATAAATCTTAGTTTTACTCTTCACTGTGCCTGCCCCCTCCCCCTGACTCCTCTCTTGAGTTTCTGCAGAGTTTGTCCTTTGCTGAGCACAGACATTCATCAATTTCATAAATACTATCTGGCCTTATTTTCTTCTCCCCATTCCCACATACAGCTTGGGAGGAAACAGGCCTGAGAGGAATTCTTAACAGAACATACCAGATTCTTAGAAATGTATTAAATTAAACATACCGAAACAAAGTTCAAGGCTGATGGTGGTCAGCACCAACCTGACCTCATTCTTCCTCTTCTAAGCATGGCACAAGCATCACTTTCTTCCCCACAGACATCCCAGGCAATCCCCGAAGTGCTGAGTAGGAAAGGAAGATAGGCTAAGAATGTGTGGAGTAGAATTGAGTTAGAGGGACAGATTCAGAGTGAGTCTAGATTTGATCCATACTTGTTCCAAATCTGCCCAACTAGTCATTCTCTACAAATGTGTATCTTCTGTAAAATAAGAACAATTATGTCTGCTTCACTTAGTCATCACTTTCAAGATGCAGTTCAATGGCATGTGTGAAAACGCTTTGTAAACTATGAAGGGACGGTGTGAGCCAATGTCAAGACTGATCCCACCGCATGTCTGTACTGGGAGAATGGACCTAGAAGGATAGCATGTGGCCCGGTGGTGGCGGAGAGGCAGGCTTACCTACTTCTCAATGGAAAAACATTCTGGCTCATAGCACAGACAAGAGAAGGAGGAAGCTGACACAGTACAATTGGAGCTCTGTCTCAGGTTTTAAAACACAGGCTCCTGGGTGATACAGATGTGGAGAGGAGATGCCCGGAACAGGGCCACCAATATCCCAAGGAGTTCTTTCTAACATCCCTTAGGACCGCTGCTCAGGCAAGGCAGGACCTGGCTCTGTTGAGAACAACTTAGGAAAAAGTCAGATTGATACAAGTTAGTGAGTTTGTTAAGTAGAGACAAGGGATAGAACACATTTTGGGTTTCAGCAGTGTCATTTAGGAAACACACACACACACACACACACACACACACAAAGGACAGTGCACATCGACATATACACACACACACAAAGGACAGTGCACATTGACATATGAATCTAGAGAGCAAGATAGAGAATACAAAAGTGCCATGTTTCACAATCTTTACGATAGAGTTATATATGACTGTTTTACAAAGTTGTGTTTTTTCCAAGGATGCAATCTACAACAAAGTTAGAAAAATAAGCAAAGCTTAAAAACGAACTACAAGAAAAATATGAGCTCTTTGCTTATTTATCTTCACCTTGTTGTGTGTACATGTTCCTACTGTACAGGTGAATGTGTGCATCTACGCCCAGCAATTGCTTATCTCTGCCTCTCCTGGTGCTAGGATTGCAAACGTGCATAACATACCTTCTGATGATCAAATGCAGGTTCCCATTCTGTCAAAGAGGCATGCTCCTGATAGAGCTATCTCTGCAGCCCTGATCTATTTCTCTCTTTTTTCTTTCTGAAAAAAGAATTTCCCTTTGAAAACAAAATTGTAAGGTGGAGTACTTAACACAATTAAGCACAAGGCCACTAACAATCCAGCCATAAGTAGACATACTTTAATGATTTTTAACACACCCTTGTTTGAGATGTCTTTAGGAAGATAAATGGTCTCTGTGTAGGCCCTTCAGATTTTTTCTGTTGTGTGAGGTTTCTTGACTCAACCAGCAGGAAACTCAAACTAGATCCCAGGATGAGGGAGTTCTTCTGCCCTTCTCTTGACCCTTCAATTTTCCCTTTTTATCCTGACTTCCAGGTATACTCAACACAGCCACTGCAAAGTAGATGTAGGTTTTTGACTCCCAGGAAAGTTTGCTGACTTGTCCAAGTTCTTCCGTATCTAGGGCATATGGACCAGCAGAGCCAGGAGAACCGGAGGGGCCAGGACTTATTACTTGCAGGAAGGAAGGACCATTCTCAGTGCAGCATGCCTCAAACTAAAGAAGCAAGGGGCTGTTGCTGAGGGGACCACTCCCTATTCTCATAGGAAAGACTACTTCACAAATGTAGAAACAGGTACCCAAGTCAGCATACACAGGTAAAGTCACACACCCATGCTCACAAGATGATGGATTGGAGGTGGCCTCTGGCTAAAAAAATTCAGTATTAGTCATAAGCAGAGTTGACTCTAGGTCATTTAAAGAGTGAGTCAGAGTGACTCAGGGATGTGGGCTTGTTTCTTGTTTCTCTGGAGGGCCATAACTAAGGCCAAAACAAACCCAAAGGCACTTTGTATGGGACTCACAGTCCTTAGTTAACAGGCCCTCCCTTCCTGCCCCATTGCTGCAAACATTGGTCATTGTATGCAGTGGCAACACTTCCAAGAGGATGCTTCATGGGTACATAACATGTTCTCATGGGAAGACCACCAGTACTCAGGGATCTGCACAGAAACCTTCCAGAATCTATCCCCAATATGGGCAAAGAAAACAGAAAAATGAACCAAAGAGGACCCAGATATTATTTTCCCATGAAGCAAAGAATTTTCTACCAATGAGTGTGCTGTGGACTATAACAGATTACTTCACAAGGAATCTACTCAGGCTGCTAGTTATCCCTCATGGAGATGTCCTGAGCTTGGTAAAGACCAGAGTTGGTTAATTCAACAGTATAATAAAATCATCACAGGATAGGAGAAATGTTGAATTTCTAACCCAAAATTAAAGCCTCAAATCAAGACTATATTTGAAGATGAGGTGAAGGTTGTTGAAATCTTTAGGTGTTGTTGAGTTCATTTTGATCAGTGTTCTCACAGAAGAGATTAGAGTACAGGCATGCTTAGGCTGACCATGTATAAACACAGGGAGGTGATGGTCACCCACACGACAAGGCAAAGGCTTCAGAAGAAACCAGACCCACTTACACTTTGATATTCAACTGTCCCCAGGACTGCGAGGAATAGACTCTGCGAGGTTCAGCTCTCTAAGCTGAGCAGACTTACACTTGACTCTCTTTCTCAAGATATTCTAACAGCTCCCAAGTTCTTTACAGTGATTGTTCTCTGAAGTCTCAGGGCCATGATGCTCTGACACTAACCTGTCCATCTGCCCTCTGTATCCTGTTTACACTCCTGCAGGCTGGTTTCTGATCACTGGGCTCTGCTCTGCACCTTTTTGTGAACTGCTCTCTTCGTGGGAAGCAGTCTCCATTTCCTCGCTTCGTCATCTTTATCTTTTGAAACACATCCCTCTTTTAGAATGATCCCAGGGCCGTTTTCTTAAAGCCATGCCGAGTGAGATCATTTTTCTATCTCCCCTACATCCCTCAGTAAAATTCCATGATGGCCTCCCATCTCATGATCAAGATCCCATCCTTCTTTAAAATGTACTGGTTGCCTTCCTCCTTACTGCCATTCTCAAGGTCAGGTCTTTATTCCATCCATCTTTAAGTCCACATGGAAGGGTGGAGCAAGTAGCATATATTCACAAATGTGAGTGATGAAATGGCAGACCTGACTGGAAGACAGGCTCAAAATCAGGCCGGGAATGAAAACAGAAGTAGAAAACATGAATTAAAGTGAGGCCAACCTTAGGATGACCCAGGAGAAAGTGAACAACTGGGAGGGGGCTAATAGGTTTTCTGCCCCCTGATAATCAGTTTCTCTCCCCTTGCTGTAAGCAAGATCAAGCTGAACTAAAAATGTGGAACAACAGGTATACTGAGCTAAGCAACTCCCGGGGTAGGTTTTCATGTCCCAGAGATCTAGGCTAGAGAAGTCAAGTGCCCAGGCAAGGGCAGGGAAGTTTTACGGATTATAAGCGAGGGCCAGTGATTTGTCTGCCACAAGCTGTTTTTGTGTTTGGGTATGGTCAAAAACTGAATGCTTTTAGTTGGGAACTTGGGTGGCTGGAGACTTCAGGGGAAGAAGCTGAAATAGTGACCAAGAATGTGGAACTGAGCTTTTGGGTGTCTTTCTGAGCTCTCTTACTGTGCCTGGTTGAGAGAGAGAGAAAGAGAGAGAGATAGGGGCAGCTCTGTTTCTGTTTTGATAGAGGAATTGAGTCACGTGTTCCCCTGACTGCAACTTATCTAAATTTATCTAAGGCTGCTTAAGAACTTAGTTCTAAGTAGTTCCTTAATAGAACCACTGTTCTAGAAGAAAAACACTTGATGCTCAGAGTCAACTCAACAGAAGCTTTTCTTGGGAATCTGGTTAAGTGGCGGAGTTCTGAAGTGGGTTTACTCTGAGCTTGCTTCTGAGATGCCCTAGTGGAGATTGGGCACTGGGACTGACTAAGCCAAGCCCCAAAACAGAAAGCAGCAGTTAACTGTGCTGACAAAGACTGCCCAGAGACCTGCTGTATGTGATCACAGGCAGAACAGTTTGCAGAATGACCTTTCTATCTGTTCCCTGGGCTGTTTCACTTGGGTGGAAACCTAATCAGAGCCGAAAGGTGAGGGAAGCAAGTAAAGCAAGGACACACGCTCATTCTTCCTCAAATTCCTCCAAAATCCGGATCCTTTCTTCACTTCTTCCAAAAGAAAATGTCATCTGGACTCTTCACCGGGTGAGTTGGTGAACTCTTGTTGGATTCTCTGTCTTAGAAAGCCTTCTATTTTGTACATGTCTCTGTGTGTACATGTGCACATGTGTATGTGGAAGCCAAAGGAAAATCTTAGTCATCATTCCTTAGGTATCATCTACCTTTCTCTTTTTCTCTTTCTCTCTCTCTCTCTCTCTCTCTCCCTTCCTTCCTTCCTTCCTCTTTCTTTCTTTCTTTCTTTCTTTCTTTCTTTCTTTCTTTCTTCCTTCCTTCCTTCCTTCCTTCCTTCCTTCCTTCCTTCCTTCCTTCCTTCCTTCCTTCCTTCCTTTCTTTCTTTCTTTCTTTCTTTCTTTCTTTCTTTCTTTCTCAAAGACAAGGGGTGTTTATCTCAGTAGGCTGGAGTTGCCTTGTATTCTAGGCTGGCCGAGGAACAAGTCCTAGAGATCCAGCTGAGACTCATGAGATCCACCTCCCTAGCACCGCTTTCACAAGCTTGAGCTGCCTGCCACACCCTGCTTTGAGGTCCCATGATGGAACTGTGAGTCTATACTGAGCCATCTCTCCAGCTCCCTTCCTTCCCTAATGAGGGTTAAAGCAACATGACTTTAAGATTCCACCCACCCCACCCCTCTTTTTCCCTTTCTGTCTCCCCTGGCCTGTTGCATGAGTAAGGACACTTGGGAGGAAGCACAGCTGGCCATGAGGATACCAAGCTGGAGACTTGAAGATAGGCTGTGTACAGCAGCAGGGCTAGGCAGATGCCTCCAGCTGGGAAGTGTCTGTGGGTACCCAAAGGCCTGACTTAGAGGCCAGCAACTCTGAACTTGGTTCCCCTGATTATAAACTGTCAGGGAGCCTGCAAAGGAAGGAATCTCAGGAGAAGGAAGGATGGGTCAGGCAGGAAGCTAAGCACACAGAAGGTGTCTGACAAGCTGCTTCTGGGTCCTAGAGTAGTTCTGCAGCAAATCATACCACACAACCTGTCCCTGCTGGTCATCACTGGCAGTCACTGGCAGTGACGTTACGGGTGAGGTGGAACATGAGTCAGAGAAAAGAACAATAGTCCTTGGCTCTGTTTTGTTTTTTATTTCCCATGGCTGTTTGCACAAAGTTTATCTGTAGTGCTTGGGACCAAGAGTGTTTAGGTGTTGGGTATTATTTTAGATTTTGAAGTATTTGCATATATGCACACACATTCACACAGATCTCTCTTTCACACACACACATTAGGAAATCTTGGACCTGAGACCAAAGTTCAAACAAGAAACACATTTATATCCATACATACCTTTTAAACACAGCTGAAGATCATTTTCAACAATCTTGCTAAATAAAGTCACATTTCAAAATCTTGCACATTAGATCTCTAACACATTATGACTTCTTAGAGTAGAGGGAGAATGATCATTCACCCCTAACTAGAGCAAACACATTTCAACATTGTGTGTGTGTTTCTGTGTTGTGGGATGAAGTTGCCCTGGATGGATATGGACTCATGTGCCGGAAAGGCCAGCTAGAGATGGATGAGTGGGAAAGACATAGTGTATGCCATAGAGTATGCATGCATGTACAGTCTTCACAACATCAACACTTGAGGAGCAATTGGTGACTGACAATGGCTTAAGATCTGTTAGTTATTTTCACACTGAATTTTTTGCTAGAGGGGTACAGATGAAAATTCTAGCTCCTCTTGGAAAATCCCCCTCTATGGTTCTGCTGTTGACTGGATGCCATTGAGTTCTCTTTGGTTCACTTACTTTTCCATTTCTAAGGATTATTTTTTTTAAATTAATGTTTTAGATTATGTCCTAAAGTTAAATCTTACAAAATAAGGTTTCTTTAAATAAGTCTGGTTTCTATTTCTTTGTGTATAAATGCATGGGTAGAAGGTCATTGTGCATGCTTGTACGTTTCGTTCATCACTCTCTACTTGACTTTTTTGAGACAGGATCTCTCTGGAAACCTGAAGCGTGGTGATGGTTCAAGACCAGCTGACCATTCAGCCCCAAGGATCCTCCTGTCTTTGCTTCCCCTGTGTTAAGGTGACAAGTGAGGACTGCTGTGGCCAGTTTTTTTTTTTTTTTCCCTCCATCCCCCCTCTCTGTTTTTCTTTCTACCGTATGTGTTGGGCACTGATCTCAGCAAACACTGTAATGACTGTACCACCTCCACAGACTGTGGCTTCTCTTTATATCCCTTCTATTTTATTATCTCTTTTTTTCTCTATAGGTGACTCCATAAGTGTTTATATTTTTTGTGTTTAAAAGAATTTAAATAAATTCTCCATGTATTCATATCTTCTCCTTTTCTTAGCTCACTCTATTCAGTAATTTCTTCATCTTTACTCTTTCTTCTTTGCTATGGAAGTCATCTCATAATGCAAATATATACTCATCATTCTTTATAGCTGCATAATCCCTTAGTATGTATGTAGTGCTGTGGTCCCTGGATAATTTGCTGAGAAATTGATGGATAGGCAGTTGGGTTGTTCAAGCTTTGTGCATCTATCAAAAGGTGCTGCAATAAATAGCCATTGGAATTTTTATTTTCACATGCTTTCCAGTAGCCCATTGAGTTAGATCCCCAAAGTGGGCTAATGGTACTTACCTTGTCAATTTGGGTTTCTGCCAATGCATGGATTTGTTACAAGTTGCAAAATGCTGATGTTTAAACTCTATCTTTTCTTATTCATAATCTGGAGAAGGTTCTTTATCACATCTCTGAGTGCACCCAAGGACAAGGACAGGCATTTAATAAAGTCAGGGCTGGTGGTTGAATCTTTCTCTTCCCTTCCTGACTTATACTAGAATGAACTGGCTCTCAGGCATCCTCCACAGGGGACCAAGGATGCTGTTCCTCTTGCAGCTGTCTGTATTGTTATAAGCGTGTATGCATTTAGCATCCATGTGTCTCAATCTCATGTTATCTCGGGACAATTTGAAATTGACATTTGTCTTCTAAGGAAAGTGGAGCATCTTTTTGCCTGTCAGTGAGTAGCTGCATTCATTTCTCCACAAATGTTCTGCTTAATGCGAGTGTTGATCCTTCCTTTACTACAACTTCTTCACAAATTAAATTCATGGATCTTTGTATTTTTCTTAGTGTATTACATGTCATTTCAACTTTGTTCATGCATTTTTTCTTCTTATAAAAAAACGCAATGTGGGAAAATATGATCAGAATATTGTTCTGTAAAATATATGTGAAGTTTTCAAAAGCAAATAGGGAAACAAAAAGTTCTTAAAGATAATTAAATAAACTAACTTTCCTCATTTTAATTAGCTTTTTGAGAATTTTGTACAATGTGTTTTGATCATATTCAGCATTTCTCCGCCCCTCCCAGATCCACTGTCTTCCCTTACCCATTTAACTTCATCTCCTCTTCTTATCAAGCCCAGTTTGTCCGCAGGTACACTAAATGTGTATGTGTGGCCTTGGCTGGAGCATGATGGGCTTAGGGAATCAACACGCAGAGATGTGGTGATAGATGTTTAATAAAATTAGTCTGGAATGTCAGAATCAACCACAGAGCCAAGTTGTGAAGACCAAGGAGTGGTGACCCACACCTTTAATTCTAGCTTTAGGAGTATGGAAACAGGAAGTTAAGATAGCTGGTTGGGGGAGGGAAGGGAGGTTTTCAGCTTTCCTGGACTCTTCCATGGTGGGCTGAGGGGAGAGGGGTTCTGAGAGAGAGGACTTTGTGGACAGTGGACACAGGCCTGAGGAATTGGTGGGTGAGAGGTGGCTGCGGTTTGTTTCTCTGTCTCTCTGATATCCCACCTTTTTCCCAACATCTGGCTCAGGGTTTTTATTTATATACCAAACAGAATTTGTGCTATACAGAGACTCTGGAGGAAACTGGTTACTTCTTGGTTCTTCCTTCCCTTGTAGGTATTTCCTTTATTTCTTCTAGATTCCTGATTGTAATTAGGGAGATATTCTTTATTCTCAGTTTAAAGCGGGATTTATCTACATTTTTTGACTACTATGTATACATTTTATTTAAATACCTATCTCCTGACATTTGTCCTAATGTACAACACAAGAGTCAGACTTTGCTTTTTGTTTGTGTGTTTGTTTTCCACCTGTGAGAAAGATGATGGTCTCTACTGGTTTAGAGAGATGCCGGGGTGGGGGGTTGGGGGGTGAGGGGGGGAAGGGGAAGAGGGGAGAAGGGGGGTTATTTGTTTTTAATTTGTGAGTCTGGACTGTAAATGTAAAGCTTTCTGATTGACAGAAGCTTCACATTGTTTCAGTACCTGAGAGGTCTAGCTGTCCTGAGCGACCCCCCCTTGCTCTTCTTTCTTGATGTTAGGGATGCTCGTTTGTTATTTAAATGAACTGTATAATCAGGCTCCCTGGCCTGTGGTGATGCATTATTATGAAAACATCTCCTACATTCTAAGATGCTGGAACTTTTGCTGGACCTCACGCCCAGAGTTAATAACAGACCTTAAGGTCAGGTAAGACTTCACACTCAGCCTATTGACTTAACATGCCTTTAAGGGACTACCACGGAAGAACGTGGGCATCTTCCCACTGGATCAAGTGTACTTTTGTGTTTTTCAGGATATTTACTTATTTTCTTCACATAGGCCTTAACTCCTCCTTCGTGTAAGGGTTAGCTCTTTTCTATGTGTCTTTTCCTGTCATTAGTATGGTCTTCAAAGCCAGGAGGCACATATAGTAGACCGGGGGGGGGGGGGGGGGGCACTAAATAATTGAGGGCCTGGGTTACAAAGTAAGATCTTGTTCAAAAAACAAAAAAAAAAAGAAAAAAAGAAAGAGGAAAACAAAAACAAATATAAATAAAGAATTAAACAGACAAAATAATGGAAATATGGTTTTATGGTCTTCTGTTGAAATAATAAAAAATTCTGTTTGACTCTTTGCCACCTGAATTGTCCAACACCCTCCCCCGCCTCCCTTTGCCCCCTTCCTGAGGTCCCCGAAACTAGCAGAGGCTGACAGAGTTTCGGTCCCTGTGTGACAGACAATTGATCAGATGGCTGTTTGCTCAAAGACTCAGGCTCTCAGAACTCTCGGATAAAGCTTTGTTCACAGGATTTATTGCAGCTTCCTCAACTGCTCAGGATGTACTTCCTGAGTTCTTGGGACCCACCTGGTCAGCAGCTTGACCTTCTGGACTTCACTGGAGCGGGACCATCCAAGATAAGGCTCTGGGACCGCATTCCTGATATAACAACCTGAGTGGGGCCACCCAGGAAAGCCCTACCATGAGAACTGTTAACCATGTGCTGTTTTGCCGAGGCAGGAACTTTCTGAAGCTTGCACAATGTGCCCATTATGACCATTGCTCCAGGAAATGAATGTCTTCAGGTGGTCCTGTTGTTTCACAGGAAATAGGTTGCCTGCCTGTCTGCCTGCATTCCTAAACTCCGTCCTAAGCTGACCTTTGGCCCCACCCTGTTATCACACCAAGCCCATCCATACTCCCTCCCCTACCCAGAGTGCGGTATAAGAATTCTACTCTGAAAGCATTCGGGGCTCTTGGCTTCCACAGTGCCTTGAGCCCACACATGTGTGTGTACCGGTATATCATTTATTAAACTCTTTTTCTTTAAAGTTAACAGTGGTCATTAGCCATGGTCTTGGGGTGTTTTGGGGTGCTCTAGGGGCACCCGCCTATTACACTGTTATATAGTCTTATTATTTTCATTTTAATATACAATGGTTATTTTTATTTGTTATTTTAAGTATTGCAATTTCAATAAATATTTTTGGTGCCATGGTAATGTTTCTGTTGATGTGTTTGAATTTTCTGGATATGCAATCATAAAGTAAAATATTTTATATCAATAATTTATTTACATTATTTAGTTATATTTTATTAGTAAACAATATATAATAAGTTTAGATATTATTTGTTATATATTATAAGCTCAGATGTTTGGAATCTGAACTCTGAGAAAGTGTGCCTCTTGGAGAGCAGGACCAGGGCAGTTGCTGAACCCTCCTGGAAACATAAGAAGTAAAACAACTCTAAGAAGAAAAGCAAGTTTCAGGTGTTCAAACTACAGAATTGTTTGTGAAGCTGAAATAACTGTGCAAATCCATCTCCCCCCTCCCTTTGTCTGTCTGTCTCTCCCTCTGTGGTTATGCCAGAGGAGCAGCAGGTGGCAGTTGAAGTTCAAGGTGTCAGCCCACTAGGAGGAAATTACACAGGCAAGGTCCAGACACCACAGACCCCAGGATGTCTTTAGCTTCTGCTGGGCCTTTATATGTTTGCTGCTGCCACCTTCCTCTGGTATCTGTTATGAGGTAAATGCCTGTGGGGAGATCCCCACTGCCTCTGATGAAGTGTGTTTATTTCATGGAACCATCCCATTCAATTTGGGCATTTTTTACCTGTAGATTATTATGGAGATGATTTCATCCTAAACTATATTGTCTAAATGATAATAATGTGAGTTTAAATAGTTTTGATATTTAAAAATATAAACAAGGAAGTGTCACACTGCTATAGCACACGAGTTACTATTGTGTAGCCATATAGACTGTCTACTTATCTGAAATCTTTGTTCTGTCTGTTGCAAGTGTTTCTTTCTTAACGCATTAGATAAAAACATTTTATTATTTATACTTCTGACATCCTGTTTTATGATTTTCCCCTTTTTGGTGGAGAGTGAGGCTGTGTCTCAGTGGTTTTTTTTTTCCTTCACTCTTTCAAAAATAAATATTCATTCCTGCCATGAGTGTGTGCATCATGATAAATTGTAGTAGCATGGCCAATAAAAGAGGTGGACAAACATCCTCTCTCTCAGGAAATTTATAGACTGTCTGCAAAGAGAAGACAGGAGTTATATTGAAATTATTTATATTCAATGATTTTTACTTTGGGGGGATTCTTGCTTGTCTCATTTAATTACCTCAAACAAAATTGCCACTTCTTTTTCAAGAACCTCCTCAACTGAGAAGGGGAAGCTGGCAGAAACGTGGGATTTCCTTTGATTCTATGGATTTTGACTCCCAGCCTGACTGTTCAGTCTGTACAGTGAAAGACAACTCCCCTCCACGCCCTTAAGCCGTGTAAACCCCACCTGGGATCGGAAAATCCAGCTGTGCGCTTTCTATTTCTCGCCTCATTGCCGGGAATAAAGATTCTGCAATCCCCGCTGAAGTGACAGAGCTGTCTGTAACACCTGCGGCAAGCAGGACCAGCTCAGTTCTCCTGGGGAGAATTGTTAGTCAGAAAAAGGCGATGAGCTGCCAGCCTCCCTCACCTGCGGCCTCAGACCCCAGGCTCCGGTCCGGTCATAAGGCCAAATCTGCAGCCCACAACTTGGTGCAGAGATGAGACATGACCTCTAAATACTCGAATGTTCACCCACAGCCACTCTTTCAGCTGTTCTCAAGACTCAAACCTGGACAGTGAGGTGGTTGGTCTTTCTGCAGGAGTTCGAGGAGGCACCTTTTCTGGGTAGAGATCCACGGAGCTGAGGTTGATCTTGACCATCATCTTCCCATGGGCTGTGCACTCCCTAAGACATGAATGGTGAAATTCTTTGGCTATGTAATGCATTGTGGACTTCTTTTGGGTCTTATAAAATCATCTATACCAGAAGACTGTATATAGCATCAGACTTTTATAACTTTTAAAATCCTTGTTAGAAAGGTCCATTCCAATTCTGCTAGCTTTGCTTCCGTAGTCTATGTGAACACTCACATTATCTCTCTGCAGATCACAGTATCTGCCCCATGACCCTCCCGGAAATAGATGAATTTCATTTTAGTCAGTTTTCTCAGAACTTCCCCACAGTGAAAGTCCACATGGATTCCCTCTTTTCATTCTGTCCTCCTCTTCCTCCTTTTTTGAAAGGGCTTTCTCTGTAGACTTTAAACTCATGATCCTCCTGCCTCAGCCTCCCGAGTGCTGGGATTAAAGGTGTGTGGACTCAGACTTTTAAAAAACTAACTTTTATTGATTCTGCGGGTTTTCAGATTATGTATCTCGATGGAATTATTCTTAATACTCTGTGGTTTGGGAACTGTTCTCCTTTGCTTAACAAAGCTGTTTCTCTCACACTACTGTAAGTTCAAGTTGTTGCCAGAAGTTTCTGGCTGGTTGCACAACATCCAGACCTGTAGTTTTACAGTCACTTAGCCCCAAATAAGAATTCTGATGCTTATATTAATTACAAACTGTTCAGCCCATGGCTCAGGCTTATTACTAGTTAGCTCTTGTGTCTTAACCCATTTCTGCTCATCTATGTCCTGCCACACGGCTTGTGGCTCACCTGTACTTTTACATCTTGCTCTCTTGGTGACAGCTTGCAGCATCTCTCTTGACTCCACCCTTTTCCTTTATCCATGCTTGAAATTCCCACCTGCCTCCAAGCTGCTTTGCCATAGGACAAAACAGCTTATTATTATTATCATTATTATTATTATTATTATTATTATTATTATTATTATCCAATGGCAATTCACAGCATACAGAGAGCATCCCACATCATTAAGTCATTCACTTATCCCATAGATGTTAAGAGCTACCTGAGACCCTGCATGCCTGCTGATGCAGTGGGAAGCTGCTGGGTCAGGAGTGTCCTCCTTTTGCTTACTGCTTCCCTCTCTCAGTGTCTCTGCTGTGATACCGCTACAGGAGCCTTTCAAGAACTGTGCTTTACTTTTCTGATTGAGTTTTTAATACCTTAAAATCTATAAGATTCAGTATTAGATGTTATAATTAGGAGGTCTTTGCCATATGTATACAAAATCCTTCCCAGGAAAGGCCAACTTCCCCACCTAAGGAACAAAAAGACATAGAAATTAAATTATTTCCCTCCTTCCCTCCCTCCCTCCCTCCATGCATCTAGGCCTTTTTTCTCCCCACTTTTCTTGATAATTTCTAGTTTTGCTCATGTTTCTTACCAATGACATGATGTCCTTCTTTGAGTGTGAATGACACTCTACTGGGTATACAAACCACCCTTCCTTTACTCATCCCATGGAGGCCACTGGGATTGGCTGTTGGGAACAGTTCTGTGGTATGTATCGTGAGACTTGCCCACACGTGTTGGAGATGCAATGGCGATAAAGTCGGACACAGTCTCTGATCTGGTAGACAAGGTTCTGGAGGGCTCATCTATTGTATGGCTGTATATGGGTGCAATGCTCAGCAGTCAGTACTGTTAGTTTCCTGCCTTGGGGGTGTAGGGGTATTGTGTTGTTTCATGGTAAATAATTGTCCCACCCACTGGTTTAATAGAAAGCGCTGATTGGCCAAAGGCAGGCAGGAAGTGTGAGCGGGGCTACCAGTCTAAAAACTCTGAGAACAGGAAGCACAGAGCAGAATGCCAGAGAGAAGCTGGAAGAAGCAGAGGACAACTATGCTGCTCTAAGTAAAGGTACTGATCCCCCTGGCTGAACAGAATAGGAGTCATGGGTTAAATGAAGGGTAGAGAGCTAGCAAGCTATATGCCTGGGCCTTAGGCCAATCAGCCTCAAATTAATAAAAGTATCTGTGTGTCTCTGTGCATCTGTGCGTCTGTGGGCCTTGAGGATAGGCCTGAAAGTCAGGGCCAGAAATCTCGTACTACATGGGGGTATGTTCTGGTATGTTGTAAATATTTGTCCCTCCTACTGGCTTAATAAAAAACTGATTGGCTAGAGGCAGACAGGAAGTGTGGGCAGGGCTACCAGACTAAGAAAACTCTGGAAACAGGAAGAGCAGAGCAGAAATGCAAGAGAGACGCCAGTGAGACCCAGAGGATAAAAGTTGAAATGCTGCCGAGAAAAGGTACTGAGCCCCATGGCTGAACGGGATAAGAATCATGGGTTAGATTAAGAATTAAGAGTTAGCAAGTTATATGCCTGGGCCATAGGTCAATCGGCGTACAATTAATATAAGCGACTGTGTGTTTCTGTGGGTTTGCAGGTGTGTGGGTCTGAACTACAGGCTGAACAGACCAGAAACCTACTACAACAGTTTCCTATCTTTCTGGGTCAAGACACAACAAAGGAATGACTAGGAGACCCATTGCCTTTTAATCTCAATGGCTTTCTGGTCCCATAGGATTGTTTCTTTGTAACAAAACTTTTGTGTTGGTCCAGAGGAAAAGACATATGGTTACTATCGGGAGCCTGGGTGGAAGAAACCACTGCAGACATTTGTATACATTAGAGTCTAAGAAAGTGCTCCCAATCCTTGAAGAAAACCATTACTTGGCTCACTGCATGCTAATTGCATTTGTTCAGTCGGTGTGAAAATGGATGCAGATTGGATGAGCTATGAAACACCCTACTGTCCTACTGTTAAATCACAAAATAAAGCCACTTGTTCAGCAGACGTAGCCTAGGATTAGGTTTTTACCAAGAAGTGGGAAATTGCTTGGTAAATTTCACTTTTATGCTTAAGTAACTCTTCTAATTAATTTCTACTGACCTGCTCCTCCTCCAAGGTAACAGGTGTGAAGAGTGGAAGAAGGTGTCTCCAGGAACTTCTGAAGCCAGGCTGTGAAGATGAGGAAAAACTGCCTCCCTTCACTCTGAACAGAACGGTAGGCAGTGGGAACATGCAGCTTTGATGGCCAGTCTCAGACGATGCAATTTCAGCTCGGTATGATATCTCTTCTACATCTCGTGATAAAGGCTTACCGTTATCATTACGGACCATGTTGAGACTTATAACGACAGCAAGGAGAATCAAGCTTTACTGGGAAAAAGATAAAAATACGTGAGGGCCCCAGAATTAAAACTCCAGTGTTATCTCTTCCATCACAAAATGATTCCCATTGATGCTCTGATTGGCTGATTCCTTACTGTCTTCTCTTCATTAGTAACAAACAGAGAGGTGTTGTGTCATTGGGTTACTTGTTTCCATGTGGAAGAAGTTGTGATCCTAGAGTTTTCAGAGGGATAAGTAAGGCCATTTGGTGTTCTAAAATGCTGCTGGTCAATAACCTCATCATCCCCCCTGGAGCCCTATCACCAGTGTGAAGAAAAATGTCTTAGTGATGGTCCGTTTTGTTGTTTTATGTTCAACAGTGCAAGAATGCATGAGGTTGTAGTACGAGGTTTCTGGCCCGGACTTTCAGGCCTAACCTCAAGGTCTAGGCCCACAGACCACAGACCCGCAGGCCCGCAGACCCGCAGTCCCACAGAGACACAGAGATGCTTTCAATAGTTTTCAGCTGATCAGCCTAAGGCCCAGGCATATAACTTGCTAGGTCTCTACCCTTCATCTAACCCATGTTTCTTGTTCAGCCATGTGGCTCGGTACCTTTTCTTAGAACTGCATGGTTGTCCTCTGCTTCTTTCCACTTCTCTCTGGCATTCCGCTCTAGCATTCTGTTCTCAGAGTTCTTCTTAGTCTGGTAGCCCCGCCCACACTTCCTGCCTGCCTTTGGCCAATCAGCTCTTTTTATTAAACCAGTGGGTGGGACAATTATTTACCATGAAACAATACAATACCCCTACATGAGGTTATGAAACAGTGATTAGATACTTAATAGAATGAGCAATTTATTTTACAGTAGTGCATCCCTAGCACTTTAAATGGCCTGGATTTAGATATGGTACTGGAATACAGTTTGCATAAAAATCACAGATATTTAGTATCATGTACAGTTCCCCAATGAATCAGGCAGGACACAGATAGCAAGGTCATCTAAACAGTGTTTAAATATTCTTTGAACAGCTGCCCAAGGATAATCCATGATTAGGCACTTGAGAAGAGAGCCCGGAGCTCAGTCAACCATTGAGATGAAACTTTTTTTTTTTTTTTTAAATCAAAGTCATAAAACTACTTAGAGTGGAAGGAGCACCAAGCGGTCTTCTTCGGTGACCTGAGAACCAGGTCACCAGAATCTGTCATGGCCATTTCCTGAATCTTGTAAAGGAGTAGATGAGGCTTTGCCTTAAGCATTCTACACGGCCTGTGAGGAAATGACAATGATATTTTGTGAACCTGGGAGATTTATATGTGGGGCAGGTGCATGAACGGTCTATACCATTCCCAGCAGCTGGCCTCCAGTTTCATGAGAAAGTAAAGTAGATGTAGTCTTCTCCTGGCAGGACAGGGGATAAATATATCTTCGTGGCTTCTTTAAGGCAGTAGGGACCTCCTCCATGAAATATATGGTACAGTGTTGGTGACATGTGGGAAGACAGAGGCTAAGGGTGAGAAACCTAAGCTACCCAGAACCAAAACCAAGGTTTCCAGACATTCTGGAATGAGTTTCTTATCCTATGTGTAGAAGAAAGGAACTATATATCTATTGTATATCACACACACACACACACACACACACACACACACACACACACACGTATGTAAATGTATGAGTGCATAATGCGAAAGAAAGGAAGAAAGAAAGAAAGAAAGAAAGAAAGAAAGAGAGACAGAAATTCTGACCCTGAAGTGTTAGCTATCTTGTTAGTCTCCTGGGTATTCAATTATATAAAGAGAAATATGCTATAAAAATACTTTAACCAAAAATCTACTCAAAATGTGCACACATGCAAAATCTATTCTCTGTATCATAATGTGGAATCGCTGATGGCTTTGTTCTGTCAACTGGGTTTGACAGACAGCACTGATGTTTCTGAAGCAAGCTGGCGACGTCATTTTTTTTTCTTTTCAGACAGAGCTGTAATGACTCAGCAAAGGGTGGAGGCAGACCCTTCAGACTTCGGTGTATCTACAGCTCCTGCTCCTTCCTAGGTCACAGGCCCTAGTACATTGGCACAGCAAGAGACTGCCAATGCTTTATTAAATGCTGTTTTATTTAAATTGCTGAGTGTGAAGTGACATTTCCCCTTTGCTCCTTTTTTCTAAAGCACAGAAATTAACTATTATTGGAGAAGCTACATGTGGTTCAACTCCAGTTGATTAATACACGACATCGCCAATTTTGCTTTATTTAAAACATTCTTGTGGCCTCCACCTTGAGGCCTGGAGCTATTTTGAGAGCTGAGAAGTTTCTAGTCCCCCATCCTGAGAAGTTTCTAAACCTCCAAGGCCAAGCGCTATGAACTTGTACCCTATCACAAAGATACTCCTCTGATCGTTGTGTATACATTGTTTATGGCTGATCACTGGATTTAAAATGAATATCTGTTAAAAGCAGTTTCCCAAGAAGCCATCTGAATTCCATGCTATTCTTAATTACTCATGTGTTCTGATTTATACATTTTCTTAGTTAATTATAGCTATTGTACTAAAAGAAATTGAGAGATGTATATGAAACAAGGTTAAGAGAAAGGCCCAGCAAAATCAGATGGCAACACCTTGTCCTCAAAGCCTTGGAGTCTCATCCTCTTCCTGTGAAGAGACATCCTTCTTGACCATCTCCTAGTTAAATTCTACATGCAGTGAGCTGGGAACGGAGCCCCAGTGTGGCTGGTGTAAGGGAATCTCTAGATAAGAACAAGAACAGAAGAGTACACAGGCAAAACTTGGAGACCCAGGCGTGTTGAGAGGCAGTGCTTGGAAGCATAAGGCAGAACATGAAAAATCCCAGAGAGCTCAGGAAGCAGAAATTCTATGAAGGGATACTTTTATACACACACATAGTTGAATTCTTATGTTTGGGGGTGTAGACATGTGTGGGAATGAGATCCTGGAATTAAATAGTGAAAAATAGCAGGAAAAACTATTCACTGACTGCTGCAACCTACATGACTTTAGGGACTGACCTGACAAAGTGATGATGGAAGGAAGAAAGGTCAGACAGACGGACAGACAGACAGGCACACATGCAGAAAAGCTGGGATTGGATAAGCCATGTATTCTGATGAAGAACACACTAGCATCCTGGAATCTCAGTGCATTTCTTATGTACCTCTGAACAAGGAGATGGGTTTATTATTTCTAGCCGATAGGGCAAAGGTGCATTGTAAACCAGCCTAGCTCCTGAATGACACAGTTTTTCAGATACAGGGGACCCGTGATGATAGAAACCCAAGTCCCAAGGGCAAGAAGATTCTTCACATGTCCTGGTACCCAGAGCTCTCTGCATGCATGCTATCCTCTCTAGTATCTGTCTGGGGACAGAAGGGATTTGGAAAAGGGAAAAGCAACCCCCCTCCACATTTCTCTTTGGCTCAGCCTCAGATTTTCTTAAATGATCCCAGCCAGGTTACCCTCAGGATAAGGCTTAGAAAGAGCTAGAAATCATTCTTGTGCCTCATATGGTGTACATCACGTTCCTACTCTTGGTCTTGGCTTTGTCTATTTGAATGAAGACCCAAGAGCTTGCAATACAAACCTAGTGGGAGACATAAAGCTATCTGTCCATTTTCAGATGCTAGAGTTGGATCCTAGCCTGCTTTAAAAGGGGAAAAGTAAAGATACTGCCTGGACAAAGGTGGAAAAAAAAAGCTAGAGCTCCTAGGGACCTGGGTAAATCTCAGGGATTTACATCCTCTCTCTTCATCTTTCTGGGTTTACTGAAGTTCAAAGCAAAGGTGACCTTAAAGATCAGCTGCTTCAATCCATCGTTTATAGTGAAGAAGACTGAACATCTCTGGAGACTGATTCCTGGTCAATAGCAGAAGTGGGGGCAGGTGGAGCTCCTGATTTGCACAATTCTTTTCATTGCAAATCATGTTTCCCACAGGCCATACCTCAAAATGAAAGCCACGGACTATCTTTCCCACTGGGGCTGTGCAGAGAGGATATGTCAGCACATATGAGGGGTCAGAGGGTGAGAAATTGGGAAGCCTTGAGGATTCTTGAGCATCTACAGACCCTTCAGCCATGTTCTAAGTTCCTTTTTCAAAGCATCTACCCAGGATTCATTGTATAACTCCTGGGGTTTTCTATGGTCCCATCTGTAAATAGCTCAGTTCCCAATCCTTTAACATCAGTCTAAAATTTGATGGGCATGTGGATATTTGTCTAGTTGGGATTTTTAAGTTATTTGATTTTGCTTGAGTGATTGTGTTCTGTCTTGTCTTTCTTGCCCCCCCCTCCTGCTCCGCCTTTTCAAGTTCAGAAAGAATCTGTTGCTTTTGGTGATTTTGCTTCCTATCTCCCATCTCTGTCGAACACCAGATTCTCAGGAGGATGGAGACCTGATCACTGTGGCATGATGCAGACCTGTGCTTCAGTCAATCCAGTGTTTGTAGGATGATGGACATGGCTATAATGAGAATCTCAAGGTGGGTGTTTATATCACCACTGTTTTGCTAACCGACCCAAAGCCATGGGCTCAAGCTCTCTGTGTTCAAGTCTCTTCATCTAAGAATGAAAATAGCTCAGCTAGATCTACTTAACTTACAGCACTATGAGAACGAAATGTAGGTATCAAAACACATCTCCAAGTTGGAAAAGTGATGGGCAAACATTAGCTACAATGCCCTTGAACCTTCACATTTGAAAAAAAAAAAAAATCTAGCAAGCTTTATTTTTCTTTTTAGGTTAAAAGTACTTTTTAAAAGACTAATGATGTTTAGAAAGAATAAAGAGCCAGGCAATTTCCAACAAAGAAAAATGGTTCTGATTTAGAATTCTCTAGTCTGTCTCCTTGGGTCACACTGCTCATTGCTCTATGCTCTTCTGAGTGCCGTTGGCTGCTGAGTGAGCTCACAGTGGCAGGGGACACAGGGCCAGATCACTGAACTATGAGTGAGGGACGGAAAAGCCTGTTGGCTGTTCCAGGAGCCCCCATTATGAGGAATTGCAGAACTGGCTGAGTCCTCCCTTCTGGAATGTCCCTTTGGGTTAAAGGTTTGATCTTCATCTTGGAGCCATTCAAAGGCACCGTCAGCATGAAGTTAAGATTCGAAGCGGGGACTGTGGGATTTAGTGCTTACAACCTAGGATGTTTGGGGAGGAATGAGAAACACTCATAATCCAGAGGCTGGGGAGTCCAGGAAGTAGACTGAGGGGAGGGTGGGCATGGGAGGAGAGTGCTGTACACAAGAGCACGAAGAAGAGATGCTTAATTCTTCTGCAGGAATGAGCCTATGAGGAACAAGGGCGATTGTACACAGAAGCACCATGGCTGCTGTTGTATGTAGTTCATGAGGTCTTACATGTGTTAATAAGTAGAGTGCAGTGTCCCAGGTGGAGAAGGAATGGCAGACCTGGCTAGGACCAGGGAGCTTAGTGGTCAGGTGTCCGTATGTCACCATGGTGTAGGAGTCACCTGCCAGATTATAAAGGACACTTCTCTTTGGGCTCATGGGGTTTTGATTTGTCTAACTTGAGTATGTTTTTAATGCCATCATTGTCTCTCCACTTTCCTTTCCCTGTGTTGATTCCGAGATGTCTTTCCACCCCTGTACTTGTGAACCTTCTGCTGTGTTGAATTATGATGTATTGGAGTTTATTGGACTTGCTGAATCTCTAGGCCTCTTTGTGACAACAAAATAAATGCAAGTAACTTTCCCACTGGTTCCAGAAACATTTTCTACAGATCTTTCATCCTTGAAACTTAGCTAGAATTCTGAATGGGATAGAAAAGAAGTAAAGGATTTCCTTTGCAGTCCTTTGTACTATGTGGATGATGTCATCTAGGTGATTTCAGAATGATTCTAGAAAAGAATCCAAGCCAGGATCCTTAGGGTTGCAGAGGAGAAACCAGGGATCAACCGTCTGTCAGGAGCCTTCACATGACCTCAGGGAAAGGGGACTCCCATTTAAGATGAAGTCACAAATCAAATGCAAAACAGAAGACATGAGAATAACTTCATCTTGCTTGAGATCTGGAGCGTTTCTCAACCAGCATGTATCTCAGAGCACCATAGTTTCTAGATAGTTCTTGCTTCATTTCCTCTATTACTTTGATTTTGTGGGCATATATAGCACCTCCTTGTTTTTATTCTACAAGCCTTGTAGGAACACTCTCAGTATATATGCATGCACTCCTTGATTTCGATGGAGTTAGATATCCATAAACCCACCACACGTTACAGATACATTCTGTCTATCTGGTCTGCACAGCATTTGCCTTGGTCAGACATGACACTGTAGCTAACTGGCTGTCTTGTCTCCCTTCATGATTTCAGGGCTATTTATTTTGTTATAAATAAAGGGGTGTGTCTACCTTGTTTTTTGGGACGGACAGGGTCTCTCATGGCCTGGAGCTTCCTGGTTTGAGTAGGTGGACTGGTCAGTGAGCTCCTGAGATTCTTCCTCCCCAGGAAGTTCATGTTACCATGTTGGCTCTTACATGGGTTCTTGGGCCGCTCTGAGGTCCCCAGGCTTACACACCAGGCTTGTCCCTCACTGACCCATCATTGCAGCCTCTCTCTTACTTGTGAACTCATCTTTTTCTAAGCATTTCCCATATTCCCCAGTGTTTCTCTGTATTTTAGAAGGACGTGGATGTCTCTGGCAGCTTGTTCTCTCCCCATGACCAGAAACCAAAAGCAGGAGGAAGGCCCTGGTCATTCCCACACAGAATAATTAACCATCAAGAAATCTCTGTATTTTAGTTCTCTATATTGAAACAGATTGATCTTTACCAGTTGTTAAAAGGTAATCTCTAGTTCATAATATAAATGGTCTCCCAGGATGAATGCCATTCGGGCAATCTGGCAGATTAATTGCTTCCTCCCTGATGACTTATGACTTGGAGCATATAGCAAAGTAGGATATCAAAACAAACACTTGAAGCACAAAGATATAAAATGTTAATAATTAGTAACAGCTAGAAGCAAAATTAACTCACAGTGGGCCCATAATGCCAGCTATTTAATGCAAATTAACAAATGACATTTTTAATGTAAAGGACACGAACGCTAATATTCTAATTTTCCAAGAAAGATCAATAACTCAACAAACAATAATGTGTTCTAAAAAGGAACTTAGAGCCAGAGCAATAACTTTGCTTTAGAGATAAGTGAAATGCCACACAAGTTTATATTTGTGGTTCCAAAATTAGACTAAATTAGAATTAGGTGCCACAGCCTTGGAGGAGGGCCTCGTAAAAAAGGCAAGTGCAAGCAACGCTGATCACAAAGTGATGAAACTGGTCACATAACGCTGGGTAATGAGGCAATCTCTCACTCCTCTGAAGGATTAGCAAGGGCAATTCTGAATTAAAATGGTGTTGTCTCCAACTCTTGGCATCTTGTGTCTTAAATAAAAGTCTAGAAAATAAATGATGAACTAGCATTCCAATTTCTTGAGTTGGATTGCTTGAGATGAATAATTTTAACTTCAAGCATAAAAACACACACCAGCATGCACACCAGAAGCTCATTGTGACCAAGAGAGGCCTTATTTAGCTTTGTCTGGTTTGCAAAAAGCTTAAGATAAAACCCCTTACAGTAGATACCTTCTATTGCATGGTACCTTGTAGTTGAAAGATATACTCTGATAGTTTATGCCACTTGTCCCTTAAAATGACCATGCGTGGTAGGAGTTCTTTGTCTTATTTTATGGTAAGGGAGCTGAAAATTTAGAGTTTGCACAGGGTCATGTATCTTGCAAATTCGAGATCCATTGGACTTCAGAAGTGTTGTACCATGCCAGAGGAGGGATACTGCCTGTGTTCCTTTTCTTATCTGTGCTCTATGCCCTCTAGTCCCAAGTGTATGTGTCTGTGCTCGACACAATGGCCAGTAAGCCAAATGAGTCCTTATCAATTCTGTAATATGTAAGAGCTGTTGTCTCTCTGCCTGTTCTAAAATGTGTTTACAGTCATTTATTTCTTTTGGAGACAGGGTCTTCTGGGTGCAATCCACCTTTCCATCTCAGCTTCCTCAGCAGTTGGGATGACTAGAATCTTACTGTCTTAGGCTTTCAATTTGTTCTTCTTCAAAGAGAATTGTAATGCAAGGTCAAAATGTGAGCCATAAGTGCCCTCTGTATCAAATTCTCTATCTTCACTCTCCAATATGGTCATTCTGATCTCACTTCAAATAAGATGAGAGAAAATATGCTGGAGCATATAAATTATAGAGAAAAGTTTATGCAATAAATGTTCAACGATGGAACATGCCCATGTGTTCTCATCCTTGAACAAGGAACAGAAAGTTAGCAGCCCACAGAGAGTTGGTAAGCTTTTCTTTGAAGGCCAGTGATGCACTTTTGCTTTGCTTGTGTTTCCAGTTTTATAGAAATGAGATATATGATATAGCTGTTATACCTGTGTAGATGGACCCCAAAGACCACCAGGGAGCTGAATTCAATGAAAATACATGTGGGTTTGTTAACTGCTTTGGACACGTTCAAACAAACTCAGGTCAAAAGCCTTTGTTTTTGCCACGTGCTCAGAGGTGAGGGGGCTTTTAAAGAAAAGCATACATAAACTGAGTGCTACACATATTGGAACCACAGGATTGGACAAAGGGGTAGGAGATACAGCAGCCATTGGCTACCCTTCCAGTGCAAACTCAAGCCCTGAAACTGTGGGCTGAACTTTCGGCACCAACCTAATGTTTGAAACTATTGGCTGTAGTTGGAATCCTGAGATTCTTCTCAGACTCAGACCTGAGCCTGCCCTCAGGCATTAAATGCTCTTTTTCCTGAAATAGTTTTGTAATGATAAATCCATGCCTTCACAATAGCAATATGTCATTAAGTTGCTATGTTCATTTAGCAGATTCACAGTAGTAGGTTTTTGAAGCATTATTTTAATTATTTTTTATCAATACAAATTCAGGAGTCAGGTACCTGGGTGAGAACCTGAAGAATCAGAGAAGCAGAGAAGCCAACAATCCTCTCTTACCTGCACTGTTCCTAAAAGGGGGAAATATTGTTTGATATTTTGATTGTGTTTTGACAAATAAAGCTTGCTTGCAGTCAGAGGCAGAGACAGCCACTAGCTGACTAAAATTAACCACAGAGGTTTTAGAGGACTATAGACAGACAGGACAGGAAGTAGTAAGGTGGGGCAGAGAGAGATCTTGGCCCTTTTAGAGAAAGAAACAGAGCAGGTAGGAGCTATGGATTCTGCAAACTATACTAATGACTGGCCCAGGAAGATATGCCCACTTGTGCAATTGTGGCACAAACATCACGGAAGTAACTCACCACTTTCTTATTGGATTTAAATTCTACTCCACAAGATGAAATTCATACCTGGAACCATTATTGTGATAGGAGTCTATGGCTATATAGAGCATAGACCCTAGGAGAGAACCTGCTACTATTACTCTTGTAAATGGACATGGTATTGAACCAGTTCCTAATGATTTATTGTTACACTCCCAGATCAATGCCCTTCTCAACTCTATCTGTAAAGCTTCGATTTGCAGTAGATGGTGTTTAACACTGCCATCTTCTAGGCACAAAGAAGAAGAGACTGTGGAATTCTCAGTCCTAAAGGGAACATATATACTCTATCCTTCCTCCCAAGGCTCAGGGATCATTTACAAGAAGGGTTAGGAAGATTGTAAGAGCCTGAGACAGTGAATGTTGTGGTGACTAATATTGGGTGTCCACATCGGCGGTTAACTAAAACTCAAGTGGCTGGGTACTTTCATGAGGGATTTTTTTTTTCCTTAATTAAATCATTTGCAGCAGGAAGACTCACTTTAAATCTGAATCTTAAGAAAAAAAAGTTTAAACTTTCTTTTTATTTATTCTATGTGTCTTTTATAACATGTACCTCAATCTCATTTATTTCCCCATCCCTTTGCATGCCTTCTGCCCCCTGCATTTCCCCCAAATAAAGCAAACTTTAAGAGAAAAAATCTCACTGTGGGAGCTTCAGTATGACGATGCAGTGAGTCACATAGTAAACCCCTTTGTCCATATATCTTTATTTGCATGTGTTTTGGGTGAAGAGTCATGGATTTGGTTTGAGGTCTTTGGTTTCTCCTACACCATGGATACTGGTTCCTCACTGGGCCTCTTCCTGAATATCCTGTTGTTGTCCTATGGTGTGGAGATTTTACTACTTAGGGCCTTCGGGTCAGGCCCCTTCATGTGCTCCAGCAGATCATAAATGAGGTGGATGTTGGGGCAGATCAAGTCATAACCCTGGTTCTGGACCTGGGCTGCTATAGGGTTGGTTTACTCACCTGTCCTCACCACCAAGATGAGCTCTCTAGCATTGCAGCAATGAGCAATGGATGAGGCTAGTGCTCCTGTTTTTTTATGCCCTTAGGGTCAGCTCTCCCACACTTTGGCCATCAGGGCCAGATTTATTGTGTTGCCCAGGTGAAGTATAGGGGTCACTCTGATAAATGCTGCACTGGTGAGGGGCTGGGGCTGCTGGCCCATCTGTTCTTATGACCTCAGGGTTAGCTCTTTCACCTGCCTCAGGTGATGGGAGGGGGCTGGGCCATGCTCACCTCTGACTACAGGGTAGGGTAGCTCTGCTGTGCTGCCTAGGTGAGGGCAGGGCCTGTTTCCCAAGTGTTGCAGCTGAGAAGGGGAGTCTCAGCTCTCTCATCTGTTAATCTGGATCTTTTGAAGAGAGATGATAAACTTTTAATTTGGATCTTTTGAGGTAGGAAGATCTACTGTTAATCTAGACCACACCTTCTGCTGGGAACGCATCTCAAGAACATGGAAGAAGTAAGCTTTCACTCTGCCGGGCAAGTCTATTCCTACACTGGCATTGGAACCCACTTCTCCAGGACTCTGGCATATACTGAAGACCACCTGAAACATCCGGGACAGAACAAACCTGGATTCTTGGATCTTCTGTTCATACACAGCCATCTATTGGACTAGGTTGACCACAGCCTGTAAGTCATTCTAATAAATACCCCCTCTATATATGATATATACACTACAGTTGCATATCTGTAGATTCATTCTATCAGTTCTGCTCCCTTAGAGAACCCTGACTAATACCGATTTCAACAAGAAAACATTATCTTCTAGACACATCCAAGTAGCTGCTTTGATGAACACACGGCACTTGTAACATCATGTTCAAAACCTACTCAAGTCCAAGCTAGATAAAATCCAAGCATGAAGAAGGGGGCTGGGCACACAATCCCACCCCAAGCCATGAAGTTATTGGCAATTGTTAGCAGCTGGGAGAGGAAGAGATAATGTTCCTTAGGAATATTGATCACTCTCTGCTGGAAGTTGATCTGAACTCAGATAAGTAGATCACTCTTCAATGAAAGACCACACATACACAAATATTTGGGCAACCCCCCCCCCCAAAAAAAACTGACCTTAAATAAAAAAAAAAGAGTTGGGTGGGTAAGTACAGGGGAATGAATTATGAAAGAATTGGGGATCAAACAAATATAATTAAAACACATGCTATGCTAAGCAAAGAACTGATAAAAATTAAAAAAGGAAAAACATAGAACATATAAATATAGCACATGGCATGTAACATGTTCTGTGTATACTCACATACACATGTACATTTCCAGGGGTCTGTTTCTTTGATTGAAACCTGACTGATGCACATAGCAATTGCCTACACACATTCTCAACAGTGAAGCTTTCTTCTGTGCCACTTTACCCCTCCTGTTTGCCACTCAGCACTGCCTAGCCATTTGCCTCTAGTTATTGCGCACAGCATCCTGCACCTGTTCCCTGTTTACATTAGAACTGCTGCAATCCTCACTGATTTGCAGAGCTGAATACATTTTGATGATTTAAGTAATGTTTGAATGCAAGCTGCGTCTGAGAAAAACTTTCCTTGCTAGATCAGAATATATTTATATCTAAATTTGACCCTGAAAACACTGACATTAGGGAAAAAAAGGTTCCTTTTTGCCCCCTTTACCTGAATGACTCTTAACTTTTCAGTCCAAAAAATACTGTTTTGTTTTGCATTTCCTACCAAAAAATAGAGACCAGGTAGCTTAAACAACTAACATGGTTGTTTTTTTGTTTGTTTGTTTTTTTGTTTTTTTTTTTTAAAACAGTTCTGAAGGTTTTAGGCATCCATAATCAGCCGAGGGCTAACATAGCCAGTTCCCAGAGAAGGTCTTTGGTCCAGCGCGTAGGTGTCTCATTTCTCACTGTGTCCTCACGGAGGAGGGGGGGGGGGGACAAGAAGTAGAGGCAGAGAGAATAGGAAGGGGAGAAACTAAGGAGAAAGAGGAGGAGAAGGGGAGGGGAGGGGGAGGAGGGCGAGGAGGGGGAGGAGGGAGAGGGGAAGAGCTGTTTTTATTCTTTTTTTATGACATTAATTCCATCATGTCTTCACCTAAGTCTAATTGCTCCCTTTAACTACTGCGTCAGAGGCTGGAGCTTCAGTCTATACATTTTTCTGGGTAATGATAGAATGCAAATATTCAGCCCATTGCAAGAGATAAGAAACAGATCCAGGGTTGGTGACATGGCTCAGCATGTAAAGCCGCTTGCTATGCAAGGCTGCCAACCTGAGTTTGATCCCTAGAGCCTGTGCAATGGTGAATGGAGAAAACCAGCTCCACAAAGTTGTCGTTTGCCTTCCACGTGCACACTGTGTCATCCGTGTCCCTCACAAATGTCCTAGCACACGGATTATAAATAACATTGAAAAAGAGAAGCAGACTCAATTAACCTATGGAGACTTCTAATGAAGGATTTAAGTGTTTCCTCATGGCTGAGTGCGTTTGGGATTTGTCTGTTGATAGGCATCTCTGCTACAGTTACCGGGCAGGGGTTAGAGTTGAAGGAGGACATCTCCAGCTCTTTGGTGCTTCCTAAGGCTGGGGAAAGTTGTGCACAGTGAGAAACATACTATGTAATAACTGCAAAGTGTTTTCACCGTGGAGGAAGCACTGCAGCCAGGATATCAGGGGGAGTATGCTAATGATTTTTTATTTACTTATTTTATTAAAAATGTCATTTTTATCTATGTATTACCCTGCTCCCCCTCACTTCCCTCCTCCCAATCCCTCCCAGTCAGCCCTCAGCTTCGCCCCTCCCCATTCCCCACCCCCAGAAGGGCAAGAAGTCCCAAGGTGGGTCAGCACAGCGTGGCACATCCACTCCAGGCAAGTTCGATTCACTCATCCCGAAGTCAAGGCTGGGCTAGCTGTTCCCCTAATGGGCCCCAAGATGCCAGGCTATGGACGGGAACACAGTTTGTTCCTCGAGTCTCCACACATTGCTCAGGCCAGTTGACAGTTGCCTACCCTTGGAGGGCCTAGCTCCCTTTCTCGATGGATCTCCAGAGGCCACTCCTGATTCAGTGAAAATTATTTCTCAACTTTTGTTCACATTTGTGTGATGATTGGGGGCATTATGGAATCTCTGAGGAGAGGGTGGCTATGTGGATGGCGGGAGTTGAACTCAGGACCTCTTGAGGGTACAGTCACTGTTCTTAACCACTAAGCTACATCACCAGCACACTAATGATGTGAAGTACGACAAACAAGTTCTATGCTAGTGGAGGGGTCCACAATGGGAAATGTCCCTATACAGTTCTACTATCTTCTATTTATCTATCTATCTATCTATCTATCTATCTATCTATCTATCTATCTATCTATCCATCATATTATGCCTCTTTCACTTACAGTATTGCTTTCCATAGTTTCCTGCAGTAAGGTTCATTAATAGACAGACTATAAACAGAGTAGGAAGACTTATCTTTTCCACTCACATACAGAAAGGACAGCTAAGCACTGAACACACAGGAATGACTTGCCTAGGAAAGGCTGTATTCTCAGCCACCAGTGTGCTTCATTCTGTAGAGGTTCTCCATACCTAACACAACGCATTACAAAAACCTCCATCCAAATTGGGTGGACAAGGTATGAGCCCCTCTTCTATTGGGACTATTAGATGATTTTAGCAAGAACTTGCATTTTTAGCAGGAGCTGACATGTGGCACTAAGTGGGGACACATCTATTAAGTGCTATTTCAGGTAAAGGAGTCTGGTGTCCAGTCCAAGTGGCTTACACAGAGATCTCTAGACAGAGTAAAACACCTAAGGTGGACTCCCCAGAGCCTTAGCTTGATCCAAGGGCCCAAGTAGTCATGCCAAGATGAAAGACTGGCTGCATTTCTTGCCTCGGTCTTCAATAGGTTGGTGAAATCTCAGGGTTTGGTACCAAGGAGGTTACAGAGTTCCAGTGGATGACTCCCAGGTTAAAGTGCATACTGTATATTGTCAATTCCTCAAAGTCCCACCAAGAATGTCTTTCCACCTCACTGGCTTTGCTTGAATCTCACCCACACCTATGCCAAACTCTGTAGTTAGGAAGACATAATGCTCTGACTATGACCAACCTGGAGCCTGAGTCAAAGAACTTGGAAAATAGGCAGCACAACAAGAGACTGCTTCAAGCTGCTCAATATCCACATCCCTCAGGAGCCATTATATCATGCCGACGAAGACATGGGCATCACCAACTAGAATGGAAGACTAATGTGAACACACAGCAAAAAATAACAGAAAGGCTCTTGTGGCCTGGCGCCTGGGGCTTGATGAAGACCCAATCTTTGAGTCCCTATGGTTCCTCTATACCTGACAGTATGTTCTTTTTCTCCTGCGTCCTATTTTCTCTCCCCTACTCTGTCTGTCCATCTCCCTGCTCTCTGCCCCCACCCCCTTCTTTTCCTCCCCCTGCTGTCTTCCTCCCCTTCCCTCAGTTTTTCATTAAGGTAGCTGTATTGGTGAGTGCTTCTTTCAGCTAGTGTCATTAACAAATCCAAGGGACGTATTTCATCACAGCTCCATCTGGGACGAATAACTAGAAAGTTGCTTGGGCTCAGGAATAGTCTCTCAAGTATGTGGCCAAACTTGAATTGTAATTTGAGAGAGAATACTAGACATGTGCTTTGTCACTACCCACCCCTTACACCCTTTGGAGGTCAGTGCTCCATCATTCTCCAGGGAGGCCCATAGACACTGCTGACTCTGTTTAAACCAGTCAGCATGTTCCATCCTCTGGCATCAGAGAGACTGGCTTTCTGGTGGTCACCTGATGCCCAGACTTGAGATGAGTTGTCTTCTAAGCTTTCATTAGAACTATCAGGGAGGCATAGTTTATTTGCCTGTTGGCATGTATCTGTAAGGTTCACTGGTCAATTTCTCATGAGCACTTGGATCCTGAGCATGCAGTAGTCAGGGATGAGAAGTTCAGAGGCAGATAGATGTTCCATCCTTGTGCAGCCTGGATCAAACTGTGCCTGAAGCAACAGCACCCTTGGACTTCTTCAGATTTTTGAGCAAAGAAATCCCTTTTTTCTATTCCTAAGCTTATTTGAGCTAGGAATTTTGTCACTTGCTGCCAAAAGAGTCATAACTAATACAGTTATGGGACACTGGGTTTGAGGAAACGTGTCAGGTAATATGGAAGATGAAGAGGCTGAACGGTAGGCAGAGACAGGTCCTAAAGCTCCACTAGGCACATGCTCCCCTTTTCCTGAATTCATAAACCACTTTGCTTGTCTGGTAGAGGCGCTATGTGTACATCAGACGGCCTTGACTTGCAGTTCCAGTCCTTGCACAGTAGGTGAAAATTTTATGACCATAAAACTCTGGTGTGAAGAAATGTAACCTTTTTTTATTGTTTTATAATTGAGCTTAATTAAGCTCACAGACCCTCATGTCTACAAATTGCAGAGAACTTTATCTTGCTGATTCCAGTCAGTTCTGGCAAGATGTGGCTTAAAGCTTTGTATCTGCTAGAAAGATATAAATTAGTTCATTTTTCTGAATAATTTTCTCCTGGGGTGATGTGCTTTCTAGCAAGCATGACAGGGAGGCAAACTGTCTGGGCTGGGAGCTAACCTCTGATCATGGTAGACAGCAGACTGTGGCCCATCCAGTGGAGTTGGGCAGCTAGCTCTTCCTGTAGGCTTCATTCTGCCTATGTTCAAGCTTGGTCTCTGCAAGCTCTGCCAGGGTCTCTTCTTGTGTCCAGTTTGCGTTCCCATCATCCCTGGGCTCCTAGAAAAGTCCTTTCCCTATCTCAACCCTTCAGGCCCAGTCCCCTTCATGCCTTCTTAACACCAGGAACTTCTGTCTTTGAACATCTCACAGGGGAGAGAGGCATTGGGTCAGCTCAGTACCCTGTCTACCCATGTGCCCCAGGAACCACCTGTGAGCCTCCCGTTTCTCTCTGTCCCCTCCTCCATTTTTCTCTCTTCTTTCCTGTCTTCTTTTCTTCCTCTGTCCCTTTCTCTCCCTCTCATTTCCACATGCACATGGATCGCCTATTGTTTCTGGTCACCTGGTGAACCTAGAGACAGGCATAGAGACCTTGGAAGGCAGCTTCCTTCCTCTTGAAATTCAGACAAATTCGTTATGCTCTGGTACCTTGAACTCTCTAAGCCCAGAAAGAACATTTGATCTCACACACATTTTGGGCTGGACTCTTTGCTCTAGATCTCTTTACTGTGGATCTTGGTTTAACATGAATACAAGCCCCCTTGATTTCTTCCCTGCCTACACCCTGCAGCCACATCCCCAGTTTCTAAGACCCTGCCTCTATTCTCCATCTCCAGATGCTGGCTATCCAGATTCTAGATGGAAAGATGGTGCTGCTGCCTCTTCAACACCAGCTCTTCCCTGCAGCTGGGAGCTTGGCCTTCAGAGTCTTGTTTCAGTGGAGAGGAAATCTCAGGGCAGAAATGATAACTTTACCGAGGAGGAATGGCACACTGGTGCTATTAGAGCATGATTTGGTTCTGAAAGTCACCAGTGTTCTCCTATCCTTAGGAGAACTAGTCATGTCGCTCCTCATGGGGCATGGTTGTTAGTCACTGTCTCATTGTCTGCCGGAAACTCTGTGGGGCCAACTCTGTCCTCCCTGCCAAGGAGTATCACCATGGAAGGCTCCCTGCCAGCACAAGCATCTTTTCTAGAAGGCCAGCTGACACCATCGCTCTTTTAGCTGATTAAAATATTTCACATTAGCAGCTTTCTGAGAGAACCGACTTTGAGTTTCTTGTAGTGTCCCTTGACCGAGGGTGGTCTCCGCATCTACTAAGAGTGTGGCCTTTCAAGTCGTCCTCATTATTCTGGGCTGAATCTTGTCTGCTCCAAAGACAAGTTGAAGTTCTAGACCATAGAACATGTTTGGAATAGAGTCTTGGCAGGTGTAAAGGATCAACTTTAGTAAGTGCCTACCTTTCCTACCTTTCAGAGGAAAAGAAGAAGCCACATATGGACAGAGATGCTTGGGCAAAGGCATACAGTGTTAGAGGTAGGGATTGGGGAGATGCATCCGAAAGCAGCGTGACATAGAGCCCCAGAACCTTGCGGAGACTCTGGAGGGAGTAGAGCCCTGTTCATGCCATGGTTTCCACCTTTTGACTCCCAGAACTATGAGAGAACATGTTTATGGTTTTTGTTTTTTTGGTGGTGGCTGAAAAAGTCTCATTATTGCTTCTGGGATGTGGGGTTCAGGAGCTCTTGGTGGAGCAGATCTGTTTCCTCTTCACCACCTTCTAGCTTCACTACCACTAGGCTTCTGGCTTCACAAGGTGGCACTGGCCCTGTGGATGGCTGCCATGCACAGATCAGGCGGCTACCTGTTCTTTTGCATTATGTGCCTGAGGTTGCTGAGGGTGGCCAGTACACTCTTGTTGGTGGTGATCCTTATGTAAGAAATGGCTGGTTTTCGCTGACTGCATTTGCATTTCATGACCACCACAACCCCTTTTTTCTAGACCACAGGCTGAATCCCACAGTCTTGTGGTGAATAAGCTGGTTGTTGAGGAAGGAGTTGCAGGCCTTCAGATGATTGGACCTGACGCTGTGTATCTGCTTATTTCTCTTGATCAGGAAACTGGAGTGGTTCCTAATAACTATCTGACCATCTGTTGCAGAGTGGCTCCTCACCCTATGGCAGCTGGAGACAAAGTTTATCTTGTCTTTAGGGCACCTGCTTTGTGCTGCTTCCTTCCAGCAGCCCAAGAAAATAAGAGGTCACAGGGAGTTACCCCTAATCCACTTCTCTCCATCTTGGAGCTGATGTCCTTGAGGCTCAGGAACAGTGCAGGAACCGAGAGGCTGCTGCTGGTGGTGGGGCCCCCAGCTCTATTCCCTCTTCTGTCTGGTGTTCCAGGTGGTGGGATTTTGGGAGGGTGAAAACTTTGAGCTACTGCCCATATTGAGAAAACCTCTCTGAGGAATGAGTGGAAGCTTCTCTGTCCAGGTCTTATAGTACCTGGAGGGCAGCCCCTGGCCCATGACTCACTTGTTGATGTGGTAACAGAGGCTGTCTCCACTCTTATGGGACAAGATTTGGGATAAGACCATACTTAGCAGTTCCCTGAGGAAGTCAGGCCTAGATGCTCTCCTGTGGAGTCTATATTATAATATTCCCTCACTTTCTATTTTTCCCTCTTCCTTCTTTTGAAGGGACTACATTGCCATAGTCTTTTCTGAGCACCCAAATCCTTATCTCTGTGCAGGGTTCCAGGGAAATGTGTCCTCTGAGGATCCCAATCTCACCATCTGAGGCTCACACTTTCCCCACCCCACTTAAGAGTCTAAGTCTAGGCAAAATATAAAAGCTGGCACTCCCAACAAGCTTCCATAGCTGTGGTTATTAATCAGGGGACCATGCTTTGAGCCTCACTGGCCTGAACTACCTGGGTTGATGGGATTTCACCAGGTTGAGTTTGGGCAGGACTGATGGCTGGAGAGAGCAAGTCTGTGAGAAGGGGTTGCCAGAAATCAGTTTGCATTTGGTAGTTCTGATGCTGGGAAATCATACAGAAGGTTGTATGTGCCTTGAGATTGACATGATGTTAAAGGTTGATTTCTGAGCCCAGTCCTTGGGCCTGAGTCTCAGTCCTTAAAAACCTGAGTAGAAGCTTGAGGTGATGGTTTTAATGAACCAGAGGATTCCCTAACACTATCCCTTTGGGTAGATGAGACAAGGTCTGAGGGAAAGGGAAAGGTGAATTTTCATGTG
The DNA here is from genome assembly GCA_033318265.1 of Phyllotis vaccarum. NCBI lineage: Eukaryota > Metazoa > Chordata > Mammalia > Rodentia > Cricetidae > Phyllotis > Phyllotis vaccarum. The sequence goes on along the minus strand of JARWLC010000012.1, from coordinate 22,453,191 downwards.
TGAACACATGTATAACTGCTTGTATCCTATGCATATGCATGCATGTGAATTTGGATAAGCATGCAACTGTATGCAGGAATATGCAGGCACCTGTGCGCAGCATGTTTTGGAGTGATGCATGAGAAACACAGTCTTGACAAGTGCATTTGCTCTACTTGGGCAAGACAAAGCCACCAACACCTGCAGCTTCTCCACAAAGGTGGCAGGAGTCCCATCCCAAAGCAAACAAATCCCATCTATTTGAATTCTGCCCTCCACTTACAGCCATCTATTTTTGAGTGAAATATCTCTTCATCTCCAGTTCCTGAATATCTTGTGTTTGTTGCTGCCTACCTACACAGCAAAGCCCTCCAGTTAGCCTTTTTATCCCAGCTCTGTTTTTCTGTGTGGATTACACAGAGGGAAGTTTAGAATCCTTTCACCTTTGTGGCTGTTCCCATATGTGGCCACTCGTTTTAAGGCTATACATATTTTACCTCATAGAGAAGGGATTTGGTTTCTCTGATTTCTTTGTTCACAAATAAACCTGGGTACAGAGCCCTGCTTCGTCCAGAAGCACGGAATCTGTGCTGTGCCATCTGCCAGCAGGTGGCAGGGTGTCCAGCTTCTTTTGATGGGAGCTTCCAGCATTTGCACTGTCTGTCTTGACTGCCTCCCTCTCTATTATGTTACAAGGCAGGAGCTTGGGTCCTGAGGTTAACTGTATTCTTATCTCTGGAATGTTCCCACCACCCTGCTGTCTGAGACCTGCTCTGGTATATTTTCTGTGGTTTTGTCCTTTCCAAGTGCCCTCTTCATTTGTCCCAGGAGCTGGCCCAGAATGCTTTTACAGCTTCTGACTCCAGACTTGAGAGTGACCATTGCTCAAAGTCCCCCCCCCCCCCCAAACCCTTTGCTTCATCCAGGACTTGGGTGATAAAGGGTGAGAAAGGCCAGTTCCCTTGAGACAAAAGAACAAGTCTGGGATATGATTAATGGCCCACAGTTCCTTCAAGAGGCCTCTCTAGTCCCTCCCACATACCCTTGCTGCTCTGCTCAACTCCTTCATACTGCATTCCTCCTCCTCTCTCCTGCAGCCCTTCCTCATAGAGTTGCTAACATCAACCCTCTCTCAAGATTTGCTTTTAGGGACCCAGTGTAGACAGTATCTCTCTCTCTCTCTCTCTCTCTCTCTCTCTCTCTCTCTCTCTCTCTCTCTCTCTCTCTCTGTGTGTGTGTGTGTGTGTGTAAAATCTACTTGAATATTATTCTTCATGCTCACAGTCTGTGTGTCCCACTGAGCTTTATCTGTCTGGGACCTCTCCCGGTGCTATCCACTCATCCAGCTCTCTCATCCCTGTTTATAGTGGAGTTACCATTGAATATGGCCACCTACCAAATGACAACATTGGCTCTTCCTTGATGTGACCACAGACACAGCCTCTATGCATTCCCTTGCTTTAGGAGCCTTGGAGTGGAGTGACAGATGCCTGGGTGAACAGTTACCAGCTGTGTATGCCAAGACTGGGAAACAGTATTCCTAACTCCACAGAACCCTACAGATGGCTCCCCATGGCTGCACCGGCTCCCATGAGTGTCTCTCCTCACATGCTCTCCTACAGCTGGAAGGGAGGACCCTCCCAGTGACCTATATTCTGGTGTGGGTTTTCACCACTGTTTCATGTTCTCTGTATGGCAGGGAACTTCCAGTGTCTCTACACACATTTATTTATCAGAGAGTTCCCTACTTATAGAAACACCCACTGCTTTAAAAAATAATTTAAAGACATTCTTTGTTTATTATAGAAGTTAATCCCTTATTGTTTTATACACTGAAAATATCTCTGTTGAGTGAAGCATCTGTCTCCCTTGCTTGTGGCATCCCTCACTGAGAAGAAATCCTTAGGAGTTACTTCCTTATGCTCCCAATGTCACACGGGGATTTGGATGAAGTTGCTTTCTTATATTTCACTTGATGTTTATTAAATGCCTCCAAACAGGAGCAGGTTCAAATCCACAGGGGACTGTGTTAAAGGGCAAAAATGCATTCTCCTTTCCTAGTGACTTCTGCACTCTGAGTTACTCACTTCTTTTTGGAGCCCTCATGTCCAAAAGCCCTGGTGGGCCATCCCCTTGAACCCTGGAGGTACCTTAACTTACTTGAACTACACGGAAAATACATGTTAGCAAGCCAGCCTAGACCTAAAACCACTGTGCAAACAGCAGAAGACCTGGGAAGCCCTTAATAAGAGGAACTTTCCGTCCATGTGCATTTCATTAGGTGCACTATCTTCAGTATTGAGAATCAATGTCAGAGCAATGGATGCAGAGCTGAGCAGCCTTTGGTGCATGCTTGGGCCGAGAAGGAGTTTTATCTTTAGTCTTTGGAAACTACTGCTGGGTACTTAGTGAGTATTGAACACGCTGGTGTGTTGACCCTATGAGGAAGGAGAGTTGAAGGGGGAAGCCTTTGACTCCTGCAGTGGTGCCTGCTGGAGAAGGCTCTCAGAGCAGCAGGCACAGATAACAGGGCTGACACTGGGACAATTGCTTGGGCCAGGACTCAGCAGCAAATTCTGTGAAGAGGAAGATAGTAAACACTTTAGGGGTTGATGGTCAGTCTGTCACAATGATACTCCACTTCCAGTACAGCAGAAAAGCAGACATAAACATGTGAATGCATGGGTGGACTATGGGTCAATAAAACTTTATTGGCAAATGTAGAAGTTGGCCAAGCCCTGACTTATATGATTAAGACTCAGGGGTGCCCACACATGGTCTAGCAATCTCCAAGTCTCTGCCATTTAGTAGGATTATATTGGAAATGCTTAAATTTTAGAAGTGTGTGTGTGTGTGTGTGTGTGTGTGTGTGTGTGTGTGTGTGTGTGTGACATTCACAAGCAGTGACAACTATGGCTGTGTGTGTACATATTGTTTCTGGCTACTGTAGTAGAGTGATGGCAGAGTTGAGTAGAGACAGTGGGGCGGTATAACCCTTGTGTGGTTTAATGCTGGAACATCACCCATAGGCTCAGGTTCTGAATGGGTTGCATTTAAGCTTGTGTAATATTTAGAAGCTGTGGATGATTTAGAGATGAGGTCTACCTGAAAGCAGATCATTGGCAACATTCCCATGAAGGTTAGACTTCTGGCTCCAGCCTTTCCTTTCTGCTTCCTGTCAGCAAGACAGGAAAAAGCCATCATGCTCCTGATGCCGCAGTCTGGGCTACTGGCCTGGCCTTCTCTGTCATGTTGTGTGTAACTTCTAAAGCCCCTCCTTTAAAAAGAGTTCTCTCCCCTCAAGTTGTTTCTCTCAGATCTTAGGATGATAGAGAACAGAAAAGTAACTAACCTATTGGCTAATGTATCTTTCACTCAAACTCAAGACATTTGCTATTGGACTTTTTATAGGAATGTTTCAGACTACCCTGCTGAGAATCCAGGAAGGGCAGGGATTTCAAATAAGATCTTCTGTCTCCTTGGCATCATACAAGGGTTAGGCTTAGCTGTGAATCCCCCGAAGAGCCCTGACATGCATGGAAGCTTTGGCTCCTGTTATAGTTAGTGGCAAGCCTGTAGTCATGGACGCCATCACCTGTCCCTCTTGGACTGCCACCAGACTGTGGAAACCTGATTGCTTGGAGCTGCAGCTGTGGCAGATTCAAAATTTGTAAGGTAGGGAAGGACAGCTACTCTGGCTGTCATCCATACTCACCCCTCCCATCATCTTTTTTCCCATGTGTCCTGGTTAGATTTATATCATTTTGACATAAGCTTGAGTCAGTTTGAAAGAGGGACTCTTAGCTTAGAAAGTACCTCTAAGGCTGGCCTGTAGAGTGGTCTGTTGATCTTGGATAATGATTAATATAGGAGAGGTCAGGTTACTGGAGGTGGTGCCAGCCTTGGGCAGGCAGGCTTGAATCACATAAAGAAGTAGGCTGAGCAAGCCATGAAGGGCTCCTCCATGGCCTCTGTCAGTTTCTGCCTCAAGGTTCCTGTACTGTTTGAGTTCCTGCTCTCACTTCCCTGGATGCTGAACAATAAGCTGTAAGATGAAGTAAACACACCCTTTCCTCCCCGTGTTGCCTTTGCTCATGGTGTTTAATCACAATAATAAAAAAGCTAACTGAGACACTGGCTATTGCCTTGTGAAGCCAGTCACCTGTATTACTTGGGATTCAACTCAGCTTCAGATAATAGAAAACTCAACGATGGTGTAAGCAAGATAGAAGATTAGAAAGAAATTTTAGTAGTGCGCAAATTCTATTACCGTACTTAAGCATTTCCTCAGAAGCCCTGCCAGCAACTCCTGCTCACATCTTGTCATGTGTTGTGGGACGCCACACAGCCAAAGTAGTTGAGAATAGAGAAATGTTACTGCAAGCCAAGGAATACTGAAGAACCAATAAAAGCCCAAGGAAGCATGCAAAGATTTCCCCTCAAGCTTCATAGAGACTAGGGCTCTGCCAATACTTTGAGCTTCAATTTTTTTTTTTTATACCAGAATTCAGAGGCAATAGAATGTTTCTGTTTTCCTCTACACCATTGTGGGGCCCAGTAAATACATGGGTATCTCATGGCCATGTGTATCTGAAGTAGAGAAAGCAATGCCATATTTCCCTCAATCTAATCTTAAGGAGGAATGGATGGAACATTGCAGCCTTTACCGCACACACCCTCAGATGACATTCTTCTCACCTGATGACCTCTTCAGTCACCTGTCCCAGGAGAAGGGGGTGGGTGTTGGGTCTATCCTTTAGGACAGAAGCTATTCTTGTTCTTGCCTGGATGGTGAACTCTGTGCTCATTTCCAGGGTTTCCCAACATCCAGCTTGTTCTGGGAAAGAGACATGAATGACATATTTTTATATTCAGTGCCTTCAAGTGACTCATGATCACCAAGATGAGAGATGCATTCTCTGTCTGACTCTGGCTGCCATCCCTGGGTACCAACTTAGCTCCCTAGGCACATTTATAAATGACATGATTTGTCATCCTCCTGCCTCTGATTTCTAATGAACATGAATTTTCCCTAAGACCCAAACTCAAGAAGACCTTGCAAGCATTCTGAGCTATACTTTCAAATTAGGAGCTCAGGGCAGCTGCTATCAGTTAGCATCTGAAGTTACAGATGTGCTAATATTGAGTGAAACAGGAAATGACATGTGATGATCTCTAGTAACATTTTTACATAATATTAAGGATTTTTAGGGTAAATTTCCTTAGGTATCAGTTTTGTCCTCTAGCAACTGAAGCCGTGGTTGTTTGAAATATGGGAAGAGTTTGGTTTCCTACATGGGAAGAAAGGTTGGGTGAATTTGCCAACAAAAATTTGTTTGCCCTTGGTTGTTTATCGCCTGGATTCATTAAAACACCCTCCCCAGACTTAACATGGAAAGTGACAATTGTGTACTAACAAATAGGATATAGCTTAATAGGTGGTGGGTAGGTATACATCAGGTATTGTATTATCCAACTAAACCATTAACTTTCCTACTCTTAGGGACATTCCCATGTCTGAATTGGTTCTGGCTTATATAACACAATATCATAGAGGATTGGCTTATAAACATCATACATTTTCTTTCTTTCTTTCTTTCTTTCTTTCTTTCTTTCTTTCTTTCTTTCTTTCTTTCTTTCTTTATTTTAGTTTTAGGGTCTAGAAGTCTGGAATATGGACTCTGAGTGTGTTGGGGAGTGTTGTGAGGCTGTATCTGTGAACACATCAGGTACAACTGAAACTGAATTAAAATGTGTCATCAGCTGGCTTCCAACTGCTTCATGGGCTATTTACCTTATTTAATTTCACTGCTACTGTGGGTGGGGTGGCTTTTGGCCTGATTTTATAGATTTGGCAAGTAAGACTCTTCTCAAGAGCTGTCTGAAATTCTACATACTTGTAAGAAGATGTAAAATAAATTTTCCAATCTGTATTTGTACATCTGCAAAGACATTGGATTTAAGAATAAAATCTACAGGAGAGAAAGAAGGTGAGAAGCAGTTTGTTCTTAGTCAAGAAGTTTCAGCAAAGTCTTGGTGCTAGGGACAGCACTGTTTCTTGAGAAACTTGGAGAACCAAGAACAAACCTAGAAAGAACTTTGATTGCAGTCTGTATCAGTCACAAGAAGTTTGGACAGCTGCTATGACAAACATTCCTCAGAGCCTAGATACTCTGAAATATACAGATTTATTTACTGCTTAAGCTCCATGGCCACTGTGGATTTGTAGGAAGGAGCTGCTTAACCTGTTTAAACATTTTGCAATGCAATGCTGCTAGTCTATAAATTAGTCCATTGCTGTGAATGAGACCAAAAAGAGCTCTTGGGATGACCTTGAAATAGCAAACACATGTTCCTGTCCAGAGGTGACAGTGGCTATTTCCATTTGGACACATTGACCAGAACTGGTCATATGTCCCTATCTATATTGACTGGGGAATCAGAAACAATGAGCCAAGAAGCACTAATGCCAACGTATGACCACCACAGAGTCCCTGCCAAGGTAGAGGTGTTATAATTTTGATTCTTCATTCATCATGCTCCAATTCATTCACATTTGTTCTGATTTTGGAAGTATTTATCTTGATTATTGAGCTTTTTGCCATTCCCATAAATTTATCAGGCAAGCCTAATTTTTTGCTACAAATAGATGGAGACTGAAAAATGTTAGAGTTGTGACTGAACAGTCTTAGAGCGCCGGAGAAGAACAAACCATACAGAGTCAGAGATAGAGCCAGCATCTACATAAGTATCCACAGAGAAAGAAGCAGTGAGGAATTCAGGAAAGAGAAAAGGAGGCCAATTTGGGGTGGAGGTTCTGTATTTCTGGATACCACTGCTCCGTCTGGGTCTTTATTTCATCAGTATGCCCTACAGGAAATGTTGTGTGTGCAATTTCCCCAGTGATCCTCCAAGTACATTATGGAGACAATTAAAAGCATATCCCAGAACCACAGATTTCCAGTGATTGGAGGGAGGTTAATCAGTGTGAATTGAGTGGGCAGCTTGTTCGAATAAAATCGATTAGAATCCTGAGGAGTGCAAGTGGAAATTTTTTGCTGCTTTGCTTTGCTTTTCAGGAAGCAAATTGTGTGTTTGTGTGTGTGTGTGTGTGTTTAAGGTTGTACCGGAATCCTAAGGATGCTTCTTTAAGATGCCAAGAAATTGATTTTGGTAAAGATCCTGGATAGTTTCCATTTATTGAACTGTATACGTACAGCAATTTAACTCATTCTGTAGTTGGTGTGATTTTTCTTTTAACCGGTATCTCCCAAATTTTGTACTTCTGTGAGTTTCATGTGGGTGTAAATCTATAAAATTGACCCAGATCCTCTATCTTCTCTTAGTAGCAGACTGATCTCTCTCTCTCCCTCTCTCCCTCCCCCCTCTCTTTCTCTCTTTCTTCCCTTTTGGTCTGCCTGCCTTGTTAAATACCCATGAGCTTGCTTGAAAGGAGAATTTCAAAGACTGAAATTATTTGCCAACTGTGCTTCTGCTAGGGAGACAAGTGAAATGTACACCCACATGTGGCAGGAAAGAAAGATTATGGTCTCGCCCCTGGCATTGCTTTACTTGTTGGAGTAAGCTCCAACGTCCACATAGCATCCCAATGATAGATGTGTTCACTACTTGAGTATCCATGACAATTAGGAAAGCTTGGGGTTTTGAGAAACACTTTGTATAAAGCTCTTGACACACAATGTGTTATGCTGTACAGAACACAGACTTCATGATGGCTGAGAGTCATGGTGCTAACATTAGTCATTGTCATCAAGTGGGTTCACTTCCCCAACTGCCTTCCTGGAGATAATTAGGGTCTTGGAGTGATGTATTATTATTGATTACCTAGGATTTGACCCACTAACAGGGAGCAAGGCTGACTTCAGGGAAAGACTCATTAACCTGATAATGGGGAGCTTTCCTGTTGGGCAGATGCTCAAGGTAAACAAAGAGTGTGAAGGGATATGGTTTGCTTTTGGGTTTCCCCCAATCAAGGAATGTGTCATTAATACCTGAGCTGGATTTGAAGCAGTAGGACTTCATCTGGCTGATAAAGGGCAATGTGAGAAAGGAGAATGAAGGCCTGTAGACAGTGGGGAACATGTGGTGCCAAATGTAGCTCTGATGGGGATGTCCGAAGCCCAGGATGCTTGTTTAGCTTACTGTCATCTCTCTATTTCCCAGCTAAGGCTACCTGTGACTTTGGAACATTTTCCCTGATTAAAGTGTCCCTTTCTCAGGCCTATAAACAAAAGTGGCAGGGCTTCTATGTGTAAACTATGTTTTTTCTTTGCCTCAGTATCAGCCCATGGTTCACAAGGCAAGAGGCTCCTTTGCTCGGAGCTGGGGCAAACGTGAGGTGCCAAGTCACCTCCAGAGGCCCGTGGGAATAAAGCCAAGCCTGACCTCCCCTGGCATTGGGCCTTTTGCTTTTTCTCATCCTGTTAGGATCCTTTGGGGGTGTTCTTCTCAGTAGTCACCTTGGGCCTGATCTTTGTTACGGTTTGGGAAGCCTCCCCCAGTGGTATTTATCAAAACAATCGCTGTTGGTAGAGTTTCAAGAGTAGAACATTCAGAAACTATAAACACAATCAAATGATTTCAGGTAGTAGATTAAAAAAAAATGTTATATACTGTAAGGTGCTTCACGGAGTTAGCAGTTCGTTCTACATAAGGAAAGTCTGGCGAGAGAAAGACAAGGTGCATTAAAGGACAGAGGACTTAAGAGTTCTTACTAATAAAATCAACTGGCTGCGAATTACGGCCAAGGCCCCAAATGGCTCCCAGCTATCATAGTCTACATTCTTTGGAGAATAACACATTGTGCAGCAACAGCTATATAGATAGTATTTGCCAACCCCCAAGCTTTCTTAATATTCATACCCAGGCAGTGATAACTTCCATTGTGAGGATGCTGTGGGACAACGGAGTTTATACCAAAGACTAAAGCAATGTCAGGGTCAAGAAGACACCCTTCTTTTTGCCTCACACTTAGAGGCGTGTTTCTTGACAATGAAAGTTGATTGGTGTTCTTAAGAATTCTTCATCTACACCACTGTTTCCCCCCCATTTTTGTATTGCATACCCACCCTATGAATGTGACAATAGACAAAACTTCTCAGGTTTGTGGCTATCCTTTTGGCTCTTTGCCTCAGAGCTTCCACTGAGCACTTGGAGATCCCCGGAGCATCAGGGTTACACCTACTGTTTCATGGCTAAACACAATTTCTTCAAATCACCATTTTCCTCAGCAGCTTCTCTTTGATTGCCTCACCATTGGCAAGGGCCTTCTATGGGCAGGCAGCGTGGTCAATTGAAGCCCCTTGGCATAGTCCTCCAGCAAATCAGTGATATCCTGACCTCCAAGGAATGTGCTTGAGAGAATGCTCAGGATCGCACCCACCTTCATTGGGCATTGCCCCTTATTCTAAACTCTATAGCCCATAAAAATAGGCCCCGTGATAATCTTATGGTCTTTGCTGCAGAGATGCAAAATCTAGCACAAGATAATTCTCCTGGTATTTGGGTAATTTGGAAGAATGATTAGCAAAATCAGTGATCCATTTGAGGGTAAAGTAGCTAGAAACTCATGGGATTTAGAAAACTTCCCTGGGTTGTGATAACAATTACCTTTAAGTTTCTCCATGAACCCTCTACTTCACTTCCATCATCTCCTTCCTTCCTCCCTCCCTCCCTCCCTCCCTCCCTCCCTCCCTCCCTCCCTCCCTTCCTTCCTTCCTTCCTTCCTTCCTTCCTTCCTCCTTTCCTTCCTTCATTCCGTCTTTCCTTCCTTCCTTGTCTTCCACCTGGAACATGACTACAACATAGTATTACATTCGAGGTTCAAATTCAGAACACAACATAAAGAGGTCAGTCTGTAGCCACACCCTATATGCTCTTCTATAAAGGCCACTCTATGTCAAGTCTTGTTTAACAGAGGCAAGAGTATTAAAGGCTCGCAGTTGTGCAGAGGAAAAGAGAAGATGGCCCTGCCTCCCATGCCAGGAGGCAGAAAGGAGAGGGTCAGTGAGAGAGCAGAGAAAGAGTTTATGGAAGAGGCTCCCTGCCATATCACTGCTGTCAGACAAACTTGGGTAAATAGAAGTTTAAAAAAAAAAAGAAAGAAAAAATAATTTTCAGGGAAGAAATAGGATTTTAAAAACAAACGGCCTTGGAAAAGACATTGAAATGATGCCTTGAGTCTAATCCGGAGAGAAAGAGTGTGGAAGTATGTAAGTATGCAAGAACCAACATTCACCATTGGGATGGAGGGGTCGGGAACCATAGCACCTGCTTTAACCTCAAGCATCGCTTTCTTCCCATTCAAGTTCCTTCACGTCTCCCTCTTCTTTGCATAGCCTGACTCTGGAAATTATTTTTCAAACACAGCTTATCAGAGATACAGTCAAAATGTTAGGTGTTTGCGGTACCTGAAGCTGAGGCTCTCTGCAAGCCCAGGTTGTGAGTTTTTGTGGCCTTTCCCTCTCTTCAGGACCCTGTAGCACTGACACTGCAGCTATGGAATATTTTTTGTGGCCCTGTTTAGAGATGTAGAGAGGGGTAAGGGTCAGGGTCAGGGTTAGGGTCAGGGTCAGGGTCAGGGTTAGGATCATGGTCAGGGTTAGGGTCAGGGTCAGGGTTAGGGTCAGGGTCAGGGTCAGGGTCAGGGTCAGGGTTAGTGTTCGGGTCAGGGTTAGGGTCAGGGTCAGGTTTAGGGTTAGGGTTAGTGTTAGGGTTAGGGTTAGGTTTAGTGTTCGGGTCAAGGTTAGGGTCAGGGTCAGGGTCAGGGTCAGGGTCAGGGTCAGGGTCAGGGTCAGGGTTAGGGTTAGTGTTTGGGTCAGGGTTAGCATCAGGGTTAGAGTCAGGGTTAGAGTCAGGGTTAGAGTCAGGGTTAGGATCATGGTCAGGGTTAGGGTTAGGGTCAGGGTCAGGGTCAGGGTCAGGGTTAGGGTTAGTGTTCGGGTCAGGTTAGGGTCAAGGTTAGGGTTAGGGTTAGTGTTAGGGTCAGGTTAGGGTCAAGGTTAGGGTTAGGGTTAGTGTTCGGGTCAGGTTAGGGTCAAGGTTAGGGTTAGGGTTAGTGTTAGGGTTAGGTTTAGTGTTCGGGTCAGGGTTAGGGTCAGGGTCAGTGTCAGGGCTAGGGTTAGGCTTAGGGTTAGGGTTAGTGTTCAGGTTCAGGTTCCTGTTCGGGTTAGGGTTAGGGTTAGCATTAGGGCTATGGTTCGGGCTCGGTTTCGGGCTCAGGTTAGGGTTAGGATTTTAACTTTTGACTTAGAGACAAAATCAATAGAGACGGAGGATGATGAAAGTCATTGGAAGGAGACTGTTTGATTTGTGGTGCTAATTGTTTGGGTCGCTGTGATGAAATAAAGCTTTTATGCAATCAATCATCATGGTTACATCATAAGTGAAGAAGTGCTGGTGCGAACTCTTAGTAAATTCCTCCTATCTGACCCCATTCCACATAGACCTCTTAGTTCCTGTCTTCCCGGAGCATACTTTCTGGAAGAGTAGCTAGCAACTAGTAACTCACATGTCCTTCCCACACCACAAACTCTCTAGATGATGAAAACACCCAGGACTTGAAGAAAGATGTTGATAATGTAACTACCAAGGAAACAGTTGCCACCCATCACTGGGAACACCATTCTTAATAGCAACTTCCTTTCTTAGGTTAAAAAAATTGGTCAAAACTTATATTTTCAAAGGAAAACTTCAAAAATGAAAGTAGGAAATCGTATTTATACACCTATTTCTTCATGCCTGAGATACTGTTTTAGATAAAAATATTTCTCTGGATAATTTTATGTGAAACAAAAATCAATTAAGATTAGTGTAATCAAGTGGGCAATTTTTAAATCTTTTAAATGATCAATGTATCCAATTAAGAGTAATTTTGGGAGTGTATAGTAGCTTCGTTAATTTATAGTAGAATCTTTTGCTACTTATATTTCATAAGTAATATAATAAACATGAGAACAAACCAAAGAGATCTCAGTTTGTACACATGTAATTTTAGTTGATATTAAAAATGACTTCACTAAAATCCCCACTTACTGATGATCTACCCTATCACAGACTCTGGCCAATGTCTGAACTTAAATCATAGTTTGTACATATTGATTTATGAATATATGTTGGGTTGTTTCTCAAGCAGGAAAATTGTGTACAGCAAAAGAATCCAATCTTTGAATCCTGAAACTTGACATCCAAAGCTGAATAAGCATCACTGGGAAGGTAATGGGCTGTGCAAATAAAACCTCCCTCTGGAAAAATGATGCGTGTGACCCAGCAGGTGGCTGTCCCTGTGAGTGGGACTCATCTGATGCCGACTAATGGCTTCTCTACATGGCTAGACAACCTGTCAGATAGACAGATTCAGTTTTTTCTTCTCAGTGTTTGAAAATCTTTTAAGCTAGTTTTTTTTTTTCCATTGTTGTAAACAAATGACCATACCTGTTATCTTAAAGTTGTGCAGTTCTAGAGGTTGGAAGCCTGAAATGGGTTTCATTGAGTAAAATTAAGGCATTGACAGGGCTACGTTACCTACACTGGTTACTAGGAGAAGATCCCTTTTGTGGTCTTCTCAGCTACTAGTGGTCCCTTGAATTCCTTGGTCTACAACCCTGTCTTCTTCAAGTGTATCATTCCAGTCTTTGTGTCCCTGATTCTATCGCCACCTCCCTCTGCCTTCCTTAGTAAGTAATCTGCAAAGTTGCTGTTGCTATACAAAGTTAAGTGATTCAAAGATTAACATGTGGGCAGAGAGATGGCATAGCATTATGAGGACTTGGGAGAACCAGTGACTTGGGAGAAACTCCTCATCTTTCAGAGGATCTGGGTTCAGTTTCCAGCACCTTCTTGGTGGCTCACAACCATCTGTAACTTCAGTTCTGGGGGATCCAATGCCCTCTTCTGGCCTCCATGGCCACCTGGGTGCACATGGTGCACACTCATGCACACAGGCAAGAGACTGATGCAAATAAAATAAAACGATCCTTAAATGATTACTTTTAGGGTTTATTTTATTTTTAAAAAAACTATGATGTAAATTTATATCACCCTCCTCCCCAAGCTAAGGAGCAATTGCAATTTATGGCTGCTGAGGGAAGGAGATTTGGTTTTCTTCAGGGATGTGGCCTCTGGTACACTACTCATGTTCTAGTGAATAGCCCCACACTCATGTATATATGTACAGCTTTAAGCATATATATTTTATAAAAAGTCATGAAATTGTGAAGGAGACTAGGGTAGGGGTTCAAAAGGGGTTCAAGGAGGGAGGATTGAATGTGATCAAATTTCATTGTGTTCATATACAGTATTCTCAAAGAATAATAAAAATATACTTAGTCTATATGATAGCATCCCAAACTGACTCATGCACCCTGAAAGTATTCCCTCTCATTCACTCTCTTAATGCCACCTTGTTAAATGAAGACCTCAGAATTTAAACCTTTTCCATCTCATTCATCTTCTTTAGAGTTAATGTCCTTTTGTGTAATTTTATGATTTTTTTCCCATTTAAAAGTTAGATCTTATGCAATCTTATAGATGTACAGCCTCTCTGAATTGTGTATTTTTGTATGGTCTGAAGGTATAAGATTCTCTTTCTAATTAGGTGTCTCTAGTTGACTTTAAAAAGTGGCATCTTTCTGAACTCACCTGTGATGTAATTGTGGTCATATGGTAAGTGACGTGTGTCTGTAGGACTCTTTCTAGAATTTTCTTTTTCACTGGTTGTAACTTGATTTTGGGAAAATAAGGAATTGCAATTGATCCTTCTTACATTTGTATGCTTATAAAACATTGTACTAAGATAATTTCTTGTTGTAATCTCCTTTCTTCCTTCCTTCTTAACATAATGTTGGAGATCATAAAATCTAGGCGAGTACTCTATAGCTGACCTTTCTGCTCCCACCCCAATTGCTTCCCTGTAATCAAAACATCTTGAATACCTTGGTTTGTTTCCTTCAGTAGATGAAGTTCCCGATTCATCCTAATTATATCCTATCCTGCTTTCAGGTTTTAAGAAAAACAAAATATTGCAATGGCTTCGGGGTGGCACACCCTCTGATAGCTAGCTAGGGGTAGTCATAGCCCTCCATGACCACCAGCCTATTTCAAATGCACTTTTCTTCTTGGAGAGTCCAGTGTGATTCTCCGAGGCTCAGCACAATCTCAGGGCTTCTCCAAAACCCTTGTACAATATGAAAGCAGAAAAGGGACTAGGGGAAGGAAGGATGCTAGTGGGAGGGAAAGAGAGAAGGGAGAAAGCAAAGGGCCCAGGGGAATGATGGGAATGAAGCATGCGATACACTCGGAGCTGTTTAATGAAATCCAATGTTTTCTACAGCGACTATATGTCAATGCAAAGAAATAAACACTGTCTTGTGTTTAAAGCAAAGCCTAGCAGCTCATTTTCTCCTCTCTCTTTCTAGTGCCCCTGGGGTGACCTCTCCCTTGCACTGCTCAAAGTTCATCTTGTCCGGTATCTTCTAGAAAGCCTCTCTCAAGCACGTCGACCCTTGTGGCTCCCTTTCTCCCCGGAATCTATAGCTATCATTATTTCTGAATTGCTTGTTCTGGCCTTTGTATCATTATTAAATATTTTATGGGTGCTTATCTATCTCGTCTCTTAAGCTGAAGACCCAGCTGTGTGGGAGTCAAAGCCCTCTCTTTCTGAAAGCAGCTGCTCAATAAATATTTTATCAAGGAAGGCAGAAAGAGTGGTCAGAGCAACTGAGTGCTGTCCCTGGAATGCTGAGGAAGAAGCATGGGAAGTACTGAGGAAGCCTGCAGCTATTGGGAACTCAGAGCCACCCTCTCTCTCTCTCTCTCCTGTATATATTTTGCTGAATCCATCACACTTCTGAAACTCAGACTGTTGATATCAGCGCACTGAGAGATGTCCTGAACCCTCACTTAATGTTTCTAAAGGTTGAGGCCAGCGGGGTCCTCCTACAAGGCAGAGTGAAGAAGGACTTGCAAGAATACTCTGTTTTTAGTCAAAGTTTTTTGTGGCCCACGGTATCCTTGAACTTGTAAAATGAATCTGGGAATGATCTTGAACATCTAATTCTACAGCCTCTATAAGCTGAGCTGTGAGATTCTAGGCCCATGTCACCATGCTCAATTTATGTGACATTGAACATTGAACCTCGGACTCCCTGAGCCATAGGCCAAACAGAATGTAATTAATCTAAGACTTGGTGTGATTATTTGAGACTGCTGGTTCAGACCCCAGAGCTAGGCTGGGCAGACACTTCTGACAACAAACGATGCCCAACGTAGGGCATGTGTACCCATGTAAAGCCTGAAAAAGCTTAAAAGTGGTTTTCATTACAGAAACAGAGGCTAAAGCAGCTTCCAAGTTGTGTCTCTCAAATGAGCCATGGTACAGAAATACTGTAAGCCACGAAATGCTGGGCTTGCTGCATGCAGCTTAAGCTAGACTTACAAGAGCCTCAGTATATGGATTTAAGGTTTCTGTACTTACAGAACAAAAGGGAACAGAGTCAAAGTAGCAACATTTTCTTGGGAGGGCTCTGTTTGCTGGTGGCAAGCAGAGGTGCAGTTTCTTTAAGAGATGCTTTTTGACTCAGCGTAAAGGGACCAAAAAAGTGTGATTCTTTTAAGAGGCCCTGCTGTCAAACATTTAAATAGTGTTTGTGAGCAGAGGATGGTGGTGCTCTCCTTGGTGGCAGTGTGGACCCTAAAATTCCCCAGAGTTAGGATAGTGAACGTGATTCCTGCCAGTAATTCTGCCATGAAGGTAAGCTCACACACACCAAGGAGCTGGGTGGAGTTGGATAGAGTCAGCTGCCATAGCCCAGCCTTTAATCCTACCTACACTTTAGCAGATTAAGGGTGTGCTCAGAAAAAGAGAAAAACAGTGAAGACAGATTTAGATAAAACAAAACAAAACCTCTAAATGGTTTACAGTGTATTTAAAAATATATATAGTCTTAGGAGAGAAAAGATAAAGGAAAAAAAGATAAAAATGTCCTTAAAAATAAAAATGTAAATACATATGTAGGTATACATTTATTATATATATTTGTGTGTGTTATGTATGTGTGCGTGTGTGTGTGTGTGTGTGTGTGTGTGTGTGTGTGTGTGTGTGCACTGCACCAAATAAAGATGGAAAGCACAGAGTCTAGACACTGCATATTATGTTGTCTTTGAATTGTTTGCTGACAAAGGAACAAGAACTGCTAAGAGACATTTGATTACAAATGCTGCTGGATTAATTCAACCTATATATTTTGTAAATTTCTTGACTTCCAAATTGAAGCCAAAAGATATGTTACTCTAGAGAAGAGATTTTCTTTTTATTTCCACAGAAAATGAGAGATTGTAGACTAATTCTGGGTTAAGAAAAACAGATTTGATCAAAGAAGACCCCCTGAAAAGTCTCCAATGAAAATGGATGGCCCAGATGTTCCAGCATTTCAAGCACCTCTGTTGCTGTTTCCTCTGAGAATCCAAAACGGCTTCAAGGAGACTGGCTGAGATGACACAGTCTCACAGACTACTTCACTAAGAACTTGTCCATAATCCTAAATTTTCTTTGGTTCCCCATAAGATTACCTGCACCCCCAATCAGCAGGAAGTAGCCTAGAAAACCACACCCACATTTCCAGAAAATAAATTATAGATATTTGTCTTTGTTTACAGTGTTGGTTACAAGCTGTTATAAATAATGGTGAGGAAAAAAAAGCTATACAAAAATTAGATTTGGGGTTCTTGTTTTAAAAAGCACATGCTGTGAGATTATGCTCTTATACATTAAAAATATTTGTCCCTCTTACTGGTTTAATAAAATTCTGATTAGCCAGAAGGCAGACAGAAAGTATAGGTGGGGCTACCAAACTAAGAGAACTCTGGGAAGAGGAGGAACAGAGCAGAGATGCCAGGTAGGCACAGAGGTAAGAAGACAAAAATGCTCTGAGAAAATGTACTAAGCCACTTTGCTAATCATGGGTTAATTTCAGAGTAAGAGTTAGCAATTAATATTCCTGAGCCATAGGCCAAACATCATGTAGTAATTATAAGACTTTGTGTGATTATTTGAGACTGCTGGTCTGGACCTCAGAGCTAGGTCTCGGGCCAGAAACTTTTTACTACACTTGGTAATATATTTTACCGGGCTACCTCTTTTTTTCTTTTTTAATGTAAATGGGAGCAACAGGTGGCATTCTCTTTGCAGACAGAATAAGTCTGTAACTAGGGAAGATGTGAAAAGTAGATGGACAGGCTCAGAATCCATTTCCTTCAGGCTGCAAAAAGACTCATCTGCATAGATAAACTGTTGTACCTGTGAGATGGAGCAGCCTTTAAATAGCTTCTAAACATATTGGTTTGATAAGCTTTCAGTGCAGTGTCATGATGAACTGTGCATGTAGGCTGGTGACCCTGCTAGGAGAGCTGCTGAGTTACAGGTGAAGTCAGACAGGTATGGAAAGATTCTAGTGGCTTGGGGATTTCTGTCATTCACCCCAGACAGATGATTTTGGAATTTTGTCCTGGGATCATGAAAGAAATTCTCTATTTAGCGCCTCCAAAGTTTCTGAGAGAATGAGAGGGGGAATCTGTAGTGTACTTTCTCATAGCATATTGTTTTCCATGATGTAAAGATGTTGGTAAAATAAATATTGGTAATTCATCCATTTTGGAAATATTTTAAAAATGTGCATTGCAAACATAAGACAATGATCTTGTTTGGAGAATGACAAATCATTCATCTTCATCCATCTGCCAACCATGAGTTTCCTGTTTGCTACAGGAAGATCCTAGGAACTTTTTAATCATTTCCCTATGGATAGTACCTAAGTCTCAAATAGAGGAACGGGGAAAATTATGTGCGGTATAAAGTATTTCTGATAACCAAAACTCAATGCTCAAGATCCAGCAGTTAGACCACAGGTTCTCCCAGAGTCCACTGAGCCTGGCAATGTTTTATTCTGCAGGGAGTTAAGGGCACAGCTCTTTCTTTCTTTTTCTTTTTTTAGAGGAACACATTTAATTCTGGGCTTTTACTTACTGGTTCAGAGGGTGAATATATAACTGTCATGGCAGGGAGAATGGTGATAGGTAGGCAGGCACGGGAACAATGGTAGTTAAAAGCTTCCATATTAAGAAACTATGAGGCAGAAAGATTGAGCCTGACATGGGGTTTTGAAACCTCAATGACATCCCCCAAGGCCACAGCTTGTTCTTCCTTTCCAGGCAGAGGAGTCATCTCGACAGGGTTATCAGAGGGTAGGTCTTCTGGGAGGAGAACTGAGTATGAATGGGAAAGTGAGCCCTCAGAGCCTGTTTCTGCCCATTAAAGCTCAACAACAGGAAGAATTGTGTCAGATTTAGGAACACTTGACCTTCTACTCCTAGATCCTGGTTCTTTCTAGACTTGCAGGCTGTATCCTCTTCCCTCGTCCTGACACAGAACACAATCTTCGTCCATGAAACAAATGTCAAGTTGCCTCCACCTCTCTCGAATGGTGCCATACAAATGGTGCCACACCTCTGAGGTGTAGCTCTGAATTCCTTCGTCTAAAATGCTTAGGATCAGAAGTAGGATTTTTGGAGATTAAAAAAAATTGTAGTATTTGAATATATTTAATGTGAATTCTTACTCAAGTCTAAAAGGGCAAGAAGTCCTAAGATAGATCAGCTCAGTGTGACACATCCACTCCAGGCAAGTCCTATTCCCTCATCCCAGTATCAAGACTGGGTTAGGTGCACCTCTGCATGGAATGGGCTTCAAGCTGCCACCCATGCACGGGAACACAGTCTGATCCCACCCCTCAAGGCTCCACATACTGCTCATGCCATTTGATAGTTGCCTACCCTTGGAGGGCCTAGCTCCATTTCTCCATGGTTTCCCAGTGGCTGTTTTTGATTCAGTGAGCTCCCCAGAAGTACAGCCAGCCATCTATGTGGAACTTCTCATAATCCCTATCTTCCCCCCTTTACCTCCCCACTCCCTCACCCCCCCCACTTATAAAGACTCTCCTTCCCCACTCTCAGCTGAACCAGGAACTCAGCCCAGTGCTCAGTCATGGATCTCTGCCTCCACCTCTATTCATTTTCGGATGTAGGTTCTATGATGACACTTAGGGTGATTAGTCACTTGATTATAGGAAAATCCTGTTCAGGCACCCCCTCCACTACTGAATGGAGACTTAGCCATGTACATCCAATGAGTTCTTAGAGATTTCTGAAGCATCCAGTCTCTTTCCAACCCCAAATTGGCTTCCTCTATCGAGATATCCATCTCTTTTTATCTCTCTCTATGTTGCTCCTCTCACTCAACCATCTCCTTCTCTCATGATTTGTTCCCAACTCTTCTTGGTTACAACCTGTTATGACCGCAATTTGCAAAGGATATCTTCTCTATTTTCTCTTCCTAGAGTAATCTCTGGATGTCTCTCTTAAGTTCCTTCTAAAGAATTTAAGAAGTTGTGGTTTACAGCTTGGGTATTCTTCACTTTTTGTCTAAAGTCCACATATGAGTAACTATATACTATGCCTATTTTTCTGGGCTTGTGATACCTCAGTCAGGAGGATATTCTCCAAATCCATCCATTTGCTTGCAAATTTTAGGATGCCATTTTTTTCTGCTGTGTAGTACTCCATTGTGTAGATGTACCACACTTTGCTAATCCATTCTTCAGTTGAGGGGCATCTAGGCTGTTTCCAGGTTCTTGCTATTATGAATAATGCTGCTATGAACATAGTTGAGCTAATGCTTTTTTTTTTTTTTTGGTATGAATGTACATTCTTTGGGTATATGCCCAATAGTGGTATTGCTGGGATCCTTGGGGAAATTGATTCCCAGTTTTCTGAGGAATCACCATACAACATTCCAGAGTGGCTGTACAAGTTAACAGTGCCGTGAACGATGGGGAAGTGTTCCCCTTGCTCCACATCCTCTCTAGCACAGGCTTCATCTGTGTTTTTGATCTTAGAGCCATCCTGACATATGTAAGGTGATATCTCAAAGTTGTTTTGATTTGCGTTTCTCTGATGGCCTTTAGCCATTTGTAATTCTTCTATTGAGAATTCTCTTTTTAGATCGGAACCCCTGTTTTTAATTGGGTTATTCAGGTTTTTGGGCTCTAGTTTCTTAAGTTCTCTATGTATTTAAGAGATAAGTATGTAGGATTGGTGAAGATCTTTTCCCCATTCTGTAGCCTGTATTTTTGTTTTATTTGCTTTACAGAAGCTTCTCAGTTTCAGGAATTCCTACTTATTAATTGTTGTTCTTAGTGTTTGTGCTACTGGTGTTATATTTAGGAAGTGGTCATCTGTGCCAATGCATTGGAGGGTATTTCCCACTTTCTTTTCTATCAAGTTCAGTGTAGCTGGGTTTATGTTGAGGTTTTAGATCTACTTGGATTTGAGTTTTGTGCAGGGTGATAGGTTTGGATTTATTTGAATTCTTATACATACATCCAATTATGCCAGCACCATTTGTTGAAGATACTATATTTTTTCCATTGAATATTTTTGGCCTCTTTGTCAAGATCAGGTGTCCATAGGTGTGTGGGTTAATGTTGGGGTCTTTGATTCAATTCCATCAATCCACAAGTCTTCTTTTTATGCCAGTACCAGGCTGTTTTTATTACTGTAGCTCTATAGTACAGCTTGAAGTCAGGGATGGTGATACCTCCTGAAGTTCTTTTATTGAGCAGGATTGTTTTGGCAATCCTGGGTTTCCTGTTATTCCATATGAAGTTGAGTATTGTTCTTTTAAGGTCTGTAAAAAATTATGTTGTGATTTTGATTGGAATTACATTGAATCTGTAGATTGCTTTTGATATAATTGCCATTTTTTACTATGTTAACCCTACCTATCCAGAAGCATGGGAGATCTTTCCATTTTCTGTTATTGTCTTCAATTTCTGTCTTCAGTGACTTAAAGATTTTGTCAAACAAGTCTGCTACTTCTTTGGTTAGAGCTACACCAAAATATCTAATGCTATTTGCAGCTGTTATAAAGGATGATGTTTCCCTTATTTCTTTTTTTAGCTCTTTTATTCTTAGTGTATAGGAGAACTATTGATTTTTTTTTTTTTAGTTAATCTTGTACTCCACTACCTTGATGAAGGTGTTTATCAGCTGTAGGAGTTCCCTGATAGAATTTTGTGAGTCACTTATGTATATGATCATATCATCTGCAAATGGACATAGTTTCACTTCTTCCTTTCCAGTTTGTATCCCCTTAATCTCCTTTTATTCTCTTGTTGCTTTAGCTAAAACTTCAAGAATTATATTGAATAGATAATGGAAGAGGACAGACAGCCTTGATTTGTTCCTGATTTTAATGGAATTGCTTTGAGTGTTTCTCCATTTAGTTTGGTGTTGGGTGTTGGCTGCTGTATATTGCTTTTTTATATTTAGGTATTTTCCCTATATTCCTGATCTCTCCAGGACTTTATTCATGAAGGTGTTTTGGATTTTGTCAAAGGCTTTTTAGCTTCCTATAGGATGATCATGCATTTTTTTCCTTTCAGTTTGTTTATATGATGGATGACATTCACAGTTTTTCATATGTTAAACCATCCCTGCATCTCTGGGATGAAGCCTACTTGATCATGGTGGATGATTTTTTTTTTTTTTTGATATGTTTCTGGATTCTGTTTGTCAGAATTTTATTGAGAGCTTTTGCATCAATGTTCATGAGGGAGATTGGTCTGTAATTCTCTTTCTTCATTGTATTTTTGAATGGCTTAGGTATTAGGAAGATTGTGGCCTCATAAAAAGAGTTTGGCAATTTTCTTTTAGTTTCCACAGTATGGAATAGTTTGAGGAGTACTGGTATTAGTTCTTCTTTTACTGTCTGGTAGAATTCTGCACAGAAACCACCTGGTCCTGGGATTTTTTGTTATTTGGGAGACTTTTAATAACAGCTTTAATTTCCTTTGGGGTTATAGGTCCATTTAGGTCATTCATCTGATCTTGGTTTAATTTTGATAAGTTGTATCTGTCTATAAAGCTTTCTGTTTCTTTTAGGTTTTCCATTTTAGTAGAGTATACATTTTCAAAGTATGACCTGATGATTTCTGGATTTCCTGGATGTCTGTTCTTATGTCCCTCTTTTTATTTCTGATTCTGTTAATTTGGATATTCTCTCTCTCTCTCTGCTTTTTAGTTAGTATGGATAAGGGTTCATTTATCTTCTTAATTTTCTCAAGAACCAAGTCATCAATTCACTGATTCTTTGTATTGTTCTCTTTGTTTCTATTGTATTGATTCCAGCCCTAAGTTCTATTATTTTCTGCTGCCTACTTCTTCTAATTGAGTTTACTTATAATTGTTCTAAAGCCTTCAGCTGTACAGTTAGGCCTCTTGTGTGTTATTTCTCTATGTTTATATATATATATATATATATATATATATATATCACCTTTATTATATTTAGGTACTTTCCCTGTATTCCTGAGCTCATAGGCATCTAGTGATTTTTCCTTTTAACACTACTTTCATTTTGTCCCATAAGTTTGGGTATGTTGTGGATTAATTTTCATTAAATCCTAGGAAGTCTTTGATTTCTTTCTTAACTTTGTCTGTGACCCAGGTGATTCAATTGAGAGATGTTGAGTTTCCATGAATTTGTAGGTTTTCTGTTGTTGTTGAACTCTAAATTCAGGCCATGATTGTCTGATATACTACAAGGAATTATTCCTATTTTTTTTATCCATTGATATTAGCTTTATGATTGAATATGTGGTCAATTTTAGAGAAAGTCTCATGGGGTTCTGAGAAATATGTATATTCCTTTGTGTTTGGGTGGAATGTTCTGTATATAAAGTCCATTTGGGTCATAACATCTGTTAGATCCCTTATTTCTCTGTTGAGTTTCTGTCTGGTTGACCCATGCAAGGGTGGAAGTGGGGTATTGAAGTCTCCCACTATTAGTGTGTGCGGTTTGATGTGAGGTTTAAGCTTTAGAAGTGTTTCTTTTACAAATGTAGATGCCATGTATTTTGGGAATATATATTCAAGATTGAGACTTCATCTTGGTGGATTTTTCCTGAGATGAGTAAGTAATGTCTGTACTGTTCTCTTTTGATTGATTTTAGTTAAAGTCTATTTTGTTAGATATTAGGATGGATACACCAGCTTGTTTCTTAGGACCATTTGATTTGAAAGTCTTTTCCCAACTTTTTACTCTGAGCCTGTGTCTTTCTTTGAAGATGAGGTGTGTTTCTTTTATGCAGCAGAAGGATGGCTTCTGTTTTTGTGTTCATCGTGTTAGGGTGTGTCTTTTTATAGACGAATTGAGTCCACTGATATTAAGGGATATTAATGACCAATGGTTGTTACTTCTTTTTATTTTTCATGATAGCTTATATGTATTTCCCCTTCTTTGGGTTTTTCTTCTGTGGGATTATCAATTACTTGTGGTTTCATGGATGTATCTGGTTTCCTTAGGTTGGAGTTTTCCTCTAGTGCTTTCTGTAGGGCTGAAATTGTGGATAATTATTGTTTAAATCTCATCTTGTTGTAAAATACCTTCTTTACTCCATCTATAGTGATTGATAGTTTTGCTGGGTATAGTAGTCTGGGTTGGCAGCCATGCTCTTTTAATGTTTGTATAACATCTGACCAGGACCTTCTTGCATTCATTGTTTCCATTGAATAGTTGAGTGTTAATCTGGTATCTATTAAGTTTGCCTTTATAGATAATTTAGCCTTTTTCCTTTGCAGCTCTTAGTATTTTTCTTTGTTCTATAGACTTTGTGGCTTGATTAATATGTGACAAGCAGACTTTTTTGGGGAGTGTAATCTATTGGTGTTCTATAAGCTTCTTGTATCTTCATAGGCATTTCCTTCTATAGATTTAGAAAGTTTTCTTATATGATTTTATTGAATATATTTCTGTGCCTTTGAGCTGGTATTCTTCTCCTTTATGGATTCCAATTATTCTAAGGTTTGGTCTTTTCATGGTGTCCCAGATTTCTTGGATGTTTTGTGTTATGACTTTTTTGTTTGTTTGTTTCAGTGTTTTCTTTAACTGTTGTATCTATTTCCACTCTTGAATCTTACACTCCAGAGATTCTCTCTTCCATCTCTTGCATTCTATTGGTTATCCATAGTTCTGGCTCATTTCTTTAGGTTTTATATTTCCAGCTTTGCCTCAGTTTGTGCCTTCTTTATTACTTCTATTTCAGTTTTTTAGTTCCTGGAATGTTTCTTGTGCCTGTTTGTTTTCTTTTTCTTGGTTTTCTTTATTTTCTTTCAGTGATTTGTTAATCTCTTTCAATTTTTTGTTTGTATTTTGTTCTGTTTCTTTAAGGGATTTTTTTAAATATCTTCTTTTAAAGCTTTTATTATCTTCATAAAGTTGTTTTTAAGTTATTTCCTTCTGTTTCCTTTTCACTGTTATGCTCAGGTCTTAATGCTTTAGATCCACCAGCTACTTCTGGTGCTGTCTTGTTGTTCTTTATATTGTTACATGTATTCTTGTACTGGCATCTGCCCATTGCTTCTTTGATTTCCTCTTAATCATCTCTCAGTAGGCTCTTAGTCAGTTGTGTGCCCAGGGGCTGTGTGTCTCCAGTTGTCACAGGGGTTGTTCTTATTTGACTCTTGGCTCTTAGTCAGCTCATAGTAATCTGTGGACCAGGAGACTTCAGGGTCTCCAGTCATGGGTGTGTTATCACACAGATTACATTTTGGATAGGGTTTAGCCCTTTGGATGTTTCTCCAGCTGTGTTTTTGCTAGGGATTGGGCTGGGAAGGCTCTCTCAGCTTTCTTTCATTTAGAGCAGAGCTGGGTGTGGTTGGGGTGCCAGGGGCTGTGTACCTGGGCTGGGGTTAAGAGACCATGGTCTCTGCTTGCCCTGGGGGTCAGGGTGCCACTTACCTCTTAGTCAGCTGTGCACCAGGAGCCTTTAGGGTATCTGGTTGTTGGTTGGAATTTTCTATTTGTAATAACAGGCTGATGCTTAAAAGTTTTAGATACTGAAGAATATACAATGCAATATCAAGTTTTCAGGTTGGAGTTGTGTAAAACTGGGGGCTGGGTGTCAATTGTGAGGAAGATCTAGTTGTTCATGGTTCATGGTTATAAACCCAACTGTCTATGTGGTTTCTCACTGACCACAATCCAAGAGGCCCAGTGTCATGAGGTATTGATGCCCATGACACAGTTGCAGCAGACAGAAATTAATAATCAGATGTCAACCCATGAGATGAACAATTCTCTGATGAAGAAACCCTATCAGGCAAGGCTTGCAGGGCCATGGACTTTAAAAAACTAGTTGCTTCTGTCTGTGATTTCACATGTGCAAAACCAGCTATGGAATCTCTCCATTGTCATGCATTTTTATGTAATGTGTATATGTAATCTCACGACTACATCTCAATCTTATGGGCATATATATCTTTGGATAGTCAGAAAGATGACTTCTCATTAAGATGTATAATTTTGATAAATAGAAATATATGAAAATATGCTTCATAACTAGATCTATTGTTCCATGAGGACTGTAAGACACTTAGAAGTGTGTTTTCTTCTTTTCTAAGACTAACCTAAGAAAACAAAACTTCTTCTCTGTCTAAGATTTGCTACAGACAATTGGCTTATTGATAACTTTAGAGCCATTTCAAACTAAACTAAATGCTTCTGCGAAGGTTTCACAAGGCTAACCTCCACAAAAAATATGCAAGGACATTTTTTTCTGAGGTTTATTGTAGAACCAAGGTTATTAACACAAAGCAACTTAAGATACTATACCATCTCTTTGCTTGCTAAAGTCAGGTTAATAACTCAGACCAGGGACCGTTACCCAAAAAAGCACTATGTCTCTGCTTATGCTTTACCATGGTAAATGATTTTGCTCAAGTGTAGTATTATGTTTGTGGCCCAGCCTTTCCAGCTTAGCCCTGAGGTTCTGATCCACTGTCCCACAGAAATACACAGATGCTTGTATTAATTTTATGCTGATCAGCCTGGGGCCCAGTCATATAACATGGTAATTCTTTACTTTTAAGCTAACCCATGATTCTTATCTTGTCTAGCCATACAGCTCGGTATCTTTTCTCAGAGCAGCATAGTTGTTCTCTGCATCTGCTGGCTCATCCTGGTGTCTCTCTGGCATCTCTGCTCTGCTTTTCCTGTTCCCAAAGTTTTCTTAGTCTGGTAGCCACACCTATATTTTCTGTCTGCCTTTAGCCAATCATCATTTTTATTAAACCAGTAGGCAGGACAATTATTTATAATGTACCAACATAATCCCACTACACTCAAGGAACATTCTATGACCTTCAGAGCGCTTTTAAAACTTTTATTATTATTGCAAGAGTCTCCTACTAGAAATGTGTATATTGCTGTGGGATAATACTCTTATGTACTATAAAGATTTGTCACTTGTATTGGTTTAATAAACAATTGATTGGCCAGTACGCAGGCAGGAAGTGTATGTGTGGGGCAGCCATACTAGGAAAATTCTAGGAAGATGGAAGGTAGAGAAACAGTCACCAGACAGACACAGAGGAAGCAAGGTGAGAATGATGCACTGAGAAAAGGTACCACGACCATCTATGTGGCTAAGCATAGATGAAAATTACGGATTAATTTAACTGTAAGAGCTGGTTAGTACTAAGCTTGAACTACTGACTGAACATTTATAAGTAATATTAAAGCTTTGAGTCAACGATTTGGGGAGTGGCTGCAGGGTATTTGGAAATTGCTGGGAGGACAGAGACTCTGGCTGCAGTAGATAGGCTGATAGAGAGAAGAGATGAGATGAAATTGGAGCTGAAAAGAATCAGAACTTAGAAAGAATTAGAGATAAAAATTTAGAGACAGTTAGGATAAGAGAATTAAAGCTGAAGAAGAATAAAAGAGATTATCCTCAAATCCTCTGTGAAGTAGGCTAGATAAGAAACCTTTCTATCCATGCTCCTGAGAAGCATTCTCTGAGTTACTCTGCACAGTGGCTTGGGAGCTGGACCAAGAACCCACTAAACCACAAGATATTCATAACAGCCATTCCTAAGTGCATCACTGAGGGCTTTATTTTTTTATTTTTCTGAGACATAGTTTCTCTGAGTTTCCCTGTTCATCCTTTAAGTCATTCTATAGACCAGGCTGGTCTTGACCTCAAAGATCCACCTGCCTCCACCTCCCAACTACTGGGATTATAGGTGCTACCACCACCCATCCAGGGTAATAATTTTTAAAGAACCACCAGAGGAACTTGGGGATCAAGCTGAACCCTGGAAACTATGTGAAACCTTGCAAGTAGTAATTCTATAACACTGACAGTTTTAGAGTTGCTTCAGAGGTTTGTTGAATGGCAAGAAAGGGATATAATTTTTCTCTTAGCTTTTAGGGTACATTAGGGTAGTTTTTCCACATGCATGGAATTAGAGTGGAGAAAAAATGTGATGATTTAGTCATTCTAACAAGGCCAGGTTGAAGTAGACGAGGAGTGAATAGCTATTTAGAGAGCTAAGACATGAGTGCCTACCTGATAGCATCTTGAAGAGTCATCCATAATTTGGATAAACAGATTTTCATGAGGCTTCTGAAACACAGTACCTTCCTCTGGGCAAGAATTCCCTCAAAAAGTAAGGGAGTATTTATTGATGGGAACACTGAGTGGTAAAACCAGGGCAGCATAAGTAAAAGCCATGGGATAAAGTTGGTTTCAGCTATTCAGTTAAGGCAAGGTGAAGAATGGGAATATTTATTTGGTTTCCAGATGCCTTAGAAATTTGGAAGGCACTTTTCAAATAATCTGGTGGTGAGAATGGACTGAAGTCTTGTGGTGCTAACATTAAATCCAATATCTCCACATAAAGCACTCAGATGCACGGTGCCAGGGTGACTGTAGGGTATGACTTTGTCATTTGAAGCTCTCATAGTAGGGCTAAACTTGGTGCCTATAGATTCTCAGCAGACACACTACATTTGTGGTATTGCTTGAATTCTGGGGTTGCCCTTGCAATCTGGGTTTCATCCTGATGGCCTCAGAAATGGCCCCTCAAGAGACTCCATGTAGAGAATCTGACTCTGCTGCACACTGCCTGCCCAACTCAGCCTTTTTTAGAAGTCATGGTGGAAGCATTTGAACCTTGTAATTTATGCTTCTTTTGATATCATGTGGATGGTGCCAAGTGTTGCTGCCAGCTGTGGCAGTAGATGAATTCCCTTTGAGCAACTGCAATTGCCTTTGGCTCCCTGGATGATGAACCCGGAAAACACTTTCTTATGTTGCCTGTTTTGAACTATACAACTTGGATGATCTCTCTTTTAGTGAGTTTCCAGTTTTATACACTGGACCCCAAAATGGATGGAGCCTTGCCAAGTCCTGAAACACTTTCATGGAATCTTTCCTATTGTCTGGGTGCAAATTACTTTAAGTATTCCTGAGTAAGTTACTTTCCTTGTGATAAAAGTGACTCAAGGAATAGATGTCCTGTGGGTCATAATTTAGAAATACAATCAGTCCATCATGGTGAGGAGGGAATGAGTCAGCCTATGGTGGCAGAACTTCGTGGTGTAATTTGTTCACACATTTGTAGACCAGAACTCAGGCCAGAGTCAGACTGTGACCCTCCAGCTAGCCCCAGTGACCCACTATCATGGCTACCAGCCATGCCTTAGGATAAAAGGTTTCAACTTCCACAAATAGTTTCACAAACTAAGCTTAAAGTGTTCAAACACACAGTTCATTGCTTAAATCATGAATGATTTTAATTTCTTTAGTGCCTACGTCCTTTTTGCCTGCAACTTGAAACAGGCACACACCCTCTTCCCAGGCTAAAAAGCATAGCTCCTCACATCTCTCTGCTTGCTTTTTACTTCCAATTTTCAGTGTAAACCTGGCTGCAAGCACTAACCACATCACGGTCTCAGTACTAAGCTGTTTTACATTCTCTCCACCAAATTGATTAGCACATTCTTTTTACATTAGCTCATTATCTTTAAATTCAGCCTCACTCAAATTTTCAGGACCTGAGCACTTTTTGACTGAATGTGGGCAGACCCTGTGCAAGAATGTGACATGAATGACCTCTCCCAAACTCTTGCCAGAGTTGCCCTTAAGCTTTACCTACAGAACTGTCAGCCTCACTGGCCCACATTTGCGTATTATCCCAATCTCCTCCACAAGGTCAGGTTTGCCACAGCAACAAGCACTCTTCTCCAGTGTCACTTTCCTACATTATTTACTTTTGTGCACGGCCACCAAAATACTTCGTGAGGACAACTAAAATAGAGGAAGACTAATTTTGACTTCCAATGTCTGAGGTTTCCATCCATCACTTCAGGGAGGTCATGGAGGAGCAGCTGAAATCATGGTGGAGGATTGTGTGGCGGAGGTTTCTTTCAGCACAGAGCGGCAGGAACCAGAGGCCAGCTCTGTGTTCAAAGGCCCTCCTCTAGTGACCTGCTTCTGTCTAGGCCCCGCTTCCCCAGATACAGCCACCAACTGGAGAAGGATCATCCCAGACCTAAGCCTGCTGGGGATCATTCCCGATTCAGACCATACCAGTTAGGAGATGAGACTTGAAATCAAATGTCTTATGACTGTTGATTGAGAATAAAATCAGCCTAGCAGAGAGTGAGGAAAATGGCATTTTCTTGGGGCTAATTAGGAATGTAATCTTGGAAAACACATATTCAAGCAATTGTGAAAATGCTGTGAGACTTTACAAAGTTTTGGCGGTATTTATAGCTATAAACCAGAAAGGCGGGTCAGAAATGATATCATTTGTTAGTAAGAAATTCTGGTTGGTGCCTGTCAAAGTTAAACTGCTATTGTTTCAGTTCCTGAGGAGTTTGGAGAAAAAGTTAGTTATGTAGAAAGTCAAGTAGAAGTTAATAAAATGATTTTAGGAAGAAGCCCAAAGGTCAGGTTGCTTAGGGTCAGTGTAGTGGATCTGCAGTCTGGTCCAAAGATGCACTTAGACAAGGTTTAGTGATGCTTTCAAAACCACTGCCACTGAATTTTGTTTAATTCTATGGTAGATTTGCATTATCTTATGTGATATATGAGATGTCTAAAAAGGAAAAAAAAAGGTTTATTTTTGGCCTGTGGTTTAAATTCTTATCTCATGATGCTCTTCCTTTGGGCCTTCGTCAGCGTGGTGTATCATGTTGAATGCATAGTAGAGAGAGTATTAATCTCACTGGTTGATAATAAAACCACTACCACACTTTAAAGACAGTTTGAAGCAAGTTTTAACTAAATACTGGCTGGGTTGATGGACTCTAGCCAGCTCCATTCCAGAGTTCCCCAAGTAATGGCCATGAGTCATGTTTTAGAGGGGCTTCTATTGTCCATCAAGTGCAATCAGAGGCAAGCATATATCCTGACTTGCATCATGCCTGTGTACCTCCTGTCTATATCCAATCAGGAGCAAGGGTACATTAGGATATACTTCCTGCCTATGAACCTCCTGCCCACATGTGATCAAGCACATAAACTTGTTTAAGGGAATGAAGACTTATTGTCTTCCATAAACAAAAGCTTTGAGCATTTCAGAAAGTATCTGTCCTTGGGCAATAGGGTAGAAGCATTTTTGTCTCATGGATCTCTTAAACGCAATCATTTAAAACTTAAAACTTAACTTTGGCTCCCACAGAAGCCCATTCTTCTCACAAAGGCAGAGAAGCAAAGAGAGGCAGAAAGGTTTCCAATATCCCTTTCAAGCCCATGTCTTCAGTGACCTAACTTCTCCCGATTGGTCCACAGCAGTGTTAGGTCCCAGTAGCATGAGGGACTAAGAGATTAGGACTGATCACGTGGGCCCTTGTTAGGACTTTCGTGACTCAGACTGAGACACTTCCTTTACAACAAAGCTCTAGTTAAGGTAATTGAATCCCTCAAGGTCCTGAAATTTGGTTTTGTCTTGTGGGTTGGCTGAGTGAAAATCCATCATGCTTGATACAGGACCACATTTCTTCCTTCCATTCCCCACATCTTATCACCCTGGCCTGCCTCAGCAGTAATCCCACCACAACCATCTAAGAAGACCTCTTTAGCTTTAGTGTTTATTCCTCTTAGTGATGTTATTCCTACTCATTCCCGTTCTGCTCCTTGCCTAAAAATCTTCAATTGCTCACATATTTAAGGGATGAGCCTATTTATCTCTCCTACTGTACCCCCACCCCCACCATTGTTATCCTTAATGGAGTCTGTCTTCCTGTCATTAACAAGAGTCAGGAAAACATTTCTTAATAGTTCTGTGACTGAGAGATTTAATAAACCCTCTGGCTTCACTAACTCTGAGTTGACTTAAAAATAATACATTTCCGAGGTTACTTAGCTGTGCAGTGCATCTTAGCTTCTCACAAGCTGTTTACGTAGTAATATCCCTGCTTTGTGCTTATGGTAACAGTTATCTCAGACAGGGCTTCTTTCTCCTTCTCTTCCGGTTTTAATTATTCCATTTCTTAAAAATTAAAATATAATTACAACATGTTACTCTTTTCTGTCTTCTCTCTAAACCCTTCCATGTCTCCTTCCTTCCACACCTCCTATATCCTTCCTCTCTCCATCTCAAATCGTCAGCCTCTTTTTCTTTAATTATTATAGACGCACATATGCATAAATATGCAAATACAACCTGATGAGCCTTTTTTAATATGGCGTGTATGCGTATGATTTCAGAACTGGCCACTTTGTGTTGGATAACTAATTAAGTTGTTATCCATCCCTGGGGTAGACAATTCTCCCCCCTCACCACTCCTTAGCCACCTCTAGTTCTTTGTATAGTCCTGTGTCTGAAGTGTGTGCTCTCTGCAGCAATAGGGACTTACCTTCAACCTCTGAAAGGCAGACAAGGGCTATGAAAAAAGCCTACATTGTTTTGAGAGTCTCTTTGACTATGCTGACCAACAACTTGAATGGAAGTTTCTCATGCCTTTTTAGTCTATGGCGCTTGCTGAGAGCTTGTCAGCCCAAGTAATATATCTTCATTTAAGATATGGTTTTGAGGCCTCTTTATATCGATGTGCAGAATGCTACACTAGTCTTCATTCCTTCCATTAGTGACCAAAGGTTCCTCTTTCCACAACCTTGCTAGTATTTGTAGTCAGTTGAGTTGAGCTTAGACAGCCTGACTGGTGTGAGATGAGGCCTAAAGTTGTTTTAAAACTGTTTTAACGTGTATGTTCTTTTTTAGTTGCTAAAATCAATGAATGCTTTTCAAGCTGTTTCTTATTTCTTCACCATTTCATCTCTTATATTGAGAATTGTCTCTTCAGATCTATTGCCCATTTTTAACTGGGTAATTTGTTTTCTTAACTCTTTGCTTTTTGAAGTCTTCTTTAAATATATCTGGGATAGTAATCCTTTGTTAGATGCATAGCTGACAAAGATTCTCTCCAACTCTGTACCAAAAGCAATATATAGATCAAATGCAATCCCAATCAAAAATCCTCATGATATTAAATAGAAATAGAAAAAAGTTCTAAAGCTCAGATGGAATCAGGGAAGGCCCTGGAAAGTTAAATTAATCCTGAGCAAAAAGAATAATACTGGAGAGATAATCATTCTAGATTTCAAAATATATTATAGAGCTATAATAAAACAATACGATATGTCATAAAAATAGGCATACAGGTCAGTAAAACAACAATAAGCCCAAACATGAGTACCCATCTGCTCATATCTGACAAAGATGCTCAAAGCATACTCAACACCCCGTGGTGGGAAAACTTGGTGTGCATATTCAGAAGCATGAAATTAGACCTTTGCTTATCATCCTGCACAAAAAGTGGGTCAAACACCTCAACCTGAAGCTCAAAACACTAGAAGAAAACACGGGCAAGGTATAGTTGTAGGAAAGGACTTTCTGAACAGGACTCCATCCGACCAGGAATTAAAGCCAGTAACTGACAAGCGGGACTTCCCAAAACTCAGAAACTTCTACATAGCTAAGGAAACAATCTGTGCATGAAGAAGACCAGTACTTCTTAAACTGTTTCAACCTGTGACCCTTCAATCTAGAAACTGTTACATAACTTCAGGTTAGTAAGTATAGACCAAATATTTACTGATAACAAACCACAAATAAATGTATTTTAAACTAATAATTTTGCTATTTATTGAATTTGCATATTTGAAACATGGATGTGCTTGATTATGTCTACAGAAAGGACTAAGTCTGGGCCTAATACTTGATACTTCAGGGTGAACATCTTCAATGTTTTCAGACTTGATTGATATTTTGATTATAATTGCTGGTGCTCAGAATCCTTCATATTAATACATAATATAAAATTTTCAGAGTGATTTTGGAAATTGTTGGAAACTCTGCCCTAATCACAAGACAAAATTTATTCAATGATCCTTTTAAGTGAAATTCAAGTCAGCAACTAAAATGATGACTTTTATAATCAAATATTCTAACAGAATATAATCCAAAGATATACTAATTTGATGACCACATGCTGAGGAACAAAGACATGAAAAATGTCAAAAAATATTTCTATAAGGAAGTAAACTAACTGTAGAGTAAAGATACTGTGATCCATAGAACAAAGTTGTCCAGAATACAAGCCAAGGTCCATTTTGAGAAGTGTCTGCTGGCATTGTGTGACATGGTGGCATATGTCATGCAGTTTGAGTGTTGGGTGTTCAGAATCAAGGTTGCAGTGATATCATATGATACCACACAGGTGAGTACTACCATCCAGCATCTTAGGTTCACTGTGAATTTGAAATTTAACTTTTGGTTGTTGTGGCAACAGGTGAACAAACCCAGAATCTTTTTATCCCGTGACAGTAATGGCAACCATCCTTCTCAGCACACACCTTCCTCCTGCTCCCTCTGCTAGCCTTTGTTTCCAGGCCACTCACTGTTTCTTTGAATACATTTGGAATTCTGCGTTTAATCAAATAGACAACTTCTTATGCTGGAGCTAAAAGTGGCTGTAAGTGTTCAGCCATGCCTATTTCATCACCATTTGTGGTCTCAGAGCCAAAGAAAGGACTGTGGGAAAATTGGATAAGAAGAAAATTTTGGGGAATGGCACAAAGCAGCTAGGTCACAGCAAAGGACAGCCCAGCATTTGAACCTTTATTATTGATGTTTCTTCCTTCAGTCTGTTCCAATGTGGAAATAGTGATGAATGATAAAGCTTTTGACTTTCCTTTCAAATTTTACTTATAGGCAGGATCTCTTATCCTAACTCAGCAGTGACACCTTAAAGCTATGTCTTTCACCAACATTTGTTTGCTCCTGCCAACCCTTGTCTATAGTGATATTGCGTTTGTGTTCTAACAAATAAAGCTTGTCTGGAGATCAGAGGGTAGAGCTAGACACTAGTTAACTCCAAACACCAGGCGGTGGTGGTTCACACTTTAATCCCAGAACTTAGAAGGAGAAGCAGAAAGATGAGGAGCAAGTGGGTTACATGAGATTGATCCAGCTTAAAGGGAAACAGAGCAGGCATTGGAGGCTCAGGCCTTTAATTCCAGCACCACAGAGGTGGACACAGGAAGTGATATGGCTGGGCAGAGAGAGGAATATAAGGCAGGTGGAGACAAGAGCTCACCCCCTTTGGCCTGAGGATTCAGTAAAGGTAGGAAGTCCCTCTGGTGGCTGATCTTTCAGTTTTACCCTGATATCTGCTTCTGGGTTTTAATTATTAAAACCAATTAGGATTCGTGCTATACTTGTAAACTAGCAGGATCCCACCTTCAAATAGAATAAGAGTCACAAGCATCCAGACAGAGTGAAGATGTTCTAGAGAGAGATGTGTACAACTCTTCAGCTCTCAGATGGAACCCAAGGAACTGGAATTCTCACAGGAGTCTTGTCCTGGGGGAGAAAATAGCTAGGCCCCATGTTTCAGCCAGAAAGTCAGTTTACTTCATTGAAACAGAATACATAACAGTGTTGACAACTTTTAGGATAAACCAGGTCTTAGGAGCTCAACAATAATGTGCCTGTGGTAGAAGAGACCACCCCTTGAGCAGGACTTCTTAGCTATGTACACTTCTTTCTTTTTATTTAACCCCAAACTTCACATCACTACTCAGCCAAAGATGAGAGATCACTAGATAGCTTTCTTTCTCTCCCATGTGACAATATTGAACAATTTTTCATATTCTCTCTCAAACCATTAATCTACTGAAGACAGGTACCAAGCCTAGCTTCTTAGGGAGTCGCAGAGTCCAGGATTTGTACTAAAATCTCTGGCAGGAGACTCATTTCCAAATGATATTCCAAGTTCCTGGGGGACTGGACATGTGGCTGTCAGTCTCCAGACAGCAGTCTCAGCCTCAATCAAGAGATAACCACGTTTTCTCCAAGGCGGTGTTTTTATTTGTCGGGAAGCAGAACCCTGTTTCTGGCTCTTACAGCTGCAAACCAAGCATATACAGCTCATTTTCAGACCCCAACTGAGTCACTCGTCCGACTATCCCATTCATTAGGTGCCACTGAGGGAAATGCACACTTCATTTGCTCTGTGGTTGTGGCCTTATTTCCTCTCTTTTGGTCTGAGGAGAACCAATAAATCCTCTATCTTAAATTTTCTGAGGGGTGCTTTCCATTGCACTGATTCTTGAATGCCTTTAAGTGGGAAAGTGAACAGAAAACAGTCTGCTGTTTGGGTGATTTGCAAGCCTTCTGAAATGACTGTTTTTCTGCTTCATGGGCCTGGTGACTGACAGCACCTTCCCCCAGATAGTCCACCAGTTTGCCGAGACTGAGATGATGCTGTTCAAAATTACTTGAGTGGCCTTATTTTCATTTTAATGCCAGTTGCTACTGAATGAAAACTAGAATTAATTTTTCATGGGCTAATAGTTTTGCACAGCTATAATATACCTGCTGGGTTTATAGACTTTGAAAATAACACATTCTCTCTCTCTCTCCTTCCCATTTCTTCTCTTCCTCTTTATCTCTATATCCTTTTTTTCCTTTTCTATATCCCCCCACCCCAGTCTCTTTGGATTTTATTTTTAGTTGCTGTGCTTTATCTGGCTTACTTTGATGAGAACACACTACTTCATATAGAATGTGAGCGAGGTGAACTTGACCCTGAAGTTTATGCTCTGCCTTCTTCTGTCCTTTTCCATGCCTGTGCTGAGAAAGCATGGGCCTAAGGCTACCACAGTCTGTTTTCTCTTCCTGGAGACAAAGGTCTGTGCTCTAGGTACTGCTGAGGTCTATTGTGAAGCTGCTTGTGCTTTTTGCATATTTATCAGCATTCCTGGCTCCCATACTTCATATCCTAGTTGTTCTGCTTCCAGGGCTGAGAACCAAGAGTGTTCTCATGTATTGCCAAGTGCCCACTGTGATCGTGATTGGCATTGTCTCCAGAGAGAGAAATCCTTCACATGTACTCCTTGATAAAAGTCCCCCAGGGTGAGAGTGAGATGGATGGAGGAAGAGGAAAGAAAATCACACAGGTGGATTATGGGATGCTTCAGGCTCTGCTGGTATCCCGGACTTGTAAACTCACTACTTGCCAGACCTCACTGAATATTAGAATCACTTAGGGAGCTTAAATTTTTTCTGAAATATGATTACATATTTTTGGTTGACACTATGTCCATAAACACACACAAGGTATTAAGAAATGTTCCCATCATAACAAGCCTAGATTGCTGTGAGATGATCTTTCTGTATGCTGTAAATATGTGTTGCTACCATTGGTTAACAAATAAGCGCTATGGCCTATGGCAAGGCAGCATATAGTCAGGCAGGAAATCCAACAAAGATACAGGGAAGAGAAAGACCAGGTCAGAGCAGTTTCAGTGAGCTACTGCCAGGGAAACAAGATGTTATGGAACAGGTAAAGCCACGCCATGTGGCAAGACACAGATTAACAGAAATGAATTGAGTTAAGTTTTAAGAGCTAGTTGGTAATGAGCCTGAGTCATAGGCCAAACAGTTTGTAATTAATATAAGCCTCTGAGTAATTAATTTATAAGTAGCTTAAGGACCATAGGTGGGAGAGATTGAACCATCTCTCTTAAACCTCCTCATGCACATCACTCACTGTTTTCTATTGGCTGCCTGCTCCCTGTATTTGTGCAATTAATTTCCAAGTTAACTCTACTATTTGCATGTGTTGTTAATGTCATTTTGACTTTCACTAAGAACAATAAAAATGAATAGAAAAAAGCATGCATAAAATGATTAATAGATGAATATTTGAATTATCTTTTTAAGACAAAGCCCACAAAAATTCATTTGAACTATATTCTGGCTCTAATAAAAATATAACAAGATTCAACAAATATTTTAGTGGGTATGCTGAATTTTGGCTAGGTGGTCTTCCTGGCTTCAAATGATATTATAACCTAGCAGTGGTATGGATCTAGGTAAAGGTGAACACAAAAATGATTACCATTGCATTGTTAAGTATCAGACAAAAGGAATACTTAAAAGTGAAAGGTTATAAGGACTGATAAGTAGAAGCTTGGAGGATGCTTGAAATCTCCTCAGAGCACAGAGCTATTGAAGAGCAGTTGAATCCAAGAAGGGGAGGGATGGATGCTGTAATAACACACTGACCAAAACCATCTCTTGGGAAGAAAGGTTTGATTTGATGTGTCCATCCTTACAGGTCCATCACTGAGGGCAGGAACTCAAGTAGAAACCAGGAAGAAACCTTGTCTACAGGTTTTCTTCCTCTTAGTGAACATCCCAGGTCCACCCACCTAGGGATGATACCACCCACAGTAGACTGAGTCCTGCCACATTGTGTAATAATCAAGAATATGCCCCACAGATCTGTTCATAGGGCAATTTCTCCATTGATGTTCCCTCTTCCTCAGTGACTCTTTGTGTCAAGGTGACAAAAACTAACAGGCAAAATGAGGTAAGAAATTATTCAGCTGTTGCTAGGAGAATACATGAGACGGGATTCAGGCTCAGTCGCAATAGAGCTGGCCCAGTCTGAGGAGGGAATAGCAGTTCATCCATTGTGCAACCAGAGAGCTGGATGGGGCTGAATGTTGGAGGGCAAGACTATGGAGCCTGATGCTGTTTATTTAACTTGTTGCACAGTACAAAGTCACTGGCTGTTTTTTGGATGAGGGTCATAGAAAGTCACTCTCTCAAAAGCTCCTCTTCTGAACTTTCATGAAAGATCAATCATGCCTTTAGTATAGAAGCAGAAGTGGAGATACTTCACCGATAAACCACGGCAATATTCACCATCTCACTGGATTCTCGTTAGTCTCCATGAAAAGCATTCTGGTTAGAGTGGGGCAGTCACTTTTTTTTTTTTTTTTGCTTAGGACTCTGGCCCCCCTTGGATGATGGGAAAACATGTGGATTTAAAAATGTCAAACTCCAGGAGCCCCCATCATTGTGAAAACTTTAGAGAGCTGGCACTAGAGGGAGTCTTGAGTTACTAATTCCTAAAATAACCCATTTTCTGTGAATGCTTCCATGCCATTTCACAGCGGGATTAGTGGCTTTTATGGAATCTCATTTCTTCTTCTATATTTAAAAAATTTATCAAGAACATAGCATATGGCAGACATTATGTTCAGACTTTTGGATATGCTATTTTATCCTTTAAAAACAAATAAACATTGTAATTGTTTTTATTATATTACTGTACATGACTTCACTTTTGAGCGAATGGAAGCCCAAATAATTCAGATAACCTTTTCAATGTCACATAGCCAGAAGGAAGTTGAGTTCCCATTCCGAGTGTCCTGTCTGGGCAAATTAAACATTTAGTATTTAACAAAGCATTACTGTTTAATATATTCTGATTTTCAAGAGGCTACCATACCTCCACACCTCAGATACCTCAGATTAATTCTCACTGTAATCCCATGGTAATATTAAACTGAGATTTAGAGACTGGGGGTGATTTGCCTAAGATTTCTCAGGTGCAATTTAGCATTCTTGGTTGAACCAGCAGTTGGTGGTTGGGGAGCAGACATTGAGGGAGGGCCTTATAATAATTCCTTCCCTCTTCAAATACTCACACACATTTTAAAAGTATTTGTGTGCTAACCACACAACATATTATTCCTTTTCACCCTTATATCTGAAAGGCAACAGTTCTCAGTGTCTCCCAACAGCAGTTAGCTGATTAGAACATTGTGCATTAGATGCTAAGTATAATTTTGGGAAGAACCCCACTTATTCTGAGAAATCTGTGCTTCCTCAGAACAAGCCAGCTCAACATTTGTCTACACAGGCTATTCTGCAAGGCAAGAGCATCCCCAGAGGCCTAGCTTCCTCTTTACACCTTCCCAGGCCAGCTTCAAAGGTTCGTCTTCTCTCACTGATAACTGCTGCAATTTACACACACACACACACACACACACACACACACACACACACACACACACACACACACACACGGTGTGCTGAGGTCATTTTAGTGTTTCTCATATGTGCATTTGTTTAGGGCTGACTGCTTGAGATTGGCTAACTAATCAGGGGACTCCTCACTGGAGAATACTGGCTCTTCCTGCCTCAGTAGCTACAATAGCCCTTAATTGCCTATAAGCCAGTAATCAGAACTCCTCCATGACCTCTGCATCAGTTCCCATCTCCTGGTTCCTACCCTATATGAGTCCTGTTTTGTATTCCTCCAATAATGAACACTGATTTGGAAGTATAAACCAAATAAACCCCCTTCTCCTGTAGTCTTTGGCTGTGATGTTTCATCACAGCAATATTAAGCCTAAGACACTTTCATTTCGGTAGTGGACCTTGTGAGATTTCCCCCATCCATGTTGGCTCGTTAACTGATATTGTTATTGTGTAAGTTTTATTCAGTTTTTTTCCTTTGAGATTTCATGAACGCAGATATCTTGTCATATATAGAAAATGTAATTTCACAGCAGATGTCCTGGTCCTCTGGCTCTTTCAATCATTTCAACCCCATCTTCTACAATTTTCTAAAATATTAATGTGTAGTGGCGGTTTGAATAAGAATGCCTTCCATAGGCTACTGTGTAGTCAGAAGTTTCTCTGTCCTGCCTGGCTAGTCCTGCAGCCACTTAGTCCCAAAGAAACACACAGAGGCTTATATTAACTATAGGCTGTTTGTCCTATACCTCAGGCTTATTACTTGCTAACTCTTACTCTTAAACTGACCCATGATTCTTATCCATGTATAGCCACATGGCTTGCTACCTTTTTTTTTTTTTCCAGTGCAGCATTCTTGTCTTTCTTCCTCTGTGTCTGGCTGGCATCTCTCTGCTCTTATGCTTCCCAGAATTCTCCTAGTCTGGTTGCCCCACCTCTTCTTTCTGTCTAGCTTCTGGCAAATCAGCATTTTATTAAACCAACAGGAGTGACAAATATTTACAATGTTCCACAGCACTAGTGTTTAAACACTTGATCCCCAGTTGATAGAACTGTTGGGAAGAATTAGGAAGTGCGACACTGTGGGGATAAGTGTGTTGTGGTGTGGGCTTTTGAGCTAGCTCTATCTGTTTCCTGCTTGCTGTTTGAGATTTGAGCTCTCGGTTGTTCCTGACATCATACCTTTGTTCCACCACCATGGACTCTAACTCCATGGAACTGTAAGCCAAATTAAATGCTTTTGCAATGGTATTTTGTCATAACAATAGAAAAGAATTAATACATTTATTCATAGAAAATTATATATGTATGTATATGCACAATGTATTTCCAGCTTATCTACCCCACTATCTCCTTTCCACTCTCTTCAGAAACACTAATGTAGACCCCCTTCATGTCCTGTTTTAAATTATTATTATTGTTATTAATAGTAGTACCTGATCCCATTCCAATTACATGTAGCCATGTGAATAGGTGTTTAGAATACCTGCTGGGGCATGGGAAATCTACCAGTAGCCACATCCCTGAAGAAAAGAGACTCTTAGTTCCCCATTACCCGTGAACTGTTAAAAACTCCTCAGCTAGGTGGTGAGCATAGTGAGCATCTCTATGACCCATGCTGGAATTTTGACTGTTTTATCTTGTGCATACCAGCACCGCTACCATGATATTAGCCACATGATGGCCTGAAGACAGCATCTCACAGCTTTTCTGCCCATCTTCCAGCTTTTTCATTTTTTCTGTCCACTTTTCTATGATGTTTCTGATCCTGAGTAGGAGGAGGTG
This sequence comes from Phyllotis vaccarum, assembly GCA_033318265.1. Taxonomy (NCBI): domain Eukaryota; kingdom Metazoa; phylum Chordata; class Mammalia; order Rodentia; family Cricetidae; genus Phyllotis; species Phyllotis vaccarum. The sequence goes on along the minus strand of JARWLC010000012.1, from coordinate 22,412,163 downwards.
GATTACCTGTATTTGGCTGAGCACCCATGGTCATTCTCAGTTACAACAAGTCTCTGCACTGCTATCTACTGAAATAGAAGTTTCTCTGACCCAGGTTGAGAGCAACACAAACACATATATCTAAACATATTAGGATTATTAAGAATATTAGTTTGAGAACACAACCATTTAGTGAAATAATATTACAATACTCCCTAGGGCCTATGATCTCTCCTGTAATGGGCTTTTGACCAGGTTTACAGTAGCAGACATGTATCCCTTAGATGAAGCAGGTGTCACATCCAATCATAAAGTGGTTGGTTATCTCCATAACCATCACACCACTATTGCCACATTAGATATAATTTGCCTTGCAGGTTGATATTGTAGTATGTAAGGCCCAGTCGTGGCTAAAACCACTGAGGTACTTTATTCCCCAGCAGCCTGCATAGCATTTTCCAGGTCTATGGAAGCTAAATAGCAAGAAGAGAGCTTCCTGGTCAGTTGGAGATTGATTTCTTGACATCGTGCTTTATTGAGCTGGCTGAAACTGGCCTCTGGGGGATTTGGCTTTTATATCTCTCTAATAAACCACAACTATCAGGGGATCCGGAACTTGAGCCTGAGTGAGTCTATTTGATCTGGGCATAGCACAGAACTTAGTCTGGATAATGGACATGCCCATAAATTTTATTTAACTGTGGATAAAGTATAAAATCATGGAAGTTTTAAATTATAGTAGCTAACATATGGGAATCTTCTTTTCTTTTTTTTCCACATAATATTTTTAAATTTTTTATTTATTTATTTTACATCCTGACCACAGTTTCCCCTCCCTACCCTCCTTCCACTCCTTCCCTCACCTCCCTCTGCCCCCACTCCCTTCCCATCCACTTCTCCATTTCTGTTGAGAAAAGGACAGGCCTCCCATGAGTATCAACAAAGCATGGCTTATCAAGTTGTAGTAAGACTAAACACCTCCCCTTGTATGAAGGCTAGGCAAGGTTACCTAGTATGATGAATAAAGTCCCAGAAGCCAACCAAAATGTTAGGGACAGCTCCTGCTCCCACTGTTAGGAGTCCCACAAGAAGACATGATTGTTCTATATATGCAGAGAGACTTTGCCAGTCCCACGTAGGTTATTTAGTTGTTCAGTTCAGATTGGTTGAGCTCCTGTTAGCACAGTTAGTTGATTCTGTTGAATTTCTTGTGCTGTGCTTTACCCCTGTGGCTCATACAATCCTTCTTCTCTTCAGCATGATTCTCTGAGTTCAGCCTAATGTTTGGTGGTGAGTCTCTGCATCTGTTTGCATCAGTTGCTGAATGAAACTTCTCTGCTGACAATTGGGCTAGGCACAAATCTATGAGCATAGCAGAATATTGTTAGGCATCATTACATTGACACTTTTTTTCTCCAGTCATGTGTGGTTCTACCCTAGGTCTTTGGACCAGCCTTTAGTTGGCCCTCCTCTGTTCTCTGAGCTACCTTTACCCCAGCACATTTCATAGGCAGGACAGACTGTAGGTTGAAGGTCATGTGGCTGATTTGGTGTCCCCCAACTAGAGGTCTTCCAGGTCACAGGAGATGGCCAGTTTAGGCTAAATATCCGCTACTGAGTGTTAAGAGGAAAGCAGGACACAAGGATGGCTGTATGAACTTACAGATGTGTACACAAAGAGCCAAGGATGGAGTGTGTGGAAACCAAAGGTAAATTACATTTTCCTTTGTTGTCATGAGTTTTTTTGATTGTCTTTTGTGTTGTTTCTCACCAAGTGTTTCAGTAGGGAAGATATATTGGAGTGTCATGTACAAAAACTTACTACATCAAAATTCACAAGCCATCAAAATTCTTATGAGCTATTGTCTCTGTAATGAGCATCCAGATCAAGAAATACGGTGTGGTTGGGATCCCTGAGCCCATGCATTCCTCAGACTTCCTAGTCTAACTGAGGTAGAGTGGGCCATTCAGCACAGTAATCTATTACACTGGGGAAGGGAGAGGCCCTGGGGTTCTTCTTAGGAGGTAAGAAGCGCTGTCAGCCTCTATATCCTCCTGTCTTGTGGGTCTCAGATCCTAGAACTATGAGACTACTGAATGACCTTCAAGAAAGATAGAAGGTACTGAAGGGAATGAGCCAGCAAAGATAAAGCAACAAAGAGGAGATAATGTGAGGGAAAGTGTGAAGCAACCAGGGCTCTAGAGTCAGCTGGTATAGAGACAGTACCCCAAACCTCATGGGAGATGGGTGGTCATCAAGACGATGAGGTCTTGAAGAGGTAGAAAGGGGCCATATCGAGCTTTTTATGATCCTCTATTGGCAGAGACAGTAGTAAACGAGAGTAGCTGTGGCCATCTCCTAATCTTAACATCAGCAGAGAGATGAAAACTGGGATTAAGTATGAGACAGAGGAGTATCTTTAGTGTTCAGAGTTTTAGGAAGGACACAAGTGGATACCCTTGCCAGGAGAATGATGTGCTGTGTTGGGACAAGAAATAAACTCACAATAGGAACAGAAAAAACAGGCTGGTGAGTCAGAGACCAATTCTGAGAGACCCCAAAGGGCAACAGAATGACATCACTCAATATTACTCATAACCCATCTATAACCCATCCATTTACACATTAAATATTGCTGGAAATAAAAAAGCACTGACACGTACAGAAATGCTCAGGAATGTATAAGTTTACAGAGCTATAAATTTTAAGAGCATATTATCACACTTACATAAACTATCAACAGTTTAAATGAATGAAGGTAAATGTAAGCTAAAAATAACTATTAACCCAAAAGGAAAACCACTGAAGTAATAATTAACTTTGACTTATAATTAATTGTAAAACTTTATTCATTTATTTACTTATGTATTTATTTGGATATTGAGGTTCAAACCCAGGCTCTTACACAGCATTATACTTCCAAGATACCTTTCTGGATCATTCTGATTCATTTTCCAGTGTGTCATATTAAAATATGTAATTGTGAAGAAAGCCATAGAGAAACTAGAAGTAGAAGGAACATGATTGAACATAACAAGGACTACATACGGCAGGCTTTAAAGTGACATTACATTGAATGGGTAGACCCCAACACATTTATCTAATATCAAGAAGGAGAGAAGGGTCTGTGCTCACTCTATTCTTAGTTAATACAATGCTTGCATTCTTAGCCAAAAGACTCCTACAACCAAAGAAACACAAGAGACAAACAGGAAAAGAAGACGCGCTATTATCTTACTTGTAGATAATGTTGTTCTATAATTAAAAGGCCATAAATTATTCCATCAGAAACGGGCTGTCTCTTTTCTGAGGTCTGATGTGCACTGCCAGCAAAGTTCAAACATCAACAGACAAGAGCAGTAAATTCTCTATATACCCACAATGCACACACTAAGGCAAAATTCTAGAAAATTATCCCATTTGAAATCTTTCAAAAAATCTGGTTAAACCTAACCAAGATGGTAAAGGATGTCTATTAGAAACTTCAAAACACTGAAGAAAGAAATTAAAGACAGTAAAAGATAAAAAGACCTATCACACGGAGAGATTGTCAGAATTAATATTGTGATCTATAGATTCAGTGTAATCCCCATCAAAATCCCAATAACATTTTCTACAGAACTACAAAAAAATACAATTCTCAATTCAATGAAAGCACAAAAGCTCCCAAATAACCAAGGCGATCCTGGGCCTAGAGAGACAGTACCATAACACTCAGTTTCAAATTACAGTATAGAGTTGAGGTACTGGCACAAAACCAGGCATATAGCCCAACAGAATGAACAAAAGACTCAGAAATAAGCCCACAAAGCTACAGCCACTGACTTTTTAAAAATGCCAAAAATATACACTGAAGAAAAAAATACTTTCTCCAACAAATTGTGCTAGGAAAATTGGATATTCACCCATAAGAGAGTGGAATTAGATCTTATCTCTCACCTTATACAAATGAATTCAAAATGGCTCAAAGACTGAGATTTTGAAACTACTAAAGGAAAAGACAAAAAGAGCATTTCAAGTTACAGGTGAAGGCAAGAGATGTCTGAAAAGGGTTTTGATATTAAGACTATAAGCGGTTACATGAAATTATGAAGCAGATGTCCAATTAGTAAAGAGACAGAGTACAGAGTGGAAGAAAATCTTTGCTAACTGTATGTCAGGCAGGAGATTCATATCCAGAATATATAAACAACTCTAAAAATTGAGTACCAACCTCATTACCAAAATTTAATCAATAAGTGTACAATAAATATATATGATACTCAATATCCCTAACTATTGTAGAAATGCAAGTTAAGACTGCATTGAGGTTATATCTGATCTAGAATGGCTACCATCAGAAAAATATGCAATAGCAAGTGTCAGTCAGGATGTGGAGAAAAAAAATTAACCTTATCCAATGCTGGTGGGAATACAAATTATTTTAGTTACCATGGAAATAAGTGTGGAGGCTCTTCAACATAACAGAAAGTCTAACTACCCAGTGATTCATAAGCAAGCAGAGCAGAGCTGTCAGCATATCCATGTTTACTGTGGCAATGATTCATAGAGGCCAATACATGGATCTGATTATGTGTCTGTCAACAGATGAATGGATGAAGAAAACAAGATACACACACCACACACACACTTATCACACATCCATTCACCACACACACACACACACACACACACACCACACACACACACACTCACCACACACACACACCACACACACACACACTCACCACACATCCACTCACCACACACACACACACTCACCACACACACACTCACCACACACACACTCACCACACACACACACTCACACTCACCACACACACACACTCACCACACACACACACACACACACACACACACACACACACACACACACACACACATACCCCCCAATATAGTTTTTACCCAGCCATAAAGATCAACAAAGTTATGCCATGTTTAGGAAAATGTATGGAACTAGAGGTCATCATACTAAGCAAATTAAGGCAGACTCAGAAAGCACAAGTTTCCTTTTAGAAAACCCTTTAGGATCTTAGTTAAAACATAATCATATCATTTTTATCTCCTCTCCATTCACCCCTTTCATATCCTTCCCACAAACATCTCCAGGTGCCCTCACTCTTTCAAATGTATGACCTCTCCTTCTTTATTATTATTATAAATAATATATGTAAGTGTGTGTATATATAAATACAGCCACTGGGTCTGTGTTTGCTGTTTATGTGTATGTGGATTCAGGGCTCACCACGTTGTGTTAGATAACCAATTAGGGGCTCATTCAGGGATAGACTAATTTTCCTTCCCTTAGCAGTCATTAGTTGCCCGTAGTTCTTTGTTAGGAGCAGGGCCTTCTGAGATTTCTTTTTTCCACATTAGCATGTTTATTGGTATTGTCATTGTTTGGATCTTACTTAGGCAGTCATACTGTTGAGTTATGATGTATGTAGGTTCCCTGTCATTTCTAGAAGACACAATATTCCTCTTTGATGTGGAATGTAAATGGGAAAAATCTGACACAGAAGTAGAGTGTATTAGTTATTCTTCTTATTTCTGTTATGAAAGTCTCTAGCAGAAGCAAATGAAGGAATAAGGCTCTTACTCTGGCTTACAGTTTGAGCTCACAGTCTATCATGGATGGGATGTCACTGTGGCAGGAGCTTGATGTGACCCGTCACATTGTCCAGCAGTGAGGAAGCAGGGAACAGTGGATACTTATGCTCAGTTCACTTTTCTCAGTTCTATACAATCCAGAGTCCTCTCCCAGTGAATGGTGCCTCACATGGTGATAAGCCATAATTAATGTAAACATGATAATGCCCCAAACTCAAGGCCCATGTACCACGTGATTCCAGATCCCATCAAGTTGACAGCTGAGGTTAACCTTCACAAAGGGGAATTATGTGGGAGAGGGATGGTGTCTGTGGGTGGGTAACAAGAGATAACAGTAGGTGTTGACTATAAGCAAAGTAATGTTCATATATGAAGGTGTCACAATGAAGCCCATTTTTATTCACCAAATTATGACAGCTATGTCATTTGGTTTATTTAAGAATAACAGAAGGGTAAATTCTTCCCATTTCTGAAAAATTTCTTTCTTAATTTGTGTGATTTGGAGAACTCTTAGAGGAATAATTATCAATTAATTCCAAACAGTTCTTTGTTATTTTAGATAAACTGATGGAATCCTCTCTTTATTTGATAACTGTAAAGGGGTATGTTTGAACATGCTTTGTTCTTGAACTGTGCTCTGGTTGACAAAGAGCTATTACAGATTGAATTGTGTCCTCCTAAAAATCCTGTCAAAGCTGTCTCCTCAGATGTCTCTGCAGTCGGAAACAATGCCTTTCAAAAGATAATTAAGGTTGAATGAGGTCATCAGGGTGGGACAATAACCAAACTTGATGAATGTCCTTATAAGAAGCAGAAGAGACAACTGTGCTGGAGGCATCTAAGAGGCGGAGGGGGTCCAGGGAGAAACACTGCAAGCCGAGAGACGTGCCTCAGCAGAAACACGTTCTACCAACAGTGAGGTGCTGCCTTCCAGCCTCCAGAACTGTCAAAAACAAATTTCTATGATTTAAGCAGCCTGTCTTTCGTGTTTTGTTATGGCCACCACAGGAGACTAATATGTGAGTTCACTACATTTTGTCATGTCTAAGAAGAGATGTCATTTGCTCTCTGTTTCCGTTGCTTTCACCTGGTACAGAAAATGCAGGGTGCAGGTTACTGCCTAATAGTCTACGCTATTGTTTTCATGTCACTGGTCTGGGAATTTTAAAATACTTTCTCCTTTAAAAAAAAATGACTGTTTGAGCGTTTTATTCATGCAAACCACCTACTGTGATCATATCCACTCCTCCCTTCCTTTCTTTCAACTCTTCCCATACACGCCCCTCCTTCTTTCTTCCCAACTCTCCTATGCTCTTCCTGAAGTTCTCTGAGACCATTGGGTGCTGACAGTGTGCGTGTGGGTTTAGAGGTCCCCCTCTGGTACACGGGTAGCCCGTCACATGGGAACTTTGACAGTACTGCAGTGTGATTTCCTATTCTGGCTGCTTGACACAGATTGGTATGGATTTGTAGTTTGGACATATTTATTCTTCTTAATTGAACAATTGAGTCATTGATCTTGACCAAAACTCATAAATGCTTCAGAGTTTACATTTTTAAAACATGGAAATTTTTATTATGATGAATGTACTCATATGTCAGCTCTTGAAAAAGCTAGTTTATTGCAATACTTGCAGTACCAAGTAAACCAATTATTTACTTATTGGCTGCATGTTTAGAGAAAGGCACTCTGAGTTTTTCCAAAACTCACATTTTAGGTTCGTTATACTTTTTCTTTTTTTCTCTGTTAAGGCTTTTGAACTCAACACCTTGGGTTTATTAGACATCTAAAACTCACTTTTCTTACTATGAACCAAAACATAAATGGCAGTGTTGTGAATGTTGTGATCAATCATATTTATAAGATGTACAGATTCTGGATGTGGAAGGAAGTGGGTAAATGACTGATACTGTGGCTGTAGGCGCACACCTGGCAGAGATACTTCATAGTCCCTGGAATGTGATTGAGTGGTCTGAGCTCTGTCATGGAGACAGAAAAGCAGAGCTGGGATTGGCTGCAGACACTACTGAGCTCTTGCCAATAGCTGTGCCTGTCACCTGTGCCACAACCTGTTTGTTAGGGTACCAGGAACACAGGTGTTCACAGAGTCCCTGCCTTACCAACTAAAGGGACTCTGGGCAGCTCACTCATGGCTGGCAGGGCTCTGGCAGGTCTTGCCCTTCTCTCCCATTCCTTCTGCCTGGCTAAAAGCCATTAGATTTCATTCCTAAAGCTAGCCACCAAGATCTATTCCCGTATTTGGCCACTTCCTCCCACTGAGGCTTGCTACCAAGGTCCAACTATCAAAGTACTGGAGTCTCACAATCAAAAGATCCATTTGGCTTACCTAATTAACATGGCCAATTAAAATTAAACACCTTATCCTAATACAGGGCTTCTCCTTGTGCCTTTATAAATTGCTATTTCCCTATGTGCCATGTCTGTTCCCTTTATCCAGAGGCCACCCTGTCTCCCTCCAGGACAAATACTCCTGTACCTTTTCCTTAGTCCTCTATCTCCTGTCTTTGCCTCTACTCCCTGCACTCTGGCCTTTTAGGGCAAATACATTTCTTTTTTTTGCTGAGAACTTAGTCTTGAGGGTCCTGAGCCATTCCTCTCACCAACTTCGCCCATCCAAGAGGTTGCTCCAACTGGAGAGGACTAAATGCAGCCATTATGTGACACCGTTACTGGGGAGACACGAGCAGTGAGTGGGTTTGTCTTCCTACTGATTTTGTCTTTCTCAAGAGAAGATGACTCAGCTGATAGCACCCACAATGGACAACTGACAGCCACCAGGAACTCCAGTTTCAGGGGATCAGACACCCTCTTCTGACTCCCCTGGGAATCTACAAATGTGGTACACATACAGACAAGTCTGCACACATGTCCACATAACCCAAAGTCAATAAAAAGGAAAGCCGTGAGGGCAGTATGGCTGGGCAGGGTCATTAGGTCAGACATGGGTGGGTCCGTCAGCTCTGCTCAAATATTAGCATCCGTTTACAACTGGTTTATGTTAGAAGTAGGTTGCTGGGAGAGGGTGATTCTCTCCCTATCTTGCCAAACATGGTGAAGGTGCCTGTAGGGACAGACTTTTCCTGCGCGGAATAAAAGTAAATGCGTACCTTGCCATCTTTTATTTTTTCCCAGCCTCCGAGAAGCCGCTGCTCCTTCGATATTGGCGGTCTGTTGTGTGGTTGTCCTGTCACTTGCTGGTCGTCTCTTGGATGTGCCACTGGCCACCTGCATTTCTCTCTTACCTTCTTTCTCTCAGTAACACCTTCCCTGGGAGTTTCTCTCTCCTACTCACAATTCCCAGTTCCGGAACTCCAGGAGGGGTCCATTCCTAACTAGCCATAGCTGGACTTTGCATCTTCTGTATGTCTCTATTCTCCTCAATGTCCCACAGTTCCGCTGCTGTTTTATTGCCTAGGAGCCGCATTATGGGCCACCCAGAGGAAACATGAGCTATGATGGAGTAAACAGAGACTGCCTTCACCAACTCACCCACACTTTGTTGGGAAACTGAGGCACACTGTGCTAAGTAAATGCGGGGGGGGGGGCCTGGAGGCTTCACTTGGGGATGGTAGTCATTGTGGCAAGGGCAGTTTGGTTAGGACTCATGGGTGACAATAATGGTGACAGTACGGTGACCATGCTTGTTTCTTTCTCTCTTTCTGAACTTATAAAGATCCATTTATTCTTGGCTTTTTTTTTTTTTTCTGCAACCTAAGGTACCAGGCAGCAGAAATTCAGGGCGCTTTGGTATCTGCGGGATATTGGGGAGAAAAAGACTTAAGATTTTTAGCTGACTCATTTTGGGAGTAAGTGAAAGTTGAGAGAAACTGCTTTCAGGATAACTTGGCCAGCAAGACAGGTCAGGAGGCGAAAGCAATTGCCCTGTAATCTTAACACTAAAGTTTCTGTATTGCAGAAAAATATAACTGATATTCAAAGTTGTTCTGAGACCTCCATATGTGTGTCCTCTGTGCTCACACACACTCACACGCACACACACACACACACACACACAATAAATAATATACTAAATCAGAATAGCATGAGGAATTCTCATTCTTCATTCTTGTTATCGTCAGGAGACACCTTTGCATCCTGTTCACTCTCCATCTGGGCAATGAGATGCACCAGTGAGATAGCAAGCTCAGATCCAGCTCATGCCACAGCCTTCTCCATCCCTGCCACTACTTTGCCATGGCTCACCCTCCTTATAAGTCACTCCGATGTTAGTGCCTCACCCAAGGTCATTCTTCCTCAAGCTTAGCTTCTTCCTCGGTACAGTTCTTAGAGATGCCCAGAGAATCCTAGTGTGTGGGAATCCAAACTCTTGATCCAGCCCCAAAGACAAGGAAGAAAAGCAGAGCAGAAAAGGTATTTAGCAGTCCATTTTGTGTCACAGAACAGGTCACTAGGGGGAAAAAAAAGTCTCTGAGGTTTGCCTCTGACAGGCAGGCAGAGGTGGAATTCCTGCTCGGTGGTCTGATTCATTTTTCAGAAGGACAGTGTGTTTTTATTCCTTGCAACATACATGGCACTCTACCCTCCTTAATTTGCAGCAGCACACTTCCCACACAATCTTATTTATTTCAACTCAAAAGAACACAGTGTTCCTTACTTTTCATGTTCCTATTAGAAGAACACCTTCCTGCTGTTGGACAGAGGCGGCTATTAATAAATTGAAGATAACGAGCACATGGCCCAAGCCAAAGCTCCTTTGAGAAAATAGCATGGATGGAGAAAAACAATTTGTTGTGGAGAGATGCAAGGTGGGGCATCTCAGGAAGCCCACCATGGAAACACTAAAAATTAAATTAGAACAGATATCCTATAACTTCTCAGAGAGAAGCAAAACAAGCTGAAAAATCATACTTTATCCCTAATAGCTTGGATCCAAGAAATTGCCTCTTTTCTCTCATCTAGTTGTCAATCCCTTCAAAATGCTACCTCATACATGTTTAGCAGTCAGGATCTGGAAACCATCATGGTGTCTCCCTGAGGTCAAGGCTGACATTCGCAAAGTGCAACAGTTATGCCACAGTGAGAGATCTGTGACTCAGGCTGATCCCCTTAGTGCTGGGTACTTAATGCCCACTATTTGAGGTAACTGGGCATAAAGGGCAAGGGGACTGGGTTAATGTTGAGCCCCATGTGGGTTTAATGTCGAGGAGTGTACTCTTTAGGAAGCACACAGGTCAGCATCCCTACGTTGCCTCTCATGTTCTTGTGCTCTGTCAGGAGACTACGTGGCAGGAGTTCCTCACCAGAACCTGGCACATCCGGCCCGCAGAACCTCAAGGAAATAAACTTCTGTTTTTTCAAGAATATGAATCTGTTTTGGCAGAGCCAGTCGGACCCAAAATGTGTTGATTTGGATGCTGGCAGCAACTTGCCTGGTTTCACAGTTGAGCTCTACCAGTAGTAGACAGTGGTGGATTCTATAAAGTCTGGGTGCTTGCTAGTGTCTAGATGTTAAGTGTGACTTTAAAGCATCCTGCATTAAAGGCTTGGTCCCTGATGCAAGCAATGTTCTGTAGGGGGGCTTTCTTTTGGGGCCGCCAACCAACTCTCAAAGACACATAGACTTATTAGTTATGAATGTTCAGCCTTAGCTTATGCTTGTCTCTCTAGCTCTATTAACTTATCCTGTTTCCACTTCTTTATGTTTGGCCTTGGGGATTTTTTATCTTCTTTCATTCTGTATGTCCTGCTTATTTGCTTCCTCTGTTTCTGTCCACCTGGTCCCTGGCATCTCTTTTTCTTCATCCTCAAGCCTAAATTCCTCCCCCTACTTACTCTCCCTGCCTGGAAGCCCCACCTAACCTCCTCCTTTGCTATTGGCCATTCATCTTTTTATTAGTCCAATCAGGTACCTTCGGCAGGCAAGGTAAAAAAAACAGCAACACATCTTTACATAGTTAAACAAGTGCATCATATCATTGCATAGTTAAACAAATACTCTGCAATGGTGTTCAGATGTGGAATCTAAGAAAGTGATTGGATCATGACCTGTTGGTGGGTCATCACGACCTGTTGATGGGTCATGACTTGATTTCAGTGTTGTGAGGTGATGGAAATACTTCTAAGTGGGGACTGGTTGAGGAAGGTCACTCGAACACGCCTTTTTAGGATGCATCTTATTCCCTTCCTCCCCACCGCCCCTCTGCGCTGTCTACCATGGAACTAACTGTTCTGCTTCACCACAGTGGAGTAAATGAACCATCGAGACCTCTAGAACTGTGAATAAAAATAACATTTTTAACCCCATAAGATGTTTTTCTCAGATAGGTGTCCTGACAACAGAAAGGCTGGTTAACACAATGCCTCAGTCTGTTCATCTCTGAGGAAAAGGGGAATCTACTGCACAGATTCACTAGAAGGCTTGAGAGTGTCAATACAATTGTTAGGACAGTGCCAAGCCCAGATTCGGAAGGCCATTAATTGCTGCTCTTATATTTAAAACGTTAGAGTACTTGTATTTCATTTTGAAGCAATGTGACTTGGTGGAAAGAATTCTGGGACTAGACCCTGGAGGCTCTATAGCCCAGCGTTCAGTCTGCCCCTTGTTCTGTGGGAGCATGTGTCTCCACTCTTCTGAATCCCATGCTGTTATCTGGGACCCAGAAAAGAAGAAAGAGAAGAAGGAAGACAGAGAGGGATGGGGGAGGCAGGGAGAGATAAAGGGAGGGAGGTAGGATAAAAGAAGAAAGATTTTAACAAGAGAATTGCAAGAACCCATTCAAACTTGATGCCACTCACTTCTTCCCCTACACAACTAAGGACACACACCGGGACTCTTTTCAGGTTACCCACCTGTATGGACTACTTTTCTGTTTCTGTGATAAAATACCATGGCCTCAGCAATTCATGAAAGGAAGAGTTGCTTTTGGTTTAAGTTTCCAGAAGGATGAGAGTCCATCACAGTAGGAAGGCATGTCAACGAGCAGCAGTCATGGAAGCAGGAAGCTGAGCGCCCTTATTTTCAAAGGCAAGCAGGAAGCAGAATGTGAGCTGGACGTAGGGTGAAACTTTACACCTTCAGAGTGGCATGCCTTCTCTAGCAAGGCCACATATCTTTAGCTTCTCTCCCCACAAGTACCATCAACGGGGGACCAAGTATTCAAATACTTGAGCCTATGGGGGCATTCTCATTTAGACCATGACATCCTAGATGGCTACCGTTTCTCACAGGAATCAAGCCCTTTGGGTTCTGCCCCTCACATACTTCTTCCACACATTCTTCACTTCAAACATTGGCCCTGATGCTCCTTCTGCTTATGCAAACATTTGGGAAGGGGCCTTTTCTATCTTAAGCAGCGCATTTCCCTCCCTCCCTGTTGGTATATTCCTTAAGGATGAATCCCAGGCCGGTCATTTATATATTTACAGTACTTTTATTGTTCTTACAGACTAATGGAAAATTTGATTTTATTAAGTTGCTTAATAGGGTGGCATTCACAGGAATAGGCATCCTGTATGCAAAGCAATAGCAGTCAGTAAGTATAGCAAACATATGCTGTCTGTAAATACGATTCACCCACACAGCTGTGTATCAGTTGAGCATCAGTCTGTAGTTGACAACAGAGTGGATGGATGGATGTGTGGGTGGATGGGTGAATAAATGAGGGGACCAGTCAGGAGAGGAGAAAACCAGAAAACTTCCCCCAGTGCTCATTCCTTCTGTTTTCCCCAAGGACGAGAAGCAGCAGAGTGAGGAGCACATGCCCCTTGTCTCCCTAACAGCTTCATGATGGCTGCTCTGGACGGCTCTTGCCAACCTGGCAGTCAGCAGAGTCTGAGAGCTCCTGTGTGTTGTAATCACCTCACGGGGTGCGGTTTTTTTCTTGAGTGTGCTTCCAGTGAAATGCTCTCGTGCCCCAGGTGGAGTTCACACGGTTCAGTGACAGAGTGATTTATTGTTCGAGGAGTAATTATCAGAACTTTTTGTCAACTCTGCTTTATTTTGCCAAAGATGGGAAAAGGTGTCTTTTGAACAAAATGATTCCGAGATATGCAAGTCCTGTGGAAAATTAGCTCATGAGAGGAGGCACCGTGCCCAAGTGGCAGAGGGGGGTAGCCGAACCAACCTACTCTACATAAACACAGAAGGCTCTGCACTGCGGGACTGGAGGGGTGACAGCATGCTCAGGGCTGATCAGCTGTTCCCAGCGCTTTCCCTCCCCAAGCCAGCAGAACTTCAAGTGAGGTCTGAGGGGATGTGCCTCTTTCTTCTTTCTCATTTTCCTGAGTTTGCAGCACCGTGGCGCAAATGTACTATTCCACCTCACTTTACAGAAAGGGGTCAACATCTAGTAAATTCTTCCCCTGAAATAGCTACTGTCACTAAAAGCACAACTTTCCCAAGCCCAACATCATCTTGTTACATAATTACCTCCTACCTGAAATTTATATTTTATGTAATTGATTTTACTATCTCTGTTATGCTTTAGCAACCTTCAATTGCTAAATGCCGTCCTCTCCACCTCTGCCCAGCAGGCTGTTCCATGCTATTTGTTCACACTGCTCCACTGGCTTTAGGATGCCAACCTATTTCTGCCTTTCTGTGTGTCCTCTACAACTTTCCAACTAGTCTCTAGTCTTCTCTTCCCCATGCTCTATCTCCAGTCTCTGCAAATTAGTTCCCCTAAGCCAGTCTATGTCTAAGCCAGGCTATATTCAGACCTGTTCATGCCTGTTCATCACACTCCGGTGTACATCTCAAACTTCCCTGGCATAAGTATCTTAACCGACCAGTTGTCTGGATTTAAAAAGAAATCTTGTGGTATACTTCATGTTATTGATTCTATCTTTTCTACTTAATTTTTAAAAAAATCTTTTAAATTATTAATTCTTTCAGAATTTCATATATTTCATTTTGGTCTTATTAATACTCCTTCCCCAATTCCTTCCAGACTTTCCTGCCCCCATAGCCACTCAATTTTGTGTCTTCAACTTTAAAATATCCAGTTCTGTTAGTGCTGTGTGCTCTTGGGCATGCAGCCATCGCTGGAGCATGTTGGATGTAAGTGGCCATCTAAAGAAAAGTAACCCCCACTTCCTAGCAGCAATGGACCCTAGTGGAGAATCTACTTCTGTCACTCTGCTAAGAGAACACAGTATTAAATTCACTCCCAATGACTTATCACTGTACCCATAGATCAATGGATTGCTCAGACTTCATTGCAGAAGCTTTTTGCAGTAGATGCTTATTAACATATAGACCCACAGCTGATAACAGTACCAAGAGTAAGGGATTGCAGAGGGCTCAGCCCTAAATGGATTCCACACCTCACTTCTCTTTCTCCCAGACTAGAGTCACTGTGGAAGAGCAGGGTGAAAGACTCTAAGAGCCAGAGGTCATAGATGAATCTGAAAGAACAGTCTCCCAGAAACAACAGAACAGTGGCAAAAATGAACTCAAAACTGCCATAGCACACACAAGACCTCATAAGCTCAAACACACAAGCTCCTAGCACAGGGGAGGGGCGGTAATGAAGTCCCACCTCTAGATGTTCAACTATTAGAATTTTGGTTGGCTTTTGTAAAAGAGAGTTCTGGAGGTTCTGGTTCAGGAAAATTATGGCGGTGTCCAAGAACAGAGATTTTACAATATTTCTTAGGTGTTGTTTGTGTGGGGGGTGGATGTCTCTCTTTTTTTGCACATACATAGACACCACACACACACACACACACACACACACACACACACACACACACACACACACACACACAGAGAGAGAGAGAGAGAGAGAGAGAGAGAGAGAGAGAGAGAGAGAGAGAGAGAGAGAGGGAGGATCCATATGATCAGCAAGCCAGGGCAATGTCAACCAACATTTCAGTCGTCTTGGTGATGCATGACCTGCGTGCAGCTCAACTTCTTCTTTTGCCCACCTCTTAACCCAAGGTTTGCTCTGATTAAGCTCCATGCCCTTTTCAGATGGGCTAAAAATCTCTCCATGTTCCCCTTTTGGGATGCTCTCCCTTTTCCCCTGTTGAAATCCTACATATTCTTAAAGGTCCTGATGCATGCACTGGTACAACAATTCTTCCCTTATCTATTTCACTGCTGTCTACTCCTTCTTCCTCTGCCTTCTTTTGAAACATCTGGTCCAGAAATAGAAAGCATCCCTGGTTGAGTAGAAAGCTCTCTTTTGGTGCTCAGTGTTTCCTTCCTTGTCTTTCATTGATCAGTCCTCCAACTAGATTTCATCTCTCCGCAAGAAGCACCAGCTGGCAGACTTCCACATGTGCCTAACTGAAAGTAGCGTACATAGTCATCTAAAGTAACAATAGCCTTATCTCCCTCCCCCAAGGAATGTGGTAAGTTTCCTTTCCTGAGGACCTTGCTCATGTATGTAGCAGAGTTGCTTCAATGTTTTAGTCATGTTATTGAGAAATGTGTCATCCAGAAACTCAAGAACTAGAGAGAATAATGTTTTGGACCATCTACTAGACACTGACAATCCAATGTTTAATTAAGCCAGTCCCTGAAATACATAAAGTTTTAACTCCTCAGCAAGGAAGCAGATAGTATCAACAAAGCAAATAATCCTACACTGTGTCAGAGAGTGGCATATTCCACATTTACTGTTTGATATTTGTCATCTAAGAATATCATGCTGGAAAACATAAATTTAAACTGGGACTCTCTAATAAACAAGAGAGTTCTAATAATCCAGAAAATGCTGAGCCCAATGAGCCAGATGTCAGAAGATCCAAACAGTTTGCAGCTCAGAATATGTTCATTTTCAATCCGATGTGATGCCCAGATAACAAAATTAAACTTGATTCCCTTGAAAGAAAGATGACTCAGATGATGAAGATAGAAAAATTTTAACTTCATAGGATGTAGATCTGAGATATAGATCTCAGTAGAGCCTTGAACATTGGCCAGCTAATTTCTTTTTCTGTAGCAACCCAAGGCAGCCCACATAGGAGCCAGCATCATGACAAGGTCTCCTATAGAATTCAGGTTGGCTTTGAACTTACTAATGTCCTGACTTTACTTACCAAGCACTGTGGTCACAGTGTGTGCCACCATGTCCACTTCCTTCTAAAATTCTCCAGGAGCAGAATTACGAGATCTCCTTACCGTTTAGGAAGACCTCTCCAGCTTGGGAATGAAGTGCTTTTAAAAGGTGGCAGAGAGGGAGATCAGTTAGAAGACACTATTGGTTCACTCTTCAACAAGTTCTTGGCGACTTATTTTGATGAATGATAGGCCCAGTGCGAAGGGCAGAAGCTAAATCAATTCATAATTTAGTAGAATACTTGTATTTAAATAAACAGATATATAAGTAACCATCTACTTAGAAGCTGTTCTATGGTTAGGATTCTATAATGATATAAACGAGTATAAGTGTATGTGAGTTCCATTTTTTTATGAGTGATCAGGGCATGGCTTCCTTGAACAGATGGCATTTATTCTGACACCAAGAGGATGAGGAGGATACCTTGGCTATTCTTTTCAGAAACATAAAGAGGACAAGAGTCTATTGGGAAGCTGGTTCTCTCATTAGGAAGAAAGAAGGCATTAGGAATGTGGGAGACAGAGATTTGGGGTATGTTTTTGGAGAAAGAATTTGGAGAATTGCTACAGTCTGTTGAGGAGTAGATGAAGTGAGGCAATTACTCAGAAGCCTAAAGGGAGGGGTAGAGAGAAAGGTCCATAGGATATGATTGTGAATTTGGGAGGAGATGTGGGTCAGGGAAACTGGAGCTGGAATGACACCTTGTTTTCTGGCTCAGTAAACTGGAAAGACAGAGGCAGGATAAGTTACAAGCTGGGGAGTAAAGTTGCTTCAGTGCTGAGATGCCTGGGATACTCACCTCACATCCAGGGAGATGTGTCTGAAGCGTGCTGGAATGAATTCAATGCTAGCAATGACTGAGTTCACCTAGGTTTGAATGAATGTGCTCCAAGCGTGGAGCACAACATGTCATGATCCCGCTGTTTCGTCCATCATGAGTAGCGAGAAGCTAAGAGCGAAGATGAATTAGCAGAAGACATCTTGCTCTCAGTTTTCAGTTTTCAAGTAAGCGAGTGTCGACAGGCAACCTCAGGTTGATGCAACATTACTCTTTTCATTGGAATTCTCTTTACCAACAGTAGCTGAGGAATTAGGCACATTTTTAACTCAGATACAAAATTCTATATTTAAAAATATTTTGTTTTGTGCTTTTTTATTACTACTGGTTTTTTTTTTTGAGATTATAACGAAATTACATGATTTCTCCTTCCCTTTTCTCCCTCAAAAATCCTCCCATATACCCCTCCTTGCTGTCTTTCAAAGTTATAACTTCTTTTCATGAATTGTTGTTGTATGCATGCTCTCTCTCCCTCTGTCCCTCTCCATCACCTAAATACAGCCTGCTCAGTTGGGATAATGTCACTTCTATGTAGTTTTAAGGAATGACCATTTGGTATTGGAGAGCAACAACAGACACGCTAAAGCAAACAGGAAGAACATCCCAGGGCCATGACCCTAGACAAAAACTACAGGCAACCGAGGGATGCCCAGAGTGGGAGGGTCGTCTTCCCCAGAGAAAAGCAGACCCATTGGTCATCCAACACCAAGTGGTCAGTCTTGTGCTTTTTCTTAAACAAACTACCGGCAAGAGGGGCATTTTAAAATACTTGATTTCAACAAAATTAAGCTATCTTCATAGGTTAAATAAAATTTAAGCTGTATATGATCTGGGTAATTAATTTTAGGTTTCAACTTGACTGAGTGAAGACATGCAGAGATAGTGGCATTTCTGGGCACCAGCTCAGCTGAGAGCCTGGACAGAGCAAAGATAGAGGAAGGAGCAGGATCTGCCCCTTCTGATCCTGCACCATCCTTTTATGGCCTGGTATCACAACTTCAGGTTCTTGATCCTTTGACACCAGGAATTTAAAATTCTAGTCTCTATGGTCTTTAGTCTTGGGCTGATAGCAGTAGTTTCTATGGATCTGAGGCACTGAACTTGGCCAGTGGCATACCATGGTTTGTCTCAGGTCTTCAGAGTGCAGACAATATATGGTATATTTCTCAGTCTCCATAATCTCATGAGAAAATTTCGTTAATAAATTATTTCTCTATTTTCTAGTTATGTATCTGCTATCATCCTATCTGTTCATCCATCCATGCATCCATGCAGCATGCATCTATCCATGAATCTATCTATCCATGCATTCATCAATGAATGTATCTATTCATCATTCTTTCTTTGTTCCTTCCTTCCTTTCTTCCTTCCTTTCTTTCTTCTCCTTGTAGTCACAGGATCTTTATCAGATTTAACTCATTACAAATTGGAGATATTTATAAATTCATGTTCGTAATGTACACATATGGACTTCTTTTTCCTTACCATTTTTTTCTAACAATGCACAACTTCTTAATTCCATGAGGTACTAACCTAACCTAGAGATGATTTAAAATGCTCAGGAGGATGCATGTGCATTATGTGCGAATACCATATCATCTTACATAAAGGATTTAAGCATTTACAGATTTTGGTATCCAAGGGGGTTCCCCATGAATACCAAGGAATGACTGTAGTAATGAGGTTCCCACCACAAATGACTGTATGTCATATTGGTTTATTCTCATTAGAATATCCTGACATATCACTTCATAAGGCTTTATATATATATATATATATATATATATATATATATAAATTTTTAAAGAAGAAAAAAGTTACTTTTTGGTTTTATTAAATGCTTAGTTCCTGGATAGGTCTCTGTAAATGAATTCTGGTAAATTAGTGGTGACTGGGACACTAAAGCACTGAATTGCAGCATTTCAGGTTCCTCATAGACAAAGTCTTGCCTGTGGCCATTCATTCATTCATCCTAAAAAAGACACTGAAACATGTTCTTGGCATAGAAGGGGTTTTCTATGAAGGTACTAACTGTAGAATTTTTTGAGTGATTCTCTAGTAAAATAAAGGGGCAGTAGGATGTAAATAGTGGCCATTACTGAGATAATGTGTTATGTGGCCCATTGTGAAAGGAGACGAGGCTATGGCTGTGCATATAATGTTTCCTTTCCTAATAATCTCTTCGTTTTGTCTTGCATGGTGGTTCATTGTTAGTGTTTTATGACTTAGTAAATATCAACCAGATAATTTTTCTGGGTCTGTTTGTGATGGTTGTCATGTTTTCGGGTTCAAAGACTGTTTTGATGATTTCATTCTGCCTACAGACTAAAGGAGAATTATTAAGAGATAATAGCTGATCACAGAATTCCTTTGTTATGGCCAAAACTCAAGAAGACAAAAATGTGTTAATGAGATTTTCTTTTTTGAAAAAAGTTAAAAAAGAAAAAAAAAAAAGGAAGATAGATGAATTCTTTGCAGAGAGGAAGTCAGTTGGGTTTGTGTTGAATAAAGGGAGGTGGAACAGCAGGTGGTTACCCGCCCAAGAGTCTACCTGAGTCTCACATCTCAAATGTGACTGTTTAGGTGCTCTGTTTTTCAGTGCTGTGTTTTATTCTTAGACAACATCAACAAAAGGGGAAGGCATGTCTTTAAAGAAAGAGCACAGTAAGAAAAGGCATTCGTGTATTAATTCACTGTGAGTTGACTTCTGCTTTAGAGGTCTGCAGCTGTTTTTTTGTATAGCTCTTTGGTGATTCGTGGAGAGGGCAACAGTGGGCATGTGGACAGAAGTAAGAGGAGCAACCAGTGAAAACACAAGCCAAACCAAGTGGCAGTGGGTAACTAGTTTTCTGTGAATGTGTTCATCAGCCCTTGCTTTTGACTTATTTTAGACGTCTATTAACAAAATGGCAGACTTCTATTGCTCTGTGACACAACATAAGAGAAAATATAATTCAAAGAAAATATCTTTTCTTCATGTCCTGGAGAGATAGATGACTCACTCAGAGTGACTTTTCTAAAAAGGTTGAAGGTGAAACAGGGTGCTTAGAAGCTGATGCAGATAAATTTGGAAAACAGAAAAGATGCTGATGTTCATTCCATTTCAAGATTGTCTGGAAGAGTCAGAGTCTAGTCCCTGAAACATGGACAGATTATGTTAATACGGTTAGCTCAGAGTCAAAGCATTTATTGGTACCTGATACTGCTGGATTGTTCTCACCACTGCAACACTCAAGTCCAACCAGGCAGGGCTGCCTCTTCCTCAGTGGTGTCCGGGATCTTCCTTCCCTCTACAGAAGGAGTTCACAAAGCAGAGGTGTGCTGTCTTCTGCTGTTCTAGTTTTCCCCGTATGACCTCCGAGGACCTGAAGGGTGTGTGGGGGGAAGGTCTCTGTTCTGAGTTAGGGAAAATCCCCCCTATCTTCTTTGGAGGCTTTTGTTACATTTTATTGAGTGGATTAAGGAAAGTGCAGGTACAGAGCCAACGGGTGTTATCAGGCTGTTTTCATGTTGTCTGCCCCATAAGCCAAGATACCAATTGCTATTTCTTTTAGAGCATATTGTGGTATTCCATTTTTGGCAAGAATCTCTCTAGAGTCCTATATCATCTCCAAATGGTCTCATGAATCACCTTGTGGCTTTCTTCTACAAAGCAGCTCAATCTAATTTCCCTTTTCTGTAACTGTAGGGCACAGTATGTGGGTATTTGTCCTCTACATATGGGTCCTAGAGATATTAATTTATGCACTTATTCATCCATTGCAGAAGCACGGTATAAATTTGAGCATGGTCTAAGTGCTTAGGATGGTCCCAGTAGACTGACTATGTGGGTTGTGTGCTCCTGTAGCTTTGAACAAAGATGGCCAAGGTCACATGAGAAACACTTGAAACCTGTTTTATATCCATGCTACTTAGGTGACATTAGGCAAATGGTTTAAATCTTTTGGGTCTCAGTAACCCATCGGAAAATGAAGATTAAAAACTCCTGTCGTATATCTCTTTGTACTGGATAGGAAGGCAGGTTCTGAGTGGTCAATATCAGAAAGCATAATTGAACAAAATGAGACACAGTGGTAGACTCTCTAATGTAGTGTCAAGAGGGATTAATGAGTTACTCAAGGTACCTGTTCATCAGCACACTGCCTACCCTTCAATGAGATGTATATATATCCTTATAGGCACTCCTCAAGTGAATATCTAGGAGAGATGCTGCAGTGAGCTTATAGAACCCCACAAGATATCGTGAAACACATGGGCAGGTGGATTTGCTGTATTGGGTAGTCTTTGTCTTAGCTTAGTTTTTTTTTTTTTTTTTTTTAAAGCTCATTTATTTAATAGCCATCCACTGAGCACTTATTGCGTGCTCAATCCAGCATGTTCTGCCAAGGGTGCAAACAGGCGTGGAAAACAGAGTTCTTGCCCTCCCAGTGGCAAGCACTTGCTTAGAAGATGGATCCATGTGTGGTAGATATCGCAGGTAAGTTTGAAGTGAGTAAGTGACCTGAAACACAAAACTTTGAGCCTTTTCTTGGAGTGTGAGTGGTGTGTGCTTTCACAGTTTACTGAAGCTAAAATTGGTGACAGGAAAAAATAACTTGTATTGGGCCTCGAAGGGGGCTGCTGCTAGCCCCACATCAGTGAGAGAGCAAATTACTGTCCACTGGACTCTCAAGTATAACAAACGTGAATGCTATAACACTATTTTGATCATCCACAGTTTACTTAAAAATATTTAACTGCATCCTAGATTAGAAACAAGTACAAGAGTCTCAGGATCGTGGCCTAGCAGGTTCATAAACTGTAAACTAAACCATGAGATCCACATTCATTGCAATTTTTTTTTCTATTGAGAAAGGAGACAAAGACGTACTACTTATCAGGCTACCCTTGAACTCACTATACAATTTTTCTGCTGCCTTGGAACTTTTGTGTAGCCCAGGCTAATTTCAAGTGGGCTTCTCCCTCCCAAACTTTCCAAGCACTGGAACTATAGGCATGCCCTACCAAGCCTGACTAACATTTACCTTTAATTTAATTTGATGTGTATTGTTGTCATAAACTTATATTTCCCACAATGGATTTGAGAATGAATTTATACTTTTTTCCATTTACACTGTCTTAAAATTTTCCTGAGAAGGGCCCATCATCTGAGTTCCTGTCGTTGTATAACTTTCACTAGGTGGTTCTTAAAATTTCAGATATTAAAGAATTGCTCTCTTTATCTATAAAATTAGGATGAAACAGTATCCTACCCTCTTAGGATTGAAGTAAAGTATTAAAGGGTATGATGTATGTGCATACATAAATGATGTTTTAAAAGCTCTTAAAAGGGTGCCTGGCAATCTTACAACAGAGCATACTTTTCCAGTATTAATTATGGGTTTTAAGTGTTCATTTTGAATTATAGTTTCATTTAAAGTTCATGATAAGTAATTCTGAAAAAAATTTAACACAAAAGTGCCCCACAGGTTTAATGGTGAAGCCTGAGAGTATTTTCTAATAAATAATGCTATCATTTCATGTTTGTACTGGTCCTCTGCCAATGCATCAGTCCAGATGGTGACCTTAGCCATCCACCTACTTGCAGGTGAATGAGAAGTTCACAGTTACCGCACAGGGGTTGAATCAACTTCATTATACCCCTGGGCACTCAGTGATAACTCAATGCTCCTGTCAGATTTCTTTGTTCAAAGTACTATGAAATCCTTGTGAAGTTTATCCTAGAGAGTTTCGGTTCATATTTTACAGATACTGATGCAGTTTCTTAGTCTGATGGAGATTTTATTTACTTATTTTTTTAAATGCCATGGAGCATGTGTTTCATCAACAATAAAAAATTATTTTTGTACTTCTGAGGCTGGGCAGTTCAAGACCAAGGTGCCAGCATATTTGATGTCTGATGATGGACTGCCTCCTGGTTTGTGAGCAATACCTCTTTGATGTGTTCTCAAAAGGTAGAAGAGACAAGCTAAGGTTCTAGGTTCTGTTTAATAAGAGCACTAATCACTGCACCTTATGTTAACACTTTTGAAATAATATTCAAGAATCATTGGGTAATAAAACACCCCCAAATAAGAATATGCTGTTTAATTAGTTGGAGCTAGGGAACCCTGCAGAAGAGAGAAAGGGGAGGATTGTAGGAACCAGAGGGGCCAAGGACACCATGAGAATACAGGCCACAGAATCAACTAAGCACGGCTCATAGGAGCTCACAGAGACTGAAGTGATAAATACAGAGCCTGTGTAGGTCTGAGCTGGGTCCTCTGCATATGCCTTATGGTTGTGTAGCTTGGTGTTCTTGTGGGACTCCTAACAATGGGAGTGGGGAGGTCTCTGACTTCAGCCTGTGATCAGAACCCGTTCCCTCCTATTGCATTTCTACATCCAACTGTGATGTGAGGGTTTGTGCTCCGTCTAACCATATATTACATATATTGTTAGGCCATGTTGGTGGATATCTGGGAAGCTTTTTGGGGGGAAAACAAAGGAGTTGATCTCTGAAAGAGATAAGGGGGGCTGGAAGTGGTGAGGGGGAGGGGAAACTGTGCTCAGTATGTCATGTGTAAGAGAAGAAAAAACGTTTTTAAAAAGAGAATAGGCTGTTTATGAATGACACATTCAGTCCTTAGTCCTACCCATGGTGAGGGCATCTTTATGACAGGAAGACAGGTGTTTAGAGGTGAATTTGCTAAATGGGACTGAAGAAAATGGAGGAACAGAAAGACTAGCTGAAGAATTAATAGGGCGGGACCTGAGAAGGACTCTGTAATAGCTACAGCCAAGTTCTGGCCTCCTGCTATTTCTGCATTTATTCAGTGGCAGACAAGACAGGCATCATGCATAGACCTGGCCAGATAAAGCTAAAGTACAAACATGAGGTAAAACAAGGTCAAGGAGGAGGTGATGATTATCCAGATGCATACTGGGAGGCATCCATGAGCTAGGAGTTAGGGTTAAGAAGATTATAGTCAGGACTTCAGAACTATGAACAGAAAGGACAACAAACTTCCAGGTCATTGCCACTTGGCTGTTATTTTTTCTGCTATTTATTTATTCATTTATTTATTTATTTATTTATTTATTTATTTATTTATTTATTTATTTATTTATTTATTTACTTACTTACTTACTTACTTACTTACTTACTTACTTACTTACTTACTTACTTACTTACTTATTTATTTATTTATTTATTTATTTATTTATTTATTTATTTATTTTTCAGTCACTAAAACTATCTAATCAAGTTTTAGTGCATGTTGACCAGGATGCTTACAAAATGATGGTGGCCATCTTGTCACTTATAAATTCTGTTCTGAGTTAGTCATAAAACAATCTAAGTTGACTTTAAAAATTCTAGTTTGGCAAGCATTGTGGTACAGGCCTATAATCCTGGTGCTAGAGAACCCTTCCATTAGGATCTGAAGTTCAAGGCCAGTTTAGGTTGCAGGTGAGACCTTGTATAAAAATGAAGAAAGAAGGCTAAGAGATACTTTCAGCAGTATGCTTTGGCTGATATGGAAAGCCATTGTCCATAAATTTCTGTGTTCACTTTGCTCCTGATACTGTAATTAAGGATTTCTTTAATTATCCTGCTTAAAATGTTTCAACAAATAATTTCAATTG
This sequence comes from Phyllotis vaccarum, assembly GCA_033318265.1. Lineage (NCBI taxonomy): Eukaryota > Metazoa > Chordata > Mammalia > Rodentia > Cricetidae > Phyllotis > Phyllotis vaccarum. The sequence continues at coordinate 22,387,060 of JARWLC010000012.1, read as the reverse complement.
ACATTCAGTATCTATTTCTTTATAGAAATGTGTCACATTCCGAAGGAAATATCAGGATTTTTATGGTTGCCATCTTGATATACCACCATAGAAACCTTTGCTCCCCAGCCCATGTTTCATTGGCTTGAGACATATTAGAGCTACCTCAATTTTCTTCAGCTCTTAGCTGGGGCTTAGGCATCATTCAGTGTTGCTAAGACACTTAGCTTTGCATCCAGTTTTTAGGTCTCTTTTGGGGGTACCATTCATTATTTATTTATTATTTTTGTGAATGAGTAAAATGCTCAGAAGTGGGCTGTAGATTGCTTGAGCAGCAGCCAGCAGGCCCTTCCCTTTTGTCTGGCAGACTGTTCTGAGCGCACTGTTCCTTCCCTGGCAGCAGGCCAGATGGCCTTCAGGTAGGCCTGGCTGATGTTGGCATTCCAGCAGCTGCAGAGCACCAAAGCCACTGTTTTTGCTTCCGGCACTTGTTCTGGTAGCAGCTTTTGCAGACAACCTGTGTAGTCCTAGCATACATCACTTCAGGATGTGTCTTTTATGTTCTAAATGACCCTTGAACTATTCTCAATCAGGCCAAGAAGAGTGCACTTCTCCTGGGTGGCTCAGAATGGAGTTTGCGATGAGTGGCCTGCATAGTTGGTCAATATGTAAGGCTGGCAATTGGTGAAACAGGAAGAAATGTAATGAATGGTTCATGCAAATTAAAATCATTTCTCTCTCTCTCTCCCTCCCCCCCTCTCACAAACACACACACATCAAAAAGCATGCACACATACCTTTTCTATTTATATAACCAGGCTCTTTAGCTTATTTTTCAAGTCAGTCAGAAGACATGCTTCCATGTTGTACTTAGTGTAGTGACGTTGGGACCCAAGCAACACTGCACTTGGTGTTCTGAGATTGGGGCCCAAGGAAAGGTTCTAAACAGTTTATTCTTGTTCACTTGTGACCTTCGTAATGGTTAGAGAACTCAGAGACGGGGTCATAGAGTACATCCGCAGCAGAGGCTACACAAGGGCTTCCTGGGAGTTGCTGAATGCTACTAGAGTAAAGGTAAGGCGACTAAGAGAAGTAAAGAGAATGTAAGTGAGGATGGGGTTGCCGAGATAGCAGAAGGCAGAAGACTCGTGGGACCAGACATGAATTACAAGCTCCAATCACTAGGAAATTATAGTCAAAGATTTCAAAGTCTGAGAAATGTAACAGGAATCACTGTAAGGGCTTTTTTGGGGGGGGGGGGCGTGTGTCCTGAAACCTAAAGGTTGCAGACTGCAACATTATTCATTGTTTGATACTATGAGTCTTGAGACCCACAGTTTAGGAACCATCACATCAACTGGCATTAATTGCTAAGCACTGCTTAGAGCCAAGATTTCATTAGCTAGGGTTGGGTGCCAGCCCACTGGAAATTAGAGCTCAGAGCATTGAGCCTTTGTCTTGAGAACATGAAGCTATAAGTACTGGCTTCCAATGCCTGAGGCATAAGTCTCTAGTATTCAGGGATTGGAGCTATACGCTCTCAAATCTGTCAGCTCAGCCCCATAATGCTTAATAGTCAAGATACTAGAAAATACTCTTCTTTTCATATGAATAGAATAGACAGACCCAACACACGGGCTTTTCTTTCTTAGAAAGAAGGGTACTAATCCTGCTAATGTTCTATAACAAGCTGAAAATTTGCTGTCAGGCATATTGAAGTTATCATATCAGAGATGAAAGACTGGTATTTTCTCTCCACTCTACCATCTTTCATGTGGATAATCATAACAGGGAAGAATGATGAAGGCAATTTGATATTATTTAAAGGAGAAGTTTGGAAAAAAAGTTTTACAAATAAAACACTCGTTGTACAGGTGGTCAAATATGCCTTCTGCCTGCATGAGTCATTTTATCTGCAGCAAGAAAAATGTGTCAAATTGCATGGTATCACAGCTGCGGTGGTTGGAAGACAATGCTGTGTTTGGATTTCATTTCTAGAGAATGCAAGAAATCCCCAGAGATGGAGAAAATAAGAAAATGGTCAAAAAAGGACTCTACATATTCCACTTCAAAGTTTATATTTTCCAGAGGAATGCTTTTATGTCTTTAAGGTACTGATAAACTGTAGACTCTTCCTCTAAAGCAGAAAGAATGAAGTTCCTCCATTACTTATGGATGCCAGTCCATTGAAGACAGAACAAAACTGTTCAATACAAGCTTTGAATTATAGAAGCATTTACTGCAGCACAGAATCAGCAGTTAGAACAATGGTGACAGTTTTCAAAAGTAGCGCCCTAAGTTCAGGCTGCAGGAATGTAAGGATGGTTCAATCCAAGAACATCTATTGATATCGCCTATTGTTTAATCTAATTAAAAAAAAAACCCAACTTGACAGGATTTGCAGTCAACATGGTAACATACTTCTGGATGTGTTTGTGCGGGTGTTTTCAGAAAGATTTTTTCACATAAGAAAGGTCCACCCTGAATGTGGTGGCATCATCCCCCAGAGTCTGGGGCTAGGTACAGAGAATAAAACAATCTAGCATCAGCATTGTTCTTCTGCTTTCCATGGGCACATCACGTGCTCCTTTTTTCACTTTTTGGTCTCCATAATGGATGACAGCCTCCAACTGCAAGTCAAAATGAATTCTTCCTTAAATTGCTTTTGTCAGAAGGAGAAAAGTGACTCCTGCACATGTGTATTCTCTCCCTATCTTTGTAGCCTAGGCTGGTCTTGAATTCATGATGACCTGAGTAATGGGATTGTAGACATGTACCACCAAGAGTGTCCATCATAGTGTGTTCACTAGTAAATAAAATAAGAGAAAAACCATGTGATCATCTAATATATCAAAATATTATCATTATTAACATATAACAGAACAACTCAAAGTAAATGAAAATTCACTTGTAGTAATATGCGATAAAAAATCAGCCATATATATATATACATACATACACACATTAAATATGTATCCCATTACATACATGTCCCATTTTGTTTTGAATGTTCTGTTATTATGTTAGAATAATAATCTATACTATATTTGATGATGAACAATAGAATAGGTGACTTCTAGAGCCACAATTGTAAAATGTTCTGGGCATATAAAATGGAAATTATGAAAAATGAAGTCAGAGCTCTATACCTTAGTAAGATATGAGCAATATTCTTATATATGATATAATCAATTCCCTCGAAAATATATCAGTAGACAATGAAAATATTCATAGAAACAATAGGAAAATTAAATAAACTATCTTACTACAACATGATTACACAAAAGTGATTGTGGTTTTACTTATAATTTAGTATAAAATTATACTGAATTTTATACTAAACATAACTGAAACTAAACAAAACTAACATACTGAACAGTATTAGAAAATCATACATATGCTTTTTGGATCACCATCTTGATTGTGATATCAAACATTGCCAATTAATTTGAAGTCTTTCTATTTTTCTCATGTTCTTTCCTTCTTCAGAGATAATCGTTGTCATGAAGGATGTTTTTCATACTGTTCTTAGTACTTTTCTTACACATCTGTTTGTGTTTCATATACCCCTAAGTTCCCGTTGTGATTTGTTTAATTCCCCATGGAAATAGCATCCTACTGAAGGGATGATGTTTTAGCTTGTTTATTGTGGCCAGAGTGTTGTTTGTAGGATCCTGTCGAGAAGGTATGGGAGTCTCTAGCACATGCTGCGGATTATTCCAGATATAGTATACCCTTACCTATTATATCATGTGCTGCCATGAACATTCATGTGCCCATTGCCTTTTCACAAATGTGAGCACTTTCCCACACCTAGACACCTATAAATACAACTGAAAGACATTTGTGGGAAAAATATAAATAAAAACTCTTGTAAATAGTGATATGTCTTCACTGTATACAAAGATTAAATTGAAAAGATGAAAGTTATTTAACATTAATTATCTTATAAACATTTCCTCTTATATACTTTTAAATAATACATAGAAAAATAGTGGTAACGTTAATTATCCTATTATAACATTAAGTTACTTATTCACATATTTGAAACAGTACAGTATTTCTGTAAGTTATCACGGTTGGCCATTGAAGAAGTGACTCTAGAAAAAACTCAAATAAGTACAATGAAAAGAATTGACACCTCAAATCACTGGGGAAAAGACAGTTCAAAGTTCACAAGCTTTATTATTTAGGCTTGTATTACCTTCCTTGCCCCTGTGACAAATAACTGACAGAAACACTTAGGTGGAGAGAGGTTTATGCTGGGTCACAGCTTCAGAGAGTGTGTCCCACCATGGCAGGGAATCATGGTGCTGAGAGTAGATCCATTCAAAGCAGTGTATGTTCGTGGGGACAGTTTGTTGTATTTGGAAGTTTCTATCCTGTCAGAAACTCTCAAATACCTGTCATATGCTTCCCAAATAATTGACTCAGAGGCTTGATATGATAGCAACTGCTGGGCAGTAGATCAAGAATATTACTATCTAGCTCTTACACTTAAATTAACCCATAATTCTCATCTATGTTTAGCCATGTGAATTAGTACCTACACTTAGTCCAGCATTCTCATCTTGCTTCCTCTGCATCTGGCTGGCGATTGCTTCTGTCTTTCCTCTTCCCAGAATTCTTCTAGTCTGGTCACCCTGCCTATACTTCCGGCCTGTCAACTGACTAATCAATGTTTTATTAAACCAATACTAATAACAAATCTTTACTGTGTAGAAGAGCATCATCCCACAGTTGGTTCCATGATGGACCAGGAAGCAGGCAGCGCACACTAGAGCCAGAAGTAGGTATTACTTTCAGAGCTCATCCCTACCTAGTCACCGGACAGGCCCTATGAGCTCAAAGGTTCTACAGTGTTTCCCATTCCCATCTCCCCAACCACTATCAACTAAAAATCAATAACTCCAAACAAGATCTTGTGGGGGGCATTTTGGACTCAAATCTTACACTCCTATCTAGTTCCCAAAGCTCCTGGCTATCTGGTAATGCAAGATGCATTTATTCTAACTTTAAGAGCCTTCATGGTCTTAACAGTTTCAACACCATTAAAAATCCTAAAATCCCTTCTGACATGGAAGGAAAACTCTTAAACATTAGCTTCTGTAAATTAGAAAGGAAGTTATACATGCCTAACATACAATGACACAGAACCTTCCCGTTTATACAGCAGGGCATGGAAAGAGTAGTTACCTCACAGTCCTGTCATTCACAACAGCCTGGGCTTTCCAACGTAGGCTGGCCTTCATCTTCACTCCTTTATGGACAGGCCTTGCAGAGACTCTGCAGGGACCGAGATGCCTCATACATCATGGGGCTTCATAGGCATTTTTCTGGAACCAATGAGGAAACTTTCATGAAGCTCTGCCACCCTTACAACTGCCGCATGGATGATGCTAAGTTCTGATGACAGCTCGAAATGTTCCTTGACCCTTTAGATCATGTCTGAAAGGGCCTCTGCGTGCCTGTATGGGTAAAATACATTTCTAGGTAGCCTGGTTGAGCTTAGCCACCCTGTTTACATGCCCTCTTCTTTTTACATGAAAGCTTCCCTGGCACATTTCTAATTTTACACACCAGAGTCTTTGAGTAGATGGGTTGGGGTTTCCAGAGATCATTTCTGGTATCCGAGTTTTATCATATCATTGACCCCACTTCTCAATACTGATTTTATGTATTAGTTCCTTTTCTCATTTTGGAGTCAAAATACCAGACAAGCCTAACCAAGGAGAAGAGAAGTCTATTTTGGGTTATAGTTTCTTAGGCAATAGTTTATCATAGCAAGGAAGACCTGCTTTTTCCAGGGAGATCCTATGTGCTCAAACAGCATACCCTTCCAAAACATCACCAGGAAAGAAACAGAAACTCAAAACATTTATGAGAGTTGACTGTCAGTTTATGTGAACATATGATATACACCTCAAAAGAAAAGCCTCGTTCACAAAAATAGAAAAAATAAGAAATGTAATATCATTCATATTTTTAAGTGTACATTAAAGCAATGCTGAGATGTATAGGGTGTGAGGAGTAAGAAATGCAAACTGGACACATTTTATAGTAAAATTTCCATAAGTTTCAAAAGTAAAATTATGCATGAAATTACCAGCAGGGAAAGGGCTAAGAGATTAAGAGTGCAGAAGTCAGAGGTAGTAGCTCACTGACATGCATATCAGGATCCAGACAAGACTGGAGTGGACTCTCAGGCAAAGAGTTTCTTAAACCTTGGCCTTTTCAGAGTTACAGTGACAGTAATTAATCATATCCTTAGTGAGGACTAAATGAAGCAGCATGTGCTGAGTGCCTAATAGAACACCTGATGTATTACCGGTGCTCTGTAAGCTTCTGTTACTGTAATTGTCGTGGTTATTAAGGTCTCTTCACATTGTACAGCCCTTCAGTCACTGGAACCATGACTCAGAATTATGTTTTCTTGCAGAGGATTCATTCTTAGTAAATTTATTTTTCCAGTCTCCAGTGTGGAATGTGGTTCATTTAGAAGGGGTTGTGTTTAAGACCATGTGGCTGTAAGTAGGATTTACATAAAATGAACACAGTACATTTAATAACCTTAAATGGAAATGTGATTAATTGACAGCATTTGTAATGTGAATCTATTTGCGTATGTGTGTGTTGTTCTATTACCTCAAGACAAGAAAAAGTGAGCTCACAATGTGAAATGTGAGTAGCCACTTAACAAGATCAGTTTAAGTAGCCTTATTAGCTTCCTATTAAGAAGTCACTCAGTATGGAAGAAGTAGCAACTTTACATGACATAGGATGAATATGCATGAAAATTTTGCTGTAAGAAAATAGAAGAAAGAAATATAGTCTATGACTTTATCTTAAAGATCAAAACAAAACCCTTTAGGGAAATTGTATGTTTTAATATATGAAAGATGTTACTGATTGAGGTCTGAGTCTTAAGTGAATAGTAAATTACATTAGTTGATTCTTTTGGCATATACTTCCTAGCCTCAAACATCACTGGGGCATCTGACTCATGGTCTTTGCTTATGTTCTTTACCTATGATTCTCTTCCCTCAGCTACTCACACATTTCCCAAGGGCTTTCCTCAACTTGTCCTTCCAAGCAAACCTTCTCCTCCCCTCTCTATTTCCTAGTCTCTAGTGAGGGCATTTGGAGATGTTCTCCACACTCTGACCTCTTCATTCATTCATCTGTTTCCTCCATCCTCCCCTTGAGAAAGCAAGATAGACTGAGAAAGCTTCTGCTCTGTCTGAACATGGGAGTTTCACAATTGTTTATTCACACAATGCCTCAGATAATGGGTCTATAGCAAAGGGAATTAAAACCAGGTTCTTAAAGATGTATTTACAATAACATTTTCTACAACAACCAAAAGAAGGAAACAGCTTGTGTCATCTGATAGAAGAGAAAAACCCAAAATGCGATATGTGATATAATGAATTATACCTCGATCTTAAAACAAGGGAAATCTTGAGACATTTGTAATATGAATGAACCTTGAGACATTATATTGGATAAGATGAACCAGTTACAAAAAGGTGCACTCCTTGCAATCCCACTTACAAAAGGTAAGCGGTAACTAAAATCCTTGGGATAAGTTTAGTAGTGGCTGTATCTTACTTAAAAGGGGTGAGCATGGGACGTTTTGTAGATGAGCTGAAGTTTCATTTTAGCAGGATGAAAGTATTTTAAAGATGGGCTGTTTGTCCAACCCTGTGAGTTTGCTTATCTATAGTTAAAAAGATTATGATGATAAATATTGTGTTCTATGTATTTAGTCCATTAATTTTTTTTTAAATAAAGGAAGACAAAAAAAGAAAGGAAAAGGAAGGGATGAGGAGATGCCTGACTTCCTCCCAGGACATCATTGTGCCTGCAGGCTAATGGGTGCTGGAATGAGGGCTCCTTATCTGCAAGTTACTTTAATTGAGTGGATTTAAAAATGTTAAGATTTCCCCCTGATGTATAACAAAAATTCAGTTAAGGAAAGGACTTTTATGATTTCTAGCCTGTATTTCGAGTAGAGAGCAGGAGAGCAAGAGTTCCACATGAACACAAGTTATAAAACTTGGGCTATCTTACGCAGAGGGAAAAATGGATGTAGAGGATTCATTTTCATTATAACTCATTTTTTCCAGTCTTTTGTGTGCATTGTGATTTATATAGAAAAGGGCTGTATTTAAGGTAATGAGGGCTGTTTGCAGGACCTAAATAGAACAAAGGCATTACATCTAGTTTATCATTCGGGAATCTCAACTTTGTAATTATGTGGTTGTCATTCCCAGTCATGAGTCAGCTGTGAGTTTAAGCAGAATGGTCCACCCACTGCGGTTATGGAGGTTATTCTCAGTGAGACAGTCAGCACCAGCCAGCTCATCACTGCCTCACTATCAAAGTCTACGAGTCTTGATGCTCAAGATGTGAACCTTATGTTTCACTGGGTTGATGGTTGTGCTTCTTATGCCTTACAGTTCAGTTCAACTATCGATTGCTTTTCTCTCTTGGCAGCTTGTGTAGCACCTCTGGCTACAAGGAGAGATAGTCTCCAAGGAGGAGACTTTCACCTTGATTCCTCCAAGTCCTATGCCCAAAGTGTGTGTGGGCCTTCAGAAATAGGGCCCTACCTTCAAGTTCTGGACAACACTAAGGACAACGGAAATATATATTATTTTTAAATATACATATTTATATATATTTTAGGGGTTTCTCAAACTTCCCTGACCAACTCAGGGGGGAGGTTTTCATGCTAGGCACTATTTTTTAAAGTAGTTTATGGCTCTTGTAGGGAATATTATAACCCCAAGTGGTGTTACATATATACATATACAAATACATATATACGTATTTTAAGTCAATAAAAATAATGTTTTCCTATGGATTAAAAAAATTGAAGTCCTTAGTGTTATGTATCCCTCATTTATCCCTCTCTGTATTACCCTTCTTCTCCTTCTCTGCTGTAGGGTCTCTCCTTTGTTTTTCCCATCACCACCTTCAAAGCACCTGATTTCTGCTATCCATATGTATAGGAGCACTTACACCTGGGGTCTTATCCAGCTGCTGTTTAATTGGACTCAGGGCCCAGTCACTGGGAGGAGATTCATGCCTGATACTGTACACCTAGCCAACTCCTCATGGTTGGTGAGATCATGGACCCTAGAGAAGAACTGCTACCCCCAGTCTCCTAAAGCAATATAGCTCCTAACTGCTTTCTATAACCACAACTCTGATCAAAAACACATCTTTGGAGAAGATGGAGACTATTACAGAGATTCACAGCTGATCAAAATAAAGAAAACAGACCATGGGATATTGAACCTCAATTGATATATCTACAATATCCCCTGCACCTAAAGCTCATAACATTGTGGACACAGGGATATGGGAGATCTCAAGAGCCAGGGAAACAATATGGCTATTGAGAGAATGTGTCATATATGAGTGAAACTGCACTCATGAAATCTCGACAATAATGTTGTTTAAACAAGACCAGGACAGTCATAGTACTAGTTGATATGCTCAGCATGGATATGGAGAATCTCACAAAGTCCCACACCTATATGAAGAGCTATAGGCAAGAAATGGTTGATGAGAGAGGAAGAATGTCTTCTCTATGGACGAACCACCCATTATGTTATCTAGTTTCATATGGTCAGACTTAAATATATAAACATATGAGCAGCACTAAATGGTTTCAGCAGCTTAAATTTGTGTGTATGTGTAAAACAATAATAATCTAAGAAGATGTCACACCTTGAGATGGAGTAGGAGCCAGAGAGAAAGTTGGAGGAGGGAGGGGAATGGGTGGAAATGATATAAATTCAGTTTTCACATTTGAAATTCCCATAAAAATTGAAAAAAGATGTACATATGTGTTCCAGGCTCCATCATGGAGCCATGAATGCCAGCAAGAACCAACCAGGTCTAGAAGCAATAAGGGACTTTTCACCCAGACATGAAGAGCTTCCTACCCTTTCATCGTGGTTTCTATACAATAGACATTATTCTGTTGCTTGCTCAAGTGGACAAATATTCCATGGTTACATATTTGAATCACATACTAATCAGATGAAGTTACTTCTGCTACTGTGTATTTTATGTAAATATTTTATCTTTAAAACAGTCATTGGTACTTCAAAAACAATTCATGTTCCTACTTAAAAGTTGGACATAGCAGAAGAGTCTGAAGTCAGCACTGTCTCCATCCACCAGCACCTCCCCATCTACTCTGGATATAACAATTTGATATGCTTTCTTTTTCTTTTTTTAATTTAAATGTTTTAAACAATGTATTTTGATCCGGTTGTTCCTCAACTCCTATCAGATTTTCCCCTCCTCCCTAACCACTCAACAGTATGTTTTCTTCCTTCCACTCTGTCAAAAGCAAACAGATTAGCAACCCACAATGTTAAAATAAAAACAAACAAAAAATTAAGTAAGAGACCATGCCAATTTTTTTAAAAGTCCATAAAACCCCCATGGAGTTCATTTTGTGTTGGCCAACTATTGCTGGGCACCGGGCCAACCCTAGAGTTTGATTCATATACCCATTGACATCCCACAGGAGAAAACAAATTTTTCCTCTTCCAGCATTTATGAATCTCAAATAGCTTCTTGGTGAGGGGTAGGAGCCCATTCCACTTTTCCATCTCAGGGCTGAGACCCTGTCTGGCTTATTTTTGTGCAGGTCTTGTGGGTATTGTTACAGTGTCTGTGAGTTCGTATGTACTGTAGTAGTCCTGCTGTGTCTGGAAGACAATGCTTTCTTAGAATCACCCACCACCTGTGATTTTCCCATTGCCTTTTCTACAGAGCTCCTGGATCCTGAAGCTGAAGAGTTTGGTGAAGTAATTGAAGTTAAGTGATCTGAAGTTTCTCATTGTCTGCATATTGTTGAATTATTCCAGTATGTATTCTGAATACTCTTTTGTTTAACAGATGTATTTATGTAAGTGGGCATGTGCTTGTATGTGTGTGTATGTTTATATATATATATGTATACGTTTGTATAAATTTTCCTTTTATGTTAACAATATCAAACTAAATATTGTATTCATTAATTTCTTTATTTATTGTTGTTGCTCTCCTATATTGAACTCAGGACTTTATGTAGTGTAGTCAAGTGCTCTACCACTGAGCTACACTCTCCACTCAGCAATATTAATATTGATTTTTTTCTTCACTCACTTGACTGTACCATAAGCATATTTTCAGGACTTCACACTTGGGGTTGTATAGCAGCATGGCAAGTATTTCTTTCCACAGGAAACAGTGGGGTTTTGGGGGGGGGGGTTGTGAACATAGCATGATTATCTAAAGCAACTCCACAGTAAATGACTCCATCGTTGATTGTGGGATAGACCAGAAATCTTGCAGCAAAAGCATACAGAGACCTCACCATAAGCTTGAATATGGACAGCAACTATTCTAAAAATAATTAGGGCCAAGAATCATTAATCACTATTATATAATGAACAAATAAGAAGTATGTGTACTTAAAGGGAATACAAAGATGTTTTGATATAAACTCACACCATTGAATAGAGAATGAAATTATTAACATAGGTACTATCTCACTCTTACCTTAGTCATTTGTGTGTGCTAAGTACAATCAGATTGTCAGCAGTTTTCAAGTAGATAATACAGTGCTGGTGACTAAGGACACCATACTGTATAAAAGACCTTGAGCTCACGTCTCCTGTTGCCATTGAAGTATCATGTCATTTGTCCAACACCTCCAGAAGCCCCGCTCCAGCATCTTAATGACTGCCCTTTTCCTCTACTCCTGTGACATGGACACTTTTGGAGGATAAGCTTCTAAGAGAGTGATAGTTCTAACACTATTGAAACATATTATTTCACAAACCCCTGCCTCCAATCATGTTTGTAAACATATTTTTAGTACATATACATTTACATTGACTCATCTAGGAAAATTGCTATCCACTACCCAAATGTGAAGTTTTCCTAGGTTCAGAGGGTTGTACATTAATTTATGACATCCTATGTGCGTTGTGAGCTTCAGCAAGGTAATAGTGAATTACATTTGTCAAATTTTCAGACGATTCTGCCTTATCATGCTGGGAGGACAACACACCAGGAAGGGCAGCAGGCAGAATAAGGCCAGACAGCTGAAGGAAAGAACTGGAAAGCTGTGCCAGCAACTCTGTTTCGTCAGTGGCTCCCTTTTCTAAATTAGCACATTTGGGGAAGAGTCAGATGATGTGTCTGGTATTATATTTATAAGCTGCTGTTCTTACCTCAAGTGTGATTATTTAGAAACTCCAGGGTGGGCGCTGGAGGGATCACTGAACAGTCAAGAACAGTGGCTTCTCTTCCAAAAGACCTGCATTCAATTCCCATTACCCATAAAACAATCTGTAATTCCATTTCCAGGGTATCTGATGTCCTCCTCTGGCTTCTAGAGGCAGCAGGCAAAGACACAGAACACAGATGTAATTGCAAGCAAAATACCGATATGTATACAGCAATTCCTTTTTTTAATTTTAAAGAGCAAGTCCAGATTATACACCAACACCTCTCCCTTTGATACAATCACGTAGTTTACAAAAAATGGTTTATATGATGTCATGTTTAGTTGAGGTACTAAAAAAGAGGAAAATTCAAACAGAAAACAAAATTCAGTTTGGTAATTAGAAGGACTCAATCCCAAGAAAGAAGAAAAAGGAACCCTTGGATGTTATGTCTGCCACATCAGTACATGGATGCAGGAATCTGAATAGCTTCAGCAGTCTTCCATGGAGACAAAATGGCTTGCTGTGTTTCCTTTCTTGTTGTCAAAACATGTTCTGTGGTTTTTCTTTCCTTTGCCTTTGTTGCTATGGTGTCTTCCACAATCACTAATATAATTTGCTTATTCACTGTGCATCCCTGAAGCTTTCACATGGAGCTTAGCAAGGACTTGCAAATAAAAAGAGCCAGTAAGAGGGTAAGGCAGAGATCAAAGCAGGACAAAAGATGACAGCTAACATCAACATTTGGAAACTGGTCAGACCCAGAGTGCTTCATTGGCAGGCAGTTGGTATGAGTTTCTGCCCCCTCTGGCAAAAGGTGATTGAGCATCTCTGTTCTTGTACATGATTGTCTTCAAGTATATAGACCCTGAGAATCTTCAAGGTGTACCCCAGGAAAGCATCTATCCAATTTATTCCTCGAAAGGTATAATTTAAAGATGTGTGTCTCCTTTCTTTATCTTCAGGGAGGATGGATGAAAAGTGGGAGAAAGTGAACAATAAATGCTCTCACAAAGTAACTGCTCCATACAACATATATCATATTTTGACAAGTTTCTTGGCCTTGAGCTCAAGATAGTACCAGGGTCTAGTTTCATTCTATTGACTTTAATTAGCCTCATGAGGTTGACAGTTATTGCTATTATTGGTATTGTTTTTAAAGACAATTTTCTTAACAGTCATACTCACCAAAACTCATGTAGTTTAACTTTAGAAATTTTAAAGAGAAAATACTCCATGTATTTCTTTGTGATAGCTGCTAGCATCAAATCAGTAGTTTGGCCACACTTAGACATAGTAGAGCATCATATACAAAAGACTCTTTATAAATTGACACTCAGGAGTTCATAAAATATTTTAAAATGAGCCAAAGTTTCCAGACTGTGGGGAAAGAAAAAAAAAGTCAAGAAGGTTGTACTTCAAAATATTTTCTTTGGTAGATGTAACTGAATGTAGCATAAATGTCGTTTGTCCTGCTTGTGAAGGGCCTATGGTCTGTTGGGTTGGTAGTTATTTTAGTAAATGTCCTTTGTATTTTCTTGGGTTTCTGATGACCTCTTCAGTACCAAAGACACTTGTTTTTGTTTGTTTGTGTGTTTTAGCAAAGGCTGATGTACAAAAGTGATGGATGTTTAGAAATCTGTCCAATCCTTGACCCCTTCTCTCTCTCCAGGACTTTAGTGTCAGAGGTAGCTGCAGCAGTAAACAGAACTCTAGTGATTGTGGACACAGGAAAGGAGCCTTTGACCATCCTGGGTGTTTCTGTGAGCTGACAGGCCAGGTAGGCATTGAAAGACATAGACAGATCATAAAAAGCAAGATGAACACATGTGTGAAGGGTGTTTTCTGACATGGCTAGTCTGTGTTTAGTTTATTTATGACTCGGATCTTAGTTATTTCCTTGCTTATAGAAACTGCCGAGGGAGACAATTGGTCTCCAGCTGCTCTTATTTCCCTCTGCTTTGAGAATTTGGATTTTAAAAAATTCTTTATTATGGGTTTCCTGAGAATTCTTTCTGCTCTTAATATTGACTATGGATGGAGAGTGAACATTGAGTGATGTCAAAGTTCAGGCAGGGTAGATAGCTATAAGCTTACCCTGCTTTACTCAACAGAAATATCTCTACCAACAGTAGCTCATGGAGTTACTGTATCTCCCACCTTTGCTGGAAGTTTGCAGCAGGAGGTGAGTCCTTAGTCAACACCATGCTAGCTTAGTGCACCAGTGACTCCATCTTGTCAGAAGGCTGAGAAAACTCATGGAAAAGACAGGGCTTAAAACAGGGAATATTAGGAAAAGGAAGGAAGGAAGGAAGGAACAAATGAATGAGCAAAAGCAGGAGAGGCACGTAGAAACCAAGGTAATTTATTTCACAATTCTGTCTGGCTCAGTTGATCACTGGAAGAGGAGGGGAATGAAGAAGGGCCTATGACTTCACTATCTAGTTTGGGGTCAGGCGATTAAATTACTTTTGAATGACGCCAAGGACCTGGCCTCAAAATTTATTTGTCCATGGGAATACCAACCAGCCAAACTGTCCTAGGATCTACTTGATTTTCAAGGAAAGAAATAATAGTCATTAGAGTACTATAGTCCAGAACTAAAAAAAAGCACTGCCATTTTTACTTAAAATAGAGGCTTGATCAAACTCTTCTTTGGAATATGTCCTCAATTCTACAGTTCTGTGTAGCTAAATCAACCTTTCAATGAGTAATTCAATGCAGGTTGGCAATTTATTTCACAACATTTAACAGTGCTGCATTGTAACACCAGGTTGAAATGAGGGTCTCTGTGGATTCTGCTAATAGCAGAAAAATCACAAAGAGCAATCATACGCCATAGGAAGAAAAAGGCTAAAATCAGAAGTGTTTCTCCTTTCCTGATGAGAAATTTTAGAAAATCATGGCTGCACTTGTCACTAATGTGGCTGTTGGTAGATTACATTTTTTCCCATTAACATCAGCTCAATTAGTTGCTGATTTTAATTTACTTTTCTGTATTGACTTTTTCTCAAATATGTAGACAAGGACACCAAAGACATTAATTTAAAGATAATTTTATTCTCTTCAGAATCAGGGCCAGGTATTGGAGGAAAATACCCCTCTCTTCCAGTTTTTACCAATCACCTCTTTTTTTTTTCTTTCTTTCTTTTTTTTTTTTATGTTCAGGGTGATGAGTGCCCAGGGCTGGTGGATACACTTTTGATTGGCTTCTCCCTGCTGGCAGCATGAGTCCTAAGTGAACAGCAAATGATGGCAGCTTCTCTTGTTGTCCCCTTTGTCCTGCTATGTCCTTGGCAATCAGTCTTTATGCCAAATCATAAGGAGCAGCTCTGGGCTGATGGTGTGGTGGGAAGAGAGACCGATGATAAAGGAAAGTAAACAGCAGACTATGAGACCAATTGATACAAATATGCACTACTGGGCAATCTCTCAATTCTTACTGCTTTACATCTTGCATCTACACCCCCCCAAAAAATTTTGTGGTCATGATTTGACTATTAATAGGGCTAGATTTGGAGTGAGAGCAAGTGGCTTTCTCCCTCTCTAAACCCAAGCATATTAATAAAGAGAATATAAAAAATTTTGTCTCATATCAAAAAAGCCACCTGGTGTAAGACAAAAGACAGTTAAAATGTTTAGGGACCAATATTATTTTGACTTCATCTTGAACCTTGTTTCTCTCTATATCTGTACCTTCCAAACATCCTGTCTGCATACAATCTTCTAAAGTCATAAAAGATATAAATGTCTTCTTTGAGTATCAACAATGCTTAAGTTTTCCATTGTAAATAACATTTTCTTCTATCAGCTATCTACAAAGAATCTAGAACACCACAACAACTCCTACTAGTGAAACATGAATAAAAGGGAGAGTATGAAAGAGAGAGAAAGAGACAGGTAGACCGACAGACAGACAGACAGACAGACAGAGGCAAAAATAGAGAAATCAAGAACGTGGTGCGCACCAATCAATGATTGCTTATAGAAAATAGATTATTCAAAAACCGTTACAAGATAGCTCTCTATGATTATTCTTCAGGTCACATTTCTAATAAAAATTCCAGATGGAGTTACCCAGTATTCTGAGAATGGTTCTAGATGTATATAGTCAGTCCATTAAGATCTAACTATTGTTTTAGCTTTTACAAGATCCCAAAGAGATGCCTTCGCCCTTAAGTCAGCAAGAAACAACCTTATAAAAGACTACGCCCCCTTTCCAAATAAGTTTTGTGCTCTGAGGTTTATAAGTAATTATTATTCTGATAGATTAGTTATAAGTTAAAATTGGGTTGAAGACAAAACAATAATACAGCCTCAAAGATCTCTCAAAAAAAAAAAGAAAAAAAGACAAGATAGATAAAAATAGATTGTTCTACCTACCTATAAACAAATTTTGGTCAAATATATGGGCTAAGATAAAGACAATTTACACTGACATAGATATTTATATATTAATACAAATGTAAAATCATTTTGTATGTTTAATTGAGATAATTTATACATTAGTACAAAGTTTAATCTAAAATTGCTTTATATAACCAAAGCAGCTTGTACATCGATATAAAACTAAATCAATAACTGTTAGATAAATTTGAATCTGTAACTGTTATATTTTATATACGCTTCTACCTCTGTTTAAAATATTTGCATATTATTGTCATGTCCACTATGCAATTACTACCTCCATTTAACTATACTAGATATAATATATGATAACACTATAATATATGCACAAGATGTTTTATATACATGTTTAAATGATATATATGTATATACATGTCTAAAATGCTGTGGCCACTTTACATAGTATATATATACCCCTGGCTAATGTTTGATAGTCATACTGAAAGTCATTGTTCAAAGATTATACACCCCTTATATAGATAATCTAATTTTATAGTACAGGGTTTAATCCTTAGGATGATAAAAACTCCAGTCAACATTACTTAAGGTGCCATGTCATAGTCATCTCAGATACAGGTTAAAATATCATAGATAGACTAGAGTCTTCAACCATTTCATAGACCCAGAGAATATGGCACTTAACATTTAAATTTCGGCCACAAGAGACGACTCCTGATGTCACTGCTTCTTTCCTGAGATGGTGTTGAGCATCAAGGACACTCTTTGGAGTTTGTCCTTTTGGCAGAGAATGGCCGGTTGGGTAAAGAACTTTCCTTACCTTGATTGCTCACAATACACACACGATGTCCAAGCTAGATAAACAAGATGACAGATAGAGACTGACAAAACCTGCCTAGACAAGATAAGACAGTCCCTCCAAAACTCCCCTGCTTGTGAAAAGATCTGTCAGATACCATAGGCCTGTAGCCAATATGATGGATGCTCCAACAGCACACAAAACCAGAGGTGATTATCCAGGTAGCTGTGTTGCTGTCCTCTCCCAAATTTTAGAAGCCACTATTTCCATGTGCTTCTGACTTTCAGGTGATACATTTTTCTTCTCAGGTCTTAAAAGGGTTAAAGAATAGATATTTAAGTTTATTATCCCTTAGCAAAGAGCATTCAGGTGTTAGATTTTCACTTTCCCAGATAAATATTTTAAAATAAATTATTCACCCTACCATCTACCAATATTCTAGAAATATATGATGTACTTTATATGTGTTAGGTTTTGGTTGTAATTTGTGCCTTATCCTCTCCTAGATACTACCTCATAATAATTCCTATTGTATATAGTCTTAGTTTAAAACCTTCTTAGTTAGACAAAAGGGGGAGATGTGGTGGGATTCAGGTGTCAGCTGATAAGGTCCAAAGATGCTTATCCAGGGTCCCGGGCTCCTGAAGGGGGAGTGGCCAGCCCCATTGATGAGGGGGTGCTGGGACCCTGGGAAGGCCCGTTTCCTGGTTCCTGACTGCTGGAGAGACCGGTTTGGCATCCATCATCCATCGCTCAGATAATCCAGTCCCTGTTCAGGTGCTAATATAAACTGTTACCTGTATCATGAGTGCTAGTTTATATTTTAATAAATATTAATCTTAGATTGGTGCATTTTAAGTGAAACTCCGCCTATACTGATAGTCTTTGAAGGTCACACCACAGAGAGGGCTGGACGACTCATCGATGAAGGATCTCCACCAAACACACATTTGACCTACTTTTTGTGTGTCCAAAGCACTTTCCTACACTCCAGCTTAAATTTGTAGCATTCTATTCATGCTAAGTATGTAAACAGAGTCTGAAAATCCTCACCCCTGAGGCGTGCACTCCTTCCCTTGTACCAGTGGTTGTCAGTTTCTGCTTGGGAAGGTCTTTCTTTCTGGAACAGCATTGATAGTTGCATAGTTCTCTCTAAGAAAGAACATGATACTAAAACACCAGAAGCCTAAGTGTTAGCCTAAGAAGCCTAAGCCTAGCCCCACCAAGGCCATTCCTGTGATAATCAAATACCAGGTGGCACATGCAAGACGGTAGACAATATCATGAGCAGGCATGTGAGGGAAGAAGTGAGATTCAAAGGACAGACTTGGAGGAGTGCATCTGTAATCCCAGTATTCAGGATGCTGAGGAGGGAGAAGGTCAAGTTTCATGGCAGCCTGGGTTGTGTAGCAAGACATAGTCAGCAATTCTACTTGTCCATTGCGTGAGTCCTCAGCAATCTTGTGTCAAAAATATTCCAACAGCACAAACAAACAGAGGCCAAACATCTAAATCACAGAAATTGTTAAAGAATGCCAAGTCTTTTCACTAACATGAACACTGATTGTCATAATGGCAATTTTTACATTGTTTGTCTTTTATCTTTAAGTTTAAAACATAGAGGAATAACAGGCACCAAATCTTATCCATTAGCAACAGAGAGCAGAGACAGCCAGATCATGGGTTTACAAGAGTTACTTCAGAAATTCTTACATCTTAAAATATTTATAATTTAGAAGAAGAAAATGGAAGATTTTCTCATTTTCTTGGCTTTGATGGAGTCTAAAACTCCATCACATTGGTAATTGCACAATGAAAGTGATGCCTATAGTTTATTTTGTACATATATTGATTAATTTCAGAAGTTTTATGACTTTGTAGTGATTTTTTAAGTTAAGTTTAACTCACTCCTGGTGGGTCTAAGACTAGACATTTTGAATGGTTAAGATTTTCTTCATCATGTAGTCAATGGCAGAGTGTTTTCCTCTGTTCCCTGCTTGGATTTGCCATTGTTGTTTTGTTTTTCTTTAAAAAGTCCCCCCCGCCCCCGTATCCACTACTGCTACCCTCCCTTCCCTCCTCCCAGTCCTCCCCCAGCCTCCCCTCACCCCATCCCCAGGGAGGGCAAGGAGTCACAAGGTGAATCACTTTTGTCTGGCATATCCAGTTGAGGTAGGACCTCCTCCCTGTATTAAGGCTGCGTAAGGTGTTCCTCCATAGGGAACAGGCACTGAGAAGCCAGCTCATGCACCAGGAATAAACTCTGGTCCAAAAGCAAGAGGCTCCACAAACTGCTCACACTGTCATCTACATTTAGAGGGTTTAGTTCCTTTCCATGAAGGTTCCTCAGCTGTCATTTCCAAGTCAGTAAGCTCCCAACAGCTTGGGTCAGCTGTCTCTGTGGGTCTCCTCCTCATGATCCTGATCCCTTTGCTCATATACTCTCTCCTCTCTCTCTTCAGCTGGACCAGGAACTTAACCTGGTGCTTAGCTATGGATCTCTACATCTGCTCCATTAGTTGAAGGATGAAGGTTCTATAATGACAGTTAGGGTGGTCATTCATTTGATTATAGGGGAAGTCCTGTTTAGGCCCCCTCTCCACTATTGCTTGGAGTCCTAGCTGGGGTCATCTTGTGGGTTCTTGGGTAGTTTCCCTAGCACCAGGTTTCTCTCTAACCCCACAATGGCTCCCTCTATCAAGATATCTATTTCTTTGCCCTCTCTGTTGCTCCTCCCACTCAACCATCCCATCCTCTCATGATTTCTTCCCACCTCCCCTTGCTCACTCTCCATTATGATCCCCATTTACTCAAGAGATCTTCTCTATTTCCCCTTCCCAGGGGATCTGCAGATGCCTCTCTTAGGTCCCCCCTGTTACCTGGGTTGTGGAGTGAAGCTGGCTATTCTTTGTTTTATGTCTAAAATGCACTTAGGAGTGAGGTGGTGGTTTTTGTTTGTTTTTGAGGCAGTCTGGTTATGTAGCCCTGTGGATCTTGACCTCATTGTCTCCTTGTCCCAGCCCCTTGTCTTTATGTTATACAATGCTTGGCCTACAAACGGAGTAGTGTCTGTGTGGCAATGAAGACAGGTTCCTTAACTGGTCCAGTCTTCTCTATCCTTTACTGTGTGCTATCATTTTTTTTTTTTTAAATTTAAAAGTGTTTTTTTTTTGTTTTTGTTTTTTTAACATACCCATCACTGTTCCCCCTTCGTCCCCTCGTCCCAGTAATCCCCCAGCTTCCCCTCTCCATCTCCCATCTATTTCTGTAAGGTAAGGACTCCCAGGGTGAATCAATATTGTTTGGTAGGACAGTTGAGGTAGGACAGAGCTGGAGAGGAAGGGGCAAACCACTATTTAATATTCCTGATGGGCTGACAGGTTTCTTTTTCTGCATAGACTATTTCTCTGTATCTCAAGGAATTCATGTTACTCAATCTGCTTGTCTTGGTTTGCAACAGGGTTTTCTTTTGTGTTGAGACAGTGTCTTGCCTGTGTTACCTAGGCTGGTCTTGACCTCCCAGTCAAATCCTCCTCCTGCCTGTAGCCTCTGTGTCCTGGGACTGCAGGTCTGTGCCGCCTTGAGCAGCTTTCCAGCAGTTTATTGTATTTTGGGCTTAATTGCTGCATGGTTCATTTTCAAGTACACCCATGTTTCCAGTGTACAGTTAATCTTCGTTTTTATTTTGGTTTGGGCCTCACAATATTTTTCTGTTCCCAAAGATGTTTTGTCCTCCAGGTGTGATGTCACCACTAACACATTTGGGCTTCTGGTCATCACAGCCTATGTGTTCTATAGTTAACCTTATTTATTTTTTGCTTTTGAATTTATAGTTGTTTTGAATTTGATTGTTATTGTAGCTATTCTCTAGTTACATCCTTTTACTATTCTAGTGACTTCTGTGAGGCTCAGAGCATGGGTCTTTGATTCCTTCACTTCTGGAGCAGCAGGAACATACAAATCCCTGTTAATTTTAACATTTTCCACAGACTATGTTTCCAGAACTGTCTCCGTATATTTTAATTCTGTATGTTTCAAGTGTTATAAGATATTCTTACTATCTTATGCATCAGGGAGATTTATTTATATTTTATTCTGCTTCTTATTTTATTTCCTATTGGCATTTCAGTGTTTTGAGCTAATATTCTATTTCTTTTGTTTGGAAACAATCCTTTTATTTTAGTGAAGTTTGTTGGCAAAAAAAAAATCTTTATCTTAACTTTTGAGACATTTTTCCCTTTAGTATTGAATTTTTGTCTGTCATTTTTAACTGTGCAAATATTGTTCCGGGGCCTAAATTTGTTAAAATTTTGAAAGCCCTTTTCCCTCACATTTTTGGTCTCATAGCTCATATTCAAAGAATGCTTTGAGCAAAAAGTGCCATGACCAACTGTGCTTGGTTGGTATAACATGTCACCTGGTGGCTTTTGAGCCCATCCTAACTTCCGGATAATTTCTTCCTATGATCTTTATCTCGATTCCATCCATGAAACCCTGACCCTGACCGCAGACTTCTGGCCTCCAGGACTTCCCAGTGCTATCTGTTTTCACTCAGGAAACAACTACACTTACACATCCCTCTTTCTAAGGCCAGCTTCCTTATCCCTCTCTCATCTTCATATGTAGGCAGCGATGTGCCTTTTCTCTTCTGCAAACGATTTAGTCATTTGAGCTCATTTTACTGATATGGCGATGTGTCACCCCTGACACTATGCCAAGAACGTGCCTGGTGCAATTCTATCAATTGTCACCTAAGTGCATAGTTCTCACTTCTCCACAGCAATGGGGGAGGCAGGAGGATGTCAAGCAAGGCAAATTCATGCAGAATTTGTAATTCTGGAGGATAAAAAAAATTCATCATGTTTGAAATAAAGGAATTTTGAGCACAGTTTATATCATAAATAAAAATTTCAGTAACTTTGTCAGGCTACCTCTTCTTCCCAGTAACACATTTATAAGCAGACAGGGAAGTAATTTAAAAATGAAAATCCTGCTATGTTATTGCTGAGAATGGAGTGCAGGTGAGGGTGGTGGTGGGTGGAAGTGGCAGGTAGAATAAATTGCAAACAGCCTGCTGGGTACTGCTGAAAGCTGCAGTGTGAGTAGATCAGAAGTGTAAGTGGTCATGGGCTTGGCTAGCTCTCTGACATGTCAAGACCTTACTTCTAAAATCAGAGCTGTGCATGTCTTTACATGGGAAATAGCCCCTCAAACACAGAAAGGGCAGTGGTGTGAGGCAGCTGATATAATTTCCATGTGTCTGACGAAATTCATATTTAGGGAATCTAACCTCCAAATTCATGTCAAAGGTGTTTGGACAAGAGACATTTGGCAGGTGCCTGGGTGGCCCTCACACATGAGGCTATCATGGGATCCTGTCAGTGGGCTATTAGAAGAGGAGCTTATTGTAAAAGGAAGTTTCTAGAAACTCAAACAAATGCTGAGGTCATGCTTTGTACTTCCCTGCTTCCAAATTGATGAACCTAACAAAAAATTCTTTATAAGTGGTCATGTAGCTTCAGATAGTTTGTTATTGTAACTTAAACTAAGAATAATTTATTTGCATTTGGACTTTAGGAAGTTGTGCTCCTGTGTCACAGATGGATTTTCCTGATGTTGAGGCTTGGGGATCCCAGGGAACACTTCTATTGCTTCCACCCCCACTGACAGCCTTACCTTTCATCTTTCCTCATTTTTTCTTACTATTTAATAATAGATGTTTAAGGGGCTTGTGATGTAGCTCAATTGACAATGTGTTTGCCTAGAATACAAGTAAGAATTTCTGAGAGGACAGAACCAATAGAATGATTAAGTATATTTTAAAATGATTTATTAGGTCAGCTTACATGATATGGACTGGTAGTAGTAGGCCGACAATGGCTATCTTCACACTGTAGAGACTGAGGGTTCAGCAATTCCTCATCTCACAAAACCTGATGTCTCAGAGGTCCCAATATGATTCTGTGGTAGTTTGAATGATAATGCCTCCCATAGTCCCTTAGGGAGTGTGCCCATTGGAGGTGGCCTTGTAGAAGTAGGTGCGGCCTTGTTGGAGTGGGTTTGTCACAGGGGGTGAGCTTTTAGGTTTCAGAAGCTCAAGCCAGGCCCAGAGTCACTCTCTCTTCTTGTTGCCTGCCAATCCCGATGTAGACCTCTCAGCTCTCTCTGCTCCTGCATGCTGCCATGCACCCAACCATAGTAACAAGACTAAGCCTCTGAAGTGCAACCAAGCTCCAATTAAATGTTTTTCTTTATGAGAGTTGTAGTGATCATGGTGCAAATTTAGAAACCCTAAGACAGATACTGAAAGCATGGAAATTTACTGGAGAACCACTGGTCCTTAGTTCACACTGGAAGGCTCAAGAGAGTGGGTACAATGTCAGCAAAGAATGATGGGAGTAGCAATGGTGGCATTAGTCATAAAAACAGAGCAGTTGTATTCACAAGCAAGGGAAGACAAGCAGGTCCAAACAATAGGTTTTTCCTTGGAGCTCTTTATATCTGGGCTGCTAACAAATACCTTTCACTTTGGGGTACAGTCTTTCCTGTAGTCGGTCTTTCCAGGAAATACTCAAGTGGACCCGCCCAGAGATCATCCCTTTGCTGATTCTAAATGTGATCTAGTTGAGAATCAAAACTAGCTGTCCCACCAGTGTGTACGGAAACTCTGGCTCTGACTCACAGCACCCTGTAAACCAAGCATGCTCCCACAAGCCTGAATTCCAGCACCTCAGAGGTACAAGCAAGAAGATCACAAGCTCAAGCTCAGCCTTAGCTGTAGTCTTATAGCTAGCCTGCGGTGCATAAGCGCCTGCCTCTAATACAAACAAGCAGCACAGATCAAGTGAATGAGAAAATAAGCAATAGTCTTCACTTAAAGTTGTTATATTGTTTTTCAAAGCATTTTGGGGGGGAAATTGTGGGAGGTTGTGTTGTTTCAATTTAAATAATTGTCCCACCCACTGGTTTAATAAAAAGAGCTGATTGGCCAAAGGCAGGCAGGAAGTGTAGGCGGGGCTACCAGACTAAGAAAATCTCTGAGAGCAGAATGCCAGACGGAGCACCAGGGAGAAGCCAGAGGAACCCGAGGACAACTATGCTGCTCTAAAGAAAGGTACCGAGCCTCATGGCTGAACAAGAGACATGGGTTAGGTGAAGGGTAGAGAGCTAGCAAGTGATATGCCTGGGCCTGAGGCAGATCAGCCAGAAACTAATGAAAGCGTCTGTGTGTCTCTGTAGGACTGTGGGACTGCGGGTCTGTGGGCCTTGACCTTGAGGTTAGGCCCGAAAGTCTGGGCCAGAAACCTCCTACTACAGGAAATAGTAGGTTGTAAAAATTGGAGAAGACTATTGCTTGTGTAAGTCCATGCCTTTGCATTAGTCTTTCTACTCAACCCATCCAGATGCTTTTAGTAACTTCTTTTCTACATGTTCACACAATGCCGGTCTGCATACATTGGTCTAGTGGCTAGCCCCTCACTCATTAGCACTCAGCCAGGAGGGGCTTTGCCCCTCCACTTCCATCAGGGTGACCTATTTTCTTCTTACTCAGTTTCCTCTGATTGCTATGTAGTATATCAAATCCTGAAGTCTCAGCGGCCTTACTACACTATAGTTCATTCTGGCTCAGGCCAAGTTAACTGGAACTCCCCTGACTCCCAAGATTTTTCTCCTTTGCTTAGGGATCAGCCACATCCACTGCAAAAATCTGCTACTTGCCCAAGTGGCCTCCCAGGCAGCCACAGCTTCCGTTTTCCTTAGATAAGGGCAACTGGTTCCATCCCAGGATTTCCTTCCTCCATGAACTATTTCCCTGGCACAGATGGGGAAATACTACACTCAGCTTTGGTGCCTCCTATGTCACATAAAGATAGATGTTGGGAGTTTGCATCCTGACTTGATGGGATAGTTTACTAGTAACATCTTTTAAAATCTAAATAAAACAAAGTGGGACAAGAGGGGAACTAAAATAAACAACCTCAACTCCTTTCATTATTACTTCCTGTAAGTCACCCAATGTCCATTCTTTTTGCTTCAGTTGACTAGTTAACTTGAGCTGTAGTATCTAAAAGAGGATGAAAGGCCCCAGCGCCTACACTGTGCAGCCTGTCTTAACTCTAGCTATGCCAGGTCTGTGTCTAGGCAGGTGTAATGTGTCATAACTACCTTCTCTTCTAAAGAAGATTTAAAAAGGTTTGAGATTCTTTCTTTTTGTTGTTTACCACCAGACATTTCTTTGAGACCATTTTTGGATGGCAAAGTATAATATGGATGAAATGGCTTTATGATATATATCATATATTATATATAAAATTATATATAATTTTTATTATATATTATTATATAATATATATAATTTTTGAGACAGAGATGGAGCTGGGTCTACCAGAGGCTTCCTTTATACTTGCAGTTGGTACAGTTTTGGAAAACTGAAAAGTGAGTTTGTGTTTAACACTTAGAAGATTCTCTGTGGAAGCCTATTTTTAGAATGTCTCCCCACAAAGGCTGTGTCTGTGTATTCAGGGTGTAGCAGATGAAAGGTGACTTACCATGGACTTCTAGGCAAGATTTTCTTGGCATTCTGAAGTTGGAGATGTGGTTCAGTTACATGACATATGCAGGACCCTGGGCCCAGGGCCGAGAGAGAGAGAGAGAGAGAGAGAGAGAGAGAGAGAGAGAGAGAGAGAGAGAGAGAGAGAGAGAGAGAGGAGAGAGGGAGAGAGGGAGAGAGGGAGAGAGGGAGAGAGGGAGATATTAAACCTTTTACTCTGGAAATAGAAATAGTTTTTGTTCTTTTAAAGTCAAATCCTGATGAAGTAGCCATAAAATAATATTTTATAAGAAAAAAGCCTTAATCTAATAGCTTTTATGTGGCTGGCCTCTTTTAAATTCTAAGAGTATTTTCAAACCTTTTCCACACACATATTTTTAAGCAACTCTAATCCATAACCATAGTCTGTTGCTTTTTAATTTTTCCATTTTATTTAATATGACTATAAGCATTTTCTATATTTCAAGAAGGCTCTCTTAATTGCATTTTAAATTCAAGGAATAATGTCACCAACTGACAGTGTTAGGCTTTGTTAGTTCACTGTCTACCCTGTATCTCTTAGCTCAGTCCTCCTTCTTGTGCACATGAATTTTTCATTCACCTTGATTCATATATTGTTACCTCCTGTTGAAATCTGTTCTTGGATTATGTTCTCCACGGTGAGGACCATAAGTCTTTATGTTCATCCTTCGATGTTGACAACCATTCAGAAAGCACAGTTCTGTTTATGACATCAACATCACAGCTAGGCCTAGATAGCTGTCTGTGTAGCATGACAAGCCTGTGATAAGATTGATCTGTCTGTTTGCACTTCTCTCCATATCTCTTTTCCTCTTACAAACATGGGAACCACTCTGTTCAGTACATATCTTCAGGAGGATTTCCCTTCCCTCTGTGATGAGAACACTGAGTCAAGAATGTGCTGGATTGGGTTGCATGGTAGAGGTTGCCACGTAATTGGGGTAGAACTGTGGGGCAATAGCTTTTACTCAGTGTGAGAACATCATGTTCTTGGGCTCCCTGTGAAAGCTTCTGGAAAAAGTTTATTTTCAACAGTGCCTTTTGTAGACAGTTTTTGGGGGGGGGGACATGTAAAGATTGAGTATAACTCTAAAATGACCCCAGGTGACGTCATAGGGTAGTGAAATAGTGCATTAGAGAAAGAAACAGACAACCATGTTGACTAAGCCAAGAGTCCTTTCAGTTTAGCCAGAGATTGAGAACAGGCGAATGCCTTGAGGTTTCTCACTACCAAAGCTTGGAGGTACAGCATATTAAAAAAACCAAAACCCAAGAGCTGACTAAGAGGTGAGTACACCCAAATTCCCAGGCCAAGTAGAGACCGTGGTTTCCAAAGCCTGGCTAGGAGAAACAGCCCCTGGCACCCCACCCACACTTAGTTATACCCTAAACCAAAGAAAGCTGTAAGAGCCCACCAAGTGCAATCCCCAGCAAAACACAGCTGGAGGGACATCATACGGGCCAAACCCCACCTCCAAAACAAATTGCATTATCACACACTGACAACTGGAGACCCTGCAGCACCCTGGTCTACCGCTGACTAAGAGTCAACTAAGAACCAACTAGAGCAACCTCTGCAACAACTGGAGACACACAGCTCCTTGAACAATAGCCAACTAAGAGCAGCCTCTGCAATTACTGGAGATACACAGCCCCCGGACCCACAACTGACTAAGAGCTGAATAAAAGTGAATTGATGAAGCTATGCACAGATGCGAGTGCAAGAACACATAACAATATAAAGAACAATAAGACACCACCAAAAGAAATGGGTAGTTCTACAACATCAAGACCTGATCATAGCATGAGGAGTAAACAGAAGGAAACAACCATACAAACAACTTTATGAAGGTAACAGAAGCCTTGAAAGAGGTTATAAAAAAATCCCTTAAAGGAATAGAAGAAAATACAAAAATTTGGAAGAGATGAACAAAACCCCGAAAGAAGATAAAGAAAACAAACAGGTGAAAGAAACATTCTGGGAATTAAAAATTGAAATGGAAGCAATAAAGAAGGCATAAAAAGAGGCAACACTAGAAATAGAGGACCTGAAGAAATGAAGCAGAACCACAGATGCAAGTATAACCAACAGAATGCAAGAGATGGAAGAGAGAATCTCTGGAGTGGAAGATTCAATAGTGGAAATAGATACGTCAGTTAAAGAAGACATTAAAACCAAAAAAGTTATAACACAAAACGTCCAGGAAATTTGGGACACCATGAGAAGACCAAATGTGAGAATAATTGGAATCCAAGAAGGAGAAGAATACCAGCTCAAAGGCAGAGAAAATATATTCAACAAAATCATAGAAGAAAACTTTCCCAACCTAAAGAAGGAAATGCCTATAAAGACACAAGAAGTTCACAAAACACCAAATAAACTAGATCACCCCTCCAAAATCTGCTCACTACATAGTAATCAAGCCACTAAACCTACAGAACAAAGAAAAAATATCAAAAGAGTTCAACTACAAGAAAAATCACAGAAAACCCACAAATTCATGGAAACTGAACATTCTCAATTGAACTACCACTGGATCAAAGAAGAAATTAAGAGAGAAATCAAGACCTTTTAGAATGTAATGAAAATGAATCCACAACATACCCAAATTTATGGGACACAATGAAAACAGTGTTAAGAGGAAAACTCATAGCACTAGATGCCTATATGAAAGAAAAGCTAGAGAAATCTCACACAAGAGACCTAACAGCAAAGCTGAAGCCTTTAGAACAATTAGAAGCAAACTCACCTAGAAGGAGTAGATGGCAGGAAATAATCAAACTTAGGACTGAAATCAATACAATAGAAACAAAGAGAACAATATAGAGAATCAATGAATCAAAGAGTTGTTTCTTTGAGAAAGTCAAGAGGATGGATAAATCCTTATCCAAACTAACCAAAAGGCAGAGAGAAAATATCCAAATTAACAGAATCAGAAATGAAAAGGGGAACATAACAACACATGTCCAAGAAATCCAGAGAATTATCAGGTCATACTTTGAAAATTTATACTCCACTTAAATGTAAAACCTAAAAGAAATGGACAGCTTTCTGGACAGTTATCACTTACCAAAATTAAGTCAAGATCAGATAAATAACCTAAACAGACTTTAACTCCAAAGGAAACTAAAGCTGTTATTAAAAGTCTCCCAAGTAAAAAAAGACCATGAAGAGATGGTTTTAATGCAGAATTCTACCAGACATTCAAAGAAGAACAATACCAATATTTCTCAAACTATTCCATACAGTAAAGACTAATGGAACATTGCTGAACCCTTTTTATGAGGTCACAATCACCCTGAAACCCAAGCCACTCAGAGATGCAACAAAGAAAGAGAATTACAGACCTATTTCCCTCCTGAACACTGATGCAAAAATAATATAATTCTGGCAAACCGAATTCAACAACATATCAAAAAAATCATACACCATGATCAAGTAGGCTTCATTCCAGAGATGCAGGGTTGGTTCAACATACGAAAAACTGTAAATATTATCCATTATATAAACAAACTGAAAGAAAGAAACCACATGACAATCTCATTAGATGGTGAAAATGCCTTTGACAAAATTCAACATTCTTTCATGATAAAAGTCCTGGAGAGATCAGGGATACAGGGAACTCCTGCAGCTTTAAACAACTTCGGCAATGTAGCAGGGTACAAGATTAACTCAAAAATGTCAATAGCCTAAATGCTATTGGATAAAGGGGCTGAAAAAGAAATAAGGGAAACATCACCATTTATAATAGCTGCAAATAGCATTAAATATCTTGGTGTAACTCTAACCAAAGAAGGAGTAGACCTGTTTGACAAAAACTTTTAAGTCACTGAAGCAGAAATTGAAGAGAATATCAGAAAATGGAAAGATCTCCCATGCTCCTGCATAGGTAAGATCAACATAGTAAAAATGACAATTTTACCAACAGCAATCTACAGATTCAATGGAATCCCCAGCAAAATCCCAACACATTTTTTTTTTTACAGACCTTGAAAGAACAATACTCAACTTCATATGGAATAACAAGAAACCCAGGATTGCCAAAACAACCCTGCTCAAAACAACAACAACAAAAAACTTCAGAAGGAATCACCAACCCTGACTTCAAGCTATACCATATAGCTACAATTAAAAAAAACCAAACCAAACCAAAACAGCAACAACAAAAAACAAATGACATCCTAAAGTTTGTAGGCAAATGGATGGATTTGGAGAATATCCTCCTGAGTGAGGTATCACAAGCCCAGAAAGAGAGGCATGAGAGGTATTCACTCATAAGTGGATTTTGGACAAAAATCAAGCTGCAAACCACAACTCTGAACCTTTTGGTATCAGAAGGAACCTAAGAGAGACATCCAGGGATTCCCAAGGAAGAGAAAATAGAGAAGATCACCTTAGCAAATTGGAATCATAACAGCTTGCAACCAAGAAGAGGTGGGAACAAATCATGAGAGAAGGAGATGGTTGAGTGATAGGAGGAAACAAAAAGATGGATATGTTGATAGCGGAAGCCAATGTGGGGTTAGAAAGAGACCAGGTTGTAGGGGTATTGTGTTGTTTCATGGTAAATAATTGTCCCACCCACTGGTTTAATAAAAAGAGCTGATTGGCCAAAGGCAGGCAGGAAGTGTAGGTGGGGCTACCAGACTAAGAAAATCTCTGAGAGCAGAATGCCAGACTGAGCACCAGAGAGAAGCCAGAGGAAGCCGAAGACAACTATGCTGCTCTAAAGAAAGGTACCGAGCTGCATGGCTGAACAAGAGACATGGGTTAGATGAAGGGTAGAGAGCTAGCAAGTGATATGCCTGGGCCTGAGGCTGATCAGCCAAAAACTAGTGAAAGCGTCTGTGTGTCTCTGTAGGACTGTGGGACTGTGGGACTGCGGGACTGCGGGTCTGTGGGTCTGTGGGTCTGCCGACCTAAACTTTGAGGTTAGGCCCGAAAGTCTGGGCCAGAAACCTCTTACTACACCAGGTGCTAGGGAAACCTCCCAGAACTCACAGCATGTCCCTGGCTAGCTCTCCAACCAATAGTGGAGAGAGTGCCTAAACAGGACATCCCCTATAATCAGATAAATAACCAACCTAAGTGTCATCACAGAATCTACATCCAACAATGAATAGAAGTGGAGACAGAGATCCATGGCTGAGCACTGGGCAGAGAGAGGTACTGGTCCAGCTGGAGAGCAGGGCATGGGGGGATGGTTATGAGCAAGAGGATAAAGATTATGAGGAGGAATCCCACAAATATGGCTGACTGGAGTTCTGAGGAGCTCACTGAATCAAGAACAGCCACTGAAGATCCCTTGGGGAAAGGAGCTAGGCCTTCCAAGTGATGGCCACTGTCGATTGGCACGGGAATGTGTGGAGCCTCGATAGTAGGATCAGACTGTGTTCCTGTGCATGGGCTGGCACCTTGGAGCCCATTCCCTGCAGAGTAACACCTAACCCAGTCTTGACTTTGGGATGAGGAAATTGGTCGGACCTGCCTGGAGTGGATGCACCAAACTGAACTGACCTACTTTGGAACTTCTTGCCCTTCTTGGGGAAGGGATGGGGGATGGGGTGGGTGAAGGCTAAAGGCTGATTGGGAGTGTTTGGGAGGTGGGAAGGGTCATCAAGCAGGAGGATACATGGGAAAAATGATCTTTTTATATAAAGAAATAAATTATTCAAAAAATAATAAACAAAATCCACAATCACTTCACTGTTAGAGAAGGTTCAAAGTAACACTGTAAAACTTTCTGTCAGAACATAGTGTTTATTTCAGACCCAATATGACAATTTTGACTTATACCATTTTCAGTTATTTTAGCTTATGTTTAGTTGGTATAAACATTCATTATTTTGGTTAACACATGGTCAGGGGACCTGAACTCCAAATGTGTTGCCAAGGCAGACAAGACTGTTGTAGTGTGTAGAGGGCTGAGAAATGTCTAAGCTGACACACAGTGGAATCAGGACAAGATGGCCTTACACTAGTCACTTTGCATGGACAATACCTAGGATAGTGCTAGCCCCAGGAGCCAATTCAATGAAGACCGACACTGAGTTGTCATGGCTTAGTTTTCTATATGCTCTTGATAGGACACATTTGTCCAGATATAAACTAATTCAACAAACATTTCCCAAGTTCCTCACTATGCATTATATATTTAAAGGAACAAAGATAAGGGTAGATTAATATTTAGATTCTTCAGAGCTTAAAAAGGCTGCTTGCTGAGCATGAATATCTGATTCTTGGATGTGATATAAACTCTATTCAGATACATTCAAATAAATTATGGTGACATCGTAAAATGCATCATCTGACTAAATGTAGGAATTTGAGTAAAATTCTACCTTGAGAGATAAAGATTCTAACTTTCCACTGAGAGCAGAAATTTAAATTAAGACATTTCTACAAAAATGTCAAGATTCATTTGACTTAATATCTCCTGTTAGCATGGGGATTAGAAATGAACAACCATGCATTTTTTTTTAATTAAGAAAAACATTCTATTCAGAAAATGCAGACC
The DNA here is from genome assembly GCA_033318265.1 of Phyllotis vaccarum. Classification (NCBI taxonomy): domain Eukaryota; kingdom Metazoa; phylum Chordata; class Mammalia; order Rodentia; family Cricetidae; genus Phyllotis; species Phyllotis vaccarum. The sequence continues at coordinate 22,354,585 of JARWLC010000012.1, read as the reverse complement.
TGAACCAAGAGACAGCCCGACTTGCCCACTTTTGTCCTTTCATAATTTACATCTTTGCAGGAAGAGGTGTGAAGGTGACAATCTACAAACAGGGGTGCTTGGGTCACCTGGATTTCCTGTGAGGCTCCCATGGGAGCTTCTGTCTGCATTTGGCCTGTAGCAAAGCAAGTCTGTAATTTTAGTTCTAGAAATAGAGATAAATAGAAGATAGGTTTTTAAAAAAGAATTATCCATCTGTCTCTTCAGAATTACGCTATTTTGACAAATATTTCTTGGTGTTGTTCAGGTGTGCTCAGCCTGCCTGGAGCTGAAACCAGTTCTTGATATTAACTCCTCAATTAACCCTTCCAGGAGAGTAAGGAGGGATGTACAGGTGCTGAGGGTGTGTGCTCTGTGGGCCCTAGAGAAGCTGGTGAAGATGGTCTTTCGAAGAGGGATTCAGGCTTGCTTGACTGCCTTGTAGTCAAGAGAAATCTCCATCTCATCAGCTCTTTCAACTTACAGAAGACTTCTCACACTCAGAACTTTCTGTGGTGAATAGAAGCAATGGATGGAGTCAGATCCTTTGTGGAGCGGTGATTCTTGTGTTACCCTACAGGGAACTACTTCTTGCATATTTTATATTAGCCTTTATAATTCCTCCTGCCACAATTGAACAAGAGATATTTTTAAAATCACCATTTCCCCAAATGATTATCTATAATGTTGAGTTTTTCTCTCTTCTCATCATATATATGAGCAGTTCTGATGTATAGGACCACTACCAGGTTTCTCAGTAGCCACTGTGTTCACATCAGCAGAGTACTAGATGTGCACTCCTAAGCTCTGATGAGCATGGGCCAATGTCTCTGTGGTGCCCATGAGAGGATCTGCTCGCACAGACTCAAGAACATATTGCTGTTTTTATCTATGTTGGATCCAGGTCAGGACCTGCAGGGCAGGCTCTATCTTCTCTGTCTAGGGACTCCTCCAGTGGCTTTTATTCCTCTCAGGTCACTCATTTCTCAATAGCAGCATGCCATCACATTTGCAGTGTTGGGAAGTGTCATATTGAAACAAAAGAAGAAATCTTGGATAAGATGATGGATAGATAAGCTGAAGCTATAAGTTCAAAAGTATGCATGTTGGGCAGAGAGAGCTACAGCATTTGGAAAGGATGAGAGGCCAGTGATACCATGACATCTCCTGAAGAACAATCTGAAATCAGTTTCCTAGATAAGAAAAGAGGTATATCACATGCCCTCTGAGGTATTTTTCATCTGTTATTATATATTTATGAACATTTTATCCATGCTAATATAGCATCTTAGCATTTTTTCTATTGATATAAATAAATGTTTTCTCTTCATAATGCTAGAAGCTCAAGAGCACCAGCTTTAGTGAGGATCTTGTGTCATGTGAGGGTGATATAGACAGTAGGTCAGGGCAAGGTAGGATGCTCTCTATTGTAACTCATTCTTGTGGGGACCCATCTAGTTCCCTGAGATCTGCATGAATCATTTCTATGGGTGATGCTTTCAGCAGCCTAATTATCTTCCATTAGGTATTGCCTTCCAAAATCTCCACCCTTTCTCAGTCTTGCCACACTGTGGAACAAGCTGCTAGCACTAGGAGTCTTTGGGAGACACACCAAGTTCAGATTTAATCTCTACCAGCCTTCAGCAGAATATAATTATTGAGAATGAGCTTTTGTAATTATGATGTTGGGATACTGCTAGAGTCTCTTTGAGTAGCTGAATTTAAACTATGGGTGCCAGGAATTGAGACATTTAGTGGTATGTCACTTCCAGGTGGAGCCATAGCTCTGGTGTATTCATTATTCTTCCAGTAGTTTGAAGAAAGTTTTAATTGCTACCTTATTAGGTGATGGAAGTGGAGAGTTGTCATTTCATCATCGTCTTCTCACATATTGTTCATAGTTTTTGACTTTTTGCATAATAATAAAGAATGGTTTTTTTTAAAGGGAGTGTGTTGTAGATACAACACATCATCTCTGAGTGAGGGTCATGGTCAGTCTGGGGCTTACAACGGACCAAGGATAAGAACAACCTGGCACAGAGATAAATTAATGTTCAACAAATCTTGATATGAACTTGGGAGGAGGGCAGAACGGAGTGAAAGGTGGGATTCAGAGGTGGGGATTAATAACAGAAGAAACAATGGTATAGAGCTTGTGGTTCAATGTACATTCCGTTTTCAAATTTGCATCGTAGCCTACAGTATGCCAGACATCATTCAAAGTTTTAGACCATGCACAGTTTGAAGAAAACATCTCTATTTTCTCCAAGATGTTGTTCAAGTGGCAATGTTCAAGAATGCCAAATAACAGAGCAAAATTGGCATTGGATGAGTTGGTTGTGTGACAGAATCAATGGCAAAGGTCTGACATGTTGGGTCTGGTCTATCAGTGGTGACTCACAAATGGCTTCTCTTTTTAACTTATTATCTGACCCAGATTCTGAAGCACTAAAAGTTTGTAGAACCTCAAACTTTCTGGGAGGGAGCCCCTTGATAATTCCATGGATTCAAAATCATGATCACATTTGTATCTTCACCTGTTTTTTCCTGCTCTGCTGTGGCCTTGGGCCATCAAGTCCAGAGAAACATGCTCATTTTATTCTACATCAGGTCTTGTCAGGATAGGGTAGTGGAATAGACTGGTAGCACTCCTCAAATTTCACTGATGGGGTATGACAACAGGGCTACCTTTCCTGAACAAGTGACTCCAGATCTCTGAGACAGAAATTTATAGCTTCCTGCTCACGTTACCTTGACACTTGCTGATTCCAGAATAGCCTACAGGTGCCCTCCTTTGGCTTGCAGCAGAGGTCAGAATTACTGAGGGATGCCCCTAGGCACTCCTCAGATTGAAGTGGATGGGAAGAGAAATAAACATCCCATGTTCTATACTACTTCATGAATTTTATCTTCTCTGGCCTCCACGGATTTTATCCTTGGTCTTCTCAGCATCTATTTCCCTTCCGTAATGGACCAAGAGGACTGTAGGAGTGCTAAGGAGTTTTGATTGTTTAATTATCAGGCCATTTCAGGTATCTCTCAGTTTCTAGTATCAGCAATACTGGGCTGAGTAACATTTGCTTTTCTTACCAGAAGCTATGTTTAATTAAGTTACAGGCTGCTCTCTCACTGTGGGTTTTTTTTTTTTTTAAACTATGTGAGATATTCCTGTAAGCAACTTTGGAATACCCTCTTTTCACACTTTAGGCAGCAGTAATTAGACCCAGATTTGCTGAGCCTGTGGGAATCCTACAACCAAAGTGATGTTAATGGTGTTTCAGTGTCTGAACTCGTTGGTTCTAGTATGTGAGGTCACAAAGTGGATAAGAGAACGGGCATTGACATCCTGGTGCTCACTGAAGTTTGAAAAATTCTCTTGAAGGTGGAAGGTTTGTGGGTTTCTCTTTACTAAATGGGAAACAGTTAAAGCCTCGAACCTCTGTCAATGCCCATAATGCACTTGTGTTTCTTGCTGTCTCTGTACTTCGAGTTAAGATATTCAACTTCTGCCAGAAAAAAATAAAGGTTCTTATGATTTGAAAAACTGAGTTAGCTAGGTAGTAATATACACATGGAAATATTCAGTTATTTACAGCAGCGGATAATACTCGCAGAAGAGGGTTGCAGATTCTTGTATCTGATGATTAATGATACTCTCAGCCTAGGCCAGAGAGCTTATCCAGGCAGTGGGCAGCAGTTACGCTGAGATTCATGACGGGCCAAAGTATACAGAATAATAACTGTTGAGTCCTTGGCCATAAACATCAGTATTGGCCCCCTGAATGTGTAGTGAGCACCACAGAGGAGGGAACAGAAAGACGAGAAGGGCTGGAGGATGAGGAGGAAGGCTATAAAAATGCTATCTTCTTGGTCAACATATGGACATTACACTCCTGAACTCGAGGCTGTGGTTATCGGCCTAAGACCTATGTAAAATTGAAGTCTGCAAATATTCCATCCTAGGCCCCAACCCTCCCATAGGAATTATTGGCAGTTAGTGAGTACTGCAGGAGGGGTAGCATTTCCTTGAGTGGTGTAGTCACTGGTAAGGTGCCTATGCTCCAATAAAGAGCCCTCTGTCCACACTCATGCAAGCAACCTTAATTAAACTCAGTGGGTAACCAATCAAACAAATCCTACAAGAAAACCAACAATACACTGCATTAGGATGAGGACTTGATGGGAAGGTACAATTTAGTGAGGGTGGGGGAAGAGCATTAGAAAGACTAATGTGCTGTGAAAATGACCAAACTATATTATATATAGCGATGAAATTGCCAAAGAGTAAAAAAAAAAAAAAATTAAATTAACTAAGATGTGATTGTATTCTCCAAGTAAAAACATTGTAGGGTTATTTAGAAAACTTTGCATGGGGTTTATTTACTTTATAGTTTAATAAAACATTTACTTCATGGAATAAAAGCTGTTTTTGCTATTTCCTGATTTATAATAGATAGTGTGAGTAAAATGTGAAAAGAGAAAAATAAATGAAACAGAACATGTAGACAATTTTTTTTTGAGACATGGTTTCTTTCTGTAGTCTTGGCTGTCCTTGAACCTGCTTTGTAGACCAGGGTGACCTCAGACTAACAGAGATTTGCCTGCCTCTGCCTCTGTTTCTTTCTTCTTTTAAGGAACCCCAAATCTCTTCTTTTCTGGAGACATCTGACATCTGACAACCTTTGCACCTGAAACCTAAATTTCACAAACTGTATTTCCATTTCAATAACATCATTCTTTGCTAGATGTCTTCTATGTGACATGCTCAAGTCTCATACAAGTGTGAGAGACTTTTTGAGCAGAAACTCCTTGGTATTTTTTTTTTAAATTATCACAGTAACTCTACCCTGTCTCAAACATTGTTATGTAATCACATTTATTGATCATCACGTGCTGGACACTGTACCAGAATGTCAAGACTTCCAAATACTCAAAATGGACTTAAAGTACTGATATCTTATAGTAAGTCTGCCAAGCAAATCTAAAAGTGCCTGCAACACCAAGTGACAGAGATAGGGTGGGAGTAAGCCATAGCACTAGAGAACCCTGCTTGGAGGATATGACATTCTATCTAAGCTGTGAGGTATGTGTAGGCATCAAACGGTAGCCAAATGCTCACAAAGTAAATCATGAAGGTTTGTGGCATGCCCAAGAGATTGGTCCAGGCACAAAACTGAGGCAGTTTTTGATGCGAAGTATCTTGAAGCTCAGACTATATCCTGGAGGGTTTTAGACATGCAGAAATAGAGCTGGATTTATGCTGAGAAGGCAAATCCAGCATAAAAGTAGATGGCAGGATCCAGAGGATTGCTCTGTGGAAGAGAAGACAGTAGAATGCTTTGCAGTCAACCAGAGAGAAGAAACAAGGCTGGTTAGAAACAGAGACAGTGGAAAGACAAAATGCAGGGCTGGAGAGTCCCCTTTAAACTGCTTCCTGAAACAGGCAGAGCAAAGGAGGAGGAAGGAGTTAGAGCCCTACAGCTGCTTGGGTGGCAGTTTAGAGGTGTAACTTTACAGGGACACCAGTAGTTCTAGGAGAGAGCTTCACAAGGGAGTCTCACTCTAGGGCCAGCAACTCTTCTTTTAATCTTTCCTGAAAATGTTTAAAAATGTCTTTGATCGTTTCATACACACATGTAACTAATCCTAGTTGTTTTCATCTTCATTTTCCTATTCCTCTCCTGTGAAATCTTTCCTCCTCCAACAAGCTCCCCCACTTGCCTGTTGTCTTTGGATGAGGCTATTTATAAAGTCTGAAACGCAAGCCCCTGGTCCTGACTGAAGACAGGGACTTCTGGTCACTCAGGCAATAGTAGACAGCTGCACAGACTACGAGTGGAAGCCAGAGCCGGAAAGGGAGGAGCTGGAGGAAGTTTATTATTTGGGTATTAAACAGAGTAGGAAGAATCCTAAGAAGTGCCAAGAAAGAAGTAGAGGATATGAGGAGAGACCAGGATTATTCCTACTTAGTTCACAGTCTCTGTTGCTCCAGGTAGTGCGGGCCTGCCTACTTTCTCTGGTATACGTTCTATTGGTTTACAAAGTGTGGAAGTTTCCCCCTCTACTATACAAATCCCCAAATCGGCATGACCTTCTCCATCACTATGGATCTGAATGGCTAAAGAAAATGGAGTGCCATACATTACTGTCTGTGTGTTCTTGCGTCCTTCTTGGAGAAGGCTGTTTCTTTTCGAGGGGCATATAGTAAATGTTTTTTAAATGTTTAGAGAAAACTTGAACAACTAAAAATACTTGGTAATAGTGTTGGATGTTATTTTTTATAACTTTTCTCAGTAACTGTAATATTATATCAATTTTCACACAGCCTACGGGGAATGAACTCTCCTGATGTGCTTTATTAGTTTTTACGTAGTGTTTGTTTTTTTCTTGAATATTCCTAGACCAGCTTCCCTACATCCGTGTTCTTAAAACCCTTTCTCTTTCATTTGTCTAAATTTTGAGTTCATTAGGCCAGCTCTGGCTATATTACACTGTGATTTCTTTTAGAACAGGCAGCTGCTGTTTGCTGTTTTGTGGACACACCGTCTTCTCTTTGAGAAAAGATCAATGCATGTAATGTGGTTAAAATTGGTTGTTCTCAGTATATAAGAATGGTGACGGGTTGTCACTCCAAAGACTCTAATTCTTGCATCGCTTGTTGCTTTAGCTTTAGATTCGATGATAAAGCGACACAGTCATGCTGTGAGATGTGCTGATTGGCTGAACATCCCAATAAGAAAGAAACCACAGAACTTGAACAGATCTCCTGCTCTTAGTTATACACGCAGATAAGTGGAGCACAGTGTTGTTTAAAGATGTTTCTACTGATTTCAGAAAACTTCTTCAAACATATTCAGCCCAGATGTGTAGACTAACATTTGAAATTGACATACCAACTCAATTCCCACTATTAATTGATGTTCTTAAATAGCATCTAAGCAAAGTACCCATCAGAATAGTTGGCATCAGAAAGACAGATGCCAAAGGGCTCAGGTAGAATATCAATATGGTACTAAAATCATTATCACAAACTGTGTTTTAGAACAACACATACTTGTTTCTTGTACTTTTGGACTTGAGAATTATATAGGAGTGCAGTGTGTAGATGGAGGTGCGTTTCTTCCACAGGCCATTATTCTACAGGCCTTTCTCTATTCTACAGGCCATTACATTGCTGAGCTCAAGACTTCAGCCAACAACTGCAGTACTTAGCATACCATGAAGCATTAGGATAAAAGGTGCCCACTGGGACTGGGAGTGCCCATGTGGCAGGAAGTCAGTGCCCTGGACAATAATCATTGCCCAAAGGGCTCAGCTTGCTTTCACTTTCCCGCTTTTCTCATCTATGTCCACGCTTCACCATTTCGCTGTCCTATTTCTTGATTTTCATACTTAGTCAAGGCTTTTAGCCATTTTGAAAGGCCTGTTGCAGGAGTAATGATTATATACCTTGAACTTATTAATGTAACATGTCAATGTAACATATAGCCTGCACCCGATAATGTACACTATCAATTCTGGATAAGATAGGGGTGATACAAGGGATTGCAGCCACATGAAAAATGTCCCATTGTGTTCTCGCCAGCAGGCATGGCCAGTAGCTATCTCCATCGGTGTTCCAAAGCAAATGCATCTTATTGGCTTTTACATTTAAAAGCCTCATCTGCTCAAGTGCATATTCAGAGTCTCAAACAAGTTACGACTTCAACAGACATAACACATTTTACAACGTGCAGACAAGCTTGTGGCCGATTGGGCAAGTGTTTGTGGGTGTGTTTCTAGTTTCATCATCCTTCCATCTTGCTACTCTCTCACCTAATTCCCACTTCACCACGGACCCCAAGTTGCTATAAGGCTTCCATGATTGCCAGAAAACCTCCATGCGATACCTCATCTGGCTCATCCTCTTTATTTTGCTATTCCTTGCTAGAATGTTCCATAACGATTGCATGGGGATCTTGAGAACCATGTCATCGGATATCTGGCAAGCATTCCACATCTTGTGAACTGGTTTTTGCAAAGGAATTGTGCCCTATTATATGCCTTGATGTGGCTGGAAAGGCAGAGTTGTAGCTGGAGTATGTGAATTCTCTAGAACACAAGTTTCCTGGCATGTTAAGAGCTGCCACATGAGAAATATGTGAAGTTGTCAAATGAACCCTGAAAACTCATGATGTACATTGTTGAACATGGAAGGAAATCCAAAGAAATGTGACCTGATGTGATTTGACAAAATTTTGCATTATAAAGTCTCTAGAAATGAAGATTCAAAGCTGTGTTTACAGGAAAACATCTTCAAAGATGATCTGTTTTCCTCAGTGATGGGAAGTATTTTGGGAAGACAAAATATCCAGTGAAGCAGAGAAGTCACAGGTGATGTGCTAATCTCCCTCTAAACCTCTTCTATAAGGGGGCTGGTGGGTCACAGCATAAGGGTTCTCCCCATGGCTTAATCACCACCCATAGGTCCCACGTTCAAATGCTTCCAATTTGAATTTTAACACACTATTCCTAGATGGAGACACAAATATTCTGGCTGCAGCATCAGCTTACCTTCCCACATCAGTCACACAGATTCAGCCTTGTTTTGCTTCACCAGTGTTTGGACGCTTCCCTCTCCTGGGTCAGTTCTGGCTGGGGTTTCTTCCCAGCCCATAGACAGTGCATTATTCACAACACAGGGTTCATTTGTATTTCTTGTCAGTGGACTCTGGCCCTTGACCTTGACAGAGAGTACACATGTCTGGGAACCAGGGACTGAAAGGGTTGGGAGAACAGACACAGGAAGTAAGGAGACAACTGCCAGGCATCCTCCCTCACCCTTCCTGGGTCTTCATGGATGATGGTGATTGTAATTTCCTGGGGCCCACAGCTGCTCCTGCCCAGTATGCTCTGTGGTAGTGTTCCAGCTCCTTACAGGGACTGTCTCTCCTCGCCTGTGTTAGCAGAGTATTTATTCAGCATCTTTCAGACACCTTTTTTTCTCCATTATCACTCACCTGAAAAAATTATGTCCTGTGATCTTATTTGACTAAGAAGCAAATTATGAGCAGATATTTTTCTAGAAAGCAGACCAGTGTCTGATGAAATAAAGACTAAATTCAAACAACGGTTTCTGAGAAGATCAAAGTCCTCTCCCTTATGATCCATCTGTGCGTGTCATAGACTGATGTTGCAGGCCAGAAAAACGTGTAAGCATAAACTATTTTAGGTCCTACCTCTTCTTGTTGCCAATTGTAATATTTTTTTTTCCTACCTGAAATAAAACCCCTGTCGGTGATGTTTTTTGGATGTCTTAGTAACTTGTGCTGGCACTATACAAATTGCATTCTCTGCTTCACCAGTGTCCTCTATAAGTGGACATTTGTAATCAAGGAGTGGGGTGTGTACAGTTGATAAGTGACTCTCTCTCGAGAGGTTTGGAATTGGCATCATGCACTTTGTGGCTTTTCATTTCTAAACTAAACACGAAGCACTGTGTCTGTGATTCATTCTTTTGAAAGATGAACATGTCTCACGTGCTGCAGACACTAAGACGATGGGTAACAAGTACATCACCATTTGAAGTGGTGTGGGGAGTGGTGGCTAGAAGAGGAAGTCCTAGGAAGTAAGACAGATGTCAGTGTGGAAGTACAATTTATTTTCCAATGTGTGTGTGTGTGTGTGTGTGTGTGTGTGTGTGTGTGTGTGTGTGTGTGTGTGTGTACATGTTCATGTGTGTGGAGGGACGTGGGTGCAAGTAGAGGCCAGAGAACAACCTTGGGTGTCTTTGATTTTGAGACAAGGTCTCTCACTTTGACTTTAAATTCACTGATTCAGCTGCTCTGCTTGACCAGAAAGTCCCAGGGATTCCCGCCTTCCCTTTCCCAGTTCTGGGATTTACCACCTCAGGAATTTAAACATGGATGCTGGGGATTGAACAGAGATCCTTACGCTTACACATAGGATATTCTACAGACTCAATCATCTACCAAACTCCACTGATGTCTTTTTTAATAGATGATCTATTCTTGTCCTGTAATAGAAAGCGGGTCACTGAGTACCTGGAGGGAGTTGTGCAGAGCAGAAGTGATCTGAGCAGAATACTTTTCTCATCACCAAGAAGTAATTGGTGAGATTTTTATGGATAGGCAATGAACTACTTTGTTGCAAAGACCTTCCAATCAGGCAAGAGAATGGGAAAAATACTGAGTGAATGGGCTGAAACGTCGATAGGGAACAGGCTGTGTGAATTATTGTTTATCCTTGCACAAAATTTTGTTTTAAAAATAGTGTGTGAATTCAAATCTATAATATCAAGAAAGGAAAGCATTACTGCACATAGATAGTAGAGAGTAAACCTGCTGGGAAGGACCTTGAGAGTCTCTTTAGCCTGATCCTTTTATTCTGATGATGGAGGAAACAGAGGCTTAGATAAGAAAGCAATTTCCTGGACCAGAAGATGGCTCAGTGGGAAAAATGTTTGCCCAAAGTTGTAGACCCAAATTCTAACTCCCAGAACTGAAGTAAAAGCCAGAGATATGGGGAGCATGCCTGTAATTACAGCATTCTTACAGTGAGATGAGGTGGAGGGAGATAGAGTTGTCCATGAGTTCATAAGCCAGCTAGCTGGTGTGATCACAGAGGAGACCTTGATTAAAGCAAGATGGAAGTGGTGTGGCCATGTGCAAATACACACACACACACACATACACACACACACACACACACACACACACACACACACACACACACACACGCACATGTGCCATTTCTCTTCTAGTACAGAAAGAGACATGAGTGAAAAGTATGGTTTTCTATGATTCAGACCCCAAATCTACTGGTGCCTTTATGTGAGTCTTCCAAATTCTAGAACTGTAAAAAGAAAACATTTCTGTTAAAGACAACTGGCATATGGTATTTTGGTTATAGCAGTCTAGAAATACAAAGACAGATATTTTCAGTCTAGATGCACATTTTAAAGGTTTGGAGAAGTATAGCATCTTCAAGGCTGAATACTATTACTATAAAATGTGGTCATTGTGGTTACTACATTATGTGACCATTGTAATGTTGTTACTACATTATGTGGTCATTGTGATGATATTACTATATTATGTGGTCATTGTGATCAACAACTATTGGAGACATTGACCATATAAGGCTCACTTGGTTTCTTTATGCTGTATAATACATAAACAATAGTCTTCACTAATAAAAAATTGGTCCTGAAATGTCTGAGTCTGCGTGTCTCTGAGTGGGCAATTTGCTTTCAAACATGAGAGCCAGATGAAGATTTGTGATAGTCTTATAGTAAGTAACCACCACCTCAATGATGCAACGAAGGTGCAAAAGCAGGGTTCAACAGGATGAAACTTTTTTTGTATGTTCATTTTATTATTTTTTTTTAATAAAAAATGTCCTTTTTTATCCATGTATTCCCCTGCTCCCTCTACCTTCCCTCATCCCAATCCCTCTCAGTCAGCCTTCAGCATCCCCCTTCACATTCTCCCATCCCTCCCCTAAAAGGGCAAGAAGTCCCAAGATGGGTCAGCTCAGTGTGGCACATCCACTCCAGGCAAGTCTGATTTCCTCATCCCAAAGTCAAGACAGGGTTAGGTGTTCCTCTGCAGGAAATGGGCTCCAAGGTGCCAGCCCATGCACAGGAACACAGTCTGATCTCAGCCCTTGTGGCTCCACATACTACCCATGCCAATCAATAGTTGCCTACCCTTGAAGGGCCTAGCTCCTTTTCCCTGTGTTTCCACAGAGGCTGTTCTTGATTCAGTAATCTTTCCAGAGCTCCAGCCAGCCATCACTTTGGGAATTTTTCTAATAATCCCTATCCCCTTGCTCATATAGACTCTCCTTCCCCTCTTTCCAGCTGGACCAGGAGCTGAGAAATATTTATATTCCTTTGTGTTTGGGTGGAATGTTCTGTATATATCTTTTAAGTCCATTTGGGTCATTACATCTGTTAGACCCCTTATTTCTCTGTTGAGTTTCTGTCTGGTTGACCTATCCAAGGGTGAAAGTGGGGTATTGAAGTCTCCCACTATTAGTGTGTGTGGTTTGACGTGAGGTTTAAGCTTTAGTAGTGTTTCTTTTATATATGTAGGTGCCCTTGGGTTGGGGGCATAAATATTCAGGATTGGAACTTCATCTTGGTGAATTTTTTCCTGAGATGAATAAGTAACTATCTGTCCTGGTCTCTTTTGATTGATTTTAGTTTGAAGTTTATTTTGTTAGATATGAGGATGGCTACACCAGCTTGTTTCTTAGGACCATTTGATTGGAAAGTCTTTTTCCTACCCTTATTCTGAGCCTGTGTCTGTCTTTGAAGTTGCGGTGTGTTTCTTGTATGCGGCAGGATGGCTTCTGTTTTTGTATCCATTGTGTAGGATGTATCATTTTATAGGTAAATTAGGTCCATTGATATATAGGGATATTAATGACCAATGATTGTTATTTCTTGATATTTTTCATGGTAACTTGTACATATTTCCCTTCTTTGGGTTTTTCTTCTGTGGGATTATTGATTATTTGTGGTTTCATGGGTGTATCTGATATCCCTAGGTTGGATTTTTTTCCTCTAGTGCTTTCTGTAGGGCTGGATTTGTGGATAGGTGTTGTTTAAATCTGTTTTGCAAGCTTTTTGTATCTTTATAGGCATTTCCTTCTTTAGGTTGGGAAAGTTTTCTCTATGATTTTGTTGAATATATTTTCTGTGCCTTTGAGCCGGTATTCTTCTACTTCTTCAATTCCAATTATTCTCAGGTTTGGTCTTTTCTTGGTGTCCCAGATTTCCTGGACTTTTTGTGTTATAACTTTTTTGATTTTAGTGTTTTCTTTAACTGTCTTATCTATTTCCACTATTGAATTTTCCACTCGAGAGATTCTCTCTTCCATCTCTTGTGTTCTGTTGGTTATGCTTGCATCTGTAGTCCTGGCTCATTTCTTCAGGTCTTCTATTTCTAGCATTGCCTTGGTTTGATTGACTCTGTTTCAATTCTTAATTCCTAGAATGTTTCTTTTACCTGTTTGTTTTCTTTTTCTTGGTTTTCTTTATTTTCTTTCAGGGATTTGTTCATATCTTCCATTTTTTTCTTTGTATTTTCTATTTCTTTAAGGGAATTTTTTATATCCTCTTTTAAAGCTTCTATTATCTTCATAAAGTTGTTTGTTAAGGTCATTTCTTTCTGTTTCTTCTTCATTATTATTCTTGGATCTTGATGTTGTAGAACCACCAGCTTCTTCTGGTGTTGTCTTGTTCTTTATGTTGTTATATGTATTCTTGTACTGGTGTCTACCCATTGATTTCTTGATTCAATCTTGGTTAGCTCTTAGTCAGCTGTGAGCATGGGGCCTGTGTATCTCCAGTAATTGCATGGGCTCCTCTTAGTCAGCTCTTAGTTGGCTGTAGGCAAGAAACTGTATGTCTTCAGTTGCCACAGGGGTGTTTCTTAGTTGGCTCTTAATCAGCTGTGGACCAGGAGGCTTGGGGTCTCCAGCTGTAGGTGTGTGATGATGCAAATTGCAGTTTGGGTGGGGTTTGGTCAGTGTGATGTCCCTCTACCTGTGTTTTGCTGGGGGTTTTTCTTAAGGGGGCTCTCCCAGCTTTGTTTGGTTTAGGGCTAAGCTGGGTGTGTTTGGGGTGCCGGGCTTTGTGTCCCTGGGCTGGGGTTAGGAGATCACAGTCTCTACCACTCACCTCTCAGTCAGCTGTGGACTATGAGAGAGCTTCAGCATCTCCAGTTGTCAATGTGTCAACAGGATGAAACAAGGCAGTTGAAAAGATCAAGTGCATAGATGTAAGAAAAGTGGTTCTTGGTAACATGGGTTTGTTTCTTGTAAGATGAATGCAAAGCTTAGTCAAACCAAAAAGACTTAGACTTTTAGTAGATAGAGGTGTAGTGTGAATCAGAGCTATTGAATAAACAGAAAGAAAACTTAGGCTGGATCAGTCAGAGTAAAAACAGGTCCCAACAACCATGTCTAACAGTGAGTGTTGAGGCAGGTGGAATCCTGTCTGCCTTTCTGTTTACTTTAATTGGGCTGACAAATTAGTGTGCATCCATATAAAGCCATGACTTTAAGTCAAAGATCCTTGATTACTATCAACTTTAAGTGAGGAAAGATGTCTCTTTAAAGCTATAGTTAGTCAGTTTTGGATAGTCTATATAGGCAGCTTACCTTGGGACTTTTTTTTTTGACTTATTTCTGAGCATTGGGACTACAAGCAACCACCATGCTTTTCCAGCTTTTATGTGGGCTCTGGGGATTCCAGCTCTAGTTCTCACACTGTGCAGTAAGTACTTTATCCACTGAGTCATTGCTCCAGTGCCCTGGACAAGCTATTTAATCTCTCTGTCTCTCTTTCCTGCCTAAAAGATCAGAAAGATCAAAGATATTTCTTAGGAATTGTTTTATAAATCCATTTAAGAAATGCACAGCAAAGCCTCTAGTGTGGGACTTTGTACCTTATGATTTTATTAAAACCATAGTTTGTGTCTAGAGAGGTTTCTATTTTTCCCAACAATAAAGATTCATTCAGAGATGAGAATATGCCCCTACAATAATGAGACATCCAAGTGTTTTGCTTAGGCTTCGTGGATTTATTCTTACTTAATGTATTCAATACTTCCTGGAGATCTTATTACCTCTGAACTTGGAGATGAAAACCTAGACAGCTGGAGACAGACTTAAGAACTAGAGAGAAACAAGCTGAGGTGACTCTGGACTTCGAATCTAGCCAAGCCCAAAGCCTAATCATGGCTCGGCTTTTGATTTGCATATGTCGGCTAATTGCAATCTGTGTCAGGATTTCAGTCACATGCAACAAAAGAAGTGTGACAGCCGCAGTGCTGCAGAGAGACATTCACACACGCTTATCGCTGTATTCTCATTGTTTGATGTCAATTCCCAACCTGTCAGCTGTTTTCTTTCTTCCATGCATGGAGCCATCGAGACCAAATCTTTTCCTAATTATCTCCTTCTTCTTATATTCCAGGACAGCTGTTTTTCATACTTTAAGGATGCCTTATCCTGAAATGTCTGCTGGATGGGTTTTTGGCAGCTATCAGCTTAGAGATGGTACCCTAACAACCACAGCTCTCTTTGAGGGATGAGAGTTTCGTCAGTAATGGATAACTACAATGTCTTCAGATTGACTCTAGCATCTGGCCTGCAGGTGCCAGTGCCAAGCATGGGCTTCATGGGCCACATGAGCCCATCAAAGGCAGCATCACCAGCTTGTGCCCAGTCATAGTGTGGATTCATGGGAGTTTTCCTTCTCTCCCTAATTTATGCCATTACCTACTTGCTAATTAGCCTTGTGAACCCTTACTAAAAAATTGGGTTAAGAATGAAGGGCAACAGCACCATGCTGTGGTGCCCCTGGTGAACAAGACTGTTGCAATCACTATTCTGACTGTGATACCAGCTTTTCTTAATGAATCTATATTTAGCTGATAGCCTCCAAGGAAGCATATGGGTCTGTCAAAGAACATGAGCCTGAGGTTAGGGGTCGAGATCCTGGAGGAAGAGTCTCGAGATCCTCTAGTTTTCCACAGATGTCAGTTATTTAGTGTTCTTTCTAGTGCACTCCTTACTTTCATTGCCATACAATTGACTTGCAAAAGCAGGAGCGATCTATACACCACCAGATTTGCTTTGGGTTGTGAGGTTAACGGCTTTGCTTTGTGGAGACTGTTATAATTAAGATGGATTCATGTTGTTAAACCAGAACAAAAGGAAAAAGATGAATAGAGGAGAAAGGAGAGGGTAGAGAGGAAAGAGAAAGAGGGAGGGAGGGAGGGAGGGAGGGGGAGAGAGAGAGAGAGAGAGAGAGAGAGAGAGAGAGAGAGAGAGAGAGAGAGAGAGAGAGAGAGAGAGAGAGAGAGAGAGAGAAAGTGTCAAGAACTTCCTTTGTTCAGCTTTGAGATGATGCCATCCTGGTTTTGATGCTTGTAGCCTAGGATAACTAACTCAGAACAATGATAATAACCCCCCTTTCCTTTATCTATAAAAATTACTGTCTTCTCTTGCTTCTCTGGATATGCCAACATGTATTCTCATTGTAATGTTTGTTATACACTTTCACAATAAAAATTAAAAATATGTATTGATGCATGTGTGTTTTGAATACGAATGCACGCAGGTGTCTGTGCCTCCACACACAGGTGCAGAGGACAGAGGAAAATGTTGCATGTCCTCCACGACCACTCTCTGCTTTGTTCTTTTGATAAAGGGTCTCTCACTAAGGTAGACTTGTAGCTAGCAAGCTCTCGGAACCCTTCTGCCTCTGTCTCATTCCCTAGCTCTGGGCTTATAAACACATGTTCAACTACACCTGGCCTTTTATGTAAGTATTTAGGTCTGAATGTGAGTTGTCAAGCTTGTACAACTTCTTTACCCTTCTCCATATCTTAGACTGTAGATTCTTGAACAATGTTTGGAGCAATTTGTTCCACAGCTCAGTGGAATAGTCTACATGCATGTAGTTTAAATTGTATGTGTGGATGATTTTCAATCTTAAATTTTGTGATTGAATAAATTAAGTCTAAATAGTTCCTGATGTGGATATTTTAAACTATTCTTATATCATTAAGGGTCTTTTTAAATTATTTAATTCTCTTGATTTATCTTTGATGGGCTGGATATATCTAGAAATTCATTTATTTCTTTTAGATTTTTCCATCCTTCTGGATTATAGATTTTTAAAGTACGTACTTTTGAGCCTTTAAATGTGCCCTGAATTTGTAGTAATGTCTCTTTTTTCAAATAATTTTATTAATATTGATCCTCTTTTTTGGTTAATTTTTCTAAACATTTGCCAACTTTGTGAATTCTTTAGAACCAACTCTTTGTTTATTGGGCCTTTCCCTTTTCTGTTTCATTAAGTAAAGCCTTGATTTGTTTAAAATTTTTCTAATTTTTTGAGATTATAATATCATTTTATACTCTCCTTTCTCTAAACCCTCCCATATACCCCTTTGTTCTCTTTAAAATACTTGTACCTTTTTCGTTAATTTTAGAATACATAGTTATATGTACAGATGTGTACATATGTATTCATAAATACACGAATACAGTCTGCTCAGTTTATATAGGGTTACTTGTATGTATGCTTCAGGGCTGCCCATTTGTCAATGGATAGTTTATTGGTGTGATCTCCCCTGGGGAAGGCCATTGCTTCCACTTGTGGCATGCCTTAGTTGCCTGTAGTCCTTTATATAGGATTGACACTTCATGAGCTTCCCTCAATCTGTGTGACTGGTGTCATCCCTGTTCATGTCAAGGTACAATCACACAGCAAACTCCCTGTTCTTCTGCCTTTAACAATCTTTCTCTCCCCTCACCCACAATGCTTCCCAAGCCTTGATTGCAGACGTTGTATTATAGATGCATCAGCTGGGACTAGGCTCCACAACTCTGCATTTTGATTGGTTGTAGTTTTCTGTCTGATGCAAAGAGAAATTTCTATGATGACGAATGAAGACTATACTTATCTTGGGTATAAAGATAAATATTTAAAATGTAGTTAGGGATTATTCTGGTTTAGTAAGGTGAAACTTCTCCTCCAGAATTAATGGAATTCAGTAACCTTAAGTTGGTTTCCAGCACCAGACATGATTTTCATCTTGTCGAATTAGTCTTAAGTTCAGTTGGAGAGTTGTTCTCAATTGTGTATGAAACTATTGCATGCTTAGCATTATCATGCCATGCTGGTCATTGTGGTTCACAGGCATCATAACTGGGTAGATTCTTGATTTCATCCCTAGTTGGGAAGTTTGCATAGACTGTTCTGTTGTCATGAAAGATAGTCCAAATGGAAGAAGCTATCAGGCTAGTTCCAGCTCAGGAATCTCTGAGCCCTGTGTTTGAACTTATGGTATCTTCAATAATGAAGACTTATCATCTATCTCTGGAGGCAACGAATGGCAATATCAATGGTCAATAATGTCTTGGGAGTCTTTGGGTTAACCCATACCAACAACTCAAGAGAGGGTTTGCCTTGCCTAGTGTTTTTGTTGTTATTGTTTTTAGGTGGTCTTTGACTCTTAGAGGTAACCTTGTCAGCCTGGTTGGGAAAAATTTATGATATATATGTATAAATATTATATATATGTACATACACACATACATGAATATATACATAAATATATATACATGTATACACACACACACACACACACACACACACACACACACACACACAAACTCCTATGTATTATAGGTATTTTTAAGTAAAAGTGTTCCTCTTAGGACTGCTCTCATTGAGTTCCATGGGTTTTGGTATGCTGCGTTTTTATTTTTTTAAATTCTAGAAATTTAATTTTTTTCCTTCTGATTTAACAGATAAATAACAATAAAGACCTTTGGAAAAAGTTGTGAGAAAATTTACAGCTGTAGAATATAGTAATAAAATATACAAACATATATAAAACAAGTTTTAATGGAGATACATGTGGGAGATTGTGTTTTACATTGTAAATAATTATCCCACCCACTGGTTTAATAAAAAGCACTGATTAGCCCAAGGCAGGCAGGGAGTGTGGGCAGGGCTACCAGACTAAGAAAACTCTGAGAACAGGAAGCACAGAGCAGAACACCAGAGAGAAGCCAGAAGAAGTAGAGGACAACTATGCTACTCTAAAGAAAGGTACTGAGCCACATGGCTGAACAGGATGAGTCGTGGGTTAGATGAAGGGTACAGAGTTAGCAAGTTATATGCCTGGGCCTGAGGCCAATCAGCCTAAAACTATCATATATATCTGTGTGTCTCTGAGGGTCTGCCGGTCTGTGGGTCCTAAACCTTGAGGCTAGGCCCAAAGGTCTGGGCCAGAAACCTCCTACTGCAGATACACCATAACAAGATTGCAATGCCCCTGCTAGACACTACATGCTAACACATAAAAATCTTAGTGTTAGGGATGGTTACCTTGTTTTAGTTGCTTGCCAGTCAGGTATTATAGGTCTTCAGGCAATCCAGGTTATTCTCAACACTATGGTTACCATCCAGAACTATAGTAAAGCCCTATTGTTGAACCAGTACATACTTGAGTCTTAGAATATGTCTATGTATAAATAAAATTGGTATTAATACAGAAACTTCATTCATACTGACTAGCTTTCACAGTACTATAAAGTGTTATATAGATGAGGAGGTATTGGTAATTAATAGATGCTGGAAGAGAAAGAGTATATTTAATTAAGCATGTGACCTTCTGGAAGGTTGACCAGATGGTAATACATCAAAGAGTATTTGAATAGCACAGTTAGACTTGAAGGGTTTAATAAATAATAGTGCACAGAACTGGGTGGGTAGGTAATGGGGGTATGAGCAAAATATATTATATGAAACTGTATGTAAAGAACTCATAAAAAGTTTAAAGCAACAAAAATATAGTCAATGATGCTAGAGCAGTTCTTTCATTAATGGCAGACTACTCAAGTAGTATACACATAGTTTCACCAAGGATAGTGATTTGCATGTTATTTGCATGAAGGTCTATGTGACTGAACTGTGATTATCTGAAAGATGTCTGACCTCAACTATGAGCCTAAAGATTCTTTGCAGCCATCAGAAATGGACACTTGTCTTTCTGTTGAACGTATGAGTAAAAGGATGATGAGGACATGTCCTAGCCAAGAACGTCTTAAAGGGCAATGAAGCATGGACTCTGTCAACGATCATATTTGTGCACATAGAAGAAATGAGAAGGATCCTGGGGAAGAAAGGTAAGATGGGATGAAGGAGGGGTATCTGAAAATCCATGGCAACAGTAAACAGGATGGCAGTCACTGTAGTATAGAACACAGTGTAAATAACCTTTCTTGAGGAAGCCTGTACAGATCCCAACCCTAAGGGACTATAGATCAAACTTAAACTTGCTACCCATTGCTACATATGGAAGCCACAGTGCTAAGTGAAGGGTAGACGCTAGCTACACCTTTGTCTCCATAAGGCTTTTTTTGCTTGGCAGAGTACTAATCATATCCCAAGCAAAAAGCCTTAATTTTAGGACTATAAAAGCCATATGATATTACTGAATTTATTTCTCTTTTAAAAATGGGTCTGAACCTCCTAGAACTCACCTAATAGTACTCAGGACAGAGAGAACAGTGTTAAATGGTGTCAGAACTTAAAGCACAGTGTGTGTGTGTGTGTGTGTGTATGTGGGTGTGGGTATGTGTTGGGGGTGGGGCATAAAATCATCAGTGTGAGCATGAGCTCTGTTCCATGGTCTATAAGCTTTCTCATTTCTCCCACAATACTTCTTTGTATACTTTTGAATGTCTCTGGCCAGTATTCCTCACTTACTTTTTCTGCTTTTGCACCCACTCTCCAAGGTTCCGTGTCACACGCCTGCAAAGGTTGCCTCCCAGCCATCTTCCTCCTCCTCGCTATCCATGTGCTTGTCAGGAGAATTTGCCACCCCTCTGATGGAAGTTTCTCTTCCCTGATTTTGACAGTAGCACATTGCTCTTTGCTTTTACCTTCAACCTCTTCCTTGAAGTATCCAACTTCCTTTGGCTGTGGCTATGGTGGGGGACCTGCAGTCGCCAATTGAGCTTTGAAGTACAGCTTACTGGATGGCGCAGCTCTGGTGGGTGCATCCTGAAGATTCGAAGCCCCAGTATGTGTGTAGGGGGGCCTAGAGAGGCAAAGCCCCAGTGTGTGTGTGTGTGTGTGTGTGTGTGTGTGTGTGTGTGTGTGTGTGTGTGTGAGGGTTGTCTACAGAATGCCCCTTTTTTGCTGATATCATGTTCACACTGTATTTAGCATGGTGTTATTATTATGTGAAAGAATCCCACTGTATCTTATATAGTGTGATTGTTTCATGGGACAATCCCACTCCTCACTGAACAATTTACTTGATATAATTATGAAGATAATTTTTATAGAGCAATGATGTTTAAAAATGAGATTTTTCTGAGGATGGAAAATAAAAATAAGTAAGTTTCATGCATTGTAGATCCATGAATTCTGCCTGTGGAAAAACAGACTGATGACCAAAGAAATCATTTATGTCCCTGCCCCCAAGGTTAGGTCTTAATTTCTTTGTCATGGAGCATTCAGAATTAATCACAGGTTTTAGTATGAACCTTGAAAAACAAGTTATGAGAGGAAATTAATTGACCCTATTGTGTATAAAGAAAAAAAAATAGATGGTTAGCTAGAACACTTGAGTGAAGATCTATTGGTAGAAATCACCTAAGAATATGCTACACTGAAATCTCAAACTGCCACCTGATGATTTAAAGGAACTGGCTGAAATATATTTGGTTTTCTTAAAACTTTGTAACTCAATAATAAAATAATCATTGCTTTGGGGTGAAGGTGTTATGGTGGGAAAATTAATACAAAGGAAAATGCTTAACTACATATGGGCTTCTAAGAAAAACATATATGTAGTGGGATTATGTTGTTACATTGTAAATAACTGTCCCATCTATTGGTTTAATAAAAAATGCTGATTGGCCAAAGGCAGACAGGAAGTGTAGGTGGGGCTACCAGACCAAGAAAACTCTGGGAATAGGAAGAACAGAGCAGAGATGCCACAGGAAGCCAGAGATGACGCAGATGCAGAGGTCAACTATGCTGCTCTGGGAAAAAGTACTGAGCCACATGGCTGAACAGGATAAGAATCATGGGTTAGTTTAAGGGTAAACAGTTAGCAATTTATATGCATTAATTAATACAATTAATATAAGCATACAATTAATATAAGCATCTGCGTGTTTCAGTGGGACTATGGGACTATGGATCTGCAGGTCCGGGCCATGAGGCTAGGCAGGAAAGTCTAGCCACAGGGGTAGGCCAGAAAGTCCAGGCCAGAAACATAATACAACAAATGGCACCCAACGTGATTAAAATATACCCACATAAAGCCATAGAAAGCTTAAAATGGTCTAGAGCATAGAAACTGAGCCCAAATTAGCTTCTGTGTTGTGTCTCTCAAGTGGGCCATGGTACAGATACTGAGTGGTGTATGTGTTTAAGTTAAAAATGATGCCTTTTGGGTCCAGCTTAAGCTCCAAAATGGAGGGTTCCTGAAGTCTCACAGGAACCTAGATTTAAGCAACAAGTTGTAAATGAGGTATTTAAGTTTTCTGTTTATGTAGACAGAAAAGACACAGAGTCGAAGACCACTTCTTAGTAGCAGCAGTGTTTTCTTGGGTGAGTCCTGTTTGCTAGAGGCAAGCAGAGGTGAGGCTTTTTTAAGAGAGCCTTCCTGATTCTGCTTAGAGGCAAAACACTTTTGAGTCTTTTAAGAGGCCCTGCTGCCAAATACTTAAATGGAGATAATGAGCAACAGAAGGCAGAGCTTTACTTGGTGGTTATATGGACCCTAAAATACCCTAGAGTGGTAATTGGGGGTTCTACCAGTACCTGGGCTAAAAAGATAAATCCTATGGAGCTAGACTAGGAGCTGGGTTGAGCCAGTCAGCTACCCTAGCCAAGCCTATAATCCTTAGCCGCACTTTGATAGATTAAAGGCATGGGCAGAAACAGAATAAGAAAAGAAATAAAAGATATACTGTAAAGACAAATTTAGAAAACTCTAAATGGTTTAGTGTGTTTATATATATATATATATATATATATATATATATATATATATATATATATATATATATATGTAGGCTTGAGAGAGAAAAGAAAAAGGGGAAAGGATAAAGTCCTTGAAAAATGGAGTAAAAAATAATAATAAGCCACATAAAGATGGAAAATACAAAGAATGTCTGGATACTGTATGCTATTGTCTTGCTTTAAGTTTCTTGTCTGAAAATAAATCCAGCCTATATATGTTGTAAATGAGTTGATTTTAAAATTAAAATCAAAAGTTATACTACTTTGGAGAAGAGGTTTTCTTTTTATTTCCACAGAAATAAAAAGATTTATTCCTGGTTAAAGAAAATAAGGTTTGATCAAGGAAGACTCCCTGAAAAGTCTCCAATGGAAACAGATGGCCCAGATGATTCAGGACTTCAGAGCACCTCTTGTTTCATAAAGATGCTTATTGGCCAAAGGCAGACAGGAAGTGTGGGTGGGGCTACCAGACTAAAAAACTCTGGGAACAGGAAGAACAGAGCAGAGATGCCACAGAGAAGCCAGTGATGACACAGATACAGAGGACAACTATGCTGCTCTGAGAAAAGATACTGAGCCACATGGCTGAACAGGATAAGAATCTTGGGTTAGTTCAGTGTACAATTAATATAAGCGTCTGTGTATTTCAGTGGGACTATGGGACTGTGGGTCTGCAGCTCTGGGCCATGAGGCTAGTCTAGAAAGTCTGGGCCAGAAACATAATACAACACGTATAACTTATGATCATAATGTGATTTCTTCCTATATATAAATTTTGCTTTTGGAGAATATGTAACTTTTGGTTGTGAGGTGATTTTCTTCTTGCATAGCAATTTTTATGTTAGGTGGTATAAAAAGAATAAGAGGAAAAAAGATACAGAAGAAAAAATAATAAAAAAAAATCAAGTTTTGCTTCCCCAGATAAGTCTCCTGTGTGCTTACGTGGCTGCTGACTCTGTATCTCCTCTCTGGTGTCTCTGGCCTGCTGGAGCTGGATTCTGGCATTCCCTCAGGACTTTCACCATTCTTTTTTCTCCATGTACTTTCAAAAAATGTATTTTTCACCCATGTCAACTCTCTAGCTCTCTTCCTTAGGGAGATGATACTTAACTTTATACCTCCTTTCAGAGTCTTAGTTTCTAACGGCTTCTTGCAACATTCCCTTTGGACTTATCTTCAACATTGGTGACACCAAGTATTGAAATACATTGAATTTTCTTTGCTGTAAAATTTCATTCTAATTCCTAAGGATAGGTTTTTATATCTCTGGGAATTTGGACACTGAAGCTCACATCTCAGAAGGATCTTCAGGTGAGCCTCTATCACTCAAGTGGCAGCCATTGCTACTGACTTACAAAAGTCATTTTTTCGTGTGCTCTTCCTCCTTTACTGGCATTGGACACAGAATCTCTTGCATAGTAGTTAGGTATTTTTTTTTTCTGAACAAAATAACATATTTACTTTGAGGCAGGTCTCACTAAGTTGGTCAGACTAGCCTTAAACTTGTGGTTCTTCTATACCAGTCTCACAAGTATCTGGGATTACAGGCCCAGCAGCACTGGAATATGCAATGAAGGGTATAAAATGTCTACAACATGGAGTCTTCCAGTTGCAGTTTATGTAACAGCAAGAGATCCTGTTAACTTCTCTTTGTAAGACCAAGAATAGCCCAGGACAATACATTCACTTAGTTTTACAGAATTCAAGAGGATACTCCATATGGAGACTCTGCCCACAGAACCTCCAAGGCACAGTCAGTGAGATTCTGGCCTGAGGTGCACCATGGGAAGGAGCTTATTTTAGTTTGTTTGTGTGGGAATTTTAAAGTAAATAAAAATCAGAAAGGTTCAGATCTTCAGATAGAATCAGCTAGGCACTATAAGCTCATGGGCAGCACCTGGTATTCAAACATGGATAGGTGAACTAGATAGGTAGTCACCAGAAGAATGACAAGCATGAGCTATAAAGAGCTTGGAGACTCTACAGATTCTTTACCCCAAAGCAAGCTGCACAATAGCTGCTGGTTTATGACTTTGAAAGATCTTGAGGAAGAAGCAGAACAACTTGGAGAACAGAGTTACAGGAATCCATTTTTTCAGAAAACTTCTTTGGGTGTGTTTAGGCTGGACAAGCAGTAATCTCTAACATACATCACGTGCTTCCCAGAAGCTTACTTTTCTTATTGGTCACATTGAGGTTCCAGCATAGCTGTCAGTTGCATGGCAAAGATTAGCTCCTAATGCCAACCTTGGGTTAACAGAATGGCCATGACATCCTCTGTATCACAGGTAGGATGTACTGGCCAGAGTGTCCTCTTTGGTCTGGACAAGGATTGCTGAAAACAGTGGCTTCTCAGACCAGGGGTGAGTTGTATTCTCTCCACCCATGTGAGCAATATCTAGTTTCTCCAGACTAAAATTGTGCTTCTGGAGGCAAAATTCCCAGGGATAATGGGAACAGCACCATACAGCAAAGGAGAGCCGGGGAAGAGAAACATGACATAAAATACATGGGGCTTTGTGGTGGTATTTACTCTGCTGCTGAGTTTAAACTCTGCCTTCCAATCTCAATGCCTGCTAATAAGGATCAAAGTTCTGGATGACATTACAATTGATCCAGTATTGAAAGATCTCAGTTCACAGGCTAAGATTAACCATAATGATGACAAGTGCTCCTTAGTTTCTGCTGATGACATTCGCAAGTAAAAGGAGGTCTATTTTTCATACATAAGGTCTGTATTTTATCTATTAAGTACATTGAGTTATTTATTTCCTATTATAAGGATAAAATAGAAAAAGAAATGTTGGTGTTCCCAAATATTCCTCTGAAAAACCACCATTTTCTTCTCAGTAGGGGCATATAAATTACAGAGGCAGCTACACGGAATGAGAGCGCTTTGGTCACCAACACAATGAAAGCAAAACCAAAGAAGTGTGTCCTATCACACCTTGATATTTTATCCAGTGCTTGCTGGATATCATGACTCAGCTGCTGACCTTCTTTTGCCATGGAAGCCTATGGGGGCTTTGGGCTACTCTACAGCTCAGATTAAGCCTTTCCATTGACTTTTCTACATATTCACTTACACCTTCCTTCTCTCTTTCCTTCCTTCTCTTCCATCGTTAATCAACTTTCTCTCCCTCACACTCAGTCTGCATGTGTTGTATCTATGTTTGTATGAACACACTAAAAAACATTGGTTGAATTAAATGGGTTTGATCACTCTAAATCTTTGGTACCTCTATCCGTGATGCCAGGGGTATCTATATGAATCAGATAATTATAGCCTGGTACAATGTACTGTTAAAGAGCTATTGATAGCAAAGGCTTCCAAGAATTGCTGGTGAGAGCCATGCATCGAGACTCAAAATCATAAAGAAAATAAGTTCTTTGTGGAACAAAAAGATCCTCAACATTTGTGTTTATTTCCCTCTGCTTAGTGCTGAACAAGAAGATGAAAAAGACTAATCCAGCTACCAGAGCTGTGGCAAATGATAGATACTACATTCTCTGCTTTGATAAACACAACTATTTCATCCCATGACACAGGAAATACAAAGTGTCCTTGTCCTTGATGCTACATATTTATCTTTCTGCATAGATGGGGGCACACTTCTTTGAGGAAACTCAGAGAGTCCTTAGACAAAACAACACGGTATACAATTTATAGGACAGTTCACATGTAAGCCGCTGCCTGCTGTTCCATTCTGGAAATTAACTTTCTTTTCCCAAATACTGCATGAATAAAGTATGTTTGGATCATTGTTAGCTTTGAAGAAAACCATTGCTCTTAGACTTTGAACTGAATTAAACTATGTAGAAAAAGGTAATGGTGATGGGGTGGGGGAATCGTTTTAAAGGAAGATGGCAGCCAATTTATTTCGTTCTTTATTTTTTATTTTTTTTCCAAGAACAGTTAACATTTGCCAGGCACCTGTTGGCCTCAATCACTTGCATCTAAAGAGCAAAGCTAATTTACCCACAGCCCACGTTCTCTGAAATGGTTAGCCTTATTTCTTAGCTCTGTTAACCACTAGTCTAACGTTAGCTTCAAGTTCAGTTTTAATCACCTAGCCCATAACTGTCTACTGCTCCCTGCCACACGAACAAAGAGTTTGAGGAAGAATAAGGCGAGCAGTATACATCTTCTATGGATACTTCAAGTAATTGGCCCCAAAGTGAAACTATCAAGTTGGCCATGGGTTAGCATGTTCTGAGGGCATGGATATGGAAGGGATTGACCTGTAGAAAGAATTGGTATCCAAGAATGTGAAAATCCTACTTTACTTCCGCTGGGCTAATATCCTGAGCCACTAGATGGTGAGAATAGTAAATACATTACAGAAGGAACAAACCGATGCACACTGATACTGAAAAACAAAGGCCTGTACAAGATGGACAGCAGATGAGATTGCCTCTATCCAAATAAAATCCCACACAGGTCATCGTTATACATACATTGACATACACACACCCACACACGCACAGACACACAGCAAGAATGTGTATTTTGTAAGATTGGTCCATGGAAATAGACATTCTTAGCAGATATGGATGACAGATCAATTGTAATTTATTTTCTTTTAACACTGTATCATCATAAAGAAAACTGGTATAAATGAAAAAGTCTATTTCAAATATCTACATCTAAAATTTTAGGCAGTGAAAAAGCACTTTGTTGACAAGGAGTGTGGAATGACGTGTTAGCTGTGAGAAACTGCTGGATGCCTTGTTTAGTTACCACAAACAAATCACGTATCAGAACGAACAATACTGCTAAATATTCCTTTTTTTTTCCTGTTTTTTTTTTCCTTTTTTTTTCTTTTTGTTAAAACATACTGGGAGAAAGAAAAGAAAACTGGAAATCCATACATCTTTCAAAAGTTTGAAACTGAAGCAATATTTAGAACCATTGATGAGGAAACACGGCGGCATTGGTGTAATATACACAATGCTCTCTTCCTTTAATCTGTAATGTACATCAAATACTTTACAACAATGCATTAACAAAAGGCAAGAGACGTCTTGCTGTACAGAGAAACCCCAATGCAACTTGAAGCCTAGAGTCACACGCATGAAGAGAGTAAACAAAGCGTGAAGCCGTCCCCCATAGTGTGTAAACTATTCTGTCTTGTGCTTAGCGATAACCTCCACGCTCACCACCCTGACACTCTCGCTCCTCCTTCCTTCAGCCACATGGCCTATAAAGCACTTTGAAATCTATAGTTCAAACTAGAAAGGTGTTGAATACGGTCACATTTAGGATTGCATTATGCTTCCTATTGATTTTCCAGTTAACTCTCGATTCATTTAGCTTTCTAAAATAGCTCTGAGTAGTTCTTTCTGGTTATCACAGCCTTCCTATGGAACAGGCTTTAACAAACTAAATTTGCGGGGGGGGGGGGAGAGAAAAGAAACAGAATGTCCTGTGGTATGCATGCACATGCACTGTTCCCGGAGTGCCTCATGTTCTGGCTCCTCACACCCAGGAGTCGGGTGAGGCCGGGTAGTGGCTCGTTTCATAGTTCAGTTCACTGTAAGGACGGGCAGCAGAGTAGAAGTCGACATAGTTGCCGGTGGACTTGAGGCCCAGGTGCATGGTGTACTCGCTGGCTGGAGGGCGGTGATGGACCTGGTCCTCAAAGAAGGACTCGTCATAATTTCGTGTAGAATTCTGAAACGGCTGGTAGGTCTCATAGTCTTTCCTGCTGGGCTCCTGGGGGACAGGCTGTGCGGAAACCTGTCAGAGAGAAAGTGTCATTCGGGGTGAGCCATTCTCTACCCCCCCTTCCCCACCCTGCATAGAAAGGACCAGAGCCTGCTCCAGGGCTTCCACACACACTGCCAGTGGCTGTGTTCTTTGCATTGTAATTTGACTTTTTAATTTAATATCTATGGGGTGCAGTCTGGGGATGCTGGCATTTAATGTGTTGAGTAGCATTTCAACCTCCTTGGCTGCTTATTTCCTTGGGCTGGAAACTTAAAACTCTCCTTCTAGTTCTTTATAAAGTCCCCAAAACTCATCATGAATGTCACTGTGTGATACTATAGATGTTTACTCCCGTCTCGTGTGGGCTGAAGAGTCCTCATCCTTTCCTCTCTTCCCCTTCTCCACTCTTCCAGCCTCTGCTCACCACTAGTCTATTTACTTCTGTGAAACTGATTTGGTCTTTAGTAGCCCTGTGTGAGAACAAGCGCTCTTTCTGATGTTCTAGCCAGGATAAAGAGGGCCAGGGGGGCCCAGGGGGCTAGGGAGATGCATCAATGGATAAAGTTTTTGCCATTAAACTGAAGATCAGAGTTTGGATTCCCAAAACCTACATAAAGGTTAGTGGGTGTGGTGGCTGTCTATAGCCCTTGCACCGAAGAGGCAGAGGCAGGGGACTCCCTGGATAGATAGGATCAGTGGCTCCAGGTTTTGTACTCATTAAACTCACCACCCACTCCTAGATCCTGAAAATATCACAGTGATTTCTGTCTCCATGGATTTGCCTACTTTGGGAGACTCTCATGAGTTGAAGTGCACAGTCTTCATGCTTGTGTGTCTGGCTTTTCTCTCTCTGTACCCTTTCATCATTTCATTCTCTATTTGTCAGAAATTTTTTGAAGAATGAATAAAAATGGACATACCACATTTTGTTTATCCCAAAACCAAATTGGACAATTGGATGTACCTCTGTCTATTTGAGTACCTCCTTTTGATTTATGGGGTGTGTACCTTGGATTGGATGGCAACTCTATGTTTAAACTTTTGAGGAAACTCCAACTGTTTGCCATAGTATGCCTGCTATCTTACTAGGTGAGCTGGGGAGTAAAAGGAGTATGAAATAAACTCTGTAGAATAAAGCACATTCATTTTTATCTTTTGTACATTTGTTGGCATCATACTTAGGTGCTGCAGTATCAAAGATGATGGAAATGTACAATGTCTATTCACCACATATCTCCTGCTTATAACACACTCCCATGTTTATATAAGAAACTGTGGCTTCCCTGTGGTTGGTCTACTCCATCACACCTGCACAAAGTGACCAGGACTTCAAACAGAAACACATTCCAAGTATTTTACTCTCTGCAAGACCAAATGTTTCTTAACACATAGTGCATGTAAAAACTGATTAAATTAAAGAATGTTTCAAGAACAACGGTTTATGTCTGTAATACCCCGTATGAGGGAGGCTGGGGCAGAAGGATGCAAAGTTGAGGCCTTGGAGGTTCAAGGCAAGCCTCAGCAACTTAACATGACTGTGCCTCAAAGTTAAAAATTTAAAAGTCTGAGGGGTGCAGCTCATTGGAGGAAGACCTGCCTATCATGCACAAGGCCTTGGGTTTGATCCTTAGTACTTCAGGGGCATTCTGACACTGTTCACTAAAAGGTGTGTCTTCTGTGCTCTCTGGTGTCCCAGCCAACTCGGTACTCTCTGTACTTTTTTTGGCCTCTGGGTTACTATCTGATGTAGGGTCTGAAAACATTCAGAGGTCACAAGAGCCTTGTTAGAAATCAAGAATTGGTTCCTCTGCTTGGCTTTAGTGAAAGTAAGATAAGGAACATTCCTGGGCTGATACTAAATTAATGGACTGGCCCTCAGAACCCAATATCATTCTGTTTTGACTGACACTATGTTTCCTTTTCAGGTACCTGACCCCTCATTGTGAGCAGACAATGGTTCCTAAGGTGATGAGAGGGACCCCACAGCCAGTGTCCACAGCAGTGGGAAAATCTCTGTAGCTTGTTATAGCCAGTATGTCTGGCATGGATTACAAAATTGTCTGGAAAAGATAAGTCTGATTACTTTTCAGCAGATTCAGTTATTCCCTATTAATTTTTACTAAGGTTCAGTGTGCTAGCCTCTTTTAGAAATGGGTTTAGTTAATAGGTAGTGATTTGTAATTTGCACAGTGTGTTTAAATGAATGCCTCTAATGGTCCACTTATAATTATTCTCTCACGTAAGAGAAACTCTATCTTTTATGTATAATTGATTTATACTAGAAATCGATCAGATCTCTATAGAAGTAGTGAACTTCATCATAGAGGCTGTCCAGGATGCCTTGTACCTCCAGTTAGTAGTGGCAAATGAGTGAGATTTCAGTTTACCTGTGAAAACCTGGATATTCATGGAGCATTAACCTCTGCTAGCCCCAAATCCTGGGCCCGAGAGGTATTTAGCAATAGCCTGTAATATCCCTAAGGACTGAGTCTAGCAGGCTTCATGCATGGGAGGCTGCCCTTCCCATTGCAGAAAGAGCTGTGTGTTCTGTGAGGCTGTGCTGCAGTCTGAGCTTGGAGCACTAAAGGCCCAGTCAGAAGCCTTGGAAATTTTCATGGGGCTCTTGCTAGAACTCACTGTCTTTATTTTAGTAGGCACTGTCTTTTCTTATTCCTCAAAGTGTCACAGAAATGTATGTATGTGCATGCCACGTCGACCTGCATCGGTGTTTTCCATCTGTCTGTGTATCCGTTTCTGATTTTGCTGGTCTCTTCTGTAGCAATCACATTCCCTTTCCACTTCTCAGCCACATTGTGCAGCCAGGACATATTTTTTTTTTTTTTTTAAACAGGAAACTGAAGAGATGAGGCATCTTGATTTTGTACCTTCAGATTCCTGAGTCAGGAGCTAAACTTATTTTCTTTATGTGGCACCCAGCCTCCAGCATTTTGTTACAACATCAGAAAAAAATAGTTGCTGATAACAAGATCTTCAGTGTTTTCTATTTGGGAAAACTGAAGTTTCAGAGCATTAGTGAAGAGTACCAAGAAGTAAGGACTTCCGTTCATTCTATTTCTTGGGTCTCAATGTTGTCATAGCAGCAGGAAGTTGTCCAAGATGTGAATTACTGGGCTAAACCCTGTATCTATTGAATCAGACAGTTGGGTTTGGGGGCCTAAAGATTTATGGTTTGATAGCATTGGGTGGTGGTAGTGGGGGGTGAAGGGGTAAGAAATGGGGGAAGGGTGGGGCTCATACCTAGATGTTAAAGCCACTGAGGGAAGAGATCAGTTTGAATCATTACGTCTTCCCACCTGGAGGACTGAAGGTAAACCCTGTCCCTGGATAATCATGGTCCTTCTCTCTGGTGACAATTAGACCTGTCTGTTTACATGAGATTAGGACTTAGGACACATATACACACATATTCTCAAGGTCATGGTTTGAGTGTAACTTTGAATACTGGTCATCAAAACTGGAATCCTTTTTGTTGAGAGTTTATGAACCAAACCTTCCACTGCCAGATAAGCACATGTAATTAGACATATTTGCATTTATAAGCACAGGATTGATGAGTAGGGGACATTCACTGGGGCTTAGGGGAGTGTTAAAATAATCTATGTGGTCTGTCTGTTACCAGGCCTAAGATCCGAGGACCATTAACTTCATTTTACATTGTTGGTTGTTTCTCCTGGGAGACCTTACACAATTTACTGAGAATGTGCACGGAGTTCTTGGAGTCACTTGGGTGCCTCAGAGCCTGTCTCCTTTTCTGTAGGCAGGTTCTCTTTCTCCAACACTGTCTGGCTTAGAACATGCTATGTAGTCTCAGCTGGCTTTGAACTAATGGTCATGGCATCCTGAGTGCTAGGATTATGGATCGGAGGAACCATACTTGGCCTATGTCAAGTGTTTGTTCTCTAGTATTTTGCAGACCTTGGTTCTGATTTTCATAAATGATCAGAATATTCTTAAAATTATGCATTTGAGAACACTGTGGACTGTTCTACAAATGCAGGGAAAAATCTTTGGAGCTACTATAGTCAGGCCAGACCTGGGCTACACCGGAGTGTATTTTTATTACCAAGTACAGCAGGATTGCATGGACAGGAAGGCTGCTGTGGGAGGTGCTGATTCTGCAGCAAGCTTCTCTCTACCTTCTTAACTAAAGGCTAATCCTGTACACTTGGTCGAAAAATCAAGAGTATCACTTTATCCCGACAAATCTCTTTGAGAGCTTGAGATTCTTTATCCATGTAGCTACAGAATTTCATGATATTTGCTTGAAGAAAAGGGTTGATTTCCATAACTAGAGTTGAAATCTCCAACAAACTTTGTCTCCATCTTTACTTGAGGCCATCCTGGTGATTTCCTGTTACTTTCATGACCCAGTTTGTTTATTCAATTTTTTTAAAAATCTTTCTTTTAGCAGAGCCTAGAATTGAAGTGGGGGTGGCAGTTAGCTATTAGCAGTATGTCAGACAGGCTCTCTGGGCCATTGCATACATGGGGAGTTGCAACAATGCCAGATGTCTTCCGGAGTGGGTGTGCACAGACTGGAAAACAGAAGGTAGGAGGGTATCGCCTCGGCTAAGAATCACATTTCCTGTGGATGGTTGATCAGACATGAAATCCTATTGAAGTCCAAAGACAGTTTCGTGTTCTCATACCCTTCCTTAGAAATAGGACTGCATAGGACTTGTTCACCTGCTAAGGGGGCTGCTGCTCTGCTGGGTGCTGGCATTATTCTAAAGCCACACACCCTCCACACTTTCCTGCACTTGGCCATTGCAATTAGATACATGGTATTTGGTTATTCTTCTCGGTGTAACTTTTCTGAAGTGTGACAGGAATGTGAGGCACCCACAGAAGCTAGGCTTGGTGATGGTTATTAGCAGCAAAAATCCAAGCTTGCTCTGATGCCCACCACAGGAGAGCAACAAATAGCTGTATGTCAGGGAGACCCAGCCAGCGATCTGTTTTGATAGTTCCCATAGAAATGAGTAAAAATGATCCTTTAACATATAGTTACCAAATAAAGCAAATGAAGACTCAGACTACATTCAGAGTCTTCTGTTTAGTTTTTTTAGAGTGGTATTTCTGCTGGTAAATCCCTGTCCAGTCAACAGACAACGCTGTTTTAGTCACTGGCATCTTACACTTTCCTAATTGGAACTTTCTTTTCAGGTCCAACCCATAGTCT
Source organism: Phyllotis vaccarum (assembly GCA_033318265.1). NCBI lineage: Eukaryota > Metazoa > Chordata > Mammalia > Rodentia > Cricetidae > Phyllotis > Phyllotis vaccarum. The sequence continues at coordinate 22,321,075 of JARWLC010000012.1, read as the reverse complement.
GTTCCTCACTTATGACATAGGATGCTTGAGGTTGGATAGCTTTACCAAGAAAAAAAAGGATACTTTATCTCATAACTCTGGTGATCCAAAGGCATGGTTTCAGCACTGGATTGCCTGACGATGGCTTCATGATAGAGCGGATGGTACTGGCTGTAGTACATTCATGCATGTAACAGAGACCACTCAGGGATGGGACTCTCCTCCAAGAGAGAGGGGTGGGCTCCCGAGAAAGCTAACTCTGGGCCTCACAGGAACTACTGTAGTCATTTTCAGGGTCAGTATTACCAATGAACTTCCACCAGACTTTTATTCTTAAAGGCCTTCCATCCTAAGCACCGCCACACTGAAGGTCATGTGTCTAGCACATGAACATCCAAACCATGACAGTACCATAGGGTGACACCAACTTTCTACAGCCAGGTAGGAAGTGACCATGAAACCACGACTGTTCCGAAGCCTGTAGCTGTGTAGAGCCTGCTATTGCACCACATACAGGTATGCTAGGCTGCATATGGGATGGAATACGGGGCAGCTTTCGGATGAATGAGAGACAGATATCAATTTACTCCTTGAGAAACCAATTTTGAATTCGAGGCCACTCAAGTCAACAGGAACAAGAATACAAACATGTTGATTGCACTTCACCTGGTTGTGTTTGATGTCTTCAGCGGGTGCACCATATGAATTCCTATATAAAGTCGAGACTCCAGTGTTTTGAGCTAAAGGCAAAAGGAAAACAAAATTATTACCAGTAAGAGTCATGTGTTCCAAGTATGGAAGGATGGGTACTGAGGAGGGTTCTTGGCCTCATAAGCTTGCTTTGTCATGGACCATTCCAAGTGGAAGGACCTCTTTGTTCCCAAATCTCCTTTTAAATATTCAGTCAGAAAAGAAACCATGCTTTGAACTCCCATAACCTGTCAGCTTACTCTAATAATGTTCACATCATGAACAGGGTCAGGGAGGGTGCAGCTAACAGATGGTCATTTGCAAGTTTTATTGCCCTCTTTCCTGGTAAAACCAAAGGATAATAAAAGCGTGTAACCTGCACTGAAGTATGTAGGAGCTTGATCAGCAGCTTAGCTTTAGCTGAAGATGGACAAGAGAGCAGTTTCTAATTTGAGTACATACAAATGCTTGGTCATCTTCCAGACAGTTCATTCTCTAAGGCCTGAAGGCCATGCAGATGGCACCATCTTAATATCCCTTTATATCTGGTGGTGGAAGGGATGGGAAGCTTCAGAATCCTGTTATGTACAGAGGGAAGTTCACACTGTCATCACATCTGCCTATAGATGAGAGAAGGAATGATATCTTGCTTCTAGAGGAGGTGCCCATTTCCTCAAATGGTACCTCGTAGGTACATGCCACAGGTCCAGATGAAGGGCACTATGCCTTTTACATATACTGTGGGGCCATGGCTTAAGAATGATCTGGAAAATGCTACTTGTCCAGGGTCAACAGAACAAGTACACACACTCTCTCTCTCTCTCTCTCTCTCTCTCTCTCTCTCTCTCTCTCTCTCTCTCTCTCTCTCTCTCTCTCTCTCTCTCTCTCTCTCTTTAAAATACCCATGGCTTCCAGAAATTTATATACCATCTACTCTTTTAGAATCAAAAGCATTGTAGAGGGATTATGTTATTCCATTGTAAATAATTGTTCCCACCTATGAGTTTAATAAAAAGCACTGATTGGCCAAAAGCAGACAGGAAGTTTGGGCAGGGCTACCAGACTAAGAAGACTCTAAGAACTGGTGGAACAGAGCAGAATGCCAGAGAGAAGCCAGAAGAAACAGAGGACAACTATGCTGCTCTGAGAAAAGGTACCAAGCTGCATGGCTGAACAGGATAAGAGTCATGGGTTAGATTAAGGGTAAAGAGTTAGCAAGTGATTTGCCTGGGCCTTAGGCCGATCAGCCGAAAACTATTGTAAGCATCTGTGTGTCTCTGCGGGTCTGTGGGTCTGCAGGCCTAAACCTTGAGGCTAGGCCCGAAAGTCTGGGCCAGAAACCTCCTACTACAAATCATGCCAGATCAGGACAGCATATCAAGGCTTAACTTCACACCACTCACTGCTACTATTATTGCCTAAACGTCGTATAGCTGTTTAATTAAAATCTTGGAAGATAGTGCTTAGGAAGAGAGTGCAGAGATCAGCTTTAGTTTTCTATTTACCTCCTGTGTGTGTTGCATGTACCTGGAAGTGTGGGTATGTATCCCCTGCTAATGCCTGGTACATGTGGAGGACCAAACAGAACATCAGATGTTGTCCACTGTTGCTCTCCATCTTATTACCTTGTCACTGAAGTAGAAACTCACCATTTCATCTAGACTCTGCCTGTCTCTGCCCTTCCAATGCTGGGGTTATAGGCACAGTCAGCCATTCCCAGCTCCTCACATGAGTATATAAGATTCACACTCAGGTCCTCATGCTTGCAAAGCACAGTGAGTAATTTCTCCAGCCCCTCTTCAGTTTTATACCACTCTGTAACCCTCTCTGAATAAATACACATTGTACCCACCTCTATCTTACTTTCTTGGACACTGAATCTTCCTAGTGGCCCACCTTCCTATCTGTCCTGCCTTTACTAGTTACCAATCTTTCACAGCAAGGGGACCCTTGTGTTTTATGGATTAGACTGTGTTCCTCTTCATGCCTGGTAGTCCTCGAGTGCTTAAGCCCCAGACATTCTGCCCCAACCCCACCTTACACCACATTTTTCACCCATTCCTTCGACTGCACTTGAAAATTCTCCTTTATCCCAGATTATGGGATCTGGCTGGTGTTTAGTTATCTGCTGAGATATCTCTCGGTTGCCTATGGCATGCAAAGCTATCCTTTCTACTTGGCCTCTTCTGTCTTGATATCTACTTAGTGCCCTCATCATGCTCAGCATCATGATGTTCCATTGCGGGAGAACTTGCTCTGCTGCTGACCTTGTTTATTGTCAGCCTTCATTGACTAGAGCAGAGGCCCCATAAAAACAGATAAGCAGACATTGTCCCTTCTCTGTGTGTATCTCTGGGATGGTGCCTGGTCTCAGCGGATCTTCACAGAACAAGAAACACAGTTACCGAATGGCTGAATGAAGGCATGAATCCTAGAAAGTGATCTACCTGCCCTATAAAAATATGCTGCTAAAAATGTTGCTTCAAGGTCAAGGCAAAAGGCTAGTCTTTATATTACTTGGAATAATGTATTTTAGGGGGCTACAACATTTGTACCTTAGCTTCTTTTCACATTGTATTGTTGATTTTTAAGTAGAAGATCTTTCTGTTGGAAGTTCTGTCCTTAGCTCTTTGGCTCACTTGCCTGTGTATCAGAGACTCTGGTTGAGAGTCAATATGAAGTGGAAGGCCTCGAGGATGCTCTTCACAGAGAAGTGCCTTTATTTTTTGTGTCATTCCTTAAACAACCTTGTCTATCTGAAAGGATTAGAATGGCTTTAAAGGGCTTAAGAGAAACATTGAGAAAACGGCAGGCATTGCCTGATGAAAAGGGAAGTTCAGATGGAAAGGCGATGTCCCCAGATAAACTTAAAAGTTAGGCTGTGTTACCAGGGATCAGGAGGCACAAAGAGGTTCCTAGGCAACCACAGCTGGAGAAATAGCTGCAAGCATCTGGCATGCTTGAATGCACAGCTGACATCGGGATCCTCAGCGCCCCTCAGCAACACAAAGGGAGAGATATTCTCCGAGAGGAGATGGAAGCTAGGAAAAGATTGTTAAAGAAGAAGCAGCAGGATGGTTGGGAGGGAAACCCGCATGGCTCTGCACGTCTAAGATCCAAGGTAGGAAACCACAGCACAGGTGAGAACTGTCTATCACAGCATTCCAATGTGACCTTGGAAGGCTGGTGGTCCATCACCTCCCATAGCAGACAACTTCTCTCTATTGGGGAATGGTAGGGCATCATTGGCCCTCAGGACAAAGAGACGTGGAGACATTTGAGTATTATTTCCACCAAACCCTACCACACCTTGAGTTTAATTTTATATGAGAAAAAAAAATACTAGTTTTGGTCTGGAGATCCTAAGAAATCTGACTTTACAAGTGAATTCTTGGATAATGGGCATTTCCCAAAGTTTCTAGAGTGAAAGTCTGTGAAACAACTCTTCTATTCTAGTGTGACATGCTGGGTGCTATTGTGACTTATTCACACCACTGATGGGAGGGAATCACTACCACAAGGCTCATTACCAAACCTCTACCTTCATCCTTGCCAGCACCTACACTCCACCATTGCCATCTTTGCCAACATTTTAATACCCATTCTCATCATGTTTATCATTTCACCTCCATCATTACAGACACATTCACTTCTGTCCTTAACACCCTGTCAGAAAGCTTGACCTCCACCATCACCACCCTTGCTAAATAACACCTTCATCTCATTACTCCTTACTGTCACACCTCACTATTATTACAGTCATGAAGTCACCAGCACAGTCACCTCCCTTTCTCTCATAACCACACCAACCACTACCACCTCCACAACAATCATTGTTATCACACCCCCTTCTCTCATTGCTCCCACGGCCCCTCTATCCCTCCATTTCTCTCATTGCTCCCATGATCCCTCTATCCCTCCACTTCTCTCATTGTTCCCATGGCCCCTCTATCCCTCCACTTCTCTCATTGCTCCCACGGCCTCTCTATCCATCTACTTCTCCATGATCTCACTACCTCTCTATCCCTCCATTTCTCATTGCTCCCACTGCCTCTCTAACCTTCAACTTCTCATTGCTCCCATTGTCTCTCTATTCCTCCACTTCCCTTATTGCTTCCACCATCCTCACCACTGCCATTGATAACAACCTGCTTTTATAAAAATACCCATTGACTTGAGAAGAATGTTCTTACATAAACAAATTCATTAAAGAGCTCCGTTTTCTTCTAAGTGGACTACATGACTGAAAGCATTGTTTTGAAATGAGTTTTCCAGTAAGTCAGAGTTAAACTGTTTTAGCCTCTAAGTAGGTTTAAAGAATTCCATACATCTCAATAGCAGAGTTGTCAAGATCCTAGCCATTTCCTAGGCAGGAGGACTATCAGGCACATGAGACATTTTATGTTCTATTTACTGTGTGTGTGGGCAAACTCATGTATCACTAGAATTATTTCAACATAAACATATTGCTCTTAAATCCTTTGGGGTGATTCTACTGGATGATTTACAGAGTTGAAAAACAACACTAAACTCAAACGATAGTAATACGATCAATCTTAAAATTATTCTTGTAACTATAGTTTCAATCTGCCATCCCAGATTCTGGTGCCGTGGCTACCTGAGGCAATAATAATTATAAACTGGAGTGGTTAGATGAATTTGCTGTCATTGCTAATACAGGCTAATCAGTATGAATTAGGTTCTCCACTGGGTACCTCTATGCTGGGGGACTCAGATTCTCAACATCCTTGGTCCAGAGCCAATGATGGCTAGAGAATATCCATAGGGCAAGGCGAAAAGAAAACCAGTGAACGAGAAGGATAAGATATGGTGGTGAAATGGATTCATCTCTTCCAGGATCAAGGGTGACGTGTGGAGTCCGCACACTGAGGCGGAATGTGGTCCTGGGGGTGCAGGTAGGAAATATATCTTTAGTGCGTGTTTCTTTATGCAGTTGCTCAGGGTTAACATGGAACACACTGCTGCTGGGGTAAATACATTTGTTATTGCAAAAATTTATCTTATCTGTCCTGGGTCTGGGAGACATTTAATAAATCATCCAATTTGTCTACTCTGCTTCCCTGCAGGTCTGCACATAAATAACATCAGAGACCCATGCTCTATACTTTTCAAGAGTGCTCTGATGAGAGCATCTCTGTGACTCTTTAGGGTTACACTCTTTGCCCAGTTTTATCGATGATATGATCACTTGCTCGCCTCTTAAAACCTCATTACTCATAGTCTATTTTCAGGAAAGACCCATCTTCACCTCCATGTGGTAAAGAATCATGTTAGTCCCTTATAAAAGTTGTGTGACTCTGAGAGTCTAACGTTAAAGATCTAGGCCCCCATAGAAGCCTCCCATGTTCTGTATTCTAATTCCCTGTTCCATCCTTACACTTGTGTTCTTAGAGAAGCTGTCAGGGGAAGGCAGTGTTTCCAGACCCTAAGGACAGTTGTAAATTCCCAAGGAAAAACTTTACGAAGGATATGGGGGGGTTAAGGCCATGCCTACTTATAAGCCAGAGTGAGCAAGGCATTCTGGGAAGGGAACTAGCAGGCGCTAAGTGTATCAACTTTGACTTCCCTGGAGCCCCAGATGATAGGATGGAAGGATGATGCTTCTGACTGAGATCGGGATGAGGACAAAAGCTCATCTGTTCTCTAGAAGTTTCTAGGGCATCACTATATAAAGGCATCATGGTAAGAGAAGAAAATGTCTTAATAAGAGTCCTGTGGGTACCCTTGTCTTCTTCCTCCAGTTTTGGGTGCTCTGATGTTTGAGGTGCATCTGGCCCTCAGCATTGGCCCTGGTCAAGTACATGACTGTGCTTACCTGTCATGGCATCTTTTCTGGAAGTGTGTTCTCCTTTAGTTCCATGGTAAGTGGCATTGTTGCCAGTGGACTCATAGTCCGTTTTCCTTTCTTTGAGGCTGATCATTTCCCGAGGTGAAGCTGGGGCACTTGCTATACAAAGAAAGGAGAAAGGTCTTTTTTTCAGTATCTCACTTTCTGGCACGCATGAATTTTCCCATAATCACTTCACCTCATAAACACACATGGCCCAACACATGTCAGTATGGTATATGGATTTTTATTTTTAACTTTTACTTCTTTTGACTCTTGTTTTTACCATCTTCCCCCAGTCCATGGTGACTGCTGCTTTATCATAAAAGGGACAGTGTGACTTGGAGGTGGGCAATTAAGGATTACAGCCTGGGCTCATCTTCCCTGGATAGAAACGGTAGAGACATGACCTTCCCTAGTTGTACACAAGAGCTTTACAAATGAGACTAGTCTTTTGAGTTCCTGTTCTTTCTCTTCTCCCTCACTTTAGTTTTTAATTAGTTATGCTTCAAAAAAGCTGTTACAGTCTGAGCATCCCTAATTTAAAAACTAAGTATAAATACTGAAACTTTCTGAGCACTGACATGACAACTGAAGTGGAAAATTCCACATATCTTACCTCATAACACAGATGCAGTCAAAGTACCCCAACAATTTCGACTATTTTAGACAGTTGACTCCAAGCTATGTGGAAGTTATATAAGGACCATGAATGCACTTTGTGTTCAGACTTGTGTTCTCTGTTCAATGGCCCCGTGATACATATGAAATTATTCCAAATTTAAAAAATGTTTAAAAATAAGAAACTCAAACACTTCTGATCTTAGCCATTTGACTTAAGGATATCAGACCCGTGTTGACTAAAGAGTCTCTGATGACAAGAAATACAATGTGATTTCAACATAGAGTTTCCCAGAGCCTGTGTTATGTAAGACAGAAGCAACATCTCCCACGAGGGGAATTTGTTGGCTTGAAATCACATCACCCACAGGGAGGATCTGTGGGGCTGAAACCATGTCACCCACGAGGCTCTTTTCCAGGTATCTGGGGATAGGTGCAAAGAATGTTTTCTTTTTTTCTGACAGGACATTTTAGCTTCAGCTCTTGGGGTAATCGTGTTAATAATGTCTCATGTACCCCTTACATTTCAGGGCTTGTTGATTGCTGTGCACCAAAAATGTACCTCACATGGTCATCTTTCTCTTTCTAAAAGAGATGGATTGTAATTATAGAAAGGACACCTTGGGGGATTCTGAGTATTTTAAGTAAACTGGTACTGAAAACGTGAATACCACTATTAATGGCATAGCTTGGTAGCAACTCAACAGTAAGCCAGAACCGAGATGAGAGAAGGGGTAGAAAATAGTGTAGGTGCTACAGGAGTGTGGGCCAGGCTTGTTCCCACATTGATGGGGATATTATATACAGTATGAAGATCTCAGTCATGGTGTTTTTTTACCTTCCATTTTCCTCTGACTTCCTAAACCCCAGGGCAGTGCTCCATAATCTTGATTTACCTAAAGATCTGTCTGACAATTTAGGGATTCTCACCGTATCCTGAGCCTTTTTGGTTTGAATTTTCCCTGGAAAGTCCTTGGAATCCCCTCTTACTAAGCATACAAGATGATGATTAAGGCTGACATTTTTTAAAAAAAGAAACTGACTTTTAACATAAAGCCTTCTTTGCTAGTGTTTAAGACACTTTTCCAGCTATGCCTCAATTTACCTTTCCGACATCATTTGCTTTTCATGTAGGGTTCCTCAGCCTCAGCACACAGGGCTTGCTTCTACCCTGAATGTACCCTCCTCTTTACATCATGAGTCATTGGATTCTGTCAGACTCTGTGTGCCAAACCCTGTGCTAACCACTGCAGAAATGTAAACTGTGCCACGTGTGCTAAACTTAGGGAATCCCAGTAAAGTATGGAAATAGATACATAGGTACATTAGATTCAGCATGGAAGTATTTAGAAGAAGTCACATCCAAATGCTGAGAAAGTAAATAGAGGTGCTGTTTGGCTGTCTCAAAGAACCTCACTACACGTCCCAATCTGATCAAATGAAACAAAGACTCACCGCTCAGCTCTTGAGAAACCCGGAGGTTTCCAACTCGAACTACCCACCAGAAATAATTGCCCAAATTCCTAGATGCTTGAGCCCCATACAACACCAGTTGTGTCAAAGCACCCAGTGAGAATCCCTCAGACATGACAATCTGTAGTGTCTCTCCTGGACATACTTGAAATCTTAGTGATCTGACTCAAGGGCTCATTTCCCCGTGACACAGGGACTCTGGCTCTTCAAGAAAGAATCAGAAGCTTGATGAAGGCAGGGAAGAGAGCAGGACTGGGCTGTTGCCCACTTCAGGCTGGCGTAGACTGGGAGAGTGAAGGGACTTTGCATATATGGATATTTATGATCCTGAGCTTAAAGGAGAGTTACTGCCCAGGCACCAACAAGCCCTCTGCTTGGCTGGGCTCAGTACATTCCTTCCCATTCTTGCTTCATCGGCTGCAGGGAGGAAGTTTCGGGTCTCATAATTACTTCCACACTCCTCTGCTTCCTGCTTTCTCTCTCTTCTGCTTAACCTTTTTTCTTCTGGGAAAAATCCTTCTTTTGTCCCTGTTCCATGGATTTTGGGTATCCTTGCATAGAATATGGCCATTTAGGACTCAGTGCCATCAATCAAGAAGGCACAGTATTTTGAAGCCCTGGGACCGGTTTTTAACACGAGAGCCCAATATTGCACAGATGGCGATGTTTATTAAGCTACTTGAAGTGTGTAATTATCTCCTGAGACCTTGCACTCGGTGATGCTCCGAATCTTCAGTAAATCAGGGTTAAGCTCCAGGAAAGATTAAGTCATGCGAACAAATGTTTATTAGGTGTGTTGATGTGCCTGGCCTAGGAAATACCAAGGCAAAGCCCTTGTTGACTAGATTCCCAAGCCTGGCTTTTACCTGCCTTTTCCAGACATGGCTCTTCTACATCTCAGCATTTTCCCATGTACTCTACCACTTTATTTTGTGACTGATGGATTCTTAATTAGGTAGAGCCTTTACTAAGCCACCCTCCCTATGTGTCCCAAGCACTCCCTGGCCTTCAGAATTGTAAAGTCAGAAGTATGTGTCTACCTCTGTGCTTCTAAGGTACAGGGGGGTCCCTGACTCTCATCCATGATTGGATCAAATAGCCTAAGCCGTAACCATACAACCCCAACACAAACTTTCATAGAGCTTTGGAGAGGGTAATGGATTTTATTCAAGATTTCTGCCTTTGCTTCTGCTTTCCCTCAACCCTCTTATAGTAAACCTGGTGTAAGGTTTGAGGACAGTTATCGTCAGGGATACAATAGTCACTTTGACAGGCAGAATTTCTGCCCAACTCTCCAAAATGCAGTTTCAGAGAACAGGACTTCCTCAGAGGGGGCTGGGGGTGGGGCAGGGAAGAGAAGGCTCTTATGGGTATGTATGGGGACATCTAATAAGTTAGTCTTCACTCACTTCTCAATCAAAGAAACATTCGATCATGGAAAGATAAGCTTAAGACCCAATACTTTGAGGAAGAGAACAATAGGATGCTTATGTTACTAAATGACACATCTATTTACTTTTCATATTTTCATTGAATCTTTAGGCTTACTCGAAATGACTGGAAAATCATATAAAGTATTTTATAAATGAATTGAGATCAAAGTCTATGCTCTGGAGATTTGGAAAAATGATAGAAAAATTATGAGAAAAAGTTGACTATGATACAAATTTATTGATGATTCATAACATAATAAACGAGTTGGATGTGGGATAGTTAGAAATACTTATGTAACTGGGATGTATAAGCTCTTGCATACTTCCTTTAGACTCCTTCCTCATTGAGTGCATGAGGGCATTCCATAGATAGGAAGCAAGCTCAGCTGAGACTAATTTCTGGTCTGTGTGTAGCCAACAGAAAATACACCCGCTTACTACCTAGTGTACAAGCCAGACAGCTGTTATCAGTATGGTGGTGTCCAAAGGAGGAGCTGAGCGTGCATCCCTTGGCTCAAGAGGAAACCAGATCTGGGCTGGCTCTTACCTGAGCGATTGTTGGGAGACACACGCACAGGAGAGATGGAGGGTGTGCGTGAAGAGGAGTAGGGCCTTTGTCGATCCCTCTCAATGGTTGAAGATGAGGCTACAAAGTGATACTGTGACCATCCATCCTGCAAAAGACAGCACACTCCAATTAAGCACGGAAGAAGGCAGGGCGATGCTTCACTTCTTGACTCTGCAGAGTTCCCAGCCTTTGAATTTGCAAAACATTTCTGCAAATGTCAGAAGAGATTACAGGGCCCTGCACATCACCAAGGTTTAACTCAGAACAGTGGGAATTGAGAACACACCTCTTCTTCCCAGAGACAGCCTGGCTCGAAAGATGGGCGGTTTGTGTCTGCTTTTCCTCTAAAATACTGAATCACATTTCTGTGCCAACTTGTTTTGGCTTTATGTAAAGGCAGATAAACTGCTCAGAATGTCAGACGGCTCAAAATTCTTATATCTGTCTACCTTGCTTCAGCTCCCCCTGTTTGCTCTCCATTCACTAGTAAACCTTTCTCAAGTGTTATTTTCTTTCTTTTTTTCTATTTTGTTTTTTCAGCACATTCCTTTTTCCCTTTTATTGTATGTTCATTTCATTATTTTTTAAATAAAAATGTCTTTTTTATCCATGTATCCCCCTGCTCCTCCTCTGTCCCCTCCCAAACTCTCCCAGTCAGCCTTCAGACTCCCCCCTCCAAATCCCCCCACTCCCTCCTCCAAAAGGCTAAGAAGTCCCAAAGTGGGTCAGCTCAGCGTAGCATATCCACTCCAGGCAAGTCCGATTTCCTTGGTTAGGTGTTCCTCTGCAGGGAATGGACTCCAAGGTGCCAGCCTATGAACAGAAACACAGTCTGATCCCACCCCTCTTAGCTCCACATACTGCCAATGATAAATTACAGTTGTTTACCCTTGGTAGGCCTAGCTTTTTGTTTTCCCAATGGTTCCCCAGTGGCTGTTCTTGATTCAGTGAGCTCCCCAGAACTCCAGCCAGCCATCTCTGTGGGAATTTTCTCATAATCCCTATCCTCTTGCTCATACAGACTCCTCCTCCGTTGCTCTCCAGCTGGCCCTGGGGTTCAGCCAGGTGCTCAGTTATGAATCTCTGCCTCCACTTCTATTCATTGTTGGATGTAGGTTCTGTAATGATACTTAGGATGGCTATTGTTTTGATTATAGGGAAGTCCTGTTTAGGCACCTTCTACACTATTGATTGGAGACCTAGCTGGGGCATCCTGTGAATTCTTGGAGGTTTCTCTAGCACCCAGTCTCTTTCCAACCCCACATTGGCTTCCTCTATCAAGATATTCATCTCTTTCTATGTCCTCCTTTTCTCCTCTCACTCAACTATCTCCTTCTTTCAAGATTTGTTCCCAACTTTCTTTGGTTGCAACCCATTATGACCCCAATTTGCTAGGGTGATCTTCTCTATTTTCTATTCCTAGGGGAATCTCTGAATGTCTCTCTTAAATACCTTCTGATCCCGAGCTGTTCAGGGGTTGTGGTTTGCAGCTTGGGTATTCTTTGCTTTTTTCTGAAATCCATTTATGAGTGAGTACATCTCATGCCCATTTTTCTGGGCTTGTGATACCTTGCTCAGGAGGATATTCTCCAAATCCATCCATTTGCCTGCAAATTTTAGAATGTAATTTTCTTTTCTGTTGAGTAGTACTCCATTGTGTAGATCTATCACAGTTTTTTAATCCATTCTTCAGTTGAGGGGCATCTATGTTTTTTCCAGGTTCTAGCTATTATGAATAGTGCTGCTATGAACATAGTTGAGTTAATACCTTTGGGGTACAAATGTGCATCCTTGGGTATATGCGCAATAGTGGTATTGCTGAATCCTTAAGGAGATGGATTCCCTGTTTTCTGAGAAACCGTCATACTGTAATCCAAAGTGGCTGTACAAGTTTACACTCCCACCAACAATGGAGGAGTGTTCCCCTTGTTCCACATCCTCTCCAGCATAGGCTGTCATCTATGTTTTTGATCTTAGCCATTCTGACAGAAGTAAGGTGGTATCTCAGAGCTGTTTTGATTTGCATTCCTTTGATGGCTGAAGATGTTAAGCAATTTTTTAAGTGTCTTTCAGGAATTTGTAATTCTTCTGTTGAGAATTCCCTTTTTAGCTCTGAACCTTATTTTTTAATTGGGTTATTTAGGTTTTTGGGCTCTAGTTTCTTGAGAAACTATATATTTTAGAGATCCGTCATCTGTCAGACATAGGGTTTCATCATTCTCTAGGCTGCCATTTTGTCTTATTGACTCTGTCCTTTGCCTTACAGAAGCTTCTCAGTTTCAGGAGGTCCCACTTTTGATTGTTGTTCATAGTGTCTGTGCTACTGGTGTTATATTTAGGAAGTGGTCACCTTTGGCAATATGTTGGAAGATATTTTCTACTTTCTTTTCTATCAAGTTCAGTGTAGCTGGGTTTATGTTGAGGTCTTTGATCCACTTGGATTTAAGTTTTGTGCAGGGTGATAGGTTTGGATCTATTTGCATTCTTCTGCATACTACCATCGGTTATTCCAACACCATTTGTTGAAGATACTATCCTTTTTCCATTGGATATTTTTGGCCTCTTTATCAAAAATCGGGTGTTCACAGGTGTGTGGGTTATTGTTGGGATTTTCAATTTGATTCCATTGATCCACAGTCTGTTTTTATGCCAGTACCAGGCTGTACTTATTACCGTAGCTCTATAGCCTGAAGTCAGGACTGGTAATTCCTCCTGAAGTTCTTTTATTGAGCAGGATTGTTTTGGCAATCCTGGGTTTCCTATTATTCCATGTGAAGTTGAATATTGTTCTTTCAAGGTCTACAAAAAATTGTGTTGGGATTTTGATGAGAATTGCATTGAATCTGTACATTGCTTTTGGTAAAATTGCCATTTTTAATATGTTGGTCCTACCGATCCAGGAGCATGGGAGATCTTTCCATTCTCTGATATCCTTTTCAATTTCTTTCTTCAGTGAAGAAGTTTGTTGTTAAACAGGTCTGCTACTTCTTTGATTAGAGTTACGTCAAGATATTTAATGCTATTTGAAACTATTATAAAGGGTGATATTTCTCTTATTTCTTTTTCAGCCCTTCTATCTTTGGTGTATAGGAGGACTATTGATTTCTTTTGAGTTACTCTTGTACCCTGCCACCTTGCTGAAGGTATTTATCAGCTGTAGGAGTTCCCTGGTAGAATTTTGGGGGTCATTTATATGTACAATCATATCATCTGCAAATAGAGATAGTTTGACTTCTTCCTTTCCCACATGTATCCCCTTAATTTCTTTTTGTTCTTTTATTGCTTTAGTGAAATCTTCAAGAACTATATTGATGAAATGAGAGAGAGGGCAGCTTGTTTTGTTTCTGATTGTAGTGGGGTTGCTTTGAGTGTTTCTCCATTTAGTCTGATGTTGGTTGTTGGCTTGCTGTATATCACCTTTGTTATATTTTGATATTTTCCCTGTATTCGTGATCTCTCCAGGACTTCTTATCATAAAGAAGTGTTGGATTTTGTCAAAGGCATTTTCAGCATCTAATGAGATGATTATGTGTTCTTTTTTTCTTTCAGTTTGTTTATATGATGGATGACATGCACAGTTTTTCATATGTTGAACCATCACTGCATCTTTGAGATGAAGCCTACTTGATCGTGGTGGGTGATTTTTTTTTTTTTTTGATATGTTGTTGAATTCAGTTTGCCAGAATTTTATTGAGTACTTTTGCATCAATGTTCATGAATGAAATTGGTCTGTAATTCTCTTTCTTTTTTGCATCTGTGAGTAGCTTGGGAATCAGGGTGATTGTAGCCTCATAAGAAGAGTTCAGTAATGTTTTTCAGGTTTTCTATTTCCAGCTTTGCCTCAGTTTGTGCTTTCCTTATTGCTTCTATTTCAGTTTTTAATTCCTGGAATTTTTCTTTCACCTGATTGTCTTCTTTTTCTTGTTTTTCTTTCAGGGATTTGTTCATCTCTTCCCATTTTTGGTTTGCACTTTCTATTTCTTTAAGGGAGTTTTTTATATCCTCTTTTAAAGCTTCTATCATCTTCAGAAAGTTGTTTTTAAGGTTGTTTCCTTCTGCTTCCTCTTCATCATTATGCTCAGGTCTTGACATTGTAGAACCAGCAGCTTCTTCTGGTGGTGTCTTGTTCTTTATATTGTTATATATCTATTCTTCCCCTGGTGTCTGCCCAGTTGTGAGCCTGGGGGCTAAGTGTCTCCAGTAATTGTAGGGGCTGTTCTTAGCTCTTAGTAGGCTGTAGGCCAAGGAGCTGTGTGTCTCCAGTTGTCACAGGGGTCATTCTTAGTTAGGTTTTAGTTGGCTCTTAGTTGGCTCTCAGTCAGCTCTTAGTCTACCTGGAGGGAAGCTTTGGGTCAAGTTTATTTTCTTATCCTGCCATATCTTTTATCCCCTTTAAATATTTCCCAACCTCTTTCTGCATTACAGAAGCTCAACCCTTCTGCCTCAGGACCTCAAGGCTCTGGTAAGACACCGGATGGGTGGACATTCCCAGAAGATCCTGAGAATTCCGTTTCCAACCAGAGCATCCTCAAAAGTTTTCCACCACATCTCTCCTAGCCTTCCACTATCTGGTCAGCATGCAAAATGCATATACACTATTTTATTATAATGCATTATAGGGCATTTATGAATTCATAGAGAACAAAGAAGAAAATTAGTGTAACTGATGATATAAGTCCTCACATCCCCAGAGAGCTAACATGTTAACTGTTACCTCTTGTTAACAAGCCATAGTCTTTCCTTCCACTATTGTATTTCTATTAAAGCACTGTCCCAAGGAGTACTGGCCTAGCATGAAAGAACAGTGCCACCTGCCCTGCGTCCAGTTCCCTCTTCATGGAGACAACCCTTTCCAACTCCTTTAGTTTGCTTTTTAGACAATATTTAGACTTTAAAAGAATTTGATGTTCTATAAGAAATTATTGAAAATATTTGCAGGTGGAAATTAAGAGCAAAATTCATACTGATCTCAATATTTGTTTATGTCTTTGTTTATCTGATTTTGATAATTCCTGTTCTTACTCATATGATAAAGCCAGGACCAGAAGTAGGTTATCAAACATGCCCTTGTAAGTGACTATGTGGCAGGATTCTATCAACAGTTCCAAGAGCTGGATTCCATTTCACAGAGAAGAAAGGTAATGAGGATGCTCAAAGTAAAAAAGGAAGCAAGCTAATGATGCTGCTATCAAAAGCGAAGTTCTTAAGCTTTGAAGAGATAGCAACAGTTAGAGGAGAGCGCTGGTGTTCCTGTGAAATTCAGCCAGTGAAACACTTTGCAGAGTCAGCACTCTGGGGGTTACATGGAGCCAGTCACTAAGACAGATGTGAAGTCACTGGGTAGAAACAGAATGGTTGCCATGACTGAAAAGTGATCAAGGGCACAAAAAGACACAAAGCCTTCTGAGTGTTGAGAATTGAAGACAGCGTATAGACTACAGAGCAGAAGCAGTCTCTCTGGAGGGAGGGAGCACATGAGCACCTGACTCAGATGGAGATCTTGGGGAGAAGTGAAATGTTTGAGTCTCTGTTGGAAGGTCTGATGCCTTGGCCTTTGGGTGTTAGACAGAGAAATCATGCTTTATCACGTGTTTCTGCTATGAGCCTAAGGGACTGGTGGTGCTTCTGCTAAAAAGAATTATGGCAGAGAAGCAGTTTTGGAAGGGAAATCAAGACTGTGTTGGGAGCACGTTGGATGAAAGATGCCTGAAAGACATGGATGTAAGAGAAAAAATCAAACAGAATCTGCAAATCCGTCTCTCAGGAGCAAGATCAGAAGTAACATTCTGGAGTTCAGAACCCAGATATTATCCAAAGGAAGAGAACAGAAAGAACCTGGAGAGTGAATGTAAATTAAGAAAAGCATAAAGCAGAGGCCAAGCGAGCCCAGGGATGCATCAGTAGTCAGAGTCAGAGCAGTTTTTAAGCAGGCTGAGATGAATCAGAGGGACCATCTGGCAGGAGGTGGAGGTAGGTGTAACATCAGGTACCTGCCTTGTTCTTGGACAGGTGTAAAGCACTGTGATGGGAACTGAGGTGCTTTGAGAAGTTTGGTGAAGTCTAACTCAATGGGTTCAGAGGATTATAAGAACTGATGAAGGGAAAATTGAGTATGGACAGCTCTTGGTAAAATTCTAGAAATTGAGGGAAGCAGTAAAACGGAGCTTGAACGGAGTGAGGGATGGAGAGATACTTTAAGAGATTGTCTGGAAGTCACTCAGGCATTCTGTGTGCTGATGGGAATGCCTAAATATCCAAGTCAGAGAAGCTTGTGACACAGGGGAGAACGGACCATTAAAAGATGAGATAGGACTGGATGCAGTGAACCAAGGGGTTGCTGGTTACGAGGAGGAAAGGGTGAGGAAAGATAGGATATCCAGCCAAGACATTGGGAAATGGGAAGATTTGGGGACAAGAGGGTGAAAATCTTCTTTCTTGGCTTTGCACGTTTTCTCAATGAAAATGAGAAATGAGGTCATCAGTTGGAAGTAAGGTATGTAATTAGAATAACAGGAGAAGAAATAGGAGGGGTTGAAAGCTCTGTAGGGGCTCAGTTTGAGAGTGAGTGAAAGCAAGTGGTCTTGGGGCTGGAGAGGAGGTTCAGCGGGTACAATGCTTGTCACACAAAGCAAGCATGAATCCTGGAGTTCAGATCCCTAGCACCCACAGAAATGGTGAGCAGATGTGTTGGTCCACCTGTAATCTTAGTGCTCTAGAAACTAAATTAAATCCTTACAGCATTCTGGTCTCAATCTATAAGACATAGAGAAGGAAGAGATCTGCTATCAAACTCAGGCCTCTACACACCCACATACACATGTGCACCACATGCATACCACACACACACACACACACACACACACACACACACACACACACACACACCAAGTGCACACATATACAGCACACAAAAACCAATCCTGGATGAGAGGTGATGTTTTCCCATTTTCCCTTTCCCTTCTTATTCAATGAAGCAGGAATCATGGAATGGTCAAGCAGTAGAACTTTGGTGTGGCTGCATCTGGAAAAGCCTGGATCAACATTAATATTTCTGTTCTGATGGTACATGCTTACAAATACCACAGAATGGTGTAACTCTGAATGCTAGAGATCAGTGTGCTGCTGGACCAGGAGTAGATAGACCACAGCTGATTACAAGCATGTAAGCCACCTGATTAGTTAATTCGAAGCCTCACTTCTCTCCACATCTTTTACTATTTGAAGTTTAGATCATTCAGTACTTTGTGTTCTAAATAAGCCCAGAAAATGAAGATATACATTTTTTTTTTTTTTTTTTTTTTTTTTTGTGGAGAACATTATTGCTAACTGAACACAGTCCCACTAGCCATGGGCATATTTACAATCTAGCTAGCAAATCACTATCATTTACATCTTAAGGTCACTTATAAAGACTTAAAACTCATTTATACAAATACTCTGGGAGATCCTTCCATTTATCATTTGCTGCTTTGCTTGCTTTTTTCTTATTTAAATTTTAATTCATGCTTGGCCATATTGTGTACGTGTGTGTCTATTATATTAAGTGCTTGACCAAGCATCCCTTTGCATTATCCCCATGGCTTGTTGGGGTTAGATAAGAAAGCTCAGGGAAGAGAACTGGAGAGTAAGTAACAGCCACAGTAACTATGGAAGAGCTGTTAATCCCCAATGCACATAAGGAACTTTTTAAATGTCCATGACTCTGCAAACCCCGAGCAGCGACCCAGAAGATGTGCCCTTTAGCTAGAGAGAGACCCAGCTAAGCTGTCAAAAATGTGATATGATATCTGGCACCTCAAATTGGTTTTTATTTTTAACACATTAAATTTAGAACTGGAGGCAGTTAAATTGTCCCGAATAGATAGAAACAGAAATTCAAAGAGAAATCCAAAGTCCTTGAGCTATAGCTCCCCACTAGGTATCACCTGACCTTTTTTTTTTTCTTACATACCCTCCTGTTGTCTTCCCACCAGTTCAGGTTTCTGTGTTTCTCTAGAAGGTGTATTATCCATCAAAACTGTGGCTTTCTATAGTAGACTTTTCAGGGTTCTAAGCACAGGAGAACCAGGTCAGCTTCATGCACCTGGGCTCAACTTTATGGTCACAGGGGCACCAGTGCTTATGTCTTAAGCTAGCTCCTGTAGGATACGAATTATGAGGTGTGTGCATGTGAACTTAACGCACGCGTGTGCGCGTGCACACACACACACACACACACACACACACACACACACACACACTATGTGTGGTGTATATCCGTATACCCACAAGTGTTGGGATATGTTTCAAATTTAATAAAAACCAGGCTGAGATATCAGAGAGTAAACACCACAGTCAGATCTCACCCAGATGTCTTCCAGCTTCCTCAGCCTTGCTTGTCCTGACTTCTTTTGCCTGTCTTTCTATGCCTGCCTTAAATACTTTCTTCACTCAGTTAAGGTATGGCACCACCACTGCCTGACTGGGAGTCTGGAACTCCCTCTGTAAACTAAGATGGCCTCAAACTCAGACTTGATGAGATTAAGGATGTAGGTCACACTCCCAGACATTCCTTGTGCCTGAGATTAAAGGTGTGAGTTACCACTGTCTGATCCTCCTAGACTGACTGTGAGTAGATCCCTCTAATATCTCAGACTGGTTTTTATTAAATAATTTGCAAGTGCATTATGGAGGACAGAGGTCATCTTTAGCGTCTTCCTTCCTCACTCTCCATCTTAATTTTGAGTCCGGGTCTCTAACTGACCTCAGAGTTCACCACGTGGGTAAACTAGCTGGTGAGCAACTCCCAGGATCTTCCCGTCTCTTCCTTCTAGCACCGAGACATAGATGTACATTGTACATCAGACCTTTTACGTGGGTGCTGCTGACTGAGTCCTTCATGCCCTCACGATGCAGAAGAGAGACTCACCACTGAGCCATTTTTGCAATCCCTTCGGTTTATATTTTTGAACATACAGTGAACCTTTCCAAGCAATGTTATTAGGGGGAGGACCTTCCTGACATGGTGGAATGCAAGGCTGAGTGGTTTACAAACTGCTTACGACCGCATACCTTTGCCTCAGAACTTTTTATTAGAGAAGTCGCAAGGCACGAAACTCATATCAGAAGAGAGTTTGCTAAGTGCATTCATAGGCTGAGTCAGAGCTACTGGTCAAGGCCCAAACTACTCTTTGGACCACTCTCTTTCCGACTGGTAAGAGCTCACCTCATGGAGAGGTGGAGCAGAATGCTGTGAGAACCCAGATCCTCTCTGCCAGTGTTAGTAGACTCTCTGTTTTATTTTCTCTCTCCTCCATGAATCAAGAGTGACAAAACTCATGAACATGAGGTCTTAAAGATGTAGCACTACCTGTATCTCAGTCCCCGAGATTCTGTTTGCACTGTTCCGAAGATCTAGGCATAATTCCTTGCACAATCTCCCTTCTCCCTCTGGTTGATGTTAATGACTCACCCTGGTTGTAAGCCACTGGACTACAGTTTCACACAGGTAAAGGTGACAGCTAGGTGGAACACACATGTACATAAACACTTAAAGTTTTTTAGTCTCCTAGTGTATTTGGGAACATCACATAAAACATTCTCAGCATTGACCTCTACAGGAACAAGAAGCCAATCTCAGAGCTGAGAGATACCGTATTCAGACTCAGCCTGGTCACACCTGTGTATGGAGCCTCACGGACTGTGATTCACTTTTATATGTGCGCACCTTCCCCACTGTGGTCACACCTGTGTATGGAGCCTCACGGACTCTGTGAGTCACTTTTACATGTTCCCATCTTCTAGCTGTTAGTGCTGAGACCCAGCACAGCATCTTCCATTTTACAATCTGTTCGGTATACCAGCCTGGCTCTGGTTTCTGCCAGGTAAACAGGAGGCAGGAAATGCAGGTGCATCAAATCCCAACAGCTAAATATGTGCAGCCTCCAGCGTTCAGGAACATCTAGGAAATATGCTACAGTTTCAGCTTCCCACTAACATTACATGTTCACATCACACTACAGACTGTAGTGATCTGTCTGCCTGCCATCCAACTGTGAGGCAGAGAGCCTTGCTGGTTTTTGAAATTCTGGTGCTGGGCTTAATGCTGGAACACGGCTATGCCTGACATATGCTAGTTGGGTTTAATCATGTAAGACAGTAGAAGTAATTAATGCAAAACAAAGTGCTAATCAATTCCATAGGTGTTACCACTAGCTTCCACATTCTTGTATTCTCTGGTTTTATCACAAGGATGACCAGAGCCTTATGATCTCTTTGGTATTGTTTTATCAGAAAGTAATCACATGAGAATCTTTCTGTCAGTCCCTGTCATACATACATTTGAACTGCAAACCAGGACTGGTTCAGCTGAAAGAGTTCAGAAGGAAGCCTTCAGCTTGGTTCCCTTGGTGCCAGTGGTGGCTTCTCCAGGCTGTGTATGTTTCCGTGTGGAGTACATGAACTTGCCTCCTTTTTTCTAACCTTGAGAAGAATTTCAAAGCACCAATCTATCTGTGCATTTGGCCCCTGGACTGATGCCAATTCCACATCCATATTTTAAGATCACATGGCTCTGCTCTTTCATCTCTGTTGTTTCAGAAAATACAAGTTCCTGCCCATAGTAAAGACACTCAGCTTTCCCCAGCCACGGCCCTCAGGAGAGCTGGGGATAAAAGGATGAGAATGGAGAGCATATCACATCTCTCATTAGCTGGGCTCCAGTTTCTCTCAAGGTTGGCTACAGCTACTGACACCCACTGCAAAAGCATGCCTAGCATACCAAGGGGCTGGGTTCTTCAGGCACCACCTTTTAGGATCTTACTGGGAACAGTGATGCCAGTCACATTCCATGTCACCCAGAGGGGCGGACAGCATCTGTGTTAAATGGAGTAAGAACTGTGGTGTGGCGTTCTGCAGTCTCATACCTGCCTTCCCCCATGTACTCTAGAAGAGGGAGGGAATTAGGAAATGAGGTGGCCTAGATCACAAAACAGAGAGGTGGGAGGAAGAGACATGTTAACAGCTGCTAAAAGGAAAGCTCTAGACTCAGTCCTCAGGGGAGAGAAAATGGGGCAACAGAGCACATTGTCACCAAACAGGTGAGGGGCGGCAGGGATTAGGACTGAGTTACTCGGTTGTGCCCTCTGACCTCTGTCTGGGAGACAAACTCTGGAGACCTTGTCAGAGTGGGGTGAAGGGGGACAGTGAAGAACCACAGCCTGTATAAGGTCATCAGTGATGGCCCTATTCACAACACTCTCTCCAAAGCCAGTTTTGCTGTGTTGTTTTCTATGCTTAGAATTTAGATTTGGCAAACTCTTTTCTTATGATAAAGAGGCATCTCTGACTGGCATGGGCTTCAGTAAATAACTGACTTTGACAATAAAGGTTGTTTATTTACATGAGGACATCACCCGAAACCCAACATAGATACTAAACAGTGGTAGCCTGTGTAAGGTCACTGCCCTTTTTCTTCTTGTTTTATAAACAGCTCTCAAATTTTCTTTCTCTGATAAGATTATTTTGCTTCAGAACAAGGATTTCTCGGTGGACATTCAGGAACTATTTGGTGTTGAAGTAATGAATACAAGTTTTTTTTTTTTTTTTTTTGCCTTTGCTGTCCTTGAAGGCTCTACAATCCAGAAAGCCTGTCAATTCTAATTTTCTTTGAGTGACTTGAGATAGAAAAGAATGTGTGTTGCAAATCCTTTGGGCTTTTAGTAACTCAAGCTTGTCCGCTCATCAACCTCATATACTTAGGGCTTGTCACTCACATTCACATCCAAGACTTCTTCATTGGGAAAACAACTGTTCAAATAGTAGTCAAAATATACATTGTGGCCACCTTCTGAAAAAAATCCAGATTACCCTCATATATGAAAAATGCTTGTTCAAAGATGTACTATTTTCTAGTTATTTCTTGGTGGAAAGAACTCATTAATGTAACTACAGTAAGCAGAAAGAAAATATCAGGAATGTTACCTCCTTATGTCTATTTCAATAGAAAATACTTGCTAGCATGGAAACAATGGAGGTAGAATGTTTGATACAAAGTCAGTGTGATTGAAGAGCAAGCCATATTTTGCATAGCAATGATACCTTCTGCTGTTCTTTGTTGTAATCATACACAATTATCTCTATCTTAAAGGTAAACTGTTTGTTAAAGATTCATTTAAGTTAATTCCATCAACAATTCTAGACGCTATTAGTGTTAAATATTTAAACTAAATGTTAAGGGCCAAAAGGGAATATTTGCAGTTTAATGCAAGAATAAATAATACCAGACAGACCCCTGGCTTTCATTACTTTGTTTCAGCTCTGTTGCTTTTAAACAAGCTTAATTAAATTGATTTGGATTTTAAAAGAACAGAATATATAAGGATGTGGCTCTTTTGAAGTACTATCTTTTAAAAGCAAATACTCATACATAAATCAATTTTATGCACTCAACTCAATTCAACTGGGCTAACTCCAAAGACCTATTATCACCAAGAAGATTTGACAAGCTGTAAAGAAATGTATATACTTTAGTCAAAGAGGGTAAACCATCATGACCTTCCAGGATTCAATAAGTTCCAACAGAAAACAAAGACCTTAAGAAACCAGAAGACCAAGCTGGCCTCTTTGCTCTAGTCACTTTGGGGACTTTAAATTAAAAAGTAGACTTTTATTTTCTGCCATCATTTATGGCAATGATCTGTGGATCAGGATGTTGAGTCCTTTGGGCATATGCTAAGAAGTGAGGTAGCTGGGTCATAAATGTCATTCACCAGATGACTAGAGAATGAAAATGTGGCACAAATATACAACAGAATACTCTCCAGCTGTAAAAAAAAATGATACCATAAAACTGAATAGAAATGGATAGACCCAGAAAAAAAAATCATAGTAAGTGAATTAACACAGACCCAGAAAGACAAATGCCACATGTTCTCTCTTGTCTGTGATCCCTAAATCTAAGTCCTCAGATATGAGTATACAAAATGGAGCAGCTACAGAGTCAGGAAAGTATGAAAAGACCATATGGGGGCGGGAAGTGCTGAGAGGTAAACAGCAGGATACAGGTGATGTGGAGTGGCGAACAGGGAGGAAAGAGGGGAGCCAATATAGGAGAGGGGGGACAAACAACACCAAGGCTGTGTGATAAAGCCTCAGCAGATGATATTATACGCAGTACATACAAATGTATATGTTTGCATACATGTGTGTCAGCGCATGCCTGAATGAGCTGAGTCACTTGGACTGACAATGCTCCCCACAAGAACCATAGACTAACAAAACCCCAGTCTCAGTAATATGCCCACACTGTTCTTCCTTCTTCTGCTTCCAGTTCCTCCTTGGTTTTATTGTACCATCTTTACCATCCCCAGAACACTCTTCCGATTCTATATTTGGCTTTGCCAGTCTCCTGTGAAATCCAGTTTCTCCTGGTCTGCAAGCCTCTCTCAGTCTACCTTCTTCAGCTCTTTACGTTAGCCTCTCTAACCTTGCTTCTCCTTGTCTGTATCTGAGCGCCACCCCAAAGTCTTTTTGTATGACCAACACACAGGTTAACTCTTCGGTCGCCCTTCACTCTCTTCAAGCCTAGCTACATATAATTCCAGTTTAACTCTTGATTTTGGGAAACATTCCTGACTCTCTGGAACTCTCCATGGTAGGAAACAATAATTTCACTCAGAGGTTCTTATTCTAAAGACTATTGCTATGGCTGTACTGAAAGAGTCATCCCTCCTCCATCTCTTTGTCAGAAGCCATACCTGTCACTCTCTTCTCACCTAGTAATATGCCCATACTTATTAACACTTACTGTGTAATAACACCCATGTGTCTGCTTCTAGATTCAGGCTTAGTAGGGTATGTTTGGTATCTACCTCCATTTCCCTGTGTGGACCATTGTGCAGAAGGTGAAACCCAGGTAAGCTTCCAAGTTACTGATTGTTTATGGGAATGCATGGAACCCGACTTGCAATGTCAAAATGATGCATTAAAAGCCATCTATTCATATCCATAACATGTCCATGTGTGAAGACCATTGGGGAGGATAGCTACTCATGTGGAAACATCACAGGGCCATTTGTACAGCTAGGTTCTCATACAGATGTAAACTGCATGTGTGAGAGCAGACAGAAAGATGAACATGGGTACCAGTGGTGTTCAAATGCATTCAGATGGGAGGGGATGAGATCAAATATATTCATAGGATAAAACACAAAGAAAAGATACCTCAGAGAATATCAGGGACTTGAGAAGAGATGGAAAAAAATGTCTTCTAAGGTAAGAAAAAAACAAGAAAATCAGTGATCAAAAATCCAGAGGAGAGTGTCTCCCAGAGGATGAAATGTCAGGGACTGATCTACAAACTTCATTTTTTCCTAGACAGGCACCTGTACAACATGCCCCAGCCTATCTTGCATACAATGGCTTTTACCTAATTTCTTTAAGGTTTTGCAATATTTAGAATGATCCCAGGGACTTGGGATCACAAGTTGGGAATCACATTCTTATGAAACATATTGTGTTTAAAATATGAACAAACCCACTTAGACATTTTCAGAACATAGAAGACAACCAAGGAAATAGGAATTTAGTGGTGTGTCAAATGACTATGGAAATGGCTTTAATGGTTGGATTGGAAGAGTGGCACTCAGTGAAGTCAGGAAGGAGCTTGGGAAGTGGCACTTCAGTGTCTCTGCCCTGCATGGGAACCATGTCAAGGGCATCACCCTAACTCGTAGCACCCAAAAGAAGTATCAAGATTCTACATTCTTTGACTTTGGGTTCTCTTTTGGCCACTGACAATATTATTCACTTTGTGACAGACTGTCTGAAGACTTCTTGGTCTTACCTAGTGTACTGATCTTGCATAGGACTGAGAAACCATGGATGTGAGTTAGCTGCTAAGGCTGAAGCAACTGGACACTACTGTAGCATTTTCATTGAGATGAAAGATGTGGGGCAGAGAGCACGGTCTTATAAATCCTGGGCATAGACAAAAGGAGTATTAGTTTGTGCTGTTGAAAACTTGGGGGTTGTAGGAGCAATGTCTTAAGTGGTATTAACAGGGTGATCTATATGCTGAGTCAGCAGAAATGACTGTTGCTCTTATGGCTTAAGTTTTAGTTCAGGCCACTGTATGATACACTTCCAAGAGCTGTGCACGATCTTATGATCATAAATATTTCCTTTTAAACAGGACTTCCCAAATGGAATGAGATTTAAGGATATTGCTGGCTTTCCTTACCATGGAGCCATTTTTTGTTCTACTTAACTAGCGTGGCAGGTGTAGATGGGCAAAGGTACAGCATACAGAAGAGAGGGAAGAGGAGCAACTTATGGTAGGTGTGACATCACCTAGTCTATCCGGATCTGCCAGTAAACAAGTGGTTGAGTCTGAGTTAGTATCACCAAGTGAGCTCCTGTATGAATGTGAACTTACACTCACCTTGTTGGCTTTTCTATTGCTTGATAAAGTCTTCCCCCCCCCTTTTCTTTTTGTCTCTGCAATTTTTGACTTAAAACTGTATGGGTGAAGCTTTGTGACAGAGTGGAATTAAAGAGGAAATGTTTAATTTGGGTGCAGCTATACGGGTTTCCCTTCCTTGGGGATCTATTTGATCAAGAGCTGTAATTTAGTCACTTCTTGTTCAGTAACTGCCACGTACATCGATTTCCACTTTTGTACAATTGATTTTTGCTACCATTCCCATTTGTGCATTTGATTTCAGACAGATATCATATGATGAGTGTTTGAGAATTGTCTCTTAGAGGTCAAGGGACCTCATGAAGAAAGACCTTCTTTGTCAATACAAACATCACCAAGTAAATTCCCAGATTTATGGAGGAGAATGTTTCATAGCTGAGCTTAACCTCAGCATTTTCTTTTGCTACCCTAACTTGCCATCAAGTGATTCAGAAAGAAAACACTTGAAGGGTTACAATTGTAACCCTTGCGATTCACAAGTCTTGGATATTTGCTTGTTTATTTGTTTTTAGAACCTGGCTCAAATTTTGTGTTTTTCTATTCATTTCTTGGAGAAGATTTTTCTTTTTTTATTAGCACAGTAGAAGGATTAGTAAACTCCCGGTGAGCAAGTTCCCTGATAAAAACAATAGCTTTCCAATCTAGTTTAATGAGTTTTTATAGAGCACTTACTGCCTTATAGTGGGGTGGTAATTAATTAATTTCTAATTTATCCAATTGTAAGAATTTGATTATGATGTTTGATCTATATTTGGTTTGCTACTGGCATTTATGAAAGAATGATTTAATTCTCATATGGAGCTTAAGTAATCTGCTTTCTCAAGGACACCTTTGAGTTTCTTAGAATAAAAGAAATGGGTCTCAGTTTCCCAATGTTAAATGAAGGAAGAGCCATCTGTTACCTAAGGGCAGGGACTTGCCTGTCTCTTCTACAGTGACTGTGCAGGAGTTGGGCTAAGGATACAGAAGAACGAGGTGTACAGAAGAACGAGGTGTTGGCCTTTCTATCCTGCTCATCTTCTCCACCTGGAAGTACTTCCACTTTGGTGTGAAGCTTCTTGCCACTACTTATGTCTTGTTTCTGCTACAATAATTGTGTCTCAGAAGGCAAAGCTGGGCTGTCTGTACCCCAAGTTCCAAAACTGAGCTGTAAATCCATTACCCAGACAAGGGGCCTGTGTTGTCATCCAAGATGACCTGGAATGATTTAGGGTGGAAAGCTAGCTGTCCTCAAAATCTACCAAGGGCAGCTTACAGCTTTCATGAGACCTTGGTTGTATAGACTGATCCCATTAGGGAAGTCCTGCTAACACTTCATGACCAGAATCATGACTGTTGAGTGAAACCTGGGGAATGACAAGCTTGTTTGCTGAGCTCAAGTGTTCTCCAAATGAGGAATGAGTCATATACAGAAAGATGACATGGGAGACCAGAGGACAAGCTGACTGATACATCCACCTAGGTGTCAACCCAAACCAGGCAGGATTGATTCACCAGCTGATACAACATTCAAGCATATTGGTTGCAATTCTTTTGTAAGAATCTATTTTGTAACAACATGAGAGTAAATATGAAGCTCTTGCCTGAAACTTTAATGATTAAAATCAATATGGCTTTTAACTATACTTGAAGAAGACTGATTCAAAGCCCATGAACTTGCTAGAGAGACAGCTCGGTGGGTAAGAAGGCTTGTCACACAAACATGAGGATGTGAGTTGCAGGCCCAGCACAAGTATTAACACCTGGCAGTGACTGTGCACATCCCTGTGACTAGTTTCATGGAAAGTGATGAGAAGGGTTTTCCTGATGCTTACTGGACATCAACAAGAGCTCCAGGCTCAATGAGAGACTCTCTCAAAGGAACAAGGTAGAGATAGGATATCCACTGTCTTCCTCTAGACTCTGCATGTACACATATGTAACATGCCCATACATAGAGAATCCCATGTCCACACCCTCCCCACAGTCTTCTTCAAATCCAAATCCAGGGTCCACAGGAAGAACACAAACACAGAAGGCTTTCAGGCTAGTGAGAACCTGTAGGACACTACAGTGATAGATCCATCTTATTATCCATTCATCCAAACCCATGAAATATACACAGCAATAGAGATCTCTCAATGAGACTCTAGATAATTATGGTATCTCATGTTGATAACGTGGGGTCATCATGTATGAAGGTGGGGGCTTATGAGAAATCTATTCCTCCTTTTTTTATGAACCTGAAACCAACCCCACAAAATACAAAAAATTAAAAATTTAATAGGGAATACTAAACTTACCAAAATAACAAAAACTCAGAGTCTACATGATAAAATTACACTTTAAGCAATTGCTGTGTATATGCTTTGGAAGCAAAATGCACTGTGTGAAATGTGAAATCAATGCCTGTTACCCAGTCTGTGTTCAAGAAGGTTTGCTAAAGCGGTCATGAGCATAATGCCTCATGAAGACCCATAAACCAGTGATTTACACTGGCTGTGGATGAGATAAGCCTCAGTGTTCTATTCCATTCAACGGTAGGCTGTATCTTCCCAGATACCGGTGTCTGTAAGAGAAAACTTCAGCTTTGGCACGGAGAGTAATCAAAGTAGTCGAGATAAACTAAGAACTGTGACTTTTTATTAAAAGAAGTTAAAAAAGCATCTCCATTACTTTTGCCAGCCACACAGCTTTGGTTTCTTTTGTTGATTACAATCTTATTTCTCATGCATATACATCAAGACTCTTTACAGAGGCACAGCTTCATCCTGCCTTTTCTATATGTGGGGGATTCTTTCACTTGGTGCTTTTCATTAGGGTGGATGTTAATTGTTCCAGGGTCTAAGACAAGTGTGGTTTCAATGTTTATGAAGGGATGGATGACTTGCCATGTAAGTTCGTTCACAGGAAAAACTTTCCTACAACAAATATCAGAGCCAGAAATTGAAACTGTTTCCACTAGAATCATAAACACTTATGTAGTCTTTAAATGGTTTAGTGCCAGTATACTGGGATATGTTTAGTCATGGGTTTATAGTACTAAAAAGTGATTCAAAGTAAAGTAAAAAGTAATTTAAAATAACTTATTTTAATTCATTATTTTTTTTAAAAAAAAACTGTTTTAGGTTACTAAACAGTGCTCTTTATTTGGATTAAGGAGATTATACATTTTATGTTCAAGAGAGGTAATATCAAAACTGTAAGAGGAATAAAGGCTGAGACTTGCCATCAGAATACAGACTTAAGGGAAGGTCAGATATGGCTGCATAAGTACTTGTAAGAGATGGGATAAGCTAGAAACAGAGAGAGGCCAAGGCTGGTTTTAGAAGGACTCATGAGCCATGCCAAGATATTTAGAGACCCTCCTGTGGGCCAAGGAAGCCATAAGAAGGCATGAATCATACTGACCCTTTAGAAAGTTTATTTCTGAAGACCTCTGGAGAGCAGACTGGCAAAGGCCAAGTCTAAAGATGAGAAGCCCAGTGAAGAGCTCAGCCCAATGATCCGGCATAGAAGAGGCAGCTATTTATATGATCCTGAATGTCAAAAAGAGGTGAATAGAGGCTGAGAACTATAGCTTTATGTTGAGCCAGAAATGGTTCCTGGCCATTGTAGTGGGATTATATTGTTCCATTGTAAATAATTGTCCCACCCACTGGTTTAATAAAAGTGCTGATTGGGACAAAGGCAGACAGGAAGTATGGGCGGGGCTACCAGACTAAGAAAACTCTGGGAACAGGAAGAACAGAACAGAGATGCCTCAGAGTTGCCAGATAAGCCAGAAGAAGCAGAGGACAACTATGCTGCTCTGAGAAAAGGTACCGAGCCCCATGGTTGAACAGGATAAGAGTCATGGGTTATTTTAAGGGTAAAGAGTTAGCAAGTTATATGTCTGGGCCCTAGGCTGATCAGTGTACAATTAATGTAAGCATCTATGTGTCTCTGCGGGATTATGGGACCGTGGGTCTGCAGGTATGTGGATCCAAACCTGAGGCTAGGCCTGAAAGTTGGGGCCAGAAACCTCATACTACAGGGCATCGATGTGGAGAGTAGTGCTAGTTGATAACGGCAGTGCAGGGGATCCTGGGAGAGCCACTGAATATAGGAAGAGCAGACTGTGTGGGATCTGATTTCAGTAGGGTACTGCAGAAAAGCTAATAAAATAGGTTGTGTAGATGGCCAACGATGTAAAGAGCTAGAACTAGAGAAACAGACTGCAGGGACAGCACATTTTGTTAACTGCACCCAGGGGGAGAGTTATGGCCACTCAGGGGAAATATGTACAACAGACAGCAAAATACCAAGAATCAAGAGCTTGACACACCAAAATGTAAGGAAGGAACAGGAAGATGAGCTGCTCAAGGATGGAGGAGATGCAGTGGGGAGCCCAAGGCAAGATGGAGGACTGGTGTGTAACGGGAGTTATGAGAAGACTGACTGCGTTTGCTCATCTGTTCCACAACATTTCAAACCAGAAGAATATGGGACCAAAGTGGGGACACTTGTGGGGGAGGGAGGAAGTGATATGCTTTCCTTGAACTCATCTTATTCTTTCTTAGGCTTCACTCTGACCTTCAAAGTAATAGGAGTCTTTAGTATACCTACCCCATTAGTACATGCACTCAATGCAGACATAGACACAAATAGTCACCCACAAAACCCATGATACTTAGCTTTTCACATTCATATCATAAAACCCTGAGCCCGGTGGTTTGCTTTACTAAGCCTCCACGTGTAGGGTTATTCCTGCTGGGCTCCATTTAAAAGCAATGGCTGGCAGGTGGAGTTGCTTTGGGGAAAGATTTTGGATAAAGGATACAGTACCAGCATCCACAGACAGCAGGAGACAGCAGGGACCAAGGGGAAAGGAGCAGTAAAAGTGTGGTGATGGAAATGAATCTTGGTAGGAATCATGACAGAATGAAATCTTCAGTTCCAAGCCCCCAGCAGCTCGTGGAGAGAATAATAAGGACAGTGTGCACCAAACCACATGAAAAGAATTTTGATCACCATTAGTGACTCCTTTGGGTATGATATTACTTTAGTGTCATACAAAACGTCTTCATGATTGCTCTCCATTTTACCATCAACAATCCCAGCCAGGCAGGAGCTATAGTTTTTATGTAACACAGGGGAATATTAAAGATGGAGACGGTCTGAGGGATACATACATGCCCAAGGACTTCGTCGGAGCATGCAAAGGGTCTTTGATGGAGGTTGAGGAAAGTTCCCAGACCTGATATATGGCAGAAGAATAGGTTTGTAAGCTCTAGGGTTCTGTGAGCATGCTCACCTACTTAGAAGGAAGATTCTGCTGGCAAAACATGAGTTGCAGCAGACTATTGAAAGAGGTTATTTAATACTCTGGCATTTGTCAGGAATGGGAGGATGGAATACAATCTACTGTATCTCTGCTGGTGTAAAGTTTGCTGCAACTTGGATCTGCCTGTAATCTTGGCAAGTCTACCTGAGGTCATGAGGACAGGAAATGATAGAGCTGTGCCTTTGACTGTGAACCATTTGATTCAGAGTTTGCTACTCTTCTTTCTAATTTTCTTTCAAGTAATATGACAAGGCTTTCAGGCACGAATCTGCCAATAAACATGTTAGCAGACATTCAGCACCTAGTACTGTGATGATATATTGTATAGTTAATAAAAATAGTCTGATATATCAGAGGATGGAACCACCCACAGAGCCAAGCCTCAGAGGTCAGAGTGTGGTGACCCATGCCTTTAATCCCAGTGCTTGAGAGGCAGAGATCCTCTGGATCTTTGTGAGTTCAAGGCTGAACAGAGCCAGGCAATGGTGGCACATAACCTTTAATCTCAGTACTAGGAAAGCTGAACCATGAATTGAGATAACTAGGCAGGGGAAAGAATGATAAGGTAGGAGAAGGCAGAAATTCTTCCCTTTTTGCTTGTAGGTTTAGTAAGTCCAAAGATTCCTGGAGACAGAACCTACCTTATTCGGCCCGAAGAGTTGGCTGGGTGAGAACTGGCTGTGGTTTATTCCCTGTCTCTCTGATCTTCTAGCATTTTTCCCAATATCTAGCTCTGGATTTTATTATATACCAAATAGAATTTGTGCTATACAGCACCAGAGAGAACCTAGCCTCCCTTTGTGTCTGCTGTCTCATAGAAACCTGAAGTCCAAATTCATTCAGCAAGGTTCCACCACCCCAGAGTTATGAAAGGACTTGTAGGCCCACCACCATGAGTTATAGCAGCGGTAAAGGCTCAGGCTATCCTGGTGTATTAGAATTCAAAATGTCTAGCCACCAGAGTGTGTTCTCCTGGAGGAGATCTGGTGACAGTTGACTCTCCTGTCAGCGAGATGAGAAGTTGGAGTTGCTCAGTTTGGCCTGGAGGCAGAAGAAGTTGCAGATAAAGAGGTGTGCACCTAATAAAAGTGCAGAGATCTGGTTAATCACAGCTACCCTGAAGTGTAGTAACATGCTTAGCTAGGCCAGGTTGTCAGTTGACCCTAGGTGTATCTGAATGTTAGAATGACTGCTGGAGCCAGTTTTCTTTTGTCATAGAATTTTCAAAGGGCTCATGGCCAACCCCTTCTCTGGGACACCTTGGCAGCTTAGTGTAGGCCTAGCCTGAGTCCTAGCTTGCTGAGTACAGGCAGGAGTTTGGTAGCTTCCTACTCTTCACATGCCCAGCTCTCTATTTCACTGTTATGTTGGAGTAAGCATGGTGTGTGTGTGTGTGTGTGTGTGTGTGTGTGTGTGTGTGTGAGAGAGAGAGAGAGAGAGAGAGAGAGAGAGAGAGAGAGAGAGAGAGAGAGAGAGAGAGAGAGTCAATAAGCCTTACTTACACAGAAAAGACTGAGTCTACAGTGGGAGAGTAGCATGAGAGACCAGGGGGTTCCTGCCTCACTTTGGTCCATGGTAGGAGAAGAAGGTGTCTCGAGCTGTCTTGTTAGTGACTTTGTTTACAAACCATTCCATTTCTTGGTGATGTCACATAGATAGATCACCAAGGGTCACATAGAATTTAGACATTTGTTTTTGTATTTTTATACCTTCCTCCCAAGTTTATTTACTCTTCCCCATGCTACCCATTGTAAGACTCCCTTAATACAATCAGGGGGCTTGTTTATCGGGCCAAGTTTCTAGAGGGAGAAGCACTTCTGACCTTCTGTATATCCAGCAGGCTCACAAATCCCCTCCATTGCCTTTATGAACCATTCACTGGGCATTTGCAGATGGTAAGGGATTGTACAGTTCTATGTAGGGTTAGCTGAACATAAGGGCTATTTAGAAAAGCTGATGTATTATATAACCATGATAACATCTGCTCATTTTTCCAAAAGTGAGTAATCCAGATGGGCTCCACCCAAGTTGAAGGTTCAGATAACACAAATGTGTTTTGGGGCACCAAATGCATCACGATAAGTAACAGTTTCCTTTTGGTCAGAATCCACACAGTCAAAGTGTCCTATCTGATTACTGCATCCATGAAAAATATAGTTGACCTGATGATTTTGTGTGTTTGGCCTCTTTGTAACTGAATCCAGTGATGGGTGCGTGCACATTGGAACTCAGACATGCCAAATTCCATTCCCCAATCATGTTTCCCCTCTTCTAATGCCCTTACCCAAACTCCTAGTTATACAAATTTTAAACATTCTTCAAGATTTAGCTCTACAATTTTCTTCCCTTTAATCTGTGCTTTAACACCTAAAGTATATAATTCCGAATGTAATGGAATTGCCAACAATTGCTCCATCTTTCACACTTGCTCACAGTTGTGGCCTCTGTGTCCTAAGCTTGCCATGGAGCCTTTCATTTACTGATCTCTAATAGATTCTAATAAGTAGATTTGAAATAAGGATAATTAAAAGATATGGATCACACAGCTTTCAGCGGTATGCAAATTGCCAATGAAGAACAGAACAGAAATCAGCCTCCCTGGCGATTAATGACAACTGAAGAGGAAGAATGAGCTGGGTTTCTGCAGGTCCTTCAAAGGGAAAGTGATTATGAATTCAGGGCTTTATCAGGAGAGCTCATGACATTCAGCTCAGAGGTCCCTGTTTCATTTCACAACTGCATAATTTGGAAATGATTAAGAACAGCTCTTTCTCAACATTTTTTTTTTTTTTTAAATCGTGGGCCAACTAAAAACATTACATTCATTTCTAAAGTCCATCTTTCTTGAACGTGTTCATATGAAACACATTTTAAACCATCTGAGCTCTTAAGTTTTAGCTCCATTAAACTTATGTCAACACATTCTTCTTTTTTTTGTGGAAATATAAAGACAATTACACCTTTTGAACTCTACTACCAAAAAAGGGGGAAAAAAAGCTCAACGTGAAAAGCTCACACTACCATTCAGTAAAAAGCTGGAGGGTGTCTCAAAGCTGTCTTCCCACGGTGCACACCGTGTGAGCAGGTGCATGGCAGAGGAGCGGAAGTGTCTCCCAGAACTTGGAACTATCATTCCATCCCAATTTACATGTTATCACCATGCCTGCCGACCCACTTAGCTCCATGCCTGCCGACCCACTTAGCTCCATGCCTGCCCACCCACTTAGCTCCATGCCTGCCCACCCACTTAGCTCCATGCCTGCCCACCCACTTAGCTCCATGCCTGCCCACCCACTTAGCTCCATGCCTGCCCACCCACTTAGCTCCATGCCTGCCCACCCACTTAGCTCCATGTCTGCCCACCCACTTAGCTCCATGTCTGCCCACCCACTTAGCTCCATGTCTGTGCATCTGCTTAGCTTAATTATCTTTTCTGAACCCAAGAAAGAGCTGAGCAGAGATCATGGGGGTCAGAATTTCATGCAAAACAGAAAAGAACCTCAAACACTTGGTCACTTTTAAAAGGGAAATATTTAGAAATGTTTATCACCAATCTGGAATAGTCCTCTAACTCATGATTTTATGATCTCTCTCTCAAATTAAGCATTCTATGTCTAGAAGCACAGAAAAAACTTAGGGAGAGAAATGTATACATTAGATTTTATAGACTTAAAGTGTAAAGTACTGAGTGCTTAAGGAAAGAACAAGGGCCCCTGGGAAAATCTAAAAATTGACTAAGACTTAGGAGAACTAGGCATCAAATATTATACTTTCCCCATGGGCTTAAACAAAGACAAAATGTGCCTCTGGCAAGATGGATCTCATGACTTATGATGTAAGACACTGTGTGTGACCTCATATCCTTGCCCAAGAAGCTAGAGGCATGCAGAAGCTGGTGGTTAGGGATGCACACAGTGGTGCTGGCTCTCAGGTGCCCACCTGCTTAGCTCCAGTGGCAGTGATAGACAAAAGCCATCTACCTTTCCCAGCCCTGGTTTTCTTTTCTGAACCCTGGTGTTCTTTGTGAGTTTATGATGTTCCCCATCTCTCCTTACTAATGAAATTTAAATTCTCCACAGCTGCTCAGATAGAAATAGCAAAAAGAAAACAGTCCCTGGGAGATATAGGAATGCCTGTCTGCCTTCCGTCTCTTAAAGTTCTTTAGTAGAATTCAGCCATAATATGAGAGCCAACATCCCCAGAAGTGGTACTTTATAGGTTTTATTTTTGAACCACATTGAGATTAAAGATGTTTTTAAATGCAAAATATGAATTCCTGCTTGCCTCCGAGCACAAAGAATGAATGCCAAGCCTCCTGTGATCTACAGAGGCTAGAGAGACTATCCTTTGTGCAGCCATGTGCTAAGGTCATCCATCAGGGCTTAGGGACACAGAGCAGCTACTGCATCTTGTTGGTAATTTTTTAAAGCTGCCATATTTTTTGACTCCCTCAATTCCTGAACAGTTTATTTTTCCCATGTCTACTCTGTAATTACTTGTTCAAATCTGTTGATGCTTTTAAATTTTTCTTTCAAAATCTCTAAATTTATGACTTTTGGTCCACTTTGGAATACATGAGTGTTATGGGTTTTTGTTTGTATGTTTGTGCTCTAACAAATAAAGTTTTCCTGAAGATCAGAGGGCAGAGCCAGCCACTAATTAACCATAGAGGCCAGGCAGTGGTGGCACACATCTTTAATCCCAGCACTTGGGAAGAAATAGCAGGAAGATCAGGAGTTCAAAGTCACCTTGAGCTACACAAAATTGATCCAGTCAGAAAAAGAAACAGAGCCAGGAGGTTGAGGCTCATGCTTTTAATCTCAGTATTTGGAATCTCAGGACTTTATTCTCAGTACTTGGGAGCCACATACCCTTAATCCCAGCATTAGGGAGGTAAAGACAGGAAGTGATATGGCTGGGCAGAAGGGGACAGGAATTTGGCCTTTTCAGGCTGAAGAATTATAGAGGTAAGAGGTGTTTGTGGCTTGTTCCATTTGTCTCTCTGATCTTTCAGCATCTACCCTGATATTTGGCACTGAGTTTTTATTATTAAGACCAATTAGAATTGTGCTACCAGTTAAGCCCTGGGTCAAGTTCCCAATCTAGTTAAAGAGAGGGAAGAGGGATTATATGAGCAAAGGGGTCTAGATCATGATGGGGAAACCACAGAGACAGCTGACCTGAGCTACTGGGAGCTCACTGACTCAGGATAGACAGGAACCTGCATGGGACCCTCTGAATTGTGAATGAAAGTGTGTGGCTTGGGTAGTTTGTGGGGCCTCTGGCAGTGGGAGCCAGATTTATCCTTAGTAAAAGAACTGGCTTTTTGGGGCTTATTCCCTATAGAAGGATACCTTGCTCAGTTTTGTTGGGGGTGGGGAGGGCTTGGTCCTGCCTCAGTTTAACATGTCAGACTCTGTTGGCTCTCCATGGGAGGCCTTATCCTCTTTGAGGAGTGGATGGTGGGAGGTAGGGGGATGCTGAAAGGTGAGTGGGAGAGGAGAAGAAAGGAGAACTATGCTTGGAAGGTAGAAAAATAACGTTTAAATAAAGAAAGAGAGAAAAAAGAATTCATGCTAAACATGATCCCTAGAAAATGTGATTTTTTTCTTTTTTTTCTTTTTCTTTCTTTCTTTTTTTTTTTTTTTAGTAAAGTGAATTAGTATTATTCAAAATACTGTATCATGCATTTCAAAATATCTCGACAGGTGAATCTTGATTTTTTTTTCTCTCACCATAAAAAATGATATATACTTAACAGAATGGATAAGGTAAATATCTTGAGTGGGCCAATAACTAATGGATTGAATCAGCATATGTTACTCTATAAATATGTATCTGTATTATGTGTTAATTAAAAATGTAAGAGGAGGATGGAGAGGTGTCTCTGTGGTTTGGATCACTCTTTACTCTTTAAAAGACCTTGGCTCCCTTCCCAGCACCCACATGGAGGTTCCCAAGCTCCTGTAACTCTAAATCAAGGGGAGTTGATACCTTCTGACCTCTATGGTATCCCGTGAGGGAATATATACACACATAAACACTCACACATAAAATAAATAAATAAACAAGTAAGTAAGTGAATATTTAAAAATAAAAGCAATCACAGGGCCAGTGAGATGGCTTCGCAGGTAAGGGTGCTTGCCAAGCAAGTTCTGAGTTTTGTGCTCAGTTCTTAAAACCCACATCAAGACAGAAGAGGGAATCGATACTATAAATTGTTCTCTGATCTTGGTAATAAGAAGTTTCTGGCCTGGCCTTTCTACTCTAAGCCCCGCTACTGCTTAGACCCAAATAATCACATAAAAGCTTATGTTAATTCCATGCCGATTTGCCTATGGCTCAGTCATATAAGTTGCTAACTCTTAAACTAACCCATGATTAGCCAAGTGGCTTAGCACCTTTACTCAGAGCACCATTTTGACTTCTTTCCTTGGGGTCTCTCGGCATCCCTCCTGGTGTCTCTGCTCTGCTTTTCTTGTTCCTAGAGTTTTCTTAGTCTGGCAGCCCTGCCTACACTTCCTGTCTGCCTTCTGGCCAATCAGCATTTTAACCAGCAATTAAGCCAGTAGGCAGGACAAATATTTACAACATACCTGAACAATATTCCCAGTACAGATCTCTGTATGTACATCATGACATATGTGTCATATACATCACACACACACGTAATAATAATGATAGTAATAATACAAAGAGGAGAACAGACATTATAGGCTCTTAGGAAATAAAAAAGATAATTTTGTATAAGATTATATAAGTTTAGATGTGTAGTCAGGAAGGCTCATGTGCTGATATCTTGGTTATGGATAGAAATCTTCTCTTCTCTTGTGTCAGCTATCAAGGATTTTGGACAAAAACCCACCATGTCAGGGATGCTTCTTATTATGGTCATATTTGGCAGTCCTTACCTTTTTGTATAGACTCCTCAGATCTCGATACTGCCACATGCTGTTTAGGACCTGAGATGCAGCCTTGACTACCTTTGGAGAATGCCTGATAAAGAAAGGACAAGAAACGCAGATGAGGAATGGTATCTTGCTTTGCAACCACATTGTCTTGTCAGGAAACATAAGCATCCACATCCTCTTGGGTTTTTTTCCTGAGTACTGTTATTCTAGTCCCCAATCTTCTTCTCAACAATACATTTAGGAAGGTGGCATACTTTGGCAAAGAAATTGCAAATTGCAAAATGCAAACACCAGAATCAAGACTTTTAGGAGAGAACGCAGATATAGACTCTAATTATATAAAATGGAAGAGAAATATGAAAAAAAAATGATTCAGTAGCACAGACCAAATCTAGGAAATTTTTTTACAGCAGTGTTACATGGGTAATAAGAAAAATGGAGACACCCATATCCTCAGGGCACAAATGCAGTATGGAGCTGACACACTGACCTGTGTGAGGACAGGTTATTGTTCCTTGTTGCCTGTGGATGCTAAGCAAACACTCTCTTTCTTTCCCTGTCTCTGTCTCTCTCTCACACACACATATATATGCAATAATAAAAATTATAGAAGTCTTAAGAAATTATGAATTTGAGAGGGGCTTTGGGGAGTAAGAGTTTGGAATTGTACAGAACTCATGTATAAAATTATCAAAACATTAAGTAAAAATACATATTTGAAATAAAAGGCCTTTGGAATACAAAGGAAGCAGATGGTAGATGGTTTGGAGGGGGCTTAGATGTGAGAGCTGAAATA
The DNA here is from genome assembly GCA_033318265.1 of Phyllotis vaccarum. Lineage (NCBI taxonomy): Eukaryota > Metazoa > Chordata > Mammalia > Rodentia > Cricetidae > Phyllotis > Phyllotis vaccarum. Next base: position 22,281,991 of record JARWLC010000012.1, on the reverse strand, counting down.
AATGAACATTTATGACAGGCATTCTATAATGAAATCATGGAATGTCAGGACGTGTGGGTAGCACGGCTGCTGGTTTTCTGGGTCTTCACGTTTGTAATTTAGGCAAGTTGAGGTTAAAGCGTCTCCATCCATTTACTGAAGAGCAAAAATGACCACTATCTGTTTCTGAGAAACAATTCGACTTCAGCTGTGTTATAACAAAAAACGTACGCCACGAATTCCATTCTTCTCCCTAATACATTAGCTACAGTACGGTAACATTTGTTTTATTTCACTAAAATTAATGGATGTTTAATTATTCTATAATTTATGATAGCATCATGCTTTGGCTATAGTTTTAATTTCCTGCAACTTTGAGAAATTTAAACCTTTTCATGGATACAGATTAGAGCCCCTCTTGGCCTTGGATAGTCAAGGATAAACGAGACTAAATGCTCCAGTTGTTTTCTGCCCCGGCTACTTGGATATTTGTCTCTGGTAACGCCCAGCCAACCCTGGACGAACAGTATTAGAATTCAGGTCGTGGGATGTGGCTGACACATTTAGCATGAAAAATTCCCCTGACATGGTGTACATTTTTTGTTGTTTCAACTTCTGGCTTAGTTACAAAATAGAGACTGTGAATGTATATATATGAAAAGCAGTTTATCCTATCAATTAACATGCCAGTATAGCATGGTGTAATGATAATATGAAGGTCAAAAGGAACACTGCCCCCTTTCTTAGTCTTTACTTTTGACCCTTCGCCTAGACTAGTGTCATAAAAATATCTACTTGAAAAGCTGTAACTGTTGGCTGAAGAACTAGAACAATGTTCCTAAGCGATTATAACCCGAGCCATACACATAGCTCTCTACTGACAACTGACAGTAGTTCAGACTGTTAATAGCTTCTCCACCTTATGATAAATACAACAACACAGTCAACACGATTTCCCATATACGCACTGAAAACATGAAAGCAGATATTTGAAACAGATGAACACGATAGAATGTCTGCAATGTGTGTTTAAAAATGATATGAAAATAGTAAGTCATCATACTTCAAAATAGTGTGCATTCAGCTCCTATAAGTGTTGATAACAATTATACAGTGCTTTGATCTGCATGGGAGCTGTTAAGTCAGGGCTTGCTGAAGATGGCTGATGATGCAATTCCTCATGGCGATACAACTTAGTCACATCAGAGGAGCATCTCAAAGCACCAGCATCCTTGAATATCTTCCTGATACCATAGGGGTGTGATTCCAATACACTGTGCTTCTTTACAAGTCTGGGTTGTTCACATCACTGCATGGTTATGCTTGCTCATTCTCAGAAGTACAGTGTACAAATATTTGAAGCTTGAGGACCACAGCGAGGCATATTTGCGTTTTGTTCTATGTTTTTCTTTGTTTGCTGTGTTGTGTTTGTTCCCATGCTGTTCTAAATAAAAATGAGATTTGAACTAAATTCAGTTTTAGAAGCAAAATTTTAAGAGCAATTTAATGTGGACTTATTTGTGATAGTTTTATAGGTTAACTGGAATGAAAGGATGATATTTATACTATGTTATTGGCTCCCAAGCTCAAAAGTTCTATTCCTGAAAAGGTTTTTGGTTTCATTAAAATGCACTGAGAGGTTCAAGGGATCTTAATGTTTGTTGTCTTTTGAGGACTAAGCAACAAATATGAGTTCTATGCTAAGCATCAGAGCAATTCTCTTGGACTCGTTTTGTTTCAAAAGCAGTGAAAAGCAATTATAAATTAAAGTGTAGGTAGGAAATGAGAGTCATTAAAAACCTTGTTTTGATCTTCCAATTAGTCAGTTTATTTATATACAAAAGAGATAAACCAAATGGAAAAATGGAAGGGGTGACTAAGTGTCAGAACTATAATTGTAACACTTATTATTAAAGTTGTAGCTCCAGGCTGTTGACAAAGGAACAATTAGATTAAATGAGTGATAGTACATGAAGAAATATTTAGTCAAATTAAAGGATACTTATGAGATCACCTACAGATGAAAAGCACTTGCCCATTTACAACAACCATGTCTGGACTACACCAAACAGGGCAATTTATTGGGTTACCAATGAGAAGTTGCATTATTTCATAGGTGATTTCTCAAAAAAAAAAAAGACTTTTAAAAATAATTTCACCAAATAGTATTTTTTGGCCATAAGACTGAGCACAGCATCTTTTCTACTCAAGGCCCACTGAGTGTCATTTATAACTGTGGAGAAAGTCAGACAACTGAAGGAACTTGATAGATGCCCATCTATCCACCCTCTCTCCCCAGCTTCCTTGTCTTTAAATTCACAGAATGTACTTTAACCTTGGGATGTCTCATAAATAAAGGCAAATAGAGTGCTCCTGTCAACTGTGGTTTTATTGTGTCTTTAAGTGTATATGCTTTAAAAAAAATAATAACAACAACAATATATTGGGCTCACAATGCTCAAGGCAAGTAAGCATTTCTTTTCCTTGAGATCCGCAGGTCTGCTGAAGCTATCTGAAGAAAACCATATAGCTTTCTGCCTGTGAGCTATGCTGTTTTATTTTCAGATAGAACATCACGAGTTGTACATAATTCAAGTCTCAAATCTACATTGCACAATTGCCTGAGTCCACTGGGCTTCACTCCTTGGCACAAGAACTTCTTCAAATCTAATGCTGAATTGTTGAATGAACCTATTTAAGGATCTCAGGGTAGAGTCAAAAACCTCCCTGAAGCTTTTATAACACATTGCCAATACCACGAGCTAAATGAAATAATGAGGCAAAGTTTCCAGAGAGTCTCAAAGAGCATTCCTTACCATCTTCAATAACAAAAGAAAAATTAATTATTTAGCATTTAGATGTAAAGAAATGGGAGGCAGGGAGTGAAAAGGCAAGAAGTCGGCAGGCCCTTGACAATAAAAAAGTTTACCCATTTAATCTTCTTTGATTACACAGAGGGACTTCCAGAAGACAAAATTTAATTAAGGGTAGTGAAGGTTTCTGTAAAGGTTGATATACCAGCCCGCTGATACACTAACACCCTGGCTGATGAAAGTGCTGTTTTGTTGTTGCTGCAAACACTAAGATACCATTGATGCCCAGATAACAGGGAACATCCCCACTTATGGAGGAGGTGCAATAGCTTGGAGACCAAGTTGCTTCCTTTTGTTCCATCTGGCTGAAAGTCCTACTTTACCATTCTCCTCTCCGCTTGGAGAATTTCTACTACAATCCCTGATTCCAGGAAGGGTATCATGACAGATCTGTCTTCAGTTTTAGGTTTGAAAGCAAGAACATAGTACCTTGCTAAATTAAATTACCTGCCCACAATCTCACAGTGATTAGAGGAGGGTACCAGATCAGAATTTAGTTCTCTCTGATGCCATAGAAAGGGCACAAATAGAAAACTCTTTTGTGATGACTTGGAACACAGACCAAAGGCTATGGATCCATTGGTATAGGGACTGGCAACCACAGATGAAGTACAACAGTAGGGAGATAATGTCAGGTTTCCAGGCTACGCTGGTTGGCTGCCCTGTGAAGGAACTCAGATTGCGGGCTAGGAGAAGTCTTCCTTAGCAATGCGAAGACAATGTCATCCCTGACTGCAATGCTGAAACAATGCCACCATGACTGCAATGCAAAGACAATGTCACCCAATGCAAAGGGAATGCCACACTGACTCCAATGTACAGACAATGCCACGCCTGATTCCAATGTACAGACAAGGCCATCCAACTGCAATGCAAAGACAATGCCATTCCTGACTTACTCCGGTGCAAAGACAATGCCGCCCCTGTCTCCAATACAAAGACAATGCCCCCCTGACTTCAACGCAAAGGCAATGCCACCCTTGACTTACTTATCTCCTTTGCTTTTGGAGATGCCGACCAGCTTCTCAATGCCACCAGCATCCCGTAAGGCTTTGGCATTCTCCATGTTCTTGGTGATGACCTCATGCAGGGTGCAGCACACGGCCGTCACGGTGTCATCTGACATGGCCTTGCTTCCTGCGTTGTTACTGTTGTTTCCTCCAGGAAGCCGATGGACCAGGTCTCGCATGGCATATTTGCCTTTAGAAAAGAAAATGAAGGAAACAGTTTGGGAAAGGTCATGGTGGAAAAGGGACAATGGAGACGTAGGAACACAGGAGGAAAAGAGGATGCAAGAAGGCACTGCACGTTCCGTGCAAGGTGAGTTCAAATACACACACAGAAGGAACACGAAGGTTGCCCACCAATCTCCAACTGGTTCTAGGCCATCCTCACTACCACACTGCGGATACTCAAATCTATGGAAGCCTGGTTTCACATAAAGCAGCACATGTGCATCCTTTTTCATATTTTAAATCATTTCTCCATCACATTTTTTACTCAGTTCAATATAAATGCTATGCAAAAGCCATTGGTGTCATATTACTAAAAAGAAAAATTCTGCATGTGACTAATATACATGAATATTAATCAAATGATTTTGATTTGCAGGTGGATGAGTCCTGACTGAGGAATATATAGTACAGAGAATCAACTGTACTTGCTTATGGCAGAGGCCTAGGGTCGCTTACACAATAGATTTAGGTCTCTTTGGCAATGACTTTATGACTCTAACCTTCAGTGATTGCAGTTTTTAAAGCAAGAACAATAATGTTACAAAATCTATAATACAAATATTTTAAAGATGAAACAAGGAAACCCATGGGAAGCATTTATATTTATCCCTCAATAAAGTATACAGCCTCAACAGCTGGATCAGGCATGTTGATACCTACGAAGTCAATAGAATGTATGGTGACGGACACAACAGCATGAACTTAGATGGAGACCTGTGTAATTTAACAGCAATTGGGTCACACTCGACAAATTGTCTAAAGCAATATCCTGTGGACTATGGTAACCTTTTCTCTCCAGTGAGCTTTTATTGCATGATTCTCTAATACGGCATTTAGTAACCTGGAATGATTTTCTTTGTGCTAAAAGTAAAATAAAACCAAGCTTTGCTCATTTAATTCACTTTATCATTACCAGTCTTGCCTCTCTCAATGATAAAGGTACTTACAGTGACAGATTTATGGAGTGCTTTTAGAATACAAAGCACTTTAGACATTACCAATAGCCCAGCAAGACAATTAATGCATCTCACCCGCAGCTTCCAATTCTGTTCCTTTAATTTACTTATGGAAGTAAACAAGAGCCTGCAGCAAAGTCAGCGGTCCCTAAAGTTTCTTGGGGGGAAGGGGTGGAATTGGCAAACATTCCAAGTTAGGTCTTTTATATATCTCCCATCCCTGAACTAGACATGTATAGTCAGTTCTAAAAGTTACAGGAAATACTTTACCTGCCATTGACCTCTATATGATACCTTCTTCAGCTGACAAACTGTCTAGTGTGTGGCAACATGGGGCAGGAGAAAAAAAAAATCCCATGGGAATAGGCAATATCTTAGCTCCAGGCAGTAATAAATAAAACATAAGGCTCTGTAATATGATATTTTGATATCTGCTCTTATCTTTATTTTAGTGGTGTATTTTAGCTTGGACAGAAAACGCTGATGTTTAAATTACAGAAATAGAAGTGTGTCTGCATTCAGTTGATGACAGTAGAGGAAGTGTCTTACAGAAGTGCTTTGACTTGAAAACCCCCAAATGTGGCATATTTATTTCCTAATGACAACATTCAGAGTGGTTTGGAGAGGATGCTTTATGCGTGGATCGTCCTGGCAGCAAATTACTTGATATATTTATCGTTAAATCAACTCAACTCTGACGAAGAGCTTGCTTCTGTTCTATCATAAGCCACCGGAAGACACATCTGCCACCTACCCATGTGAGGAGCCTGACATGTCCTTGCTTCCCTGCCTCTGTAAGGGAAGCTGATGACAACATTGAGAGACACTTCAGCCACTGAGTATTTGGGACATTCACACCTTAGGTGTGGGACCCTGATCTTGTGGCCTTAATACTGCCGTGGTTAAAAGCAAAGATGTTGAGAAGAGACTAACCCATGAAATTTTTAGTTTGGGCTGTTGTTCTAGCTTTAAAATGTCAAGGGCAAAGGAAGGGGCTTCCTGGGAAGAGTGCTTGCATAGATAGCATGCATGAAACCCCGGGTTTGATCTCTATCACTTGGGAGGTGGGGCACAATCAGTCAAAAGCTCAAGGTCATCTATCCTTGCATACACAGAAAGTTTGAGACCAGCTCAGACTGTGTGAGACTTTATCTCTTAGTAATTAAGTAAATAAATAAACCTATGTGATGTGGAAATGTCTTTCTGTATGCTGTGAATATCAATCTTTAAATAAAGAGCTGTGTTGGCCCATGACAGGTACCATAGAAAAAGTAGGAGGGGAAATCACAGCACTGGTAGAAGCAGGGCCGAGTCAGACAGCCAGAGCCAGCTGCCCAAGAAGAAACATGTAAGGAACACAGGTGAGCCATGGGCCACGTGGCAGACAGATTAATGAGAATGGGTTCAGTTAAGCTGTAAGAGCAAGCTAGCAATGTGCCTGAGCCATAGGCCAAAGAGCATGAAGCTAATATAATAAAAGTGTTTGAGTCATTTTGGGGGGCCTAAGCAGCAGCAGGTGGCTAAGGGGTCTGGGGCGGCAGGTCTGTGGGTCTGGACCTCTGGCTACCAGAAAACCTCATTGCTACACCTATGTGAGATAATTGTGATTGTGTGGTTTTCCCATAGCTTCCTTATCTGTAAGGCCTAACAGAGACACAACAGTTCCTGTAATGTTCACGAGTCAGGGAACACCCTACGACCAAGTGGCTTTCCGTTCGATCCTGTGTGCCAAGCCATGTGTCCAACATGCAAAGGATCAGGAGTCACTACTGCTGTAAACTCCTTGGAACGTTATTGTTTCTAATATGTCAACTACAGCACATAAATGCTTTATTGGACTGCTAGGGGCTTTTCTCACGTTCTCAGAACTGATATTTGTAACTAGTTGAGTGAAGAAAGGATAAAATGCAACTATTCCTAGCGATAAACCTCTTGGCTGACGACTCTGTTGAGTTCTTTAAGAACATATGTCTTAGTATGTTAAAAAGACAAATGAACACACCTTCTCACATCTGAATTTGAATACCACTCACATGGGAAAACTGGGCAGGAGAAAAGCTTTTCAATTCTTTCTGGTATTTGGACACTCTGAGACTAATTGAAGTGTGGAAGGGGAATATGGTCCATAGAATGATGGTAGCTACAAGCGACTCTGCGCTCTGGGCTTATAAGATCAATTTGGAAAAAAAAAAAAAAAACCAAAGACAAAACTTGGTTTGGTTTGAGGTGGTTGTGGAAGGTTTCACACGGGAGGTGGACAGTAAGCTGAGAACACTCTGTAGGTTGGGGGAGGGACAAGATCCAGTTGCTATTTTATAAAGAACATTCTGGTACATTAACGGGTAGGTAAGATTAAAAGGGAAGAAACACCATCTTTGTCTGACCTGGGCTTCTGCAGAACTCATCATCAGCACAATGCAAGGTATTTTGTTGCTAACTGCTCCAGACCCCATAGCTACTTTCACCCCTCAGTGTCTGAAGACTGGAAAAAGCGATGCTTCTTATGCAGTAAGAACCATGGCCCCTTTTTCTTCTCCAACTCCACCTCCCTCTTTAGGGTCCCTGGGGTCTGAGAATTTGGATGTGAAAGGCAGTTAATTCCATCTTTCTGTCAGAAGCGATGAGTAAAGGAAAAAGGGTGTCTTAGGTTTTTACTGCTGTGAAGAGACACCATGACCACGGCAACTCTTATAAAAGAAACATTCAATTGAGGGGCTCACTTACAATCCTGATGATCATGAAGGGGAGCATGGCAGCATGCAGGCAGACATGGTGTTGGGGCTGACAGGGCTATGGCCGTGCAGGCAAGAGGAAGTCAAATGTACACTGGGCAGTATCCAGAGCATAGGAACCTCAAAGCCCACCTCCACAGTGACACACTTCCTCTGACGGGGCCACACCCATTGCAAGAAAGCCAAACCTCCTCATAGCGCCACTCCCTGTGAACTTATGGAAGCCAAATACATTCAAACTAATGGGTCAAACTTACTTTCACAGTTTAATACTATCAAGGTGGTCGGATTGCTCATTTCTTTTCTTTTTAGTGACAGAAAAGGACAGAGACATAGTTCTGTGGCCAAGAGTTAGGAAGAAGACAGGACAGCAGATGGAGCTTGCCTTTCTAAAACTACAAGGGAACCGGCTTGGAAGATCTACAGGGCCCAGAGATCTACAGGACATGTGGGGCCCAACAGCACTGATTGGCTTATGTAAACAGTGAAGTTTTTTGTATTTGTGTATATATTGTTAATACATATGTTCCCTTATAATATATATATAATAACAATAGGTCAAAAAGAGTTCAATAAAAGTTTAGTCTCGGACTAAACTGCTGTCTTTTGAGAATAACATTTTTTTTTTCAAAAAAATCTTTAATCAAAGTGAACTGTAAAAATGCTTAGTGGTCTGTGAATTAAGTCTTATGTGCTATGTTAAAACATGAGGATGAAAGGGTTGCAAGTTGTTAGATTGGCTATGTAAGGACAGATACAGGTGTAAAGAGCTTTCAATGTTCTGCACCTAAGATACAAAGAGTCCATGTATTTTCAGACATATCATTTTGTAGGATCTAATTTAACTAAAATCCCATTTATTTCTTCATTTGAGAATTAATATAGACATTATAAATTTCCATTTAAGCTGACATTGTTTATTTAAAATGGTACAAACTAACAGAGAATTTAGTTGAAATTTCTGGTGTTTCACTATATATATATTTATATTTGGAAAAATAATTGTGTAGATTGTGCGAACTGGCTTATTCCATTCAGCATATTTTAATGTCTTGTTTTTTTTTTGTTTGCTTGTTTTTTTTTTTAGGAGATGTTGAGCACACATGTGCACATAATGCTCATACACTTGCTAATGTAGAATTATGTTGCCCTTAGTACAGACATTCTTGTTGCCTTCAGGAAATGTGTCATTGAAAAAGGCAGTGCCCTTCAAATCCAATAACCACAGGCAATCCTCCTGGATTCTGTCTGGTCTCCAGGAATACTGACTCAGGAGCCTGTCTCCTGCCTCCTCTTAGTCTGTGGGCAAAAGGAACACTGAGAAAATGCTATAGTTAAATGTTTTAGTTTAATATTTACAAAGGATCCTGACACAAAAATTAGGAAAAGAAGATAAAATTCTTAATGTCAGGTGAAGCCAGACTTATTAGTGTGTCTTGCCTTCAGTCACTCAGGGTTAACACTTGTGTTTTGTGTCCTTTAAGAGCTGTTTTTGAAATTACTTTCCCCAAATCTGTACCCCATAGTCAAACTAATAAAATGCATATAAACAAATAAAGTTAAAAAATAATTCAAACTATTTTTGGAGTTTTCCAGACACTAAAAAGTATGTTCTTTTGCTGAGAGGCACTTGGATGGATGAGCATGAGGCCTGGAGCTTTTCTCACACCCTCCTTGTGTCTACACTTAGGTTTATCCCAAGTGTGCTTGCTCTTATGCAAGTAATCATCTAACTTCTGTGGGAAGACACTTGTCACAGCCTTGGTATTAGTGGTTAGGATGGGTATGCACCCGCAGGTACCCAGCATTATTGCCAGTAAGGGGCTTCTGATTTTCTTTTATGCTTGCCTATAACCTTGTCTTAAGTCCCAGCTCAGCCACTGTGCCTTTGTAAAAAAAAAAAAGTATCAAAGTAGAAAGTAGAATACTTCTTAAAGGATGCTCACATGTGGTGAGATAAACACTACGCTGTTGCTCATAGTTAAGATTGACATCATAACACAATGAAGAAGTTGGGATTCTCAAAGCTCATTCAGATTCTAATCAGAGTACTCTGAGAAGCTGGACGACTTACTAATCCAAGATCAATAAAATAATGATTCATTACCAAAGAGAATGTAACTATGGTTAACCTTACATTTCAAATTAGGCTCATAAAAGCCTTCTTCTCACTTCCCCCCTCTTTATCACCTCATCTCATACGTTATACTGTAAAATTTGAATGACGCTTTCTTTGAATGGAACCCTCTTGTAATGGATCCTCCAGAATTCATTTAAAAGATCCTTCTGAAAGTTTCTAAAACACACGAGAAGACAAACAATTTTCAGCAACTACTGGAAATGTAACAACATATATTGACCAGTGTGGGTCGATACAATTCAGAGCAACAGTTACAAAATGCCTTTTTTCTGTGTACTTTCCTTAACTGTAGGTTTTCATGGTAAATAATGAACCAGAATCTCACCAGCATGTAATTGAGTAAATAAAATCTGTACCCATGACCTTACCAGCTACGTTACATTTAAAGACAAGTAAAATTTAATTAGACATGACAAGTTCGTTAAGGAACTGGATAATTTCACACGTGAAATTGGTATCTAAAGCATCCTCCTAGGACGCTGGTTTGGCTCATGCTATGTAGTTTAGGGGATTTCAGTCCTGCAGGCAGCATGGTCGGGATCACTGAAAACATGCAGCTCTGAAATGTAGAGTAACCTTTGAATCAGGCAGTGGAGGTGAGATGCAGAAGTGAAGCTCACACCTTAAAGTTTTGTGTTCCTGACGCTAGGAGCTGAGATGAAAAGAAAATGGAACATTTCTGTCAAAAGAAAATGACCATAGAAGCTACCTGTAGCATACACTTCTTACCTTGCTGACCACAAGGAAGTCTTTCTGAATGGATCAGCCCTACTTGCTATGTTTCTGTCTATAAAACTGGCAATGCAGACCATCCAACAAACGGTCATAAATATAGCTAAGCAGTCATCTATGGTGGCATCAGCATCATAAGTGGAAACTAGTTATGAAAACCAGTCCCTATACATCAACATAAACATAGAAAAGCATAGAATATTAGCATGGGGAATAAAAAGTAAGAAGAGAGAGAGAGAGAGAGAGAGAAAAAAAAAAAAACCCATGCAATCACATTTCTACAGCCCCACCCGGGGCTCCTAACCAACTTACTCTCTGACATGGGCTATATCCTTATAGATAATGACAAGGTTATCCTGTGCATGAACTGTTTATTCAGTGCAGTCTGAGCATGCGTAACTGACACATCATGGTAAATGTGTGCTTTTTTATTCCATATATGGACTCCAGTTATTAAGGCTGGCTGCTTTCTGATAATTCATAATTTCTCTCTTCTTAATTTTACTGAAAAAAATTTCATAAAAATTATTCTGATTACTAGCTCTCCACCCCCAGCTCCTTCTGGATCCTACCTACCTACCTCCCACCCAACTCTAAGGCCTCTCCTCTCTCCTTAGAAAGCAAACAGAAACGAAATAAACTGGAATTTTAAAAGAGAAAACAACAGCGCACACTTTAAAAACCATAAAAACACAAGATTGGAAACTGTAATTAATATTCAAGCAAAAGACCAGTAAGATACAACCTAAAACACCCAAACAAAGCAATATGAGTCAGAAAATCTAAAAAAGACTATGAGGTTCATTATGCGTTGGCATCTACTGCTGGTACAGGGCTTAGATTCTAAGAGCCAGAGAGGATGCTCAATTTCAAGGAGACAGTGTCTTCCAACAGAGCAGGACTGATGCCCATATGAATGCAGAGCCCGGGGCAGCAAGAACAGGTTCCAGCCAGATGGAGTCCCAGTGCTGATGAGAGGGAAAGTGGATGTGGACTCCCATCCATAACCAGAAAGCTATCTCCAACTGACATCTACTTGCAAAAGTAAAACGGCTTTTTCCAGTCTCTTTCTTTGTGACACATTCTCTTCAGCTCCCTACGAGAGGTGGGAAGGTAGCAGTGTCCAGAGCAGCCCTCTGGGTTAATCACACCAGCTCCTTTTTCAGCATGAGACCTGCTCCACACATGTTAAATTGGAACAGATATTTCAAGAGATGGATCATTTTTAAATGTCCTTTAAAAAAAATGTATCTGTTACTGTACTTGACTAGAGACTTTTAACAGATGGAAAAATGTAGAGGTGGGGCATAGTTTGGAGGGATCATTTGGAGATAGGGAATCTAATGGCTAGTGTGGGCAGAGGTTGAGATAAATTCTAGAAAATTCTTTTTCTTTATCTAGTAATCGTGATTTTCAAAAACAAGCACCAACATAATATATATAAGAACCTACTTCACATACCTGAATTAATAAGTAGCTGGCCTGAGAAAATGACTCAAAGTATAGCTAACTTTTGAAAAAAAAAGTAACATTAAATGAGGCAGAATCGTCTATGTTACTCTGTGTGGCATAAAGTTTTTCCAAGAGTTATTCACCCCCAATAAATAACTTTTTTCATCTGTTGGGAATACAAAATGAATTGTATTTTTGGCACTTTGAGGTTTCATCCCATGGAGTCACTGAATTAGATCTGAAAAATTCTTACACTGTTGAGTGTCAAAAACTGTAAGAAAAAGGATGGAAACGTCAGCAAGAAGGTGGTTAGTTTACACATCTTTAAGTAATAGGAGAATGATTCTTAAAGTAAAAACAGCAGCTAATTAAAAGGAGGCTGGATGCATTTTCTGAACCAGAAATGAATTGAGTTTTAGAAATATTAAAAATAATGCAAGCAGCTGATACCATCTGAACAGGATTCAGTTAATTTGATTAAATATTAAGTATGACAGCCCTCAAAACAATTATCTCAACTCACTGCCTAATTTTAGCAGAAGTGAGAATATTCAAACTTAAATAACTATGGCTTCAGGAGAAAAAAACCAAAAAAATCCTCTTCTTTTTTTGTTAGAATTGATATCTATCAAGATCCAAGCATTCTCCAAAGACAAAAAATTTCATAAAACAATAGTCTGCCGTAGACAGGATGAGCTAGTATTTCCATAATAAAAATTTAGTTACAGGAATAAAGTCTGACTTGAGCACATTGGGAGAGTGTGTTGAGTATAACAAGTAACCTAATGATGGATTACAAAATCACATTCTTTCATTCTTAGTTTAGCAAATTGATTTGTACCACTGCCAAAATAGAATTTAAAAAAAAGAAGCTTCAATTAAGGCTACCAAGAGAGGAATATGCTACTCCTCATAGTTTCCATGATACAGTGTCCCAACTTTCTCAAGAAACCTCACATCTGTTATGGCTGCTTTTGTTCTGAATTGCCCTGGGGCCCAGAAAAAGGACACACAATTTCCAACCTCTGAATAAGACAAACGTGGTTTAAGAAGTTAAATGACACATGTCAGATTGTCTTTTGCATCTTGGTACCTGAATGTCTCATGAGCAGAAACCTCCCTATGGCCTATGACCCTTCTCAGTCCTTCCCCTAAGCTCTCTTCACAGTACAGACCTTTCAAATGCTGGCACAGTTTTCTCCCATCATCTATTCAGTAGGGCATTCCACAGACGCTCATCAGAGTTTCATCTCATGACTGGTATGTTGGACTTACCTTTCTGTCACTGTTATAAACTGAAGACTACATAAAATCAAACAACCTGATGTCTACTGTTCAATTAATACACGACTGGGATGTACCCGTAGAACACACAATGTAGAAACATTGAGTGCTTTGACCTCTAAGAGTTGTATTCATGCTTATCTCTCTGCTATAGCCACCCACCTCCATGAAAGGTCTTGGGAACAGAACTTATATAAGGTGTTGCTAAATTTAGTTCATGTACCCTAAATGTAGAAACTGCTACACTTTATATCCAAAGCATTGACTTTTGATGTCATATTAGCAAGGTTTTTTTTTTTTTTTTTACAAATTAGTAAAGTAAATGTCCTGTACAATCTAATAGATGCACAAAAATGCAGCTACTTGGCTAAATAAGCTTAACCAAGGCTTCTCTAAACTTGCTTGAACAGAGAAAGTATTCAAGGGCTCACCCTGTTGTTTTTGCGGCCCATTCTTATGTACCTTTACTACCAAACATGTTGAAATTTCATAGCAATGTGAGTATAATACAATACACAAGCCCTATGTGAGAGTAAGCCAGAAAAAAATCAGCACAGATGTGGGAGGTGGTTATAACGTCTCATTTCTAAGCGAGGAATTGCTGGTAAATGGTGGTGATTGCTTGGAGAGGGATAGTTTTCTTCAGGGATGTGCATCCTGAGAGATTACTAATGTTCCAATAGTTGGTTCTATACCTATGTGCATATGGCAGCTTTAAATGGACCCAGTGGGTTTTTAAGTGCCCATAAAATTGGGAAGGATAAATGATGGAGAATATATAGTAAAGATTCATACTATGCCCTATCAGTACCAGGAAGTCTTATGTGATATTCTGTAACTGGCTCCCCGTACATGATTCCACTCTGTAAAACCAGCTTGTGGAGGGTTTCCTGTAGAGCAGAGACTAGCCTCCAGAGACAGATGTCCCGATGTAGGTAGCAGGGGGTAGTGTCGGCTGGACAGTTACTTGATATCTTTTCTCAGCATAAGATAAATAATACATTACAGGCCATTACACCCAAACACGCCCCAGATCTCCTGAAAACCCCTGTCTCTCCACACTTAAGGGGTAATGCCCTAGCTTGGTGTTGTTTGAAAGAAAATGGCCACCAAAGGGAGTGGCACTATTAGGAGGTGTGGCCTTATTGAGGTAGGTGTGACCTTGTTGGAGAAAGTGTGTCACTGTGGAAGCAGGCTTTAAGGTCTCATATATGCTCAAGCCACACCCACTAAGGCAGACCACTTTCTGATCCCTGCACAAGATGTAGAACTCTCAGCTCCTTCAGTACCATGTCTCCTTGGATGCTGCCATGTTCCACCGTAATGATAATAAATTGAACCTGTGAAGTGTAAGCAAGCCAATTCAATGTTTTCCTTTATAATAGTTGTTGCGGTCATGGTGTATCTTCACAGTCATAGAAACCCTAACTAAGATATACGATATGAGAGGTTGGATTCAGCCTCTTCTAAGCAAAGCAACAGCTTTGTTTGCATTTCCATTTCTGTTTCTGTGATAAAACACTCTAGCCCCCCAAACAACTCTTGGAGAAAAGAGTTCATTTTGTCTTATGCTTCCAGGTCACAATCCATCATTGGAGAAAGTCAGGGCATGAGCTCAAGTCAGCAGCTTGAAGGAAAAGCTATAGAAAAATGCAACTTACTGATATTTCACTTGGTCAAATTCTGCTGGCTTTTACATAGCCCAGGCTCATCTTTCTAGGGATGGTGCTGCTCACAGTGGGCCATGCCCTTCCATATCAATCACCAGTCTCCCATAGACATAGGCACAGCACAGTCTTATCAGAGCATTACTTCAACTCAGACTCCCTCAAATAACTCTGGACTGTAGCAAGTTGACAGCTAAGATAACTCGAACAAGCACCTTTGCTTAAAACAAAAGTCAAAGCAAAATGTCCCATCATCCACTCTTACTTTGTTTTTTTCCTAGTCCAAGTTTAGAAGACTTGAAATTTACTACGTAGTTCTTTCCCCCTGATATATTATGTGCCTTTTTCATGATAAGGACACTTCGTATCTTTCATATTTTTGCAATACATGGAATTTGAGAGAAAGAACATTAGAACCCAAAGATATTGAAAAATTATTTTAATAACAGTTGGCTTATGTTTTAGATACTTCTCCAATTCCCTAGCTTGTAAAAACAGTGTTCCTATGAACTGTAAAAATGTCTTGGGCCACATAATATTGAGTGCTTCTTTGTGAATTAACCACAGTGGACATTCTGAATGGCACTGCCAGCATTATTAATCTGCCAGCACATACGCTGCAGGCTTATGATGTGTTCAAAAAATTAAAACTTATTGGATTTATATTTGATGAGTTTAAAAGTTTTTGTATTTGTGGTACAGTAAAAAAAATTAGCTATTACAACAATTATATGAACTATTCAGAAGTGGACATAAAGAAAAAGAATAAAGGAGACCAAGAGATATAACAGAAATAAAAATGAACTTTGAGGATAAAGAACAGATAAAAGTTTACTTCTGCTAATCCCTCTCAATCAAAATGGCTATATATGAGATCTGAGCCCAGCTGATAACCCACTTATTACAAGCAATATTTAACACTGAAAAATTCTAGGTAAAGAATAAGCATTGGACAGTCCTTTGGCAATTTCTTTATTGTGGTGGGATTTCACTTGCTGCAAAGGAAACAGACATGATGAATGGGAGAGACTGTGCATGGAAGATTAAAAAAAGCAGAAAAAATATTAGGCAGTAGGTATCTGTAGTTCAATTGTTCCAAAGCTCAGCAAATGCTTCATGTTTCGGCTTTCTTATCTATGCACTTTTTAAAATCTCCAAGTATCTATTTGTCTTGCTCACTGTGGAGCTCAAGCAAGGGGTGTTGACACTGTCATTCACAGAAGTCTGAGAGTGACTGGCTCACAGGGCGCTGGCCTCGCATCTTTTAGTGGTTATTCTGGGAATAGGGGATAGCCGCTTCTGCCCTTTTTATTCTTCTGGCTGTTCTCAAGGTTCCTAGCAGTGTTACCTTCTAAGGCACGACACAAGTGTGAGCTGCATGCTGCCCTGGAATTCTCTCAAGTATACTCAACATGATTGGCCCAAGAACAGAAAGGAAAATAGTTAACTGTAAGGACCATGTAAGAGCTTGCACTGTGATCTACACAGTGGTTTAGTTATCATTGTGTACCAACAAATTAAAGCCAATCCTGACAGTCAAGTTTCTTATTAGACAAATGTGAATAGGGACTCTTCATATTTTCAACACACATTATGCAATTCAGCACGAATAGCCCCTGCTATTATATTTAAAAACATTAGACATTTTAAGCATATTTGAAGGAAAATCTTGGCCAAATGACTAGACAGTCTCCTGCAGACCTTATCTGCAGACCCAATCACTAAGGCTCATCCGCAGCATTTCAAAAGAACACCAGCTGCACTGTCCATGCCTCTTGTGGACCCCACAGACAATCTCCTCCTGGTCCCCTCTCTCCATTTGTTTCTGGGTCCCAGCCCCCAGTTTGGGCAGACAACCCCATGCTTAACCACAGGCCATGCCTGACAGAAGACCAGGTAGCCTGTCCACAGATCTTCTCTGCTCTCTCTCACTCTCTCTTCCTCAAGTGACCAATTTTCCCAAACCTGCCCCAGCTGTAGCTCCCCAGCTCCTGTCTATACTTCCTATGTGTCCCATAGACCACTCTTTCCTGACTTCCAGGAATTAGCACCTATAGCAATCAATAATTCCCCCAAATCCAGATGCTTAGATACTAGTATATAAACACAATCAGTAACAACCAGGACAGTATGTGTCCACGAAAGTCCAGCTATCTTACTCAGGGTCCTGAATATTCCAACACAACAGAAGCACAAGACAAAGACTACAACCACCTTATATAAATATTATAGAGTTTCCTTAAAGAAGAAAATAATAAAGTCCTTAAAGAAATCCTGAAAAAAACACAAAGAACTAGAGGAAATAAATAAATCTTGGTCATAGAGAAGGCCAAGGATAGATAGATAGATAGATAGATAGATAGATAGATAGATAGATAGATAGATAGATAGATAGATAACAGCTGGAGAAAAAGAATAAAACTCTTCAAATCATCCTTGGGCCATGTGGGGATGGGAATGGAAGGGATCGGATGTGTAAAGGGGAGGTGGGGCAGAAGGCAGTGTTGTTGAGAGAAATGGCTGGAATTAGGGACAATTTGGAGACAGTGTGGAAACCTGATTCAGTAAAAAAATTCCTGGAATCTATAAAAGTAATTGAAACTATAAAAAAGAAAAATTAAGAAATAAAAAGAAAAGAAGAAATAAAGAAAGAAAGGAAAAAATTGGTTAATGAGTACATGTATAAGTCTAAAGGGTCAATGACATTGATTGGCCTGGTGTAATTCTGTTGGTTAAGCCTAGTGTGGAAAACAACTACTTTCATTTTATCGGCAAGTGGCTAAGGTCAAATGTAGGTAAGTATCTTCCTAAATACCAAGTAGGTGAGTTCAGAATAAATACTGAATGAAGCCCAAAGGAAAGTGTCATCTGGGCGGCTGTTTGCAGGACCAGAAAATAGTTCTGTTCAGACCCCTGGCTGGAGCAGGGATGGAGAGCGCTAGGAGGCCTGAGTGCTGACACAGAGGACAGTGTACTGGAACTTCTTCATCCTTCTGTGTTGATTTCCTGTGACTGCTTCATCACATGAACAGTGCAGGTTAGTGTTTCAGTCAGACTTAGATATTTTCTCACCATCCTAGGAGCTTTGAGTCCAAAATCAAAATATAAGTAGGGCTGTACGCCTTTGATGTCTAGAGAAGAACATTCATTCCCCTTTCCCACGTGGGGCTGCATTGCATGGCCCTCTAGAAGTACGCTGTCTCCTCTTTTGTGTCTCAGGAGGACACTTGTCTCTGGATTTAGGGCCTATGTGAGCTCTTCACAATGATCTCATCTTAAGACTCTTGCTTCTATCTTCACAAGTTCTTTTTTTTTTTTTCCAGGTAAGGCGACACTCACAAACAGTGTATTAAACACACACAGTTAGTGCTAGTACTCTACGGCAGTCCTAGCAAGCTGATGCCTAAGGTGTGTGTTTACAGAAGATGCTTCCATCAGGAGCCACTAATGGCAGTTACTTGAACTTTGTTTTATTTGACAGCTATGCCCGTGCCACCATGCACAGGCAGTTCTGCATGATTTGTCATTCCTTACTGTGTACTACTTGAAATCTTCTTGAATGGCACGCCCACCATTAGGCTAAGGTTAAAGAAAGGAAAGTATGCACACATCATTCCATCCAGTGAGGATGTTTCAGCAAGTCTATTGGCTGCTGTCACCACCATGTGTGTTCTGTTGTCTATTCTACTGAGAAGAATGGGCTGTGATATCCATGGAGTTAGCTAAGCTCAGTAGGTGAGAACAGCAGGCCCAATCAATAAAGTAACCACCAATGGGAGAGGAAATAGAAAAGAAGTTTCAATTGGTTCCCTTAGGGATTTCAGAAGGGTTAATTAGATGAATTTCATTATTGCAAATATCTCTGTGAAGCTAGGGTTTTTTCTCGGGGAAATGCGTATGTGCTTAGGGTCTTTATTCTGGAAATTAAAGATTAGTTGGGAGCTGTGCTCTGACTGCCTCAAAGATGTTGAGTAAACGGCCAGTGTCTGTTTCCATCTGTCCAGGGGAAGTGTCATAGAGAAGACTGACCACCTCTCCATCACACAGAGTTCACCACACAATGACAAAAAAAAAAAAAAAAGGTTTTGCATTTTTTTCCACATAAAAGGCATTATGCTGAGTTGTGAGTTTATGATGTGGCAGAGTACTATCTATCAAGATGACATTGTCTGTATGAAAGAAGAGATCAAATGTACTCTCACACACACACACTCACGCACACACAGTACACATATATCTTGTGATTTTTGCTCACTGGGTCACCAATAAAAATGTACACTGCACGTGTGTCATTACTGGATACTGAGACAGGTCCAGAGATGCTTTGGTACCCTGGTACTCTTGCTTCCTGTGTGGTCTATTCTTGCCTGGGCAACTTCAATTTCTCTAGGGTCTGTGCTTGGGGCTCATCATTTAGGGATGGTTTGTAATTCCTCACATAATGCATCATTGGAAGTCCTCTTCAGCATCCCAAGTTCAGGCATCCCTCCAGCCAAGCAAAATGTCTGCTCACTAGGTGGTCTCCCTGAGGCATGGGATTGGGGTGTCCCTTAAGCTCCCAGAACTGGAACTGCTTTGCATCTCCCAATCATTGTATAAAATCACAAATGTCCAATCTCTGTGTCTATCCAAACACCAATAAACCACAAGTCCAGGGTACAGCAAACACAAGTCAGGCACAAAGCTGTTTTTATGACTCAAGTATAACTCATTCTCTAAGTGATGGCAGCTGTCTCCAGGTGTTCAGATTGAACATTATGTAGTTTGCTGCATCTTGCTTTTTTTTTCTTGTGTGCGCATATATATGTATGGCTGCACGTATGTGTGCACATATGTGCGTGCAGGGTGGGGGTGTACAAGAGTATGTATAGAGGCCCAGGATAATGTTCATCCTAATTACTCTTCCACATTAGTCATTACTTCAGAGTCTTGCAATTAATCACACAGCTCACGAAAATGGGGGTCTCCTTAGTCACCTTGCTCTGGGAAGTCCCTGCCTCCACTTCACAGGTGAATTACACCTGAGATTTCATGCTCACCCAGTGTTTCCTGGGTTCTCAGGATCTGAACTCCGGCCCCTGCTTGTGCTGAAGGTGCTATAATCACTGATGAATCCTCCAGCTCACATACCCCCCTCCCCCGCAAAGATTCTTGCATATAGGTAACTGTCAGTAAACCTTGTGCTTCCGTGTTATCTGTAGAGAATCAAATCCATATTTGTAAGGGGTTAGACACAAGTTATGTAATCTGCCTGGATGATATCGTAGGTTCAGGGGATTTCCAAGCTATGAGTTTCAGTGTTATGTGAATATAATTTATGTCTCCTTTAAACACAGTGATTACTTTCGGGGAGAAAGTTTCTTAGAAGATGTTTAAGATGGCTAATGGTCCCTAGTCTATCTTTGATAGTCCCTCTTGATGTTACTGATAATTGGAGCTGGATCATGCTAGGTGGTGAGGACCATTCTATGCATGGTTGGCCTCTATTTGCTGTGGAATAATCTTTTTGTAAACAGTTTAATTAACACCATGATTGGTTTAATAAAGAAGCTGACTGGCCAACAGCTGAACAGGGTAAAATTAGGTTGGAGAGGCAAACTGAGAATGGTGGAAGGAGGAAGAGCAGAGTTGGAGGAGTCATAAGCAGACATAGAGAGAAACAAGATGGGCATGTGGTGCTGAGAAAAGATACCAACCAACATGGCAAAGTGTAGAGCAGAAATATGGATTAATTTAAACATAAGAGTTAGCGAGTAACAAGCCTGAGCTATTGGCCAAGTATTTATAATTAATATTAAGCCTCTGAGTGGTTATTTGGGAGCAACTGCCAAGACGCAGAGAAACTTCACTATTAATACTGTTTGTGCCCTAAACTATTTCCAGACATTATCAAATGTGTCCAGAGATAATCAAAGTGATACTTGCTAAGAGCAGTGGATCCAGGAAGTCTATTATGGGACCATATAACTTCTAGAAAGGTGGGAGACAATTCACCTTCTGAAAGTCATTGTCTAAAGTATCTTGGTGTCTATTCTATATTCCTCTCATTGGCTCTGTAACCTCATGATTTCTGTGCATTTCACATCTCATGGGTTGTTTGGTGTGATCAGAGGGGGAAAACAGGAGATGTGATTTGGTATAAAGGACACAATACAAATTGCTTGCAATTCTTTCTCACTTCTCTGCAAGTGCAACAATGGCATCATCTGCACAGACCCAAAAAATGTGTAGGCATGCACTAGAACAGATGCTATGCAGGAAAGTACTATGCGAAAATGCACTGTAGCAGACATTATACAAAAAGTAAGTGTGCAAACATGCACTGGAACAGACATTATGTAGAAAAATAAGTTTGTAAGCATGCACCGGAACAGATGCTATGAAGGAAAACTTTTAACTTGAGGAATAAAAATGTAATACTTGCAAAGTGCAGTCGATAACTCCACAGGGACTCAACTGAGATACTGAAAAGCCAAGATTTATTGCTTATGCATCTTCCCTTGTACTGTAGGGGCAGTGATTGTGTGTGTGTCCCTCATCTGCAAGGCATCCTGCAATCCCTTCAGTTTGTTAGCACTGTCCACTTTACAGACAGATAATTATGCCCCTTGCTGCAGAGGACATCTTTCGTGAAGAACAAGATTTCATAGCAATTTATGAAGTTAACATAAAACGTGACTTTTCCTAAAAAGGCATATACTTTACCATCTACTGCTCTTTGTGGTCACTCCATTTAAACAGTAAAATCGTAAGCTACGGTCAATTTGTCTTAGTGAGGATATATGCTGTGTCTCCTGTGGCATTAGAGATAACCACGAGCAAATCACAAGGGCTGTAATTGGCACCAAGTTCATAGCTGGATCCAACAATGCTCAGAGCACAAGTCAGGGAAACTGAGTCACGTGGTTCTTCTCTCGGCTTTAAAAAATGGTTAAGGTTACAGAATTACAATATAGGTTGTTACCCTGGAATTCTGGGTGTGTCCCCTTTCTTCCTCCTTGGTTACTAGATTAAAATTTAGCAGGTTCTCACTTTAAGCCACATCGTGCCTCTTCTCTGGTCTAGTGACTCATACGTTATGAACCAAGAGATCACGAACACTTTCTCACAAGAATTCCTACAACTTCCCCCAGGAAATTCACTCCAAGGTGTCCACTGAGGTGGGACTCAAGAGAAGGCAGAGGGACTCTAACCTGCCTCAGAGGCTTGCATTGATTCAGCCTGGCCCTTCTATCTTCATGCCTTCCTCTAAGATTCCTTTCTGCATCTACTGACAGACTGGTAGTGGAGAGCTTGCCTAGTTAACCCAGGGTCCTGGGTCTAGTCCTCAGCTCTGAAAAGAACCCCCCACGTCTCTCCACTGAAAGGCTAAACATATAAATGGACAATGGTCAGACTTAGAAGCAAAACGGACTCACAGTCTACAGCCACCTGACAAGGGAATCAGAATCATTTCTATATGGAAGGACCTTGGAAGCCAGTCGGTTAAAAATCATTCTTGTAGGAAACCAGAATGCTATCTCTAGGCACCATTTAGAACTTCCATTAATAACAGGCTGAAAATGACCAGGACTTAGAACTGACAGCTTCTCTAATTTTTTTTTTTTGCTTGTTTCTAATTTAGAACTCAAAAAAAAAAAAAAAAATAGAGCCAAATATATATCCTTTAGCACTCACACAGTAACACCCTGTGTATCGGCCTTCCCAGGCTCTCAGCCTCCAATCAGGGTACACAAAGAACCCCCAACACACACACACACACACACACACACACACACACACACACACACACACAGAGGCAACCATGAATTCACTGGAATAGCTATTGTGCCTCTGCCTTTAATACCTGGCAAATGATGGTAACTGGCTTCCCTGCTATATTAAGTTCAAAGTACATGACCTTTTCCATCAAAGAAAGGCAAAGGAGTTGCACCTTATCAACATGTGTAAGATGCCTAAAGTGTCTAGTGAGTTTCCTCCTCACAGGTCTCCAAAAGGCCTCTTTATTGAACACTATTACCATCTCTAGAATAAAACATGTTTGCTCACTGACCTGACCGCCAACTGATGCCCTGGGAGAATAGCACATGCAGAAATACAAGGGCTACCTGAAGTTTATGAGAATCTTGGATGAGAGATAGGAAATTAGCAAGGAGCTCAGCAGGGCAAGCGCATGTGAGAAATAGAGACCCAATGTTAATTTTACTTATCTTGATAGGAATGGGAGATGAGTTGACAATCGTCCTTGCTTTCACTGACAAACACTTGAACCACACTGTAAGTGTACTCAGTCTCATGCATTTGGAACACCTCCTGATAGGTCTATTTCTCTTAGAGGTCAGGGATACAAAAATACAGACATCAAATACTAATCAGTAAGTGTGTATAGTGCATTAAAGTGTTGCTTGTATCTGGGATTCTACGTAAGTCTTTGGAGAGTGGAGTCATTTCACACCTTTCCCAGCATTTTAAAGCTATAGATCTTGCAGTGCCTGATTTCTATGAACTTGAAGAAGGAATAAAAATTATCTTTCAAATCCACAAATAATCCTTGACAGGCTGAAATTTTGTTGCCTTGGACTCATTCAGATGACAAATAGGAGCCATGTGCTAAGAATTTGTATTATAAAGTAGCTAAATACAGCTTTAAAATGTGATTTAAGAAACATAGTTGTTGCTTATTATTTCTCTGTGACTTAAATCTCTGCATTAAAATTTTATTTATTCTTAGAATGTACGTGTATGCATATAGATGGATGCCAGAGTGTAACTATGAAACTAGTTCTCTCTGGGAATTGAACTCAGGTCCCCAGGTTTGTGATGGAAACATCTTAGCCTACTGAATTGTCTTGCTGGCCTAAAGCTATGCATTTAATAAGCACTACAATCCCACTATGCCTATCTTATGTGAACTCCCATTGTACTTTGCAAACATGCATCTCAGTGATGTGAACATGTAAGCAGTGTTTTGAATGGGTGTATGCTCAGCCTTCATCCACACTCCAGAGACCAGAGGACCTATCTGGGTGTCTCTTTTCTTTCAGACTTGTTGGGCTACCTATCAGTTACGAAGCAGCAGTTTTGGAATGTATGTTCCTTTCCTGACTGCAGAGAACTGAAACTAAGGACCTCCCCGGGTTAACACAGAAAACTGGCCAAGAGAACAGAATGTCTAGTCTGGGTGTAGACTTAACATTCCAGCTGGCCTGGTTCAGTCACTTTGGCCAACGGATCACCATGACAAGGTGGGATCGCCTTAGGTCATGCTTAATACCTAGGTAGAATCATTATTTCTTTAATGAAGTGCCGTATTTTTCTTTCCTAGAATCCCCACCTTATTACAGAAGTTTACAGATCACAGTCATGTTAAGTTGCTAATTTACCTGCACCTTGGAACTATCCAGAAAATCCTAACTTTGTTCTTTATTGTTTCTCTTGTGTTTTAAGCAGTGCCTTCCCTAACACCTTGGGCATCCCTCCCAACATTCTGGGCTCCAAGCAGCTGATAAGGTTTTATGCCTTGCCTGCACTTGGGGTTTTCCTTTAAATCCTAATAATATTGTTCTTGTGATATTGAGTCCATTTCTAAATTCTTTTATTAATAATAAACAGTAGCCTCAAAGAGGATCCCATTCCCCCCTGTATCACCAACTTGGCTTCCTCACTGCTCCTACGCACACAGCTTCACAATGAATTTACATGCAAGCCCGACTCTCCTCATTTAACACTACTTAATTATCCTCATTAACATCACTTGCTATTCTAAGAGATTCTGACCCGGACAAATAGCTTGATTGTTCAATACAGAAAGTTGTGGAAAGACCCATCAACGCTTTAACTGAAAGTATTAAAGGGTAAGCTTGTACCCTAGGACTTTGAATTTCTGCTTTTACTAATCCTGAATTCTGGCCAGTTCCAGCACTGAAAGGTCTGCCTTGAAAAGGATGCTTCAGATTCTTAAATCTCCCTTTCTCTTCCAAGCCCTGTCCCAGGCCCTTGTGTACTCTCTTCTCCCAAGGTCCTTGGGTTCTGTCCTCCTTTGCTACAGTACTGTGCACAACAAAAGCAGCTTTGTATTAGCAAAGAGCCTGGCAACACCAAGATACTGTTCCCTCTCTGTAACACAAGGGCTTGTCCAAAGATGGCAAGATCTGCTTGCCTTCTTTGCCCTCTAAGATTGATAAAGGAGTGAGGGAAAAGAATTCAGCACAGCCTATGGGGTTGAGAATATAGATGCCCAAGGGAAGGCTACCCAAATACTTCTGCCAAGACCCCGGACAGACTTAGAGTGGGTAACGATAGAGCTTAGAAGCTAACTCCCCATCAAAGGCAGAACTTTTTGAAATTTTAACCAATATAAATTCCCTCCAGGGAGCTTCCAGGCAAGGAGCCTGCACTGTGCTGAGAAACTGAGCCTATAACACCACTGAATTCTTCCAAGCCAACTTTTTACTAGATGAAGCCCACCTCCCCTTTTTCCTGTTAATGTCCCCCAGTTGTTTAGTGACTTACTAAATGCTTGAGAACAAACTTGTCTCTTCCTGATAATCTGGTATTATCAGTTCACCTCTCCTCCTAACACCAGGCAAATACCTTGATAATTCAATACAGTAAGTTTTGTATAACCTTCAGGAATGGGGGATCCTAAGCTGGGTGTCCCTGGTCATGAACTGCTTAAGTAGCCTGACTTGATATAAAGGCAGCTATGCTTGGTTGTACTTTGCTAAGTGATTTTAAGCGAATAAAATGTAGGTGGGGTGAAGTAAGGGACAGACTGCTATTGGCATATCTGAGATTACTCTGGGCAAGGATAGAATCCTAGCAGACTTCCAAAGCTATGTGATCATATGAGGCTGGCTCATGTTTGTATGTCTGTGTGTTGAGGAGATGGAAAATCACTATGTAGTACCAAGGTTGGCATCATTGGCCTCCAATCTACAGAAAGAGGTCTGCTTTATGGCCAAAGCAGATTGGATAGTGAAGGTTCTTACATATACTCACTCGTGAATACAGAGCTCTAATTGATCCTTGTGTGTAACTTCAGTACTAGGACTCTGGAGCACCGAGTGCAGTGCAGATGTTGCCTACCATGGGTACTTTGCTAAGTATATGCTTGAATTAAAAAGAGAAGTTTGAGCAACAGATTTTTACTTCTGAAAAAGAAAAACACTTCACATTTCTATACTACTTAGCAATTTTTCTTTTGAACTGGGAATTGAAATAGATAATGGGCATGGAATCAAAAGGCCTAGCTTGATGTTTTAAATATAATTATCACTCAGTTAATGTTCAATGACTGAATTTAATTACTATTAAGAAAATATTAAAATGAGAAAGAGTAGATAAAGTTAAGTGGACCTTAGAAACATTTATTTTCTTATTTTCTTTAGAAACATAAATTTTATTCTTGTGTGTAACAATGAGACAGTTGTCTCTCTAATTGTTTAAGTACTGTAAATACATGGGTATGTTGTATGATCTTAATGGGATGCGGCTTAGGTTTCCTCTAAAGTTTAAACACCTTTGTAAGCAATAAATGAGGTCTCAAAACAGTATACCCACAAAAGAGGAAAGAACATCATCCCTCAGAGAGGAGGCTAACCCCTGCTCAGCCTGGACTATGTATCAGTACCATCTGTGAGGCTTTCAGAGTGACTGATGTCCAGGGGGTTCTGCGGTCAGTCCAGGAAACAGGCCATTCTAGATATTTCTGAAAGTGACTAACTCCATGCTGAACATTTTTTTTACTAATCACAGCATATAGAATCCTGCCTTGCACTGGACTGCAGTGATGTCTACTTGTGATCGATAACTTTGGATGCCCCATGATTAAAATAATAAAAATTATGTATCTTTGTCAATGGTCTTTCTTCAGCCACAAGTGACATCCTGAACTGTCCTGACTAGGAGGACTAAGAAAGTTTCACTGGAACAGTAACAATGAAGTGAGTGGAAACAGTTTGAAGGTGTATAGTAGGGTTTCTTTTGTAGATCATTAGTGTTGCAGAGTTGAATTTATAAACTAACATTTAAAAGGTCTCTTGTGAATTTGAAGGTGGAACCAACACAATTTCTTACGTGTTTTTATTCCTATTAACATACATATCTAAAAATATCTTTAGAAAAATTATACAAAAACTCCTGAGGCATAGCAACACACAGACATAGACACACACAGACACACACACACACACACACACAGACACACACACACACACATTCATAGCCAAGCAAAATTCAAATAAAGTGATGGAGTACTAAATGTATGAGAAAAAAACTCTCATAGAAATTCTATTTCATATATACACACATAAATATACCATGCATACATATATATACAATATAGAGTGTTGAACTTTACCTAAAATCAGAAAAGGAATTACAATGTTTTCTTTTCCTGGTAAATAAAGGGACTACAAAGTGCCTCTTATGATCCTCATCAATTAGATTTATTCATCCCAGAAGCATCTGCCTCATCACAGGCTATTTTAACTTCTAAATGTTTGTCAAAGTCTCCCACTAAGTCTTGCACGCAGCTTAAAAAACAGGAGCACATTCACAGCCAGAGCCTTTGACGGAGACCATGGAAGAGAAAGAACCCTCTTTGCACTATAGAGATACTAGCAAAGATGTGATATTCATTATAATATATTCCATGGATAAAAAACCTGACATTTCATATGTAGCCTCAAAACATAATTTCTGCCCCATGCAGAATTGAATATGACTAAGTGACTAGGCCACCTGTCCTCTCTATATGTACCCATCAAGTCCCCCAAAAGTGATAAGATGAAGGGCGGCTGCTCACACACACATATGGCAGATGAAAATTTCACTAGTAAATATGACTATCCAGAATAACGAATGGAGGAAAGGAAAAGCCAACAAGTGAGTAGAGACCACTAGAGACCCACACTTCCTAGCCCTGTTGGCTGATGGGCTTCTCTAGGGCTGGTTAACAAGCTGGGTCATATGAACAGTATCCATGAGCTCATGACTAAGCACAATAATTATATAAGGATGATGATTTTTTTAAAATATTTCACAATATGACCTAGGGTTATCTAAAAATTATGGGAACATACTTGGGCTTACATTTTTTAAGAGAAAACACTACTTTTTTATTTAATAGTTAAAACCAGGAAAATTGACAGAAGCTTATCTTTGGTTAATGAGCCCTGGAACTGGAGTTACAGATGATTGTGAGCCACCATGCTTATGTTGCCAACCTAACCCAACCACCTGGAAGAGTAGCCAGTGCTCTTAATCACTGAGCCATTTCTCCAGCAACCTGGTCATTTTATTTTTATGATGAAGCTTCCTCGAGATTTTTTTTCTGTACTTAGGGAACAAACATATTGAACTTTGCTTTTTAACTTTATACTACTGTTCTGATCTACAAATTCATATTTGCCACAAATCACTGGCAATGGAAAAAGAAGGATATTATTTATTTAGGGGGTTCAAAGAGGAAACTCACTGATGCAAGAGAGTAAACAGCTGTGTGGTTCCTGGAAACCTGGACTGATCCATGTGGGCCAGATCCTCCATCCCAGAGCTCGAGAGAGAACAGGAGGAAGAGACTTCTGCATATACGCATCCCAATCTTAATATGCAGTTCAGCCACACCCCTAATACTAGTGCCTCAAGGTAACAGGTAAATCCCAGATTATGCTGGCCAAGAGGCCACACCTCTAGGTGAAGGTGATGGTATCTGCTTTCCACTGCAGCTACCTTTTCCTGTCTAATAGGTATTTCAAACTTTCAGTTCCAAGTTGAACTCCTGATTCTATTACCCCCTCCTCTCCTGTGTCCCTTTCCATTGACAGCGTTTTGCTCTCTATCTATCACCATGTCTTGCTGGTCCCACTTTAAAAATTCCTTTCCCAGCTGCTCTGTCATTTTCCTGACTGCATCCAAGCCTTCCTGATCCATCTCCTTCCTCATAGCCTAGAATCCAATTGATACCCAGGAAACAATCTTGTATCAATCCAGCCTTCATCTTTTTGGCACAAAGCCCTAGAGAAGCAATCCAGTTCCTTACCTGTGCATGACAGGGAGCATCAGCATCCTGATCAGTTGCCAGCTAGAATGTACGCCCGCCCTTTTGCTGCATGCCAGCTGCCTCCTACACCATGGGCTTTTGCACTCAATACTCTCTAGTTTCCACAGATATTGAAGATGTTTCCATGATTAGCTCCTATCCGACAGTCATTTCCAGAACACTACATTGAGTACCTTTGTCCTTTGTGACCCCTTATCCTATTGTATCATATAGACACTTGCTTTGGGGACTGTCTGAAACAGCACACCATGGCTCCATAAAGTTGAATACTTGATAGTAAACTGCAACTGAGGCACAGCAGGCATCAGCAATTGCTGCTCAAATGAATAAATAAATAAATTCCATTTCTTAGATAAGGAGAAAATGACACTAAGCT